>OY759210.1:28127753-28815586 GCA_963662105.1 Meiosimyza platycephala | reverse complement strand
CTGTTCATTATTCTTCTTTTTTTTACGTCACGTATTTCTTAAAAAAAAAAAAAATCCGAAATATCACACTGAAATACTACACTGTGTCGGGAAATACGGAACGGATGGTCACCTTATTTATTCCCCACTACGTGCCTATCTCTCTCACACTCACGCACCGTCCCCACCAGTGTTGGCACAGACGGTACTTTAGTACCAAAATTGATACTATTTTCATATCTAAAATACCATAGTACGGTTTTCCGGAAACCCATCTTTTTTGGTACTATTTTCATTTGCGTCAAAATGTATGTGGAACATAGGAGGAAAGACAAATTCAATATGTACTTATTACCAATTTGAATATTTATCTTGCCACTATAAAATAAGATAATGTCCGAAATTTATCAATAACCGATTTTTGGTATAAAATGCAAGCTGTAGAAGAAATCGATGACGTAATCGAACCAGACTTGCTGTCTGATGATGATTCCACAGATGAAGATTAAAGAAAATTAATTGTAAACATTTTTATTTCATTTGAATCGTTTTTTCTGATTTATGTAAAGTATATATGTACATAATAAATCAATGAATATTTTTGAAAAAACAATAAATTTAATTTTTTTCAATAAAATTAAAAAAAATTTACTTTTTTCGGTATACATTTGCGTTCTAAAAAATCGTCATTGTTAGTACATTTAAAGAATTTTCAGGACATTTTCAGTACATTTTCGGTACATTTGGACAGTTTATAATAATAACCTTTTTTTCTAAATAATCGCAATAAGTCAATATATGTCAGTTTGCTAAGGCTTTTCAGGTGGCAAAATGAGATCTTTTTTTTTAGAAACTATGTATAGATAAATCTAAGTAAAATTGGGTGTTCAAGACAAAAAGGAGATTCGGCCTCTAAAAGTACATTTCAAGTCTCGATTCCGTACATTTTCACAAAACCCAAATGGCATCACTGATTGGGATTTTTAAAATTTTTAAGATTTAAGAAAAAAAAAAAATAATGAAAAAAAAATTTTTCAAACGGTTTTTTTTGCATTTTCGAAAGGTGGCCACTCGCTTGCGTCACATCCGAATCGTCAGTCTAAGGAATGGGAGCTTCGTTTGGGATCACTTACCATCCCCTATGAATATCTGACGCGCTCGAGTAAATGTTTTTTTTCCATTTTTTACTCATCCGTACGGCCTCGCCCACCATCCAAATCGGCAGATTAATATATCTCCGTCATCAGAGGCATGTCCCAGCATATACACCATCAATATCTGACGCGCTCGAGTAAATCCATGTGCATGTTTTTTTTTACATTTTAGAAAGCCTGTAGTGACTTCCCCCACCGGTGAAAGGTTAAACATTATATAACCTTTTTTTCTTCATACCACCTCATATTCAAAATCCAATAGGTCTCCGCGACGCTCGAGTAACTTCACATTTAGCATCGTGGGCTCCTCTACTAACGGTTTAGGAGTCCATTAGCAACATACACAGGCACATTTTACATTGAGCTTTATATATGTATATAGATAAAAGTTTACGTTACTAAACTAAGGTTTATTGACGCATCATGCTTAAAGTTAAGTTGCGAGGGTCAAAAATGTCGTTAATGATCTTGTTTATATCGAATGTACGAGTACTTAGATTAAGTGGTATATCGAGGGACAGTACATAGTTTATAATTTTTAGAATGCATTTACTTAAAACTTATGTATCGTTCCAAATGCGATGAACATTTTTTTCCCATTCAGTTGATACATATGTTAAGATTTTGTTAAAAAAAATTTTTCAAAAATTTCCACATATGTATGAATTTTCGTTAATGGCTGAATTTAGTCAAAACTATTCATACTTTAAATTTATTATCTTCACACGAAAAAAAAAGACCGTACTAAATTTGAAGATCTGCATTCCTCCGATTTAGTGTAAAAATTTTCCTTAATCTAAGCTATTTTTCCTCATATTGATGAAAATATCGTCTCATTTATAATTGAGTCCTTTGAAATGAGTTCATGTTTCATTAAAGCAAGTCAAAGCTCTTCCTCAAATATAGAGTTTGTGGTTTTGGTAAAATGTTCCTTTGAAATAGTAAATTTTTCTTTGGGAAGAATTTTTGAGGACAACTTGTTCCTCATTTGAGTAAAAACTTCCTCAATCTAATGGAATGTTTTGTTTAAGGAAATTCGTACTAATTTTTGTTAGTTTCTTCAAAAAATTTACTATAACGTAGGAAAATTTTCCTTAATAAATGAGTGGCAACACTCGCTGCTTTACTCGCTGAAATTAATATCTATTCTTCTCGTAAGTATTCTGTTTTTGCCTATATATTTATAGTTCTCTACTTGTTTTTTAATAAAAAAATAAAAAAATTAAAAAAAAAAAAATTATGTCGTCGCCGGGACTTGAACCGTAGCTTTCCTGATCAGACAATGCGCAGTTTAACAACATCATTTTAGTATGTATTAAAAATGCTGTCGGTGGCTGAGTTGGGTAAGATGAGCATCTTTGAACAGTGGCATGGCGCAGAACACAGGTTCAATTCTCTGATCGGGGTGACAGGAAAAAAAAAATTAAATTCTCCTTTGAAGTTTTAAAATCGTATTACAATTAAAATAAGAATGACTGTGACAATAAGTAACCAACAAATAAGAAAATATAGGAAATAAAAAATTAACAAATTTTTTTTGAAATCAACTAATTTATTTTGAGTAAATTTCTTTCATTTAAGGATACCTTCATCCTTAGAAAAAGTAAAATTTTCCTCAGTTTTATAACCTTGTCCTCACATTGAGTAAACTTTTCCTTATTTCAAAGTAGCAACATTTACTTGTACTAAAGAATCCAACTTACTTATTTTGAGGAACCTATGGCTTTAGCTCGTATTGAAGGACATTTTTTCCTTACATTTAGGCATTTTTCCTTAAACGGAGTAAGTTTTTTTTTCGGTGCAGTTGTACTGATCCAATCAATATCAAATTTCTTTTATTTGATACTTTATAACGTTTGAAATAAAATTAAGAACAAATTTTGTAACGAGTGTCTGATACTCGTTTATTTGTTTTGACTAGTCGCACGCAGCACGCTTGGATTCCTTCTGGAATTTATGACTTGCGCTCGAAAATATTTAGTATCTTCCGATCCAATAGAAACCCCACTTTTTTGTAAAATAAGTTTTGTAGATAAAAAAATAAAAAATCAAAATGATATTTTTTAAATTAATTCGAGTTGGGGGAACAGTGTGTCAGAACTACATATTTAAACAATTAATTTTTTATTATTTTTCATTTGTTGACAGTATGAATTTTTTTTTTTAATTTTATTTCGAAAGCCAACGTTATAAGTATCAAATAAAAGAAATTTGACATTGATTTGGATCAGTACTGCTGGAGATAATATACTTCAAGTATGAGTAGTTTTGACAAAATCCAGCCAATTATCGAAAATTGATATGTGAATATTTTCGAAGAAAAATTTTTCAGCTAAGTTCAAAGTCAAGTTATTTAATGTATATAAGATGTAAACAAAATTTCGGGCGATTCAAAAATATCAAGTCCAAAATGCTGTACGATTTGTAAAAGAATGACAGATATGTGTGCTAGCTTGTCACTCTTACACAAATATATCTACATCAATATATCTAGGTGTTTTTTACATTATCTATAATCATATATTTCTTTCAATCATATGTATATATAACGACACATCCAGCTTAACCACTTTTCGAATAAAAAAATTGTTGACATAAAAAAAATTTGTAAATTAATCGATGCATTTAGTCAACCCAAAAACATTCAAATAAATGAATCAGTGAGTAAAGCTATGGCTTTTAATGTGAATGGGATCGGACAAGAGTCAGGCTGCAACCAACATTTATTTTTAATTTAAGTTTAAGTTAATGGATTCTATAATAAATCTCATCAGCCTGACATTCAAAGTTTACGCGAAAGTTTCATTAAATTTTCAATGAGACTTTTTCCATTTCTACATCCGTATGTAACGTCCATTTTTTCATTTTCGATGGCATAAAAGAAACTTAAAATGATTTTATTTTAAAATTAGTGAATTATATATGTAAAAAATATTCTTTCATTCATATTTGTGTATGCGCCTCAAAAGCAATTTGTGCCACGTCCGTTTCGCTTAATATTAGCAAATATATTGGAACGGCATGCTGGACCGAGCCCGTTATTATACCTGAATATATGAAGTTCTCCCCTAGTACTACACTATAAGCTAAGTTTATAACATTTGGGTAAAATGGTTAGAAATTCTTTCATTGTGGAAAAAAAAATTTAGTAAAAGATAACATAATGCATAAAGTTAAGATTCGGCAAAAAAAAAAAAAATAATTATTAGGAAATATTTTTTGAGGGAAATTTTTTGAAATCGCTTCATTTTGGGGAAAAATAAGATTTGTTGCTGAATTTTTAAAGTTCTCATCTGGGAACCCTAATCTCGGTGGCCAGTTCACATCGCTCGTACAGGATGACTATTAAGTCAGGAGTTGTGTGGCACGTAGTGCCGTTGGTTATCATCAATCGGTAGCGCTCCTCCATTGATGGTGATAGCAATGCCATTGTCGTTTTTGAAGAAGTAAGGACCGACGATGCCGGCGGCCTACAATCCACACTAAACCGTGTCTTTCTGCGGATGCATGGTCTGTTGGTTGACGTCGTGTGGATTGGTATCGTCCCAAATCCGGCAATTTTGCTCGCTGATGTACTCGTTCTTGATGATGATGATTTTTTTTTTTTTGTTGAAATCGTGGTCCACTTCCAACTTTCGCTTCATAATAAAATTGTATACCGAAAAAAAAAACGGACATAAGGCGCAAAATTGTTTTTGGGACTATGACCCTTGGGATTATGACGGAGTACCACCGCTGATCATGTCTAAATATGTTAAAGCAGTCGAAAAATGCTGAAAAAGTCGTTAAAACTTAATCGTTTCGCCAATTAACTCCAGTAGAAACTTTTGTTCATACCCGCTAACAAAGTTGTTCATATTCATGCATATATAAATTAAATAGAAATCAATTCATAACAGATGTTTATCTACGCAGTTTAAAAAGTATCTCATAAGTGACTTATGAGAAACTGTGTTGTACACGAATGTGAGAAATTCACATATGGAATGCCACATTACCTGCATATCTCAATTTCAAAGTGACAACTTAATTATTTTTCTCAAAGTTTGAAGCGATAGGAACTGTAGAAAAATATTTTAAAGACATTCTGTTTTCAAACACCCAAGTGTGCGGTGCTGTAACTTCATTTACATAATATAACATGTCGAACGCCGGTTATCTCCGTCAAACAGAAAATTTTGCAAAAATTATTCGAGCAACAGAATTTTGCGCTAAATTACTTGGTGTCAACGTTCTCAATCCAAAATATAAAATGAATTTGGTTACTTATATCCTTGTTATAAGCATCACGCTTTTCTTTGGCTTCAACATCAATACAGTCATGAAGAACATTAGTGATGATTGGGCAGTTTTACTAGAGTGCACGTGCGCTCTTAGTGCTGCACTAATGGGTATCATCAAGTTAATTTCAGCTATAGGATATAAAAGTGAATACTATCAGCTGTATATAATGCTCTTTGATATCTATAAGACATATGAACCAAAGGGTTTACGATACCAGGAGGCAATGCGGAATTGTACCAAAAAGTGCCGTTATATCTTTGGAATTGTGGGCTTTGTCTACGCACAATTGTTTGTACTTTCTGCTGTATTATCCATAGCGTTTTCGCTTTACAAGGGCAAGCGTTACAATATTTTAAGATTTGACATACCCGGATTAGATACTGAAACGGAATTCGGTTATTGGGTCTTATTTAGTCTTCATATGGGTTGCATGTTCAATGCAGGATTCGGCCTTTTTGCTGGTGATCTTTTTATTATGATTAGTTTAACGCATTCGGTGCTCTTCGTTGATATCTTTGAAACCAAAGTAATAGAACTTAATGTCAGCATAGATGATGATTCCATTGAACAAGAAGACGAGCCAAATGCACAAGAGTTACTTAAGGATATTGTGCGTTGGCATCAAAAATATTTTGAGTAAGGCAATGAATCGTTTATTATATGAAAATATTAATTTTTAATTTCATAGTTTCACCGATCACTGCAATAAAATATTTAACTTTGTTATAACTATGCAAATATTTTGCGCAACTTCGTCGATTGTGCTGACGATATTCATAATATGGACGCGAGATTGGCCCATGGCTTATGCTTATCTGTTTTTTGGATTTAATTCCCTATACGAATATTGTTTGATAGGTACACAAATCGAGATATGTGTAAGTATTTCTTAAAATTTTCTATGAATAAAACGTATGGACTTAAATTAATTTTTGCTTCATACCTCTGTGGTTTGCTTCGATAGATGAGAATTCTATTTTTTGAAGTTATTAATAATTCACTGAGATAACTAAGCGAGTGTCTTTCAGTCCAATAAAGATAATGTAGAAGAGAATCTTGCG
Source organism: Meiosimyza platycephala (assembly GCA_963662105.1). Lineage (NCBI taxonomy): Eukaryota > Metazoa > Arthropoda > Insecta > Diptera > Lauxaniidae > Meiosimyza > Meiosimyza platycephala. The sequence continues at coordinate 28,809,108 of OY759210.1, read as the reverse complement.
AAACCTAAGCCGCATCAACCGTGACCCATTTTTCTGTCTTCTAGTACAGTGGAAGGTTGTATTCGAAGCTTAAAAATTAAATATATGTATATATTTGTATAACACAAAAGAACACTGCTTGAATTTAATTTTAAATTAAAATATCACAACTCATGGTTACGACGTCACATCTCAATAATTTTCTAACGTATGCATTATGTTTCATTCGACAATGTTAATGCTGTACGTAACACGGTAATGTACCGGCACTTTGGTGGTGTAAACCAATAATGTGCCACTTAGATCCGATGAAAATAAAATGTTAGCTCAGTAACTCAAAAAGAAAGCCTCAAATAGAAAGAATTTCATGCTCACAAAAGCTCCATATGGCAGGATTTCATCTATCGTTTTAATGTTTTCAATAAGTACCACAATTTTCAAATATAAAGAGTTATATGATATAACTTATGGTATATCCACGAGAAATGTGGTTTTGAGAATTGGCCGCGTAACGTTGCTTGTAAATTTCAATATGAACAGCATTTTCGCAGAAATAAGTTTTGATGTTTGAAGATGTCACTGCAAGCGTTGTTAATTTATATCGGACAAAGGTTTTGCGGTCAGGTCTTGGTATAACATCATACATATGTGCGCCGCCAAGTGACTATTTTTATTACGTACAATATTAACATTGTCGACTAACATGAGATAGTACATACATCTTTGAAAGTTTACTGGCTCCGCAACTAAAAGCAGCAAATAATCAATGAAATAAATAACTCAGGTTACATTAAAGATAACGTAGTGAAATTAAAAACATTATTTTTCATTCTGTACTTAGAATGACAAATTCATTGATGAAATATATAAAATTCATTGGTACAATTTGACAGTATCACAACAGAAGATGGTAATGGTTATGCTGAATCGATCGCAGTCACCGAAAGCCATTACCATTGCTGGAGTGTTGCCATTGTCAGTTACTACTGGCTTATCAGTAAATATACATGTTTGTTGAAAGTTGGAAACAATAATAAGCTCCCATTGTCTTTTTCAGATAACTCGTTCAATATACAGCATTGTAATGATGATGGTACAGTTCTACTGAATAAGAAAGTAAACAATAAATGTAATGGATTTATTAAATAATATATTAAAATAAACTAATATTAAATAATAATATGTGAAGCAACTTATTTAAAAAATTATGAGAACTCGTAAAGTTATAAAAATTTTCGTTAAGCTTTAACGAACTTCCTTCACTTGGAATTTAAAATATACTTGAAAATACAATTTGACGCGAGATGTTGTCTTAATCTATACCACCGATTTTGTTCACAATATGCATCACAAAACTCAAGGCATCAAAGCATGCTGCGAGTAATCGAGAACATATTCCTTGGAAAATTACTCCATTTATCTAACTCTTACTCGTAAAAACATTTTGAAAACCATAAATTTCCACATAAACACACTAGAGGGTAGTACTTATGATCGTGAAAAGTTATTTGAAATCAATTACATATATGAATCATAAATTCCAAAAAAAATTACGTTACGTAATACTTGAACGGTCCCTAACCAACAAAAAGCATGGATGAACACAGATAAGTTTCTTAATCGGTAATTCTAATATGGTAATTTATTCCTGAGGTGAAGAAATTTCAAAGAGACGCGATGTGTTAATGTTGTTATATAATACGCCAACTCACCCTAGAAACTCACGAGAAAATGGGAAGTTTACAGTAAATTTTTTGCCCCCTAACGATATTAGAACCCTTGGATCAAAGCGTCATTAAAACATTAAAGCAGTTTTACAGAAACAGATACTACTTCGTCTTTTGTCACCAGACAGCAGTGAAATAGAAGTGATGTTGAATTTTTTTAAAGAAATAAATTTAAAAGATTGTTGCTATATGCTGGTAGACTGCATCCAATTCTTCAGTCAAACCCCACGATGATTTCAAAGAAATAACAAAAGCAATGAAAATTCTTAGCATTGGTGAAGGGTATGATGAAGAGAATATCAAAGAGTGGCTGAACTGAGATAGTGAAGACCCTGGATACCAGATTTTAACTGATGAAGAAATCATTGACGATTTAAACAGTAACAAGAAAGAAAATGAAGTCGAGACTGAAACTGGTGATGAATGTCAAGTACCATCTCACGCAGAAGCTTTTGAAGCTCTAGATGTCGCTTTTAAATGGTTTGAAAGACAGGACAAATCGGATCCCATACAGTTGTTATGTGATTCATTACGTCAAAGATCAGTAAGTAATTATTACCAAACAAAATTTTAAATTACATAGATATTTAATTCATTATCTCTATAGCTCGTAATTTTTTTATGTCATATGGGCTAAATGACGTATGTAAAACCCCTTACATAATAAAAATATATTAAAATTTAATTATTGTTTGATATGACTTTGAAATCGATTATCCGAATTGATTCGGATAATCGAGATTCAACTGAAGTAGAGTACCTAGTAGTAATAAATTCGACAACTCCTAAGCATCGAAAACAAATTGTTTTTAAATACGCTTGTGTCTTGTAAAGGTAGAATCCGATTTTATATTCGAATCTATGCCCGAGCGACACAGTTTTAGTATTCCCTCTAAGCACACTAGTTTCTCTGAAAAAAATTCAGAAAATTGTGTGAATTGTGCCATAAAGTAAAAATATGTTCTTATTTTTTCATTTTTGGTTTCACCTTCCTTAGAGAGATACAGTACGTACTAACATACTTACGTACGTCAGAACTTCTATTCACAAAATGAAATTTCATGTTAACATCATTGTCAACGCCCCAAATTGCACGATTAAAGAGCTGTAATTATAATTGTGACAAAGCAGTTAAACAAGAAAAAAATTACCATTTAGCTAGAAAATTAGATAGCATAAGGGTGTGAGCCTGCAACACATGCAACCCATTAAAGCATCTTAAATTGAAACACCCATTAAAAGCAACAACAACAATAAATTATCTATTTTGTTGCAATCTAAATGTAATTATCACCTGATATGACAAAAATTATTCGTGTACATGGAAGTAGTTCAACGCATTCACACATTCACTTACATACACTTGAATATATGTACATATATTATTAGACTTACACAAAAAAAGCCCCCTCAGCCAACTTTTAAGTAATTTAAAGTATGCTGTGTATCCTAGAGTTGACACTTAAAGGTCGTTTGCTTTTCTTTTTCTCCAAAAGTCCTGATGTCACTATCGCTAATTAGAGCTTTAAAAAAAAAAGTTTCAGCTTTACCAGATGAATCAGATAACTAAGTTCATTTTACCATTAAAGAGTTAGTATGTAGAAAATATGATAAAAGTTGGAATCGCCGTACTTATTTACTTTGAAGTATTTATTACGATTATTATGAACTTACAATAAAATCGAAAACTATTTATTTGTTTCTAATCGACTTCTTCTTCACTCGAAGGCAGTTTGCCTGTTGTGATACCTTACATATAAGAGTATAATACCCTCTCTTCTCCTGAAATATTCTCACCCAGAAGCCTTGGTGAAGTTGAGAATGCTGGTAAGCTCAAACTCGGCTAGTGCCTCAAGACAAACAAAGAACGCAAAACCAGAATATTTGGTTTTTTCCACCACCGCCTAGGATATTCGCATAGCAGATGTTTAACCGTCGCATTCTCTTTTCACCTCTACAACTCCTGCAGAAATTTCTAAAAAGGGTACCAAATCTGGCAGCCATAGCGTCAATGGCATAGTGCCTCATCCGCACTCCAACAACAGTTCTTAACTCTCTTCCGCTGAAGCTTAAAAGAGTTTGTGTCCTTTTAAGGTTCATTTAGGCCACCTTTTGTTCGTTTGTTTCTTGATTATGATAGTATAGTTCTACCAGCGGTAACCTAAGGTCTAACACTTTTTAATTCCCCGATTCGTCAAATTTTTCAATTCCGTAAATACTCTTATAACCGAGCAACCAGCAGATTTCTAAAGTATGCTGTCAGATTGAACGGAGTGACTCCCTGCAGTGTTCCACACAGCTATATTTCGCTATCTTGGCGTTCAGTGCCTTGATCACTACCTGACTGTTCACACATTTGGTTATAATAAAGAGAGAGTAAGCTCCCTGCTTCGTATCATCTGTGCGACTTGTTGTATAGCATAGATTTAAGCTCGAACAATTATTGAGTTGTTAAAAGACATTTTCATGTCCTTAATATCCTAGAAGATACCTGCTCCTGCGCCAAATTTCATCTTGGATTCATCCGTGAAGATGAGAAGCTTCCTTCCTTCTAGAATGTTGCCAGAGTTACGTTATTCTCTTTTTCGAAAGCTGATGATGTTGACAGTGTCGAAGTCAGACGTTGGTACTCAGTTATCACTCGGTTTCTACTGCACATTCTACAAAATAGACCCAGGACCATTATAACTTAGATGCTTGCTACATTATTTTAACCTAAGCAGCCATTTCGCCGCCACATCCCTGATGTATTGATTAATTAGAAATATGAGCATTATAATTTGCTAGCCCTTTGAGGTGTCAATCTCAGTCGACTGTTAATTATTTACAATTGAAGTAAATATATAAATTAATTAACTTTAGTCAAGACCGATATTCTTGTAAACTTTTAGGTCTATCAATGCTCCTTCTTAATAAAACATGTTATTTTAGTATTTCTAAATTTTCTCAAATTTTAATGAAGCTTCTATTTGTTAGGTACAATTATATAGTTAGTCGTTGGCTAATCGCTATTTCCAAATGTTGAAAGAAAAGTGATGTTTTCGACTTCTAAGTATCAACCTGTTGACATTGAATTTTTACAGAATGTTCTAATATACTATAAAACTTTCTAGCTCTGGAAAGAAGGTAATTTTTTGTGTCAGTCTAATATACATACATATTCATATTTATATGTATATGTATAAGTATATGTATATGAGCTTTGGCGCTCATTTCCTTTTCCGTTTCATATTCATTTTCTACAACAAACTGCATATTTGTTGTTGTTGATGACGTTAGTGTGATAATAATTTAAAAACCGGAAATTGCATACAAACACTAAATCAAATCCACACATAGCCACACACACTCTGATATTATTACACATACAAATATGACAGTCACAAGCTGTTTAACGTGAATTCGTTTCCGTACGTTTTGTGCTTCTCAACGGAAGCTTAAATCGGAAAACAGGAAAAAATTACACACATACACACTTTTCTTAGTACCAGCTCAACTAAGACAGGGCTCCTGTTGGCTTTTGTCACACACAGAAACACATAAGCATGTGCTGCGTTTTGGACTACTTCATGAACTTACGAACTTATTAACACAACTAACACTTGGATTTTGGTACGTATGTTAGTTGCAACATTGCTGACTAGTTGACAGTGTCCTGCTTTAGTCTGTTAATCCTTTTAGTATTTTTGGGATAGAATGATCATAGTCGAAAGTTGAAATTTCTGTTATTACTCACAGACGCTGAAAGAGTATGCAATGCAATTTTTGAATTGCAAACTGTATGCAACATTGTGACAACACATGCACAGTTCGTAGAAATATGCTGAGAATTAAAAAAAAAACTACATTTTTTAGTTTCGTGTTACTTTATTATTAAACAAATGACTCTATTTTCTGCAAGCATGTAACGAAAATGATTAGTAATAAGGAAGAGAAAGGACACTACATCAACCGGGATAGGCTCTACTTTGAATATAGCATTTTTAAGGTTCGATGAGTACGCTTTATCTCCGCTCTACCATATACACTCATAGTCATATTTCAAGACGATTCTGCACCTTGTCATCGCTCGAAATCGGTAAGTGTCCCACTCACAATAATTATTTTTTACATTTGTTTTTGATAGATTTACAACAATGAACTATTTATTTTTGCATAGGTAAAGGAATATAAGGACTTTTTGAGAATTGAGTCAGTCCATGGCCCGGTAACAGCCCAGACCTCATTCCCATTGTGAATGTTTGGGTCATTTTAAAACGCAAAGTGCACCAACAAAACCCTAATAATATTTCAAAGTTAAAGGAAATAATTGAATCCACTTGGTATAACGATATTTTAATGGAATAAATACGGAAACTCTATGAGAGCATACCTTTTCGAATGGAAAGCGTCATGAAGGAAAAAATAGGTCCTACGCGGTATTAAAATCAATTTTACCGTATTATTTAAAATAATTAAACAATAAATAATTAAAGAATATGTGAGAAAGTAAAAATGCGTAAAAAAACTACAAAAAACAATGTATTTTTTCATATAAATAAGTTGAAATTTCTGATTATAAAACTAGCAATTATGTGTTTATTTGGAAAAGGTTCCTAGAATTTATTATTGTTAGGTGGACAGTTTTGAAAATACTCAAAACTTGTCCCTAGTAACAGTATCTAACAAACTTAAACCCGTTAAACAAGAGTAGATATTATTTTATGCATCAAAATATAAAACTTCTTGCAAAATTCAAGTCTGCGTTTTTTTTTGACCGTGAGTGTATCTTCCATTGATTGCAATCAACTAGCAGAGTGCCAAATGCTTTCTGGACCAGAAGCTCCGTATCAACTCCATTTATAAAATGAGCCTAAAGTGTGACATAAACTATAAGGTCATATACCCGTTAATAATCACCTTTAAATTTGTTCTAGAATTCATGACTTGCGGTGGAAAATATTTAATAACTTCCGATCTAACAGAGACTCCACTTTTTTGTAAAAGAATAAGGAACAAAATGTTATTTTCTTCAATGTATTTTATTTGGGAAAACATCATATTAAAACTATTTAAACAATTAAATTGTTATTATTTTTCATTTGTTGACAGTATAAATTTTCTTTTTAATTTATTGCAGAAGCTAACGTTATAGACTATTAAATAAAAAAAAATCCGACATTGATCGGATCAGTAGAACTGGAGTTAATAGACTTCAAGTACGAGTACATTTGACAAAATCCAACCAATTATCAAAAATTCATATGTGGATATTTTCGAAAAAAATTTTTTTTCAGCAAAAACAAAAAACATGGGACTCAAATTATGTCAAACGGAACACGTTTGTCCTGACTTTTTGGAATTTTGTTAGTAATGTATTATTTTAATACTACAGGTTATAACTAAATAAGTCCCAGAAAAGTTTTTAAAAATAACAATTATTATGATTGTTATAAGCAATTTAAGTTTTAAGAAATAAGCAATTTAAGTTTGAGAACTTTTTTTTAGAAAATCATATCTCGGAAAAAAACTCCGACAACTTTTTATGATACAATAATGATTAGAACATTATAAATTGTTAGATAAAAAATATTACACCATGAAACAATTTTTTTGAAGCAATGGGTCCACTTTGTTATAAACAAATTAGATTTTTCTATGATCTTCCGCTTTTTTTTTGACGTGCGATGTATATCATAAATGAGCAGATGTATTCTGCAGATGTATTCTTAGTCACCTCAATAAATGTTCAAATGGTATCAGTTTTTCCGAGCGGTCGCAGTGTGAGTGCATAGTAAAAAATATCAAATGTGTAGTATCCGTAGTACACGTTGTACACACATCATGCAATTATCCATGTACAGTTAGTTACGTGTAAGGGGAGAAATTTATAATAACGGTAACAGTAAACAAACAAAGGCTATGTATAAGTATTCAAATCAGTGATGTCATTTTCGGTACATTTGTACTTATTTCGGTACATTTACGTCCTGAAAAATCGTTGTCAGTACATTCGACAAGAATGGGTCAACTGAATTTGTAAGAAGATGCAAGAAAAAAATTTTCATCGCATTTGGAGAAGTCGAGGTTTTTTTTCCCTGAATTTTATGCGGTTTGTAAAAGAACGACCGATATGTATATATTTTCGAAAGTATAACCAGTTATCCTCACGCAATTTTTCGGCATTTGGGTCTAATGAAAAAGGGTCACTCAGAGAAGCAGATGTTGTCGCTCCTAGGGATAAGGCTCACTGAGCGAATACCTCTCTCATTTTTCGGACTCCGGCATTCGGTTTACTACCTAATGTAGTTGAAAATATTTAAAAAAATAGTTAACTATGTTTTTCCCCACTGTGTAAATACAACGCCGAGGTGAAGCTGAACGAAATAGCCGACTTCCGTTGCAAATTATACTATTAACAAATTTTTCTTCCTTTTCACTTCCCTTTTTATTCCAATTGTTAGTACCTATGTATGTACGCAAAAATTTTCACTTTTTGTGAATTTGTTTTTGGCTCAACAGAAGCAACCGCAAATATAAAATGGTTAAATTTAAGCAAGGCTTTCCAGTAAAAAACATGAATTACAAAACTTAGTTAAAAAGCAGGTAAAGAATAAAAAAAATAATTAGACAATGCTGCAAGCGAAACTGGAGCAGACAAAGTTTTACGGGTAAAAAAGGATTAAATGAAATGGTTGCAAGTGGATATACATATGTATGTATGTGAGCACGTCGTTGGTTCATTTTATGTGCTTGCAATGCTGGCCTCTTTTTGTCACTATACACACAGCATTTACAAACTCAACCCCTACACATGCATAAGTCAAAGTTCTTGCTTTTTAAATGCTTTATGCCAGAATATTCTCATTTTACTAAATATACATATGCAAATGTACATACAAACACAAATGCAGCACACACTTTGTAATTTACGCAATTTGTACACCTGTACCTTTCCTTTATCAACCTATAAGCAAACAAATACAACACCATACATTCATAGGCATGGAAATATATTTGCTATTATATTGTATGTATACCTCTGAAATTTACCATTCAAGCCACCTACATACCTAAAGCAAAATTTGTCTTTAGTGCACTACTTTGGATTGCGTATAGGGTAAATCAAGCATAAATTACGTTACAAAAAAATAAAAAAAAATTTAGTTTGAGCTTGCGTTCTAAAAGGCGGTAGGTACAAAAAAACGGTAGCTATCTTATCTTGTCAGTTTGTTAAAAGTTTTAAGTAAAAATTTCTAATTTTTCAAATACATAATTCAAAGGGAGCAATTTTAAAAATATTTTCTGTGTTCTTTGCATTTTGCATTTTAGACAGCTGGAAAGTGAATGTAGTAATCCATCAATAAGATTCTCATTTACGAAATGCAAAACACGACACTTAGGTCAAATTGTTGATTTTTGAATAGTGCAACGCCTCAATGAAGTAAAGTGATCCATGGACTGTATCAACTAACACTGCTTTTTCGAAAGCCTTTTTAAAAGTCATTAACTCCGAATACATCTCAGTGTTATTTATAGTTTATACATACAGTCATAGTCAAAAGGATTAGGCACCTTAAATATTTCCATATATTAAGACCCATTTGCAATTCGAGAAATTGTTTCAAAAAATCGGTTGAATTTATAAAGGAAGAGATGAGTGAAATTTTCAAATTTATCAGAAAAGGCTTTTTTGACAATATGCATTGTATAAAAAAAGAACAACTGTAAGGACAAAAAGCGACTAAAAATTATAAATAATAACCTTTTTAATATTCTGAGTGGTACTAGCAGAATTGAAGAGATAAAAGGTTTCCTAACAGTTTTGATCGCTCCTATATGTATATGTCTATTTCTCTACCTTTCTCTGTATTTATAACTGCATTTGTATATACAAGTTTATCTGTACCTTAATCTCTGTGCAGATACAAGATATAGAAAGGAAAATTTCCTCGAAAAAAGGTTTCACGGTTGACGTTGACTATCATGAATATGATTGAACATATGATAAGCTTTCTAGCCCAAAACTAGAGATGACAAATTTACAAGACTTTCAATCCCAAACATTAATTTCTGGGAAACTTGAGATTATGTTCTCATCTATCAGATCATATCCATAAGTTCGTAAAATCTCCCAAATTAATTGTCTCTGTTAAATCTTTCAAGAGGATCAAGAAGTGATATTCCAAAATATTATTTTTGTGAGATTTGATGCTGAAAGTTATGAAATTGTGGCCGATTAGGATTGTCAGAATAATTATTTCTTGTTCAGTAGTAGATCTTATTATTTAGACCGTGAATATTCACGTATGAAATTTCATTTCAGTGAGTGTACATTATTTTGGTATGATTCACAGTATTTTCTTTTAAAATGTAAATATAGTTTCTTAGCTTTCAATATATTTATGCTGATGTAAACTGTTCTTCACACACACTCATACATATAAGTTTGTAGAATTTTAAGGTCATCATTATTGTCATTGTCTTCTTATATTAAGCCTTAACTTTGTAGTGTAAATTACTTTTTGTTTACTGTGTGCATTTGTCTGCTATATATGTTACATATGAATATATGTACATATACTTGTATTATTTTGTTTTTGTATGCGTTTTTGTTCAGGCCTTCTTAAAACTGTCTCTTTACTTTTACTGCTATTTAATTTGTCAGACATTATGAAAAGCGAATTTTGATTTTTAGAGGCAACTTATTCGCTTTGGTGACTAATGGTTCACGCACAAGTGGTGTATATTGACTGCAATATGGGCTGGAGGTCAGTGTGAATGCAACATATTAGGCACAGACTTATCTACGTAAGAGGCAAGTCATTCCTATTTGTTTTAATTTTGCAGGGAAATCGATGTTTTAGTAATGAACCATGTTCCAAAGATGGGTATACACCGTTTTTTGAGTCAATTTCCAAATGAAGATAACAGCTTGAAATGTTTGCTAAATGATAGAGCTCGAAGAGCCTAAATAGAATATATAGGGTTGCCTTGTCAAATCCTATCCAAAACATGAGAAACTTACCGCTAACATTTGAAAGAAATTGCCTTTAAAAAATAAATGTATTGAATGTTTTTCTTTGTAAGATAGAGACTAACCGATAAAATTGAATTTTTTAGTATTAATGTTTTAGTTTTTGAAAAAGTACTTCCATATTCCAGTATATATACTTTACATCTGGCAAGCTTTTTTTATAATTGCTTAAAATTATTTTGCAAATAATACATATAAGGTTTGTAAAAAAAACTAAAATGCTTTAATGCGAAACAAATGTGAAGTTAAAGACAACTTTCACCAATTGCCATAGTTTGCATGTAAATGCGAAAAAGTGCTATTTTCCATATATGTGAAACCGTACTAAAAACGAGTTATTGTATTTGTGTGCTACTATTTGCATTTGCTCGCTTTTGATGCTACTCTATTTTTATAGGTTTTATTTGTTATGAAGTTCCAAAATGTAAAAAAAATTGCGCTGTAATCATTTAACACTAAAATTCAAAAACTTGTAAAAAGCACGTTTTCATATTATGTTTTATATGTATGTGTGCGTATGTTCTACCCCACAGAGAATTTAATCATAATGATAATCGCTTATGTCACCAAACTCGTTGAATGGACGTAAGGTTTGGCTTGAAGTTAAGGTATATGCCGCTACGATTTATTAAAAAAATTAAGTGGCGACAGAATTCAACTCTTTTGTAGCGAGTAATAGATATGTATTTAAGACTACGTTGCCTATAATTGTTCTTTATAAGAGAGGTCAAAACTGATAAAAGAAGTAATTATGGTCATTAATGGAGTACTGGAAGTTAATAATTCATTGAAAAATGTATTCCAGGATAATAAGAAGTAAGTATAGTAAATAGACTGAAAATTTTTTAATAAGTAAAGACACTTTTCTACAAAAAAAAAGCAAAAACATATCATACAACTGTCTTACCAAGTTGGATGTAATACATATAAAAAATAGAGCAAAAACAGACTCGGTCTCATTTGATACTCAACGAATATGTAGTCTAATTCTGTAGGCATCTTCAAATGTTTAAAATATATTGAAAACTGGACAAAATTCATTACCAATTAGGTATAACATGTAAGGCACTACTGGTTCGCTGAAATAACTTTACCCTAACGACATTCTTCTTAAGTTCATTAAAGTGAGAAGATTTGTATAAAATCTGAACGTAAGACATTTTAGCTTATTACTCGTAATTGTGCAAAAAAATGCATTTCTTTTATATCCCTTTTGGCATTGGGTTGTTAAAGTAGTGCCAATTTCCATTAGGTGGTACATACATACATACATACATACATATCTGTAAAACTCAAATACACCAACACCATGTGTATATATTGAATCGAATGTATGCGTAAGCATGCGTATGTTTGCTTTTGCATTCGCCAGACGCCAAACGTTTTGCACAAGCGGAAACGGAAGCTCAAACATTTCATCAAATGAGTGCTGCATGTTTTCGTTACAATTTTTTATTTTGTTGCAGCTTAACCCTAAGATGTGCAGCTGGGCTTTTCGAGGCCCATTTTGACTTTGATTCATCGGAAAAATTCTTTCTTAGGTCTGAGTGCTAAACGGTCTCTTGCTTACCGCTTATGGTTTCTGAACGCAATGAAACTTTTTTGTGTATAGTAACATCATAAGTGTACCAGCTCACCTCGCGAAGCCCGCTGCTAAACGTATGGCAGATACATATATGTAAACAAATAAACAATATATCTTACAACGAGTTCGAATTAGGGTTTTTGATCTGAATCATGGCATATGGGCCTCGAGGGGCACAGCAGTGTCACTTACCCACGGGTCCCCTCAAGAAGATTAGAAAAGATTTTAAATGACAGCAAATTTGGACTATACAGTCGTTTAAAGTAGGGATGGCCAGCTGCGGTGCCCAAAAGTCGACAGCGCGCTGACGTTTACAACAAACATTTCGCGCTAGTATGTGTACAAATGTGTGAAGAAATTCCAGCGAAAAAAAAAAATTAAAATAAATGTGTTTTGTCTTTTCCACGTATAGAAAAAATTACCCAGTAGAAATTCAGGCATCATTGATGTTAATAACTAAAGATAAATGTTGGCATATAAAATAATTGTATTTTTATTTAACAACAAAAAGAAAACATTTCATAAATCTTATACATATTATGTATAACATACATATGTATGTATGTTATACAAACATATTAACAGATTTTACTTCAAATGAGACAATATCTGGTTCAATTGTTTTCCTTGATTCTTCCTCTAACGCTTTCTAAACTCACTGCTACATTGAGCACTTTCCTTATTTCCGTAGTAGGTACAAATGGATTATGTTTCAAAACCCATATTGCACGATTCACGTCCCGGGGGGACATGGAAGGCTTTCGTACTCGTGTTTTTCATTTATTTGTATATTGTATCACATTCGGAATCACTTTCGGACAACATCCAATAGAATTTTGAATTTCGTTATAAAATTCACATTGCGAAATGAAACTTTTAATAATTAAACGTTGCTCTGGCGTACATTACCTCCCACGGCCTACTAAAATGCAAAAACTTGGAGAAATCAATGCAATGTTATTCAAAAATGATAAAACTCATATTTTGCAAACAAATTTTTTAATTAAAAGCAAATAGCTGTTCGTAAGAAGTAAACGAGTTGAACACTACTATTATTTTGACCGCTCGAAATTGCAATATACTCAATATAATGGCAAACTTAGAAAGTACCGTTATTTTTTTGGAACAAAATATCATGTGCTTATTTTGTGTGCTTATCAAGTAACTATATTTTGAAAGAGTAGAAGAAGAAAAACTTAATTTGTTGGAAATATTTTCTTTGAATTCAAATATGGTATCGCACAACTATTATTTTGACCGCAACTGTAAATAACTTTTATTTTAGAAAATATTTCAAAATAAAAATGTTTTGTCTAATTAACCAGATCTTAAGTTCAAAAACTTTTAAAATTATTTTAATTCTATTTTACAGCGCTTAGAACAATTAATTTTAATTTTTTTTTTCTGAAATTCCTACTTTACCCTTAAATATTTCCGAGAAAAAAATTTTCAAAAATTTTAAAAATATTTTTTTATTGTTATATAGCCCACTGCCTTTGTGCTTAACTAAAGTAAGCCATTTATTTTTGACCGTCTTTAAATTGTTTCATTCAAAAGAAAATGTACAAATTGTTAATGATCGATATTTTTGCTTTTATTTTTGCTTGCCCTACTAATAGGCTATTGACTATGTATTTGAACAAGGAACTAATTCTTTAAAGGTAATTTCATTGTCTTATATGTTCAATTGCACCCTATAAATAATAATTCCAAAAGTGCAACTAAGCTTCGAAATGGACTTTTGAGAGCTTTGTTCATTTTTTATTTTTTTTTAACTATAACTCAAAAACTATCATACAACTTTTGTAGAGAATCAGATTTCCTATCAAAGTGGCACTTTCTAAAGTCAAAATGCTTGTTTTTTAAATAAGTTAAGTTTAAAAAAACCGAAAATTTTAAATTTTTGTTCTTATTTAAATTTTTGTGTATAATTTTTTCTGAGTGTATTTAGGTATTGTCATTGGTTCACTGAAAAGAAAGATGACGTAATTTTCGTCAAAATGATGATCCACAAAAGTATTTTTGATGGAAATTAGCTGAGGTACGGTCATTCAAAGTTACTTACTTTTGTATGAATTTATCAATTTATACCTTTTGATAATTTTAAATTTTACACACAAAAAAAATTTTTATTCAATAAAAAAGTTATTTTCAGTTTATCAATGTTATTTTATTGAATAAATATTACTTTTTTGTAAAAAATTATGGCTAACAAAAATTACATGTTTTAAGCGTTGTAAAATAGAATTAAAATAATTTTAAAGTTTCTGAACTTAAGAACTGGTTAATTAGACTAAACGTAGGAAAACTGCATTATTTTTATTTTGAAATATTTTCTAAAATAAAAGTTATTTATGTGTTTCTGAGAGAACCTTTTAAAATTCAGATTAATACCCGAATTCGAACTTCCGGCAAAAAGCGCAATATCTAACACAAATATTTTTCAATTATTTTTGATGCAAATCTTATCTAAATTCATAGAGCTTTCAGCCCCCTAAAAAATTCATATTTCGTAAATTTCTGAACAGGTCTAAGGGTACATACATTAAAAATTCGTTGAACAGTTTTCGTATAATGAATATTTTTTTAAAATTTTGACTTTTCCGTTATTAACCGTTATTTTTGTAAAAAAAATGTATGACTACCGAATTTCCAAATTTGGTGTCATTTAAAATTATTTCTAATCTTATTGAAGGGACCCGTGTACCGCCTCACAGGTAGCTGAACATCCCAAGGTTAAAGCTTTCAATGCTTTCATTCGTTGGATAACATTCTAGTAAAATGTTATTGCACTTCTTTTTTTTTACCTTTTTTTTATTAGTTTTCACTTATTTTTTGTAATCTCATTTGATTTTTAAGCTCCGAGCAAATGGATTTAATGATTTTTATGGGCACAATTGACAAACGTGAAACTTTTTCTCTAAACTGAAGCATCGACCAACTATTTATTGTCTATGTCTTTTTTGTTTCGAAATTGAGAGATCAGACTAAAGATATCAGATCATAAGCTACGCTAAAAATTAAAGAGAAAATGTTAGTCAAAAACGACGTCGGTAAGAGTATTTAAGTCAAAAGTCTCCTTCATAAACCGATCAAGTTTTGTTTTGTAACCAAAGTCTTGTGACTTTGTCTAGGGTGACTTTCAAAAAAAAGTTATCTGGAATTTAAGAGCAAGCTTCGTTTTTAAATGCTGCAAAAGTTTTTAAAAAATAGAACATGAAATTATGCTCTCCAGCGAGTACATGATCTCTTTTGGAGCGGACAGGAATACATCCAATGAAGTTAGTTCATACTTAAAACATTGCAATATAATAAGAATAAGAGTTATTGCAATTTTAATATTTTAGAGCCTGTACCTTTTATAGACTTTGGGCTTGATATAAAAATAAATGTGTAACAAAATAATGAAAATGAATTTAAACACGAATAAGTATATTAATGATATGTGTTAAATTATGGACTTGCACAAAATTAAAGCTCAGTTTTAATATTTTTTAAAATAACTGAAAGTATAGTATGTAGTGAAAATTTGTCTATCTATTTACTGACAGCAAAATGTTGGTGTTTTGTCACAATTTCAAAAGAAACCATAATAATGAAGAGTTGCAAATTTGCTACTCGAATCCCTGCTGATTAAGCTGTAAGATTTTTTTTTAAAATTTTTGCTCGACTATAGAAACCACATGAATTGTGGTTTTAACGCGAAGTCACAGACACAGCGAAAGTGGACACAAAACTGCACTGCGCAATATTTTTGCGACACAATGACAACAATAGAATCAGTGTTACCAACTAAACGAATTATTTTTATAAAATAAAATTTAAAAATAAAAATTTAACAAATGAAAATCTTAATTAGAGACTGTCAAATACTAAAAGATTTTTGAAAAATGTTAATTTAGTACAATTTTTTGTTTAATATAATATGGAAAAAATAATATATAAGATGAACACTCCTCTAAAAGGAAGATAATTTGCGAGAGATGAAAATTAAAACTTCTCCGCATTTGTACGGAGAAGGAGTTAATATATAAGACTTTATTAAGCAGAAATAAAAAAATTTTTAAGATAAAAGAACAAGTTTTCATTTAGTTTGAGTTTCAAACTTAAATCGATTGGATATAGTTGAGCCAATTTTAATATTAAAGGACAATAATATACTTATGAAAATTTTTGCACTGAAAAGATTATGTCGTTTCTAAACTTTATGATGTTGAAAATCTGCTTAAGTTGAATGCATATACATACAGTGGGGCTCATCTAGCCTTTGAAATTTGAACTACTGATTTTTTTTTAAGTGTGGCAATGTCATTTGTATTTATTTATTTATTATTAATTTATTTTTTCAAGTAATATACATTAAGTTTTAAATTTTTATAGTACCTCAAAAGATATAAATATATATGCATATAAATTAATAACAATAATCAGAGCTATGGAAAGCATTTCAAATTCAAATCAAAAAAATTATTAAACAAAACTTAAGAACTAATTGTGACAGAGAGTTAGAAAAAATCTATATGTTGGTATTATTTAAAAAATTCTTTAAAAAAATTCTATTTGTCAAATATCTGGCAATACCAAGCAAAACTTTGGCAGCTGCTGCTCTTGCAATTGTTACCAGCGATGAATGCAAAAATCAAAATGTTCGTTTTTAAGTGGAAAATAGGAAAATGAAGTCTCTGGTTAACGACACACAAAAAAAAAAAAAAATATTGCGGAATGAAAACCCAAAATCACAGGAAGAGCGAAGGTTAACATACGGATTCGCATTGAATTTCAACGCGATGCAATATGGACTCGTGCTCGACGTCATATGTGAGATGTGGTATTAGAAGAATACGTGATGAATGCATACTATGAATTGTGGAAAAATGTTAATCCTAATGATAAACATACGTATTCTGTTGACTTTAAAGTTTTTTGATACGAAAACGAGCAAATGGTCGCGTAATGCTTTTGTCATGTTCATTCAGAAGAGATTCAATTTGTACATATGTTGATAATGTCCAACATTTATGAAAAATACACGTGAGAGACCTTTGAAAAAATTGGCATTCTTATTCAGCTTATTTCAAATTTGCCCGAAACTGCTCATCTCGATTTAGCACCTGCATAAATTGATGATCCAACGGAAAGAATGAATTCCAGTTTACTAGTTAGAAAATCTGATGAAATTTGAAAATTAAATGAGTTCCGAAAGAAATTTTTTTTTATCTTACGCCGAATACATCTGCGCACTTAAGATATCAATCTTAATAGCTGTTTTGAAGTTGCATTCCATAGTAATGCGTTTCAAACAGACTTGTAAAGAGTTACAAAGTCTAATAGTGCTGATGAAGAAGATTCTGCTCGAGTTTAGGTAGTTAAACCTGGGAAAAACTAGCTTAAATGATCTTGCATATTAACAAAATTGAAGTATATCATACAGATACCCAGGACTATGCGAATAAATAAGTTTGTGCAGAAATTGCAAGTTGCGTATGTTCTAGTACTCAATCAACCGACGAACAGAGTATACATATCTTGCAGCTTATGTTGAGATTGGAAAACACATTTTACGGAGTAATATCACACAGTTTTAATTAAAAAAAACTACAAAATTAGCTAAAATTCGTGCATTTTCGAGCATAGGGACAGGCTTTGGCAAGGCAACCCAGGTTCTTTAATTTCAACAAAATGCATTATTATCTTTCCCATATATCTTATCCTGTAATCTTATACACTCGACTTTTCTACAACGGGCTCTCCGCCTATTAGGGTACGGGCACACAATGAACCATAAACGGTAACGTCAGAGTGGTAACAAAAAAAATTAAAAAACTGTGCGGGAAAAATTTTGTTTTTCAAGCTCTACACTTGCCGCTCTGACGCTGGTGCTTATCGCTCTTAGCCTTAGGCATTATGAAAACTTAAATTAAATAAATAAATAAATTAAATAGCTTATATAAATAAATATATGTAATGATATGCATCAGTGAAAAATTGCTCGAATAATAAGGCCTGCTGTGTGTGTAAGTGAACTGAAAAAAGTTGCAGCACTCAGAAGCGAAACGGGCGTATCTCAAAAAAATTTTAAAAATACGGGTACAAACGATCCATATATTTTTTTTTGTCGAAGTAGATTTATTTATGGAATTTGTAAATTCATGTGTAATATTCAAGTTGAAAGTATAATTTTAACAAAAACAGCAATTATTATATATTTTAGATTTCGATGTATTGCACATATGAGTTTGCAAAACAAGTGGATATTTGAAAAAATGTTTGCTCAGCACATTAAGTCCGTTTTGACTACTCTGACACCAATTTAATGAATATTTCTCACATTCATGCATTAGAAACTTTTTTGTGTCCAACCTTTTTGTTTATGTTCTCTGTAATAATGGTAAGAAATAATATTTGGATACATTTTATTTTAAAAATAAGACCTCGAGGCTTAATCCTAATTAATTTTTTTCTTTCTTTTATGTTTATTTCGTAATAATATGCAGACTGATTCTGAATAATTGCTTTTTAATTTAATTAAAATATCAACGTAATAAAAACTTTTTTAATTTTTGGGTACTCACGCAGACTTAGTTACATTACTCCATAAAAAATGTTAAGCTCTATAGCCAAGGTTTTGTTACGTCACGATGACTCTGTTTCTGTTTCTTGCTTTTGCTTTTTTTTAAAAAAAAAGTTTTTTTAAACCATTCTTACAATAACTAGAGAAGTTAATGCAAATTGATTTTTCTACCCGATTTTCCTCCCATAAATTTGGTTACCATATACATAAGAAATTTTTCATACGCCCGCTCTGCCACAAAACATACAGAAATCAGTACCAGAAAGCTGATGAACTTTTTTTTTTGGTTTTAACTTTAAAACGATGTGAGAATTGATATACAATTAGAAATATTAAGGTTTACCAAATCCTAATTTCTTGGAATATTATTAATTTACAACTCTTTACAAAACTAAACGCATGTAAATTAAGACCACGACTCATTTCACGTTTCTATTTATTAATATAAAATTCAAATTTACTTCAAAACGTAATTAAGTTACTAAACAACCCAACACATTTAGTTAATCCATTTTAAATATTCCCAAATGATTCATTAACTGACCCTTTAAAAAGTATAATTTAACCTCAATCAGGCTTTAATTAAATTTGCAGGCAGAGAAATTTTTTACGATGACAAGAAAAAGCTTTCTAATGTAATAGAAAAAGAATAAAAAAAAAAACAAACCAATAAAGAATATGTTCGGCTTTTTTTTTTGTGTAAAATTACTAACGACCTTGATTTTTGATATAAACAGAACTTTGTGAATTTATTTCCAAAATAAAAAAAAAAAAAATATGACTAAAATTATGACAATGAAACCCTAGAGGAAAATGCAAATTCCTAGTCCACGAAGTGGTGGGAGCGAATATAACTTACAAAAAAAAAGTTACTAAGTATGAGAGTTTCGCTAGAGAGATAAATTTATGTATGGCCATTATTTAAAATGTCATAAATAAGAACAGCAAAATGAAATAACGAAAAACAGAAATGAAAAACCGTAAAGAAAACATTAAAATGTACAACATTAACGCAAGTTGCATGTACGACTAAGTGAGTCACTCACAATGACACGAACTTACACCTCAATCATTACGGTACATAGTTACTACACGTGTGTATCCTTAAAGTATGGGTTATAAATATGACGCGTCACTTTGCCATTGACACATGAGGTCGCGTAATTTTTTTTTTTTTTGGTTGGAAAATTTCACAATGTGCTAAATGTAAATCACAACCAAAAAATGCACAGTAGAGACTATTGGTAATTTTGTAGGACAAAAAGATAGTCTTATATAGACGAAAAGTTTCATTTAATAAGACAGACTATTAGGGTTTAGAAATTGAAAAGTCGGAACAGAAGAGCTCATTCCCTTTCACCTATTTTTTTACGGAAAATAAAGAATTAGAGTTTAATATTAGATAAGAAAAGCTTAAAATCTCTTAAGACTACAACAGAATCAGAAATTTGCTGTATCGCGACCGTCGTAAAAAGCAGCTGAATGATATCTCTTAATTTTCCACTGTGTTTTTCACATTCCGCCGTATAACGTCATTAGGGGCCAACCATTAATTACGAGAGTCAAATTATGGTGGAGGATGTCCGGCAAAGTCTCACCAAATCTCATCAAGGGAGCGGGGGGGGGAGGGGGGGTCATTGAAAATCTCACGTCAACTTTAATATAGAAGTTATACATTATTATGGCAGATTACATTTTGTATCACATCAATTCCGTATGTTCGGCATTCCGACAATTCGTGTTGAACACAATAACATAATAACATCGAATTATGCGTTGCAGATATAAGGACTTACTGAACGCTAAAGGAAACTCCCAGAATGATATTTGATATATGGTTCAAATCGGGGAATCCAGGGCATTGAAAATATATGATATACATATAATATGCCTGCGTGTTAATCAGAATTACCGACAAAACATTGATTCCAATCCAAGAAAAATATTGAATTTATTTCAAAATTTAGAATAATCTGATAGAATATTAAAAAACCTTTAAAATCCAATATTTTATAATTTTTTGGTTTAAAAGTACATTTAGTTTCCGCACTTTGAACACAACTCTAATGAAATAATTTTTAAGATAAGGCAAGTACATTATAAGTTGGCGACGCGACGAGGCAATACTATATTTTGACGAGCTGATACACACCTATCTACAGTATCTGAGGAGCAAAAAATCGACATCTTCAATTGCGATATAAACTTTTTTTCTGCATCTTTAGTTGACACGTTTATCAGGATTTTTCAGAAAAAATTTTTTTCCGAAATATTCACATGTACATGGTGCTATGTTCTAATAACCTTTAAAAAAAAGATATTTCCACTCTTTTGACACATAGTGCATATAAACAGCAAGTACACGCTATATTTAGAGAGCTAATAGATGTGTTATAATCAGATTTCTCACAAATACTAGGAATAACTCAGACAAGCTCTGGAAAAGTATTGTGGAATTTCGACAGGATTGCGTGGCACCACCCATGCAAGCAAAAACGCTACTGAGCAACATATTTAGGTTATGAACTGAAATTTCGCAAAACCTAAAGAAGAACCAAGGAAATTTTTAAGAGAGGGCATGGCAATCTAGAGTATATAAATTTCGGCCTGGCTGAACTAGTTTTTGCTTAAAATTAAAATTACGAAGCCAAATTTTCATATAAAGATCATCCCAAAGTTCACGGGAAATTTGAAATTCACAACTACATATACAGTCGGAAATAGTGATTTAACTTCATCTGAACAGAATAATTCCAAAATTCAGGAAGACTGGATCAATTAATGATCTTAGTCACTCTGGGCGATTTTCAACAATTCGTCTAACACAAAACATCGAGGTAGTTCGTGAAAGTGTTGTTTAGAGTCCCGGAACATCAATTCGACAACGTGGTCAGGTGTTGGTACTGATATTTGTCCTGCTAGAGTATATAAATTCAATAGTATCTGGAGTGTAAGAAAAAGAACTAAAATAAATGTTGCACACATAAACTTTCACGCTTGACTCTTTTTAACAAGCTGCGTTGTTACCGTACCGCCGCCATTACAGTCTCGCGCGTCACACATTGTGAGTGAGTCATGCGTCTTTTGTCAGCTGTCAATTTGTCAACAGTGGCTAAAGGATAAGTGAAATAGTAACAAAAACAAAAAAAAAAGGATAAAAACTATACGAGCCAGTGAGACAGTTTCTGAATTGTGTAAAACACGCAACATGCCATTCATAAATTTTTCTCATAATTTTATTCCTCTTTTTCTTTGAACCTCCGGCACCCCATTTAGTGGAAGACAAAGAAAAATATGAGACTCATATAGAGCAACGCCATTATGAAATGTGTCATGTAGAACTTAGAAAAAAAAACTCGATTAAAAAAAAATCACATGCGATTTTTGCGTTGATGGCATGATCAGTACGCCAGAACTATGGGTGCATAAGGGCATATATTTTGATCTTTGAAATGTATGCAAGTGAAACAGACTGATTTTTAAAAAGTCCGAAACAACTTCAGAATATATCCTATATAATGCATACTTCAAAAATTTTTTGTTTAAATTTTTTTTTCCCCCTTAATTTTTGTAAGAGTAAAAGTAATACATGGATAATAAGCTAACGCATGAGTAATTTTAATAATATTTTGTGTCATAAGATGGATCAGTCAAGCGATCTGGTTCAGGTGTATTCAGGCCCGGATTAAAAAATCTGCCGCCCTTAGGCCAGTCAGAAATTGCCGCCCCTCTTCACTAGTAAATATAGAAAAAAAATTTTGTAATATCAAAAGTGAGGAATTTTTTTTTTTTCTTTCATAATATTTTTAGGTAATTTAGAGCACACAATCCCAGTATTTGTACTTTTTCCCCCTGTGTAAATAAATTACAAAAAAATTTCAAAGTTCCCAATATTTTCCGCCCCTAAAATCGTGCCACCCTAGGCACTGGCCTAGTGTGCCTCTAAGATTAATCCGGGCCTGGGTGTATCATTTACTGATCCGCCAGCGCTGAGAAGAATATCAAATTATAAAGTAAGGAAAAAGTCTTAAACTCAATTACAATTCAAGTACTAATATTTCAACAATCAATTAATTATAATTGGATAAAAATATAAAATGGTGACGGAGTTATTAATAAAAGAGTGAAGCTTTGAATCATGAATCTTAATTCTATACGAAAACTACCGAATTTTAACTATAACAGACACATATGAATGTAGGTTAGGTAAGATCAGGTAGGAGTGGCAGTTAGTTACGAACCGACTCACTTAAACCAAATGTGATCCATAATGATACCACAGGGAGTCTGACTATACCATCTCGTTGAACCAACCTGATTTCGTAATAAAAGTAAATAACTGACCTATCCTAACATGTCTAAGGTTATTCAGGTCATCAAATAAAAACGAACCAAGCGTTTCTTAGCCTTTTTATAGCAAGCTAAATGTTTACTTCCTCCTCCACATCTCCACAACTTCTGTAGAAGTCAAAAGACCTAACACCTAATCTATCCGCATGAGGCAGTGGCCATTTATGAATGCAACAACTGACGAGACACTATGTCTAGTGCGAGAAATCAGCTCTAACGAACGCTTAGCATCCAATTACGGCCAGATTTGCCTAGTTATATTGCGAGTTGACCCTTGAGTTCATTTTTTGTTTGCATTTTTTACGATTTCTTCTTTAAGCCGTAACTTGCAGGTATCAAGTGGCATGCCAACACCTTCCTTGTCCTGAGGAATTTGTGCAGAAGTCCACTGCCTAGCAAGTTTGTCAGCTTTGCAAGTGCCGTCAATGTTCCTATGCCCAGGCACGCAAATGAGGTGAATATTAAAATGGTGAGCCATCTCATTAAGAGACGAGCAGCATTGTTGGGCCACAAGTGAGTTTAGGAAGACTGATTCTAGAAATTTGATAGCAGTCTGACTATCTGAATAAATGTTTATATCCTTTTTGGATACAACATTCATGCTCAGCCAGGATGCAACCTCATTTATTGCTTTAAACTCTGCATGAAAAACGCTGCAATAGTCTGGTAACCTCGCAGAAATTCTTGTCTTCAGTTCCTTAGAGTAAATACCATAACCCACCTGCCATCCGTGTAGAAATTAATACGGTCCCTTCTCGCCGGGAGTCTTCCCTTCCAGTGCTTGCTAGATGGAATGTGAGTTACGTTATTAATCTTGAATGAGATTACTAGAACAATATCGTCCATACATATGAATATAAAAATGTTTAGTTTCTAAATTATATACTATTGGCAGAGACTGCCAAAGACTAGAGATATAGAAAATTTCTACCCATGCATGACTTTAAGGTGTCTGAGCAAGCTTGTTGATATATCATACTCAGGTATAAATTTGAATTAGTAAATTATTTTCAAAAGCCTTAGTGAGGAATCTGCAATATACTAAAAAAGTTGATATAACTAATAAAGTCGAAAGGTCTGGTAGTATCAGCCTTATCGATATGCATAAGGAAATGGTTCCCTTCTGGATATATCATATTTATTAAAATTATTATGAAACACCTTCAACTGATTCGATAAGCTTTGTATGTAAATTTTCTATTTTCTTTTATGCTCATAAAAGAAATATGTGACTTTAGTATGTCTGAATTCTTCAATATGACATAAGGCTGCAATTGAAAACTATTTGTAGTAATTGTTGTTCTTACTGCACAATTTGCCATTTGTTTAATCATCGTCTTTAACATTTTGTCACGCTTTGTCCAACATATGAACGTCGTTGTCTCTTCGCTTCTGCTGTAAGGTGTTCACGTTATACTCCCCTACTGGTATCCAAGTAACATTATGTTATACGCAACATTCAACGTACGAAAGTATTTACGGTACATTGCTAGAGTGTTGGTTAATGAGAAAAGTTTTGTCTTTCCGGAAGCGTTGCGCCATTAACTACGAGAGGTTACCTTGTGCAAGGTAACGGCAAGGATGAAAATGTCGACAAAAACATTCCAGTGTAAGATAGGGAGGCTGTATTAAGTATCGTTCCCAGATGCACTTAATGCGTATTCGATATCAATAAAAAAAAGTATTCTCTTCATGCGATGATGTCTACGAGTATGTACAGAGCTACAATTAGCAAAACTCGATGGGTGGCTTCAATCAACATTCTAATGTGGTGCTGTTTTGAGTATTTAAGTAACATTATTTTCAGAAAAAACTTTATTATGCAGTTACAGCGTTTCTACAGCTAAAACATATATAGAAGCACTGTACAATACATAAGTGCGCTATTAAAATTTTCTATGAAAAGAATGCTAGTTGAGTGATGATTGAGAGGTTTGGGTCTTTGCGAATGTTTATGTGTCCTTTATGCGCTACCAGATGATGTTCTCTATTTAGAATTGAATTGCAATGCCATGATTCTTATTCTTATTATAAAAATCTTTAACGTTTTTCATTTGATACTTTTCATCTTTCACTCGATACTGGTTTTCCTTATGTTGCACTCATTCTTGTGTGTCTAAATGAACTTCTACCATAGGTATTTGCAGACATATTCCTGCTAAAAACCATCTTCAGCACGTGTGTCCTGGACACAATACATTCATTTTGATATCTGAAGCATCACCTGGTTGGGATCTATGGCTTCCTTTTTTAATTTTGTTTTTTTTTTGTTTTTTTGATAACAGTTAGCGATGCATTTCTTATGCTCCTTTTCCATTTGTCGTTTCACCTTATGTGCATTTCGTCCCAAAAAAAATTCAGTTGGTGAGTTTTGTTCAATATCCAATGGGACACATATTTTCCTCTTGGACATTGTTGATTTTTTCTTACCTTATATTTTTATTGTTCGTGCTTTTAAAGGAAATTTACGAGAAATTTCAGTTTATAACTGAATTAATTTAAGCATTGGATCTCAAATAAAAATGTATCTAAATTCATGTGTGTTAGAATGTTGGAATTGAATTGATAAAATAATGATTATGAAAATTTTATTTCCACCATGTTATTTCTCCTCATGTAATGAAGAAGATCAGTTTCTGCAACAATTTTTTTTTTCCAAAAGTTGAAATAGTCGTGATAGTATCAGGGCCAATCCCCGACTTAATAAGCAGTATTATGGACGGAGCTTTGGCTAAGCTTTATTCTTTGGCCACTAGGTGTGGCCTGGGGGTAAACCCAGCAAAAACCAACATGATGCTGTTTACTAAAAAAATCAAAATACCGCGTTTTGATCTTCCCCCGCTTGAAAGATAAACTCTTTCACTTTCTAAAAACGCTTAATACCTAGGAGTCATTCTAGATCCAAAACTCAATTGTCAGGACAACATAGAACGGAGATCAAAGGAAGCATGTGAAGCTTTTTATGCCTGTGAAAAAACTTTTAGTACAAAATGGGGGCTTCAACCAAGAATGGTATTTTGGATGTTCACAGCTGCGGTGCGCCCAATCCTCACCTATGGCTGTTTAGTATTGTGGCTGGTCATAAGCAGGGCTTACAACCAGAGAACATTAGCAAAGGTACAAAGAACTGCTTGCGTGGGAGTGACGAGGGTAAAGAAATCTTGCCCAACGGAAGCCCTCAATGTCCTCTTACACTTGGTGTCTCCTAATATATTCATAAAAGCAGCCGCGTCCTAAAGTGCGATCCGACTCAGAGAAGCTGGCTATTGGGCAGCGAAACAACACGGGTACTGCCCCGTCCTCAACACACTGCCAAATTAACTAACTCACGTTCCAACTGATTAAATCTGCTTCTCACTCAACTTCGAGAAAAACTTTTTGGTGAAGTTTCCGGAGGAGATTCAATGGGAGGAGGGAACTATTAATCTAAATTTTGGAAACCACCATATGAACGGATGGGCCAATGATGGACGCGGGGTAGGTGTGGGGTCTATTCAAAAGACGGAGAAATTTCTCAATCTTTTCGCTTACGTAACTCAAACAGCGTCTTTCTAGCAAAAGTCTTTGTTATTCTAACACGGGAAAGCTAGCAATCTTCTTTGATAGCCAGGCTGCCATCAAGGCTCTGAACTCAGAAACAATATAATTTAAATTAGTAGAGCAATGCAGGAAGGAGTTAACTAAGCTAAACCGTCAGTTCGACGTAACTCTCATATTGGTTCTAGGCCATAGGAGTATTGAGGATAATAAAAAAGCGGACGAACTAGCAAGGCGTGGTTCCTCTCTTGACGAAACTACAGTACCTACTCATTGAATTAAAGACGATAAAAAAATTTTGGATATTTTCTATTTAGTATCGAATAAAATAAAAACATCGGAATTTTTCAATTATTTTTGAAGTGAGAACTTCTTTAGGCACGTTGTGAACCTCCGTAAGAAAGCATTTGCGGCTGAGGAAAAATGTATAAACTCGCGACAGACCACCGACATCGGATGCGTCATTTGCGGCTGAGGAAAAATGTATAAACTCGCGACAGGCCACCGACATCGGATGCGTAATCGTATCGTAATCGTATCGTAATCGTATCGATTACGCTTAGAGGATTTGCGGCTGAGGAAAAATTTATAAACTCGCGACAGGCCACCGACACCGACACCGGATGTATATACATATTCTATATACAGTACATATGTGTGCGACTTCGCTCTCTCTCGCTCTCTTTTCTATATATATCATAAATGTTTATTCCATAAACATTACAAATTCTTATCTATACCCGTTTGTCTAAGATTTTTTGACTCTATCATTGTAACTTTCGCGGTTATTGCAACAGGCTTGGTGTTTATTAGTTGCGTTAACCGAGGCCGCACTGTACATATTATATGTATCGTAATCGTATCGATTACGCTTAGAGGATTTGCGGCTGAGGAAAAATGTATAAACTCGCGACAGGCCACCGACACCGACACCGGATGTATATACATATTCTATATACAGTACATATATGTGCGACTTCGCTCTCTCTCGCTCTCTTTTCTATATATATCATAAATGTTTATTCCATAAACATTACAAAACATCATGAAAACAAATTTCAATTATATTATTTTAAGTTTTCACTTCTGTCGGCACTCCCAGTGTGCAACCCGTCGGTTTTTTTATTGAAACATGTTTTGGGGGTGTTAACTGTTGTTACAAAACTTAAATTTGGTATATACACAACGTCTAAGTGAATGTGGCAGCTGCCAAAGTAATATGTATCAAAATAATGTTGTGTTTGTAATTTGATATAATTGATCATTTGTGCACTTGTCTCTTTTGGGTTTTGTTTTCTGTATGTGTTATGATTCTTAACATGTTTAGAAGACAAGGTGAAGGAAAGTCATTTGATAATTTCTTCAAAATTACACCACTATGCCACCAAAACAGCCATTTTATAAGCGAGAACCGTTATTTTTGAAAAACCGACACTATGGGTAAAATAAAGAATATTTCTGATGCTCAAAGGTCACGGGTGGCTGTTGAAAAAGGTCAAGCTACACTGTTATATCTAAAATTATTGAAATATCGAAGTCCTCTGTGATAAACATCGCTAAAAGTGTGAATATGTCTACTGTTTTTTAAATGTTCCTCCGAAAAATCGTCAAAATTGTCCAAGAAAACAAAACAAAACTTCAAAAAATTACCAAAGGATTGTGCAGAAAAGCATGTTGGAACGAAGTGGATCAACGCAATCAGTACTGAACGACCTCAACGAAGCTGGAGCCGACAGTTCGTTCAATACATTGTGACGTCGATTTAAAGTAAATGGCTTGATATGCCGACGTCCTGCAAAAAAGCTATATGCAAATGGAGGCTGTAGTGGGCTCAGATTACGCGAAACACTACCAACGGCTACTGGAATATAGTGACTTACTTTAATTCAGTTAAATTCAGTGACGTCAACGTAAAATTCTCAGAAATTTTCTTTTGAATAATTTCTTATGTTTTTATTTTTTTAAAGGTCATTTTTAGTGATGAGTGCCTGCTGGAAGCAGTATCCTAAAGGGTCATATTTGCTGGCAGAAGGCCTCAAGATGGATACTCAGCCAGCTGTCTAGTTCCAACTACTAGAAATCCACCGTCTGTTATGATTTGGAGCCGCATAACCTCCGAAGGATCGGTGCCGATATAGTTTTTTGATAAAACAATAAGCTTCGAACAGTACATTAACATTTTGAAAAATGTTTTGCTACCATACATCGATACATTAGGTCATTCCAAGGATAAATACACATTCATACAAGATGAAACGCCTAGCCATAGGTCCAGAGCCAGTATGAACGACCTGAACTCTTTAAATTTAGAAGTTTTGCCATTGTCGGGCAATTTGCCGGACTAAAATGCAATTGAGAACTGCTGGTCTTATTTAAAATCACTGGTGTACATGCGACGAAATAACACCATGGCTCAATTAGAAGAAAATATTTGTGTTGTGTGTAATAATGACCCATATTTAAAGGAAATGATAATTAATTAAATTTCAAGTATGCCGAGCAGAATAAATGATGTGCTTAAATCCAGAGGTGGAAATACTAAATATTACATTTTTTTTAAAAAACTCTATTAAAATATCCAGAATATTTGATTCAAAAAAAATAAACAAGAAAAAAATAATGGTACTTATTTTATTTGAGAAACACTGAGAATTTTTTAATATTTTTTACCGTCCGTAATTCAATGAATAGATACTGTAGAGCTTGTGAGCATGTGCACACACTTCATTATACTGAAGTATAGTCAAGAGAAAGATGTTCTTGTTTTTTCTTTCCGATGCAGCAAAGAATTGGAAAATCCTTAAAACCTACTGTCTAAGAGACGAAGTGACGTTGCGAGAGTCACCGCGACTTGCACTAGATACTGGACTACCGCAAAGCATGCTGAAAAATTAGGTACCCCATCCAACCCTTATTGCCGAAGTTGTCGGAATGTAAACGAGAAAGAATCTGTTGAGCATTTTCTCTGTAACTTTTCTTGCCAGAACCAAGCTCAGCTTTCTTCATTAACCTCAGCGAATTGGCTGAAAATGACTTCGTGGCTGCTAAACTAGCTGAACATTGACTAACTGGATATAGCTTTAGTCGCTATATAGACTCTTTTGACAACCCTTTTTACCAGTTTTTGTGGGTCACGTATGTGGTTATAAAACGGCTCAGCTAAAGCTACTTAAGGCTTCTAGCAGGCTTGCTAGACCGCCACTTTAACCTTACCTAACCCATACATGCCATCTATTTCGAGGAAAAAACGTCACTAAAATTACAATCAAAACATTTTTTACTAAACAAAAAATTTCTTATTTCAGTTTCTCCAAAAACAGGTATTTTTGGAATATGTTTCTGGCAGTGAAGTATTGAAACACCCATACCATATTTCACGTAATTGAGAAGGACCAATAAAAATATCTAATGACCAGCTTCTATAGCTTACTTTGATTCCCACCGATTCTCAATGACAACCTGTTTTGGCTTAAATACGCGACAACAATAACTTAAAAAAAAATCCCTTGTTAAATCTTAAAATCTTTGATATCAATCCAATGAACGCAGGATTTTTCGCATATTTTTACCATACAAATACAAGTAAAAAGAAATGATAACCGCTAAGTACAATACCGTATTGCAACAATAATGGTAAGACACAGCTACAACAAAAATCCCAACCAAAAAAGGGACAATGAAAAAATATTGTATATCATTATGGCGGTAACAGCAACATATGGGGTGGACAAGCAAGCTGGACATCATACATGTACGACGGACAAAAGAACAAAAATATTAAGATTACACAGTACGATTGTCAAAGCTGACGGCAACGCCGAAGAGGTGTGTAAAGTTTCGTCACGTTGTTAAGTCCACGAATTCATTGCATGCGATTTAACCTATACTTCACCGCAGTTGCTGCTGTTAGTTAAGCTGATAGAAGTAGCGGCCAATGTGGTATCACGCCTTAATTTGAGCGTAATACATCTTGAATTCCGTTCAAGCACAATCACTATACTAAGATGATTCCTTGCCTTTAAATTCTCAGTCAAGGCCTAGTATATAGATTTTTAGCCTAAGTCCAACTTTATAATCGTACAAATCGGGTTAAAAATAGAAACACCATACGATTGACAATAAAGTGGAGTACGATGTGAGCGCTATAAAAAAAGGACAAAAGATACAAAAAAAAAAAGTTTGCACTGGTACGATAGCTGGGGGGACAACTCGGACAGGGGCCAGAATGCTGTTCAACGAATGAATAATGCTAGAAAATTTTAATGACAGCCAAAGGTGTGATGCGAACGATTACAACCATAAAAATGGTCATGGATTGTAATAATGGGGACAACGGTGACAGAATAAGCGTCCAAAATAAATATGGCGGCCGTACGAATATGTGTACGAATGTAAATGTGTAAAATAACGCAACATACAATCCAAAGCAAAAATAAAAAAAACAAGCGACAAGAACGAAGGACAAAAAAATTGTAAACTGTCAGGTAAGGTGAGAAATTTCAGATATGAGTTCAGATTAAACTTGGCAATGCCGTGTGAATTACATAAAAAAAAAACAGTAACAAATAAACAATGACGTGCTAAATATATTGTTATATTAGAGTGTCCGTTAACTAGGTGACTATCATGTAAGAGCAAATAAAGTAACAAACGCATTGGCCCAATATCCTACAATATAACATTAAAACAAGCATCATAGTCCGACCTCTTAGGCAACTCATGTCAAACAATACTGGGAAATCGGCAAACATGCTGAAAGATTGGGTATCCCAATGAATTCTTTCTGACGCAGCTGCTTGAATGCAAGCGAGAGGCTAAGTTGCCTTGAAAAACCTTTTCTCAATGACCTTAGCGAATTTGCCAAGTTGAAATCGGATCTTTGCTCCACTACCTTAACAAAGCTAACGATATAGCTATCTTAACACTCACCAATTTGCTGAGTCACGACATGTTGTATTCAAATGGCACCTTTAGTGCTACTTATGGCTTCAAGCTTTCTGTGCTAAGCCACCACTCTAACCTAACCTAAGCTTACATGTCAAACAACCTAAAGCCATGATGATGAACAGAAAATCTTCTGTGTCTTTTGTCATCTGCGGGACCATAGTGCTTCTACAAAAATTTTCCAGTTAGCACGTGCATTGGTGAGTGACTGCAGTTCTCACCATTTTTAAGATTATTCGGCATTGCCTCTTCTAATTTTTTTGTCGGCAGACATCCGACCAGAGTTGCAAAGTTGAAAAGATGCAAGTCCCCTTCAAAAAAGCGAAGACTATTGCTGTTAACCACTCGTAAATTCGACTTGAGAATTTCGTGCTTTGTTCTTGTGAGCACAGGGTTTTTTTGTGAAGAAGCTGCTTGGTGTTTTAGAATAATTGGCTTTAGTTTCTCACTAATTCTGGCGAAAAATTTCTCAGGAATTTGGATGCGATAGCAATTAACCACCCTAGTTTTTATTTAGAAAGTTTCTAGAAGATGTTTTTCAGGATACAACAATGAACTCCGGGGAAGCTTTTGGAAAATATGTTGTTGAGGATAATTAAAGTGAGGTGCAGAGAAGTTTTTTTTTTAACAGATAAATATTTATTTTATGTTTTATGTTAGTTTTTTGGAGGCAATAAAAGTTTTCATAAGAAATATGTATGCGTCGGTCTCACAAAAATAAACTTTTTTTTTTTGGCGGGGAAACACTAAATTGCGACTTTACTATAAAAGAACTGTGGCTAGCACTACTTGCTTTTGTATAGCAACTATATAGCTTTAATGCAGATTAAACAATGGTTACCGAAGCCGATGTTGAACTTTAATAGCCATAAAAAACGTTGTACTTACCTGTTGCGGATATGGAATTTAATATTAATTTCCACCCGATTATAATTCGTTTCTCAAATTTTTAGCTTTGGATAAAAAAAAAAGTTTATAATACATCGCTCAATGCATTTAAATAATGCTACATTAATTTTTCCAGCTCGAAGTTTAATTCCCCCACACTCAGTGTATCCATATATACAGTGTTAACTAAGCAACAGTTTCTTTCTTTCCTTTTTTTCTAAAAAAGGGCATCAACTTTTTCCTAGAAAAAAATTTTATTTAACTAAAATTCTCTTTGCGTTGGAAGTTAACTGTTTTTTTTTCGAATTTGCAGTTTTTTGAAAGAAAATCTGGCAACACTGACCGCACTACATACTGCCTGGTTTGACTTAACGTCTCACATTGAATTCGGCAACATTTTCTTACAATTCAATACACAGCTCTCTGCTAGCGGATTTTTTTCTTATATAGGAAACATCAAGAGTATAGACATGGACTATTATCACGAAATGGATGTAATGGATGTCTTTATCTACTTCGGTCAGTTGCAAAGGCTCAACAATTTTTCTTTTCGCAAATTATTCTCAAGATGAGGTAATTTATTTTCCATCATACGCATCGATATTAAATTGCTCAAATAAAAAGTTATGGGGCGAGAATCTACAGATATATCGCCTCCGTAGCCTGTCCATTGCCGCTTTCAATACACTAACGGTCTACTCGCACGAGTGTTAGCGTTGCACACAGCCGTGCGACAGAATCGCCGGCTAGCTACCTACTACGACTACTGGCTAAGAACTACAGCTTACCACAATGATGTTGTTCAGGACGAGATCACCGACTCACTCCTACTCCTCATGCGCTATCGCTTTTATAGCCGTTTCTGCTGTGTAGTGTAGAGAATTAATTAGTCAACTCTCCACTAACAGCTGTTCTCTAATGCTGCCTAGTGTTGCCGCTTCACTTAAAAATTAACAAAAAATTAAACTTAAATATATTTTGGACGGAAACGAGGGCTACGCCGACTTCCGTTTTCACAAACGGTCAAATCTCATTACCACACGACAAGTGTTCGCATAAAAGATAATAAGAAAAAAATAGTGTTGCTACCGTAAGCTGCCAGTTTTTTCTTATCATGCTATGAATATTTTCAAAGGTTTGACATTTCACTTCGTTTTCATTGGTAATGTGACGATTTGTCCGGAAAATGGGTTTCGTCTCTTCTCTCGGGTCCAAGACGCATATTTCAGTGAAAAGTCGCCTCCGTAATCAATAAAATATTTGTCGCCTCCGAAGCTCTGAGTTAGTGTATTTTGCAGCAAACTACATTTTGAGTAATCTGACTGTAGATCCAGTGATAAATATTTTAAAATAACTTGAAAAAAAAAAATAAAAAAATCTAAAAGTTGCTACGATGACTTTTTTTTTGGTTTCTCTATGAGTTCTGAAAATCATCCATTTCGTGATAATAGCCCATATATGTCTTCTGATTTTCGAGGACAATTTCTTGCAAAGTGCCGAAAATCTGGGCATACAGAGAAACACAAAACTGGTATAGTTCAATCCTGGTTAATATGCAAGTGCCCGCATTTGATGGCACCGCCAGCATAGTCGCCAGACCTAAATGTGATGGTAAATTAATGTCCGATTTTGAAAAAAAATATCCGAATATACAACATTTCAAACAAAAACGACCTGAAAGAGGCACTTAAAATTGAGTGGCGAAATAGTGAGCCAGATACCACTAAAAAAATTGCGACTTTGATGCCAAACCGCCTTTTAGCCGTAATTGACCAAAGAGGCTACCACACTAAATATTAAAAATTGTAAAATCATTAATTTCGAAAATGTTTTTACAGTTTACTCAAATCTGCATAAAATAAGCTGTGACATGAAATTTAGCAGTATCTATGTTTTGATTTTTAATTTTAAAAATTTTTGATACTACTTTTTAACAAAATATAAACTACAATTTTTGCTCTTTCAGATGATACCAAAATTTTTTTCACATTCCATTTAGTTTCAAAATTACAAGGCGTTGAAATTAAAAGTATGCACTGCATAAAATAAAGTGTTTATAACTATGCATAGAATCGAGTCCATATGCCTAAATAGCATCGTTTAGCTCTCAGATATCAATATGTAGAAATATTGTTTCAAAGTTCGAGCTAAACTGGTTCGCTTCTTATCATAAAATAAAAACCTTTTTAACTTAACAAATCGATGGTAAATATATTTGCTTTCCTTTATTTTATTAATGTACTCCCTAATATGGCTACATTTGTATACAATTTTGTAGTCCATAACGCAGAGTCCGCTAAGCGTACAGATAGCCAGCTGAACAAAAAGACAAACGGCCAACTGGTTGTCCAAGCTAGCAAACTGACAAACATATCTACATACCTACATACATATAGTCCAAAGATCGGTCATCGGTAGGTTTTGCTGAACTTGACAATGTTAGTGGTGGTGCTTTCGTTGTTGTTGTTGTTGCGGTTGTTGTTGTTGTTGTTAACTGGTTTGTTGCTGGCTTTTATTGAACAGTGTAAGTGAGGTTGGCGTCGTGGTCGAGGATATCAATTGCGGTTTTGCGTGTAAACACTTTTATCGATAAGATAATGTCCCATTTTTAACAAGCCTTTCTGTGATTGTTGTTATTTAAATAACGCATTCATATATAATGCTCGTATAACATTTGATTTAAGCTTAACTCTTTAACTTTGCTATAGATATGACAAATAAGTTTAATTTTCATTGCTTCAATTTAAGAAAAAAGTTACGAGTTTCTCATTTTAAATTTAAAATATTCTGAAGAACAATCGTGAATCAAATAAACACCAGAAAATTTTTTTCACAAGCGACCGAACTCAAACCTTCAATTAGGCCTTGTCCTAAAACATTTTTCTTTAGGTCAAGTACTCACACACAAAGATATTTTCAAATTTGTTATAAAATCTACCTACCTATGTAATGCCATCACATTTTTATTGACGCTTCTTTAAGAACTGCTAAAGTAGAATTTAAAATAAAGCGCGTATTTTTTAAATGGATTTAGTCTTCTCTTTTATTAGCGACTTTATGACTTCTTGAGTTGTCATTTCTATGACAGAGTTTGAAGGTCAATCGGTAGTTCGCGTTTTATGCTGGTTGTCACGCATTTTATGTGCTGTTAATTGTGACAATTTTTATTTTGCCTCTATACCAGCGAACTAACATGGGTGTAGGATTATTAAGAAAAATTTATTTTTACATGTTTAAGGATATGCGCAAGAATACCCAGTGAAGGGACGTATAATCACTCTGAATTGGCATCTGTTTCTATATTATAGAATGATAGGGATAATATAAATAGTACTCAGAGTTTTAAAGCCGAATAGATTTTTAAGTATGTCGACTCTTAATTACGTCCGAAATAATTCCCCATCTAAGCCTCTTTTTTTTGAAACTCACTCATGCATTTAAATATAGTTAGGACCAACTAAGCCACGCAAGTGGATGAAGGTAACATGGTACAAATTGAAGCATTGCATGAGACACTCGTTTACATGACATTTAAAGCAACTGATCAGAACTGGACGAAGTTTCGTAGGACTTCCTCTGATAGGGCTGCAGTAGATACGGCTAAACTTTTTCATATCTGATCTGACTAGCCCGAATTGTTCCTGATTTGGATAACCTGATCAGGGTTGTATAAGTTTTTATAGAGCTTTCCTTAAAAGGGATTAATAGGGATAGCCAGAATCGTACAGATCTGTTTATGATTTAGCAAAACTAATCAGAACTTGACGAAATTTCATAGGGCTTTCCGGTCAGGGCTGCAGTATGGCTAGTCTTTCCCATACCTGATTCGGAGTTGCTTAATACATTTCCACCTTTTAGCTTCTGATAAGATTCACACATGGCTCACATAAAGTACGCCATTTCTAGCCCGATTCGGAGCTGACTTCCGTGGAGCTTTCCTGATAGGAATTCCAACTCGGGTACTTTGTATTGTAATTGAAGACATAAGTGGATGATGGAGATATGTAACACATACTATGTACATAACATTTTGCTAAATTTGTCTACTACGCTACGAGTGTAATAATTAAACTACGCAATTTTGTCTTAAAAATTAATTAAAAAAGAGAATAATGATTTTATTCATCATAGTTATTTGGCGTATTAAACATTAAAGCTCATTTCGATAAAACTTTAAATTTGTATCATATGACTTAGTTAATTAGTTTTGGTAGTTAATCACAATAAACCAACATAAAATTGTATATACACCAACCATTTTTGTCATGAAAAAAAAAAGAAAATGTTCGCAAAATTTCAGAAAATTTCTTTGATGCGTTTGTTTGAAAAAAAAAAATTATAATTAAAGTATGCCAGCAAGGATTCCCCGAAACATATTTTGGCAATGGAAACTTTCACTGTTGTTTCATGTAGCCAAATACATACATACATTCATTGATTGGCGCTTAATTATAAGCAAAAAAGAAGCACCTTTTAAATATTTTATTGTATGAGGTAGGTATGTTAAAGTCGCCTCAATATGTTGCACTGACTCTTAAAATGTTCTATGTAAGTTTAAAAGCAGATGATAGAGGTCTTAAAAATCTTAAAGCACATTTTAAGTGACATTTCGTCACAGAGTTAGTTGAAAAGGGTGATTAGTTCATGGAAATGCATACTATAAAAATAAGTGAGTGATAAAATATGCTTTGTTTCTAGAGTATGTTAAAGCATTCTAAGAATTTGTATGATTTTACCGCTATACTGCTCTCAGAAGCAAAATTGGCGTATCTCAAAAAATTGATATTCGTGATTCTTAAGGCATCGGACAGCTTAAAAAATTACGCATCCTATGAACTACGCCAAATGCCGGTATCTTAGTTTAAACCTATAAAAAATCTCCAAGGAGAGTTTCCTCTATCTCAATTTTACAAATTCATATTTCAACAAATTGACAGAAGAAAACCCTCAATTATCTTGAAACGCATTTTTTTTTTTGAGTTTCGCCCTTTTCGCTTCTGAGGCCAGCATAGTCCATTTAAAGTGGTACAAAAAGGTTGCTAAACGCTAAAGTGTTTCATATGCACTGAAGGACATTCTCTCCTGCCACCATTTGCGGGAACAAAGAGTTTGGTTTCGCATGGTTTCGAATTTCCTAACCTTCTCGAACTAACCCAAAATACAAAAAAACACTTCTTTATTGTAGTTTTTTATTCAGCTATTGCGAGAGCTTACGCGATCTTTTTTTTTTCAGTGAATATGATTATAGTGAGTTTTCTTAGACTTAAATGGACTTCAGCTAACTTCGGGCGTTGATAAGAGTGTTATTGTAGTTATTAACAGTTAAACTTGCATATATAATCAATTGCATAAATTAACATATTTATTCTAATCACTGAATTTGACTCATATTTCACATAGAAACAAATAAACTGGATAGTTCCCAAATAAAGAACCTACCTTTGATAAGTGCTATAAATAAAAAAAAAAAGAAACATATTGGGATTATAAGTTTTGAGTTAAAGTTTTTTAAAAATTGGAGCTTTAAAATTATAAATTTGAGGTTATATCGAAATTCCAATTACCTTTTCATTTATTCGAATACATATAAATATACATATGTGTGAATGTATGTATGTGATGCGATCTGGGTAAAAGGGACTTATCTAACCAGAGGAGAAAATTGAGATATGGTAAGCTTTCATCTTGAAAGTTATGAGCTGAGCTCATAAAATAAATGGGAATCGTGATTACATTGTCTCCGAGTATATATTGTGCTGCAGGAAGAGCAACGTCATAGCCTCAAAATCGCCAATTTTGAAAATGAGCGACATTATTCACTTCCCTGAAAATTTAGCTCAGGCAACATACCATATAAATTCTATTTTGCAAGGTAAAGGGCTATTATTTTGCACTATTAACTAAACTAATATTATAAGTTCCTTTTTTTAAACATTAAAACATATTGGTATAGGTAGTCTTCTCTTAAATTCGGTACCAAAATCCGCAAATCCAAATTTTTGATCATAATTTATAAATCCTCATGTATCACGTATGCAATGAGCCGACAAACGGACGCTTCTCATGGAAACTGCCATCGGGCTTTGTACCATAATTTTATAAGCAACTCCATGTATTTATGTGCACACATATGCCCATAAACTTACGAATCAGCTGTGAATTGTGTTTATAAAATATGCAGAAAAAAGAAAATACGCTGAAAACTTTGACTACTAAAATATGCTAACTTAGGAGTACCAAGCACAAGTACACAAAACTGAGCCCAAAACTAACGATCCACAGCAGCCTTATAATATAATCCATTAAAATGCCATCTTAAAAGCACCTACAAACAAGCGCAATACCATAGAAAAAAAAAAAAATAAAAATAGAGTAAAGGCGAAAATGTGGAAAAAGGTCAAAAAAAGAGACAGCAAAAACAATAACCCAGAGGAACCGTCAGTATGGTACAAAATCAGACAAAAATTGTGAACAAATGACCCTTCATACCACACATTATGTTCACAAGAGGCATGTAAACTAATTCGCACACATACGGAATAGAAACAGAGCAGAATGAAGTTAAGCGCACAGAGAGCATGTGCTTCACAAAAAAAAAAAAAAACAGGGGGTATCCTGCTGCCAACAGAAAAAACGTGAAAAACAATAAAGCGAAAAAAGTTTACTTACCGTCGACATAAGGACTACCTACTGATAAAAGGCCCTACTTTGTCTTAAAGCCAATGAAAAAAAAAAAAACAAGTTGAAACAAAAACAAAAAGTTCAAAAATGTAGCAAAAGCCAGCGTTAATGTAGTCAACCATATAAGGAGATTGTTGGAAAGGTGATATGCTGCAGTAGGGTGTTTGGAAAATTTTTGACAGCCGCAGATATCACGTATATT
The DNA here is from genome assembly GCA_963662105.1 of Meiosimyza platycephala. Classification (NCBI taxonomy): domain Eukaryota; kingdom Metazoa; phylum Arthropoda; class Insecta; order Diptera; family Lauxaniidae; genus Meiosimyza; species Meiosimyza platycephala. Next base: position 28,769,628 of record OY759210.1, on the reverse strand, counting down.
TCATGCCAAATGTAAAGTTTTTTTATTGATTTTTATTTAAGAATTCTTAGGACTTATAGACTTAAGGATTTGATAAAATCCCACAAATTTTTCAAGATAAACTCATGACAGGCTATAAAATGTATAAAAATCTCACAAAATTATCTGAATTTTATTTTATTTATGCAATAATTTTTTAGAGATCACCCTTATCAAGCACATAAGAAAATTTGCTCCTTGGTCTAAGCACAGAGCAGCAGCAGCAGCAAAAATGTGTTAAATGGATTCGTGAGAATTAAAGGCATAAAAAAATACTCAAATTATACTCACATTCACTGGCTGAATGTAAACTAAAAAATTCAATTAATGCTTTTTTGATGTTCTTTGATTAAATTTTAAAACTCTTTTTTTTTTTACTGAAAATTCATAGCATATCAAAATTAAACCAATGTTATTTTCCTACTTTTCGCTTCCAAAATTGACCTCAACCTAATCCATATATGGTCAGAAAGACGTATATCATTCACCATCACACTCTCGAGATATGATAAATTCTTCCTTAGTATGCGGTGTACATGAGTGATGACACTAACCGACATATGACACGATGCTGTTGCTCTCACCCTCTTTGGCTGGCTTGTTTGAAACATGTTGCTGTCCTGCGGTACATCAACTACCTCACTCAACTAAGAACACAACCAGGATATGGCAAAAAGACAAAAAAAGCAAACGCGTACTCCTCATGTATGCAAAGTCATGTTTTGCATCTTTGCCAGCTGTGATGTCTGCTGTTAATGCCAAAGAAAAGCATTTGTTGAAATTTATTTAAAAAAATATCTTTAGTTTTAGATTAATCAATGGCTTTAATGAGAAAAACATATGTTTCTTCATTTTCAGTGGTATCTGCATTAAGGATGGAAGGGTGATTCACAAATATTTTTAACTAAGGAATGTCACTTACATATGTAGGCTTGCCAAAGGCAAACATTGCATCAAATCCACTCGCGTGGAACATTTTGTCAAAAAGTAGACTTCAACATCGGGAAAAATCTTTTTGCACCAATCGATGGAGGTAGGTTGATGAAAATGAATTTTGACATCACTTAGGATGGGTCCGTACCCTCAGAGGGCCGTTCATGATACATGTTCGAAAAAAAAAACTTTTAGTTTGAATCGATATAGAAAGGTTGAAAAAGGATTCTGAACATCAGTTATAGTATCCCAGTACCATGGAAAGGACCATTTTTGACCCATTTTCGGAAAACTTTTTTTTTTGTTCCAATCGATAGAGAAAGCTTTAAAGAGAATTTTGGACATCACATAGAGTGTCACCGGACCACGAAAATTTATTATTTTTGACCTATTTTCTAAAAAATGTTTTGCTCCAATCGATAGAGAAAGGTCGGCAAACGGTTTTTGATATCACTAAGGGTGATTCGGGACCTTGGAAGGTAGGTACCGTCTTTAACTTATTTTCAGTAAATTTTATTTTTGTTTCAATCGATAAATAAATCTCGGTTAAAGGTTTTGGACATCACATAGGCTGGATTCGGATTCAGGAAAGGACTGTTTTAAGCCCATTATAAAAAATGTGCTGCAATCTTTTCTGGCAAGCTTGCTGCGATGTAACTGCCCTTAATATTCTTTTGACCAGCACTCACCACAATGTAACTTTTCGTTATTGAATTGAAGAGAGTCAAAGCAACAATAAATCATTCACGATTTTATCTAAAAAGAAATGATTGTTTGTGTGTCGCCGGACTGTAAGAGAATGTGTGGATAGCGATTTTCCCAATGACTGTACACATAATAGGTCTATGGCAAAAAGTTTAGCTGGAAAAATGTGGGCTTAACTAAGCTTAATGTTGTGTCCGAAAACACCCGCATTAAGATCACAGTCATCTAACAAATTATCAGTATAACATCTTTTGTCATTAATCTTAGGCTCCGGCATTCATCATAATCTGTGATTGATCCACGATTGTCCACCAAATACTATTAGCTTTGAAGATTACTCCAGAAAATGTATCAGCCCGATATATCTCCTAAGACTGACGGTAAGTGCGTGACGATTTATCGAGGAGTAATAGAGTGAAACCCCGTAAAGAGAGTTTAAAGTATAGTTTCAACAAATTAAAAGTCCCGATTGGCTTTTTTAATTATCCTCGAAAATTGATCGATTAACGGCGCAAACAGTTTGTTTCCTATCACATATGCCATGAAAGAAACCACGTTTTACTGAAATGTAGAAAAAATATGTTATTTGTTTTTCTGCCATGTCGTTTTCTCCGGGTCAGTTGAAATAGCAAACTGTTTGCACCGTTCACAGATTTAATCAATAAAGCTGAAATTTTGGGAGAGTTTTCTTTATGTACAACGCTAAAACATGCGTCATATATTGTTCACAATTTTAGCCTTACGAAAAATGTGGGCGTAGTTTGAGAACAGGGTGTGGCGTACAACTAAAATACCTCAAGCGCTATATCTTGGCACTAAGGTTTTTTTAACATTGCATCAAGAGCGTTTATTTTCAAAATTTGAGTTCAATGGGTAACAAGCTCTGTTTGCGCCATTCACAGGATTGATCTAGGAAGCTAAGTCTTTGTGGCGATTACTTTATTACAGTGTAAACTTTTACCAGATATCTTATGTTATTAAAGGTTACAAGTGTATGCTTGGCGTAAATTAAGATTTCTATTGGGTAGAACCCCCAAGAAAACGTCTGGAGTTTCAATTTTCGTATGATACTTTTTTATATCCCATAACCAAGCGAAAACGGATTACTTTCTGTCCTTATCATGCAAAATATATGTGACTATAATAGGAGTCACCACCGAATACTGTTTTAAAGGAAGTCTTACTCATAGAATGGACAGCTTAGGCAGCAATAGATGTCGCTACTACAAATCGAACGAGGTGGAAACTGTAAAACATTTAATGTATCAGTACTCTGCCTTTGCCGCGCTAACATGCTAAGTATTTGGACAAGTCCACAACCTTGATAAGCTTTCAGACAATGACTCCACAGCGATAAATTACCTTGCAACAAATTAGAAATCTTTCACAATCAAATTAATTGTGGACTAGCTCTCAGTAATATAAATTTAAATATCTAAGTGGCTCAACTTCCAATATGATGTGGTATCACTATGAACCTATTATGGTCAACTTATGGCTATCAAGCTGCCATCTTGACCCAACCTTTTCTATATTCCTCAATCGTAAACAGCTTATAGTTCCATATGTTCAAGGTTACATAGGGTCTTTACTTTTTTTCTCCGATATACCCTAGCGTAGAATAGTTGTGATATTTGATAATTTTTCTAAAAAGCGTAAAGTACCTTTACTGTTACTTTAATTACTTTAACTTTAATTTTTATGATATAGAAGTTCCAAAAATTTATAAATTATAAGAATGAAAGAATGCATAATCTTACTAACTTTTAGATCGTGTGTAAGCAAGCGAGAAAAAAAAATAGCTACAAGCCGTATAGTGAGAACAAATGAGTGAATGGCGAAGCTTTTTGGCCAACAAGACATTGCAAACAAGCCATACTACAAGCAGTAGTAACTAGTGGCATTTTACAGTTGTAGGACCAGAGAGAACATTCTGTATTCATTCCAGTTTCTATGCACCAAAGTGCGCTTTTAGGGGCAACACATTGAAGAAATGCTTTTAACATGATTTGGTTTTTACAGTATGTGTGTATGTATATATGTAGTTGGAAAGCAAGCAAAAACTGTTGATGCTACCCTTTGCGGCACCGCTGTGAACACATCTTGGAAATTTTTGCATACGCCACATAAAGTGTATAAATGAGTTTCTACGTATGGATTAACTTACGTTTGTGTGTGTGTGTGTGTGAATGCGCTAGTGCACGACTGTGTTTATAAGGCCTTTTCAAAATTTATCGGTATTCAGATAATGCTTTTATTTTTGCAAAAAAAACAACAAAAAAAAAAAATTAAAAGTGCTGAAATATGATAAGTCAAGTTTAGGAGCATGGCGAATGACTATGACAGCCAAAGTGCAGCTTTAAAATTGCGCACAGGATGCCGCTGATGTAGGCAATTTTATGACATTGCATTTACCATAGTATGATGTGATAAATAACACACAAAAAGCATTAACTTACTATGTAAATGGGTTACAAAAATAAAATAAAATAAAAATAGTTGCATTACAATTTAAGGCGCAAGCTATGAGTGTGCCATTTTCAAGTTGTAAAAAAAAGAAATGTTTGAACATCAAATTTCAATCATTTGATTTTTGATGCAAAAAATAATATTTTAAATGACATCTTGAGTTTTTCATCACAATTTAATGCCTTTGTGAATGCGCATTTAAAAAGTCCCACACAGGAGCAGCTTCGCTGGTAACGAGACTCCCAACTGCCATATACACGCAACTTAGTTAAGAATCATTTCTTTAATGCAATATCGGAATATTTTGGTTTTTATACACTGAGAAAACAATATGTTTGAATATAATAAATGCATATTTCGTATAAAGCAATAAAATATTTATTATTATTATTTCTTTATTAACTATAATTAAAATTACAACTAATGATAACAAAGCACTAGCTGCCAGGGCTATCGGCTTTAATAAAATATTTATTTGAGCCAACCATATTGTATTTGGATCAAATAGTGATAAGTGGTGGTTGAAGAATTTTATGATTGACTCAATCATTTATATGAAATATGCGTTTGTTATATTCAAACATATTGTTTTCTCAGTGTACAATCTGTGCCGTAACCTCTGTAGCAATGTGTAGCAGAGTTTTGAACATTTTGATTCCTGTGTTGCGAACAAAGTTCCTCATGTGTGGAGTACTTTAATTTTTATAGAACATTATTTAATTTTAAATATATAATTATAATGAATTTTGGTTTGTTTTTTTGTTTCATAACAAAATAAACGCAGTTGTTTATTTAATAAATTGCATTATACAATATTTTTGAGTGTACATGTTAAGTAGTTTTAATACGCTATTAGCGTGAAAATTTATTAAATATTAATGCCATGCATATTCATGAATACAAATATTTTTTATCATTGACTGATGTTATTTTTTTTGATAAGTATTAAAGGCAATTATGGGCTGTTAACAATAAAAAGATAAGCAAATATTTGAAAAGGGCGCTGTATTTTGCCAGTTGCGTTAAATTAAATACCAAACATAATTCAATAATTGAGCGAGACCAAAGGTGAATAAAAAATTACAGCTTATTTATGTGCTGAATTAAGAAACAATTATCATAAATCAATAGTGGAAACAATATTTTTGAAAATCCAGAGCTCAGTCTTAACTAATTTTTGTTTCTGTCATCTCTTCAAACTAAGTTTCTTAAGCCCCATAGCTTGCAAGGTCCACTTTGAGTCATCGAAAGTTGTCGTGAGTCAATCATACAAAATTCTTAGAAATTCTAAAGTAAATCATACATATAGTATATGTACATGTATTTTCAAAAAGTCCTAAATGGTATCGAAAAAGTTTATAAAAATCAGAAATTGTCTCATATTATGGAAAATTATCGAACAAGATCGTACAAGCCGACAGTGTCGAATAGTAAGTGAACGCTGGGCTGAAAATGATTTATGAAACTATAATATTCGGAACTTATTTCCATTGCAGTATAAAAAATAAAAAAGAGTAACTCTTGATACGTCTAAATTGGTTCAGAGGCTTAAAAGGTATAAGTCCTACGTGGTATTACTAGTGGGTATGCCTATTCTCAGTATAAATTATCTCTCATATCCGATAAAGATAACACTTCAAAAATCAAAGAAAAAAAAAAACAATGTTTATTTAATAAAACAAATGTTATCCTTAATGTGTTTTTTTTTTTAATAAAAAATATATGAATTGAAACTTATTAACATTAGCGTTGCCATAACTTCGGGTGTGCAACATGGTATGCATCATTTCATATAATGAAATATTTTTTTGCCTCAGTTACCCGTTGGTTAAAGGGTAATGCGGCTAATTTTAATACACATAAGAAAATACTAAAAAAAGTGAATTAGAAAAAGAAAAATTCTATAAAATTTACTTAGCGTAATTACGTTTTGAACTTTCACTTAACTGAAAATTGCAGCCAGACGTTCAGTTTGATGAACTTCATACGAAATAAATTGAGTATTAAGTGTCTGTTGGTGTAAACAAGAAAATGATTATGTACTTTAGTTTTTTGATTAAATTTGAATGTTTTTATCCTATACGCATATGTAAATATGTACATAAGTACAATTATGAACTTTTCATTAAGTCTTAGATTTCACAAGAATCTTAAAATTCATTCGACAAAAGAGAAAATTGAGACAGTAAAGTTTCTTGGCCCTAAAATTTTTCTTTCGATGCTCCAGACTATATCTATACAAATCAAAAATAAATAAAATAATAAATATGCAAACATGGGACCTATTATACCTAATTTTTTTAAAGCAATAATATTTTCTAAAAGGTTAATATGTAATATGCACGGCCATATACGCAAATCAGCTAAAGTAAGCATTCAGATAGAAAGTTGGAACTTGCTGAAATGACGCAATTTCCAAATAGCCCTTATTCCTTAGTCTGGCCAGGATTTCTGCAATAAAAACAAACGACTAACTCAATGTTACCACTGATATCTTTAGTTTCGGGATAGATATGGTTTACCTAACTTGAAGAAAACATTTACTACACAAGCGTTGTAGTTTCGGACTTTTGAACTTCCTCTGTCGAAAGACTAAAGTACTGTGTATTTTATTAATTTTGCCTGCTGTTCTCATTGCAATCGGGTGTTAGATAATGAGCAGAGTAGCAGAACTGGACCAGGAGTTTTGAGAAAAAATTCATGTGTCGTTTATTAAGGCTTATATGCAGTTTTTCATTCAATGATCCAACATGTTATTCCGTCAAAAAGAAACTGCCAGTCGTTTCTGGAAAAATGACTCTAGTTTCTTACTAACTTTAGTAACAAGATCTTGGATATATCACGTGATATGTTGCCCATAGCGATAAGTCATCCTTTTGAGGAGTTTTACGCAGATTCCTCGGAGTCAGTTTTAAGGTATGTATATATTCTTCGTTCCAAATTTCTATAAGAGCAGGGTAGATTGCGGCAACTATAAGATTTGCGCCCACCTGCTTATTGTTTTGATGTTATAACTTTTGAAATCATTTGTATTAAAGACTGAATCTGAGCCGGTCCCTGTGTTTTTCCCCTAGAAAACAGACATACTACTGTATGTTCGCTTTTATAAATCCATCTTCCAAAAAAAAACTTTTTTTAATTAACAGCATAACTTTGACATTTTGGCCTTAGCTTTCAGCCAACCACGGAAACATGGCACTTGGACATTTCATGAATTAACAAACAAAACTTTAATTAGTCATTTGCGTATTTAAGCCAAAAGTAAAAGGAAAAATTATAACCCAATGGGAAATAGCAAAATAAAAATCAAAAAAAAAAATGAAAACAGTAAACACCTGTTTTATGTTCAATTTTACTGTTTTGCATTTTGTTTTTTGTTTTTTCTTTGTTGCCTCGTTTTCTTTTAATTTATTCCCTTATTTTGTTATTGTTATTTTTTCTTTGGTTGTTTTCTACTTCGGTGTTTTTAATTTAAAATTCTTAAGAAGTTTTCTATTCATTACTTATTCACTTGACGTAGTGCAGCAGGAAAAACGTAGTGGAAAAGAATAAAAATCTGCGTTGAGTTTGTTAAGAAAATAATGAAAAGCGCAAGTAGCTTGAGTGAATGCGTAAAATATAGGGTGGTGCTAGTTGACAGGGGGCGAGAAAATGTGTGAAAAATCTATTGAAGAACACATCCACTAGCATGAAAAATAAATTAAAATGTAAATTAAATTAGTAATTGTGTACGACGCTCTTCATCTCATGCTTCTTCTCACAGTCATTGTGAATGTCTGCCCCCCCCCCCCCTTCCCGATATTTCCGCATTCAACCAACCAACCATTCATTCGTTTGTCTGTCACGTGTAAGTGATTTATTTATTTGTTTCAAGGATAAATGTTTAACAAGATCCTACAATACTACGAAACAATGCTCTGCAGAATGTCAGTCCGTTGTTGAGGAGGATACGAGTATTTACAATAGTTCGATGTATGGCAAACGATGTTTTGTCCTTTGTTTAACTTGGCCTGAGGATTTTTACTTAACAAGCAGCAGTTACTCTTCTTTAATTAATTTATTTTATATTTTGTTGCGATTTTGTAAAAATATTAAATGAAACAAATTTAAGTGGAACTACAAATAATTGAATTTGTTTGATGTTTTAACTATTTATGGCAGACATATAATTCTATTGAAAATAACAACCATTGTTCAACTTTTCGAACAGTCATTTTCGCGAGCCTGCAGTTGATTCTTAGTAGTACTTTTGGAAAATAATTAATTATAATTATATGTTATTTAACTTATTAAAAATAGGTAGCCCACGAGGAGGAGGAGAGAAAGCCGAGATAATTTGTTTGAAAGCCAATTAAATTAACTATAATAGGGTATATATATAATATTAAGGGTAACGTGCAAACGATTGAGAAACGCCTTTTGTTGCCTAAAACTACCTAACTCGTGTGAGAGAAATCAACATGTGTCTTAGTTGTCAATCAAAAAAATTAAATAAAAAAATTTAATTTGTTAAAAAAATCTTTTTTTTTGGATTAATTTTAAACCATTCTTCTTGATAATATATAGACCGATTTGAAACTATTTCACACTAATATTATAGCTTAAAAAATTACTTATCAACTGATAACTATATTGTTTAAATAGAAACATAAAATTGCTTAACTAAATCAAAATAAAAAGTTTGTAACGAATTCAAATTTGTTTTGAAAATCGAAAAATCGTCATAATTTAATTTTCGTTTTTGACACTTTTCTATCTTTTTGAGAACAATTGCGCACTTCTCGCTCAAATTATACATTTTCCAACTTTCTAGGCTACTTTCGCATCGAATTTGCCTCGAAAGTTTTCGAGAGTTGCGTAAACTTTTTTTCATACAAATTATTTTCGAGGCTCGAAAATGTTTTCGAGTTTTCAAGGCTTTTCGAGTTTTCAGGAATACCCTTATTATATTTCGTTTTTACTTCGACATAGAAATAAAATTGGATGTAAATGAGCAAATTTTTCGGGTAAACTATGGAATTTCATGCGAACGTGACCATCCAGAAGGTGGTGGTATCACATTCCAATACTTGCCTTCTCTTGAACGGTAAGCCTGTTCCTGAACAGGATCAGCAACATGGTCTGGTGTAACAGCACTGACTGATTATATTGCGGTTGGTGCTTGGCGAGTGCGGTTTCTCTGTAAATTTTAAAATACAATTTCTCACTAAAAATTTTTAGGAAAAGCATCGTTTACTGCTCTGTTGCGTTCGCCTTATCCTATTTGAGGAAATCGTGGACGGCATTCATTCAGAAATACATAGAAAAAAAGATATACTAATTTGAAAACCGATTTGGTCTGACCAGACCTGCACGCTCATCGGAGAATTAATCGGTTTGCAAAAAAAGGTCTTAAGGTATAGGAGCTAAAGTTTTCTTTTATGTATGTAAGATAACACAATAAAATAAATCGATATCCATAACTTTAGATTTGGATTTGTGGGCTTTTACAGCCCGGACTGAAAATGGTTATTGTCAGAGCTGTGGTGCCGGCGCAGTGAATGCCATCTTAGTTTCGTATCTTGAACATTTCCTTGATAATTGACTTTGAAGAAGATTTTCATTCATGGATAGAGAACCCGTGTTTGGATATTATTTCATAGTAAATGAGGGCACTACAATAGCTAAAAATGGATTCCCAAATTTCAATTCACTCGGACATTTTCCTAAAATCTTGACAGAGCGCATTGCACTTCGTGTGTTAAGATTTAATGAAAACTTTCGTGATTTCCGCACCTGTATCGAGGCATAGTTTCCGAACTTATGAACTGGAATGCTATCGTGCCCAGGCCCGGATTTAGAAATTTGCCGCCCTTAGGCCAGGCCGTTCATAAATTGCCGCCCTTCTTCACTGGTAAATATGGGGAAAAAAATTTGTAATACGAAAAGTGAAGAACTTTTTTTTTTTTGCTTCTCAACATTTTTTATGTAGTTTAAGGGGCGACCATTCCAAGTATTCGCATTTTTCCCCCCTGTGTAACTCTCATACCATCACCAATGCATTATAATGCATTACCACACTCAAAAAAATTTTCAAAGTTCCCAATATTTGCCGCCTCTAAATACTTGCCGCCTGAGGCACTGCCCTATTGTGCCTGTAAAGTAAATCCGAGCCTGATCGTGCCCTAAGACTTTGTTGTTGGTTCCACTCTAATAAAGAAAGCTAAGACATCATCGGCAAGGATTCTTTACAATGTACCAAATTTTTTGTGAGAATTTTCGTATAAAAACCAAATTTTAAAAGTATTCCACGATTCCCACGACTTTTTAAAATACATAGTATTCAAATAGTCAAAAAAAAGACACAACTAAATAAAACGCAATCAACAACAACAACAAGAGCAACGAAAAATATTTATTATCGATCCAAAATTCGTGAACTACTAACAATCGTTGGCCTTTATTACTGAAACTTCACATTATTTTACAATGAAACGTGCACAAAGGGTCAAGTTTCTTCCTAGGTTTTTTTTCTTCTTATTTTATTTAATTCATCCATTGCCATTCAATGCTTTTGTGCAGAACAAAAGCTGTTCAATTTCAATCGCATATTTTTATATAGTGGCAACGCTGAATGTTCGCAATTGCGAACAGCGCGTTTTTTTTACACCTTTGTAGATTGTCGTTTTCAGTAGCTATAGTTATTGTTATACCCTACATTCGGCCGATTGGGCAAAGTTTTTTTCTTTAAAGCATTATCTTTAGAGCATATTTTTGTGCATAACCAGAGAGATTATTGAAATTGTAAACTCTGCGATTTTACTTAAAACGATACGCCCTGTAGTATTTGATTTCAACTTTTTTTTTGCGAGTGCCGCATATGACATTGTTGCCAATTTGGTGTTTAAATTTTGCCGCACAACGCCACATTCGCGTACATTGACTCTGTACCAAATATTAACATGACTAATATATGATATATACGATTATTTATTTTACATCTGCAGCAATACGAATCCTTTTACTCTATTTTCAGCTCTATGCTACTTTGCACATCAACTGTATGGTCTTCGAGATTCGGCCAAACCGAGTAAAGTGCTACTTATGCTTTTTTCTTCGCTGCTGTATTGTTGATTGCATTGTTGCATTACGGCTACTCATATATCAATTTATACAACAATAACCAAAACAGAAAAAAAAACACTACAACAATGAAAATAATAATAATAATCGCATTACCTAGACAATACAAAGTATAAAGTCTCCTACCGTTCATTTTAACATTTATGACACATGCCAATGCTGCGCCATTGTTGACAGATATTTAAAATATTTCGAAAAGCACAATTCCGAAGCAATAAAACCAACAAAGGGAAATTGCCTTACAAAGGTATTTAAATGGTATTTAATGGAATTAAGAAGGGAAAAGTAGGTCAAGATTGCATTCAACACTGGCAAAGGAACGAGAATAATGGAAAAAAAGTAATGATATACTACTTTTTTTAATTGCAGACATATGGGACAAAATTTGCAAACATCCCAGGCCAAAAAAATGTTGAACGATATGGCTGAAAATTAAGTTAAGTATTGTCCTTTTAGATGGTATATCTAACAACAAAAGCCTTATTTTCAAACGTTTGTAACTTTTTTCCGAAAGCATGAAAAATTTTCTTCGCAATTATTTTAAATAGGGTTTTCTATTAAGTTTAAGTGAGAAGCAACTATTTTTAAAAGAGCAAATAAATTGAGGACCAATTTTGAAAATTAAAAATTAATATTTTTTCAAAGTTGAATACTTTTTTTTAATAATTTTCTAAATTTTTCCTATAAGATCACCAACTTTCAATTAACCTACGAGTAACCAAATGCTCCGAATTTGGCTTTTTTTCTTCTAAGCTATCAATTTTCGGCAAATATCGCACTGATTAAAAAGTTCTTAGAATTGTTCATTCTATTCAGAAAATGATTTTTTTTTATAATAAATAAATTTTTTTGATGACGTTATGAATTTTTTTTTTAAATGTGAAAAAAATAAATTTTGAGGAATTTTATCAAAACGTGACACATCGTAAAAAAAAAATTTTTTTTTTGAATCGCTCTCATATTTATTTGAGAACAAAATACACCCGAAAGGAACTGTTGTTCTTTTTTTAAGTATTGTTAAGTTAAGTATTGTCCTTTTAGATGGTATATCTAACAACAAAAGCCTTATTTTCAAACGTTTGTAACTTTTTTCCGAAAGCATGAAAAATTTTCTTCGCAATTATTTTAAATAGGGTTTTCTATTAAGTTTAAGTGAGAAGCAACTATTTTTAAAAGAGCAAATAAATTGAGGACCAATTTTGAAAATTAAAAATTAATATTTTTTCAAAGTTGAATACTTTTTTTTAATAATTTTCTAAATTTTTCCTATAAGATCACCAACTTTCAATTAACCTACGAGTAACCAAATGCTCCGAATTTGGCTTTTTTTCTTCTAAGCTATCAATTTTCGGCAAATATCGCACTGATTAAAAAGTTCTTAGAATTGTTCATTCTATTCAGAAAATGATTTTTTTTTATAATAAATAAATTTTTTTGATGACGTTATGAATTTTTTTTTTAAATGTGAAAAAAATAAATTTTGAGGAATTTTATCAAAACGTGACACATCGTAAAAAAAAAATTTTTTTTTTGAATCGCTCTCATATTTATTTGAGAACAAAATACACCCGAAAGGAACTGTTGTTCTTTTTTTGTTGTCCCATAGTAGGTCTAAATTATAAAACCAGATTTGAAGAAAACTCTTCCAAAATTTCAGCGTCCTAGGTCAAACCTGTAAACTGCGCAAACAGTTTGTTTTCTATGACAATTCACAAGAAAAATGATTGGCAGATTTTCTACGTTCCATATGAAGTGTAATTTAAAACAAACTGTTTGCGCCGTTTACAAGTTTGATCTAGGCATCTAAAGTCTTAGGCCTTTGGGGCCGAAAAAAACCCTTAGAGTGCGTATTTTCAGCCACACGAAAAAATTGAATTCGTAGGTAACAACTCACAATCAAAAATATTTTCAAAATAAATTCCCTATTATACATACATTATTCATACCATAGGTGGGCAAAGTTTTGAAAGCAGGAGCTACTTACAACAAACGAAACAAAAACAACAATTACAATAGCAGAAAAAACTGCACCACAAATTCAATAGAAAAAAAAATCCCAATAAACACAACGCCAATTCCAAGAAGGAAAATCACAACGTAAAAAATGTGCGTAGCAGTAATGAGTGCATGTGTTTGTTGTTTTGGTTATTTTTCTTAAGGGGGCAGGTCCAGTCATGGCCGTGCAAATTAGGGAATTTTGAATAATTTTTTTTTGGTATTAATTTAATTTATTTAATAAAAGTGATAATGTGGAATTATTACATAAAGTTTCAACTTGACTTGACGAAAGTTAAAAAAAAAATATTAAAAATAAAAAAAGTTACAGCTGGTTGTGTTGGACCCTGTCCCATACATAGTGTCTTGCGGTGACCATCACAAATCCTTGGAAAATCATCTATAATCAATCGAATAAGAAAAATTAGTTATCGAAGGTTTTTTTTTTGTAAAAAAATCAACAAAGTGGCGGCTTTAGGAACATTTACTTCCAGATTTTCGGTAAAAAACCAACAGTTTTTATGAATAATTATTCATAAAAAATCGGTTTAAAAAAAACAAACAAAATCCTTCGATCAGGCACTAGATTTTTATGTTTTCAAAAACTGTGTAAATTTCATTGAAATCTATCGAGCGGTTTATCCCGACTAGAAAATATCTTTAGGCGTAAATTAGGTCCCCATTGGTTTTGCCTAGCCAGAACGTTAGGGCCAAGCGTGGATTGTAACGGTGTGCCCCAAATTTTCCTAAATAGGATTGTCCAACGCCCGCCTAAGTAAGCTCTCGTTGGGTTTTTGTACAAGACCTTAACGTTCTGGTTAGGCAAAACTCAACAGAAGCATGCCTTTTACTAGCCGTAGTAAGGCCTAATCAGTCAGTCGACAGGTAAACCTAATTTAGAAATTCCTTAGGATAGCCTAATTAGGATGCTACTAAAGATTCCTAATTTAGGCTAACCTCGTTATATCCCAGTTAGGGCCGAATGTATATTTAGGCATGCCTAAGAAAAATTCTAGTCGGGATGAGTTACAGTGGTCACCGCTTCCGAAAACATAGTTTTGAGAAAAACGCATTTAAAGTTTTACGCTCGGTACTCTCACCACCGAGAGGCCTTTGGTTATTGCCGAATAACTCCAAAAGTAATTGTCGGATTGACTTCAAATTTTCAGGATATATTTTTAAGATAGTATACTATAAGAAAATGCAAAAAAAATTTGATTTCTCAAAAATCATGACTGGACCTTCCCCCTTAAGAAAAATGAAGCGTTTGTTGTAAGGAGCTAAAATTGGATCAATTTTCTTATTTTACCCATCCCTGATTCATACCACTGACATTGCTGTCTTGAATAATAGAACATTACACCTATCATACAATAACAACGCATTAAACGATATAGGTATGTATCTTGGAACTTATAGCGACTCTCAGTAGTGTAAAAACCGTATCTCACAACAATGCGTTTAAAAAAATTTATGTTTTCTTTATGTATGTCAATTTGTTAAAATACTTTTAAAATTGAGATAAAGGGTATTATTGAGATTTTTATAGGTTTTTGTACTAAGATACCGGCATTTGGCGTAGTTCATTATGTACGTCATTTCTTAAGCAATCCGATGGCATCAGAATCCAGAATATGGATTTTTTTTTAAACGATTTTTGTGTTACTGTGGCGACTCAGCACACCGAATAAAATGTAGGCAGGATGGCACAATAAAGTTAGTACGTATGTACATGTATGACATATGTATGTATGTATTTTTGTGTAAGAAGTTTTAAATCAGCCAATATTTAAAAAAACCATTCAAATTAGGTCAAAACTTGAATGCTCTAAAATTTTCCAAATTTACTTAATGTATTTTTTTTTTTTGCAAAATCCTATTTTATTTGCATTTATATTTACGGTCTCCTTGACGTTTCATAAGGCATAAAAAGTATGAATGATAAATATAAAATTTTGCGTAAAAAATTACACTGTCAATTCCCCATTTAATAGCACTTCTGGCGGCAAGTATTAATTGGAACGTATTCTCTAGTTTACATTACAAAAAAAGTCTCTAAATTTTCAAGGATAACAAGGTAATTAAAAACAAATTATGACAACACATATTTCTCCACATAGTACGCGCTTATTACAACGAAACAGTTTATTTCGCCACAGCGATATTGAAATGAATATTTTGCATATTTAGTTACTTAGATATGAAAATGAATGAGTACGAACATAGGTGTATCGACTACATCACAGTTATGAGTAGAACAACACACCATCCATTTTGATCCCGCAGTGAGTTATGAGCAATTTTCATAATTTGCTTGCCCAGAGATAGTAAGTGCATACACAAATAGCTAGACATAACTGAGAGCGCTCAAAACCATCAAAGCGATTTCCCATTTCAATAACACAATTCTGTAGGCAGAAAATTTTAATTTGAATGTTTACGTGGCGCTGCATAAAAGTTGCTGCCTCAATTAACGATTTTCACATTAGGCTACATTACTACAGCAACATTGACAACGACAACAACACCGATAGCTTAATGTGCAACTACATAATCCGTGCAACAAAACGCAATCCATTCAATTGCTCACACCTCTGTTGCACAGTGGGCTAATATTTGATGGATACGTAGTAGAACTTTTTTAAATAAATCACTTTGATTGGTTAGAGATGAAAACGTTTCTTTGCTTAGTTTCGCGAATAAAAATGGTCTTCAACTTCTCCTTTATACGTATGTATGCTAAAGACAGACTTAAATTATCCGCATGTCTTATGGAAGAAAAGTAGATTTTTCACTTAATTTTTGATCCACTTACAACAACAACAACAATTCACTCGCAAAAGAAGCATCAGCACCATCGCCTCCATCACCGTCAACAACATCACCATCATGATATGGAATATTCATGCTTAATTACAAACGCGTCACCGCAGCATACGAGAATTGCGCGTTAGTTCAGCCATTGTGGGAGTTAAAATTGAGGAGCAGCTGCATTTGTTGCTGATTGAGTATTTGGAAACACACATTGGAGATTTGAGTTCGCGCGTACATGGTATTTGGTAACATTGCAAACAACAATGCTAAAAGCAACAACATTAGCATCAGTTGTAACGACAACATTGTTGTCAGCATTGATATTACAATTTTTTGTCATCATCGTCATCATCACTGGGAGTATGACTATCTATCGAATGACCATTGGATTTACATTCAGATGCAATTTTATTTTTGTTAATTGTTGCAAAAATAGTGTTGCCATATTTCTTCTTATAGTCATTTAAATTATTCAGTAGGGTACATACATACGTATCCCTATAAAACTTTTATTGGAATTTTCTAACTTCTAACTGGTTTGTCCTAAATGGATTATATATAATGAAGAGCATAGACGTGTGAAGCTCTATCCCGTGTGATGTGGGACCGATTTTGAAATACAAATAATTATATACAAATAATTATATTTGTACCCCAAGAATGACAAAATAAATGATGTACCGTGCTAAAAATTTGAGTTCCAGATATTTAGAGTTTCCAGTATTCAAGTAATATTGAAAAGAAATAGTTGCGAGTATATCAAAA
Source organism: Meiosimyza platycephala (assembly GCA_963662105.1). NCBI lineage: Eukaryota > Metazoa > Arthropoda > Insecta > Diptera > Lauxaniidae > Meiosimyza > Meiosimyza platycephala. Next base: position 28,752,807 of record OY759210.1, on the reverse strand, counting down.
ACTTTCTTCATAGTCGCTGAGATTAATTATTTGGACAGAGAGATGTCTTCACTTCAGACTAGAGTTGAGAAAAGTGCCTAATTTTTTATGTCCGGTACAAACACGAAACAAGCTTTTGAGAAAAAGACAGAGCATGCACGAATATTTTTTGTTCAAAGTTCGGCCCGGCCCGACCCGAAACTAACATAGAGTATTATCTACATTTCACATGCAAACTTTTTTTATGATTTTATTACCATACAATATTTTACATTTATACAATGATATTTTTACATATTTTTATGTAAGAACAGAATTTTGCCAAGTTTGTGCTTCGCAATCTTTTGCGTCTTTCACTTAAAATATTTCCTGATGAGGAGAAAATTCTTTCGCTAGTAGCCGAACTTTCTGGTATGGCCAATATATTTTACTCCAAAGTTAGCAACAATTTCAAATCATTGGTATTTTTATAATATGTTAATACAGATGTAGGGGAAGGTGGGGCAAAGTGATATATCTAACGGGTTAACCAAGTTTTTTCCAAGCGATTAAACATACAAATAACTTATTTGTTCGATCTATATTGAATCTATTAGGGTTATTAGGCTCATAATTTTCTCAAGAGAAGATGTTTATTATAGCGATGTAAAAAAAAACGTGTCTACCGCTTTGCCATTCGGGTGGGATAAAGCGGTATGCGAAAAGCAATACATAAAAACTAATAATTATAATTTTGTTTTCTAAATATAAAAACCATGCTTCTTGTGTGTGATGAATGACCGTCCAAAAGTAGCAGGACTTTTCTGTTTTGCGAAACTCCTCAAAACTGGATAAAATGACAGAAACAAATGGTAAACAATACGGCTTTGCCTTTACCACTCTGCTCCCATGACCTACATATGTAAACATACAGAAACCAAAAATTTATCAACATAAAAAAATCTTTGTCAACAGAAATGAATGTCACTAATATATACTACAACGTGATACTTTACTTTTTTTCAAATGATTCATATCAAATGAATTTCCTTAACCCATCTTTGCCCGCACCAAGAAAACGTGACCGGATACCATACGTTAAATTGGTCCAATCAAGATAAATTTTAAGTTTTATGAAAATGCTATTTCCGGTTTTCGAGTTATGAGATGGTAATTTCACTTACCAGTAGGCTTATACGTATACAGATTTCGACTTGATATTAAATTTTAGACTTAAAGTATTTTTATTCAAACAATTGATTTTTATTACGAAATACTTTGCATAATTTATATAAAAACACAATATATATGGGCGTGGCACCTTTATGTTATTTTGAAAATTTTATAGATTTTATTTCTTTTTTTTGCCAAATTTATGGCATTAGGTTAAAAAATTTTTCTCAATAGGTTTGATCTAGGATGCTGAAGTTTTGTGAGAATTTTCTTTAAGTCCAATGCTAAAACATTGGCCTCTGGGCACTCAAACCAAAAAAAAAAAACCAATCGGATGCATTTTGTTCGCATTTTCAGTCACATGAAAAATGTGGGCGTGTTTTGACAACAGGGTGTGGCAACTCAATACAACTAAAAAACCTGAAGGGCTATATCTTGGCACCTTAGGCAGATTTTTTTCTATGCGTAAAAAGTTCGTTTATTTGTCAACTCATGGCATGTTGACAGTTCGCATTCTACGAAATGACTTAATATATCGGCCTACTGATAGGTAAACTTACCACCTGGCTTTTCATTCTTATGGATCACGCATGGAGCTACCTGTACTATCGCATAGATATATATTTGAAAGCTTGCATCAAGGGCATTCAGAATCAAATAAAGAATTATAAAAAAAAATGTTCATAAATATTTTTATCTTTTTTTTGAAAATTTGATAATTTGTAGACGTTCACGTAAACCGACCTGACAGGTAAGTGGGAGGAGCTAGAAACATTTTCCACAAATTGTTTTTTGCAAACAGACCATTGATCAATATTTAATCACAATAAGGAATATATGTGAAATAAGTGAGACTGTATGTTTGATTAAAGAAGTGGTAAGCGAAATTACCGATTGGGCAAAGATGGGTTAAGTCGAAAATCCTCGAATTTTACATCGACCTCATTCATTTTGATGAACCTTTTAGTTTTCGAAAACGGAAGGTCGAAATGTCGCAATAACCTGGCATGGCAGCATGAGCACTACTCAAACACAAATTCCTTATAATTACATTAGATGGCGTTGAAATGCAAGGATAAATACAACCGTTGTACTGCTTTGCCCCGTTTATCACTTTGCCCCGACTTTCCCTATATATTTATCGATTTCCACATCAATTTTATTTATTTTAAATTTCTTTATTTCTCGAAAATTTCTTGCCAATATAATTTTCAAACCCTTAAAAAGACTTAAACACAGATCAGTTAAATTTACTTGGAAATCGCCAGATTTAGAGGCTTTGTGAGGTCAAATCGCTACCATGTACTCCTTTCTTTGTAGCCTTGATTCACAGCAAGATAACGTATCGGCAAAATGAGAGATCTGTATTCTATCGTTTCCGAAAGATGAACCTAAGTTTGATATCTACATATTGTGCATACCTTGTTACCAATCTAAAGATCATTTCTACAAGGCCATATCTATAGGTCTAAGCTGATCGATTTTTCGCTGTGCGTCCAAAATAACTACATATTCTAAAAATAAAGGCAATTCTATTACCATACGAGTACTTACCTATTTACACATCTTTTGCTGTGAGTAGCACAGTTAAAGTTTTTAAAGATACAGTGTTGTATATTCATGTTGCATTTTCCAAAATGCACTTACTCTGTAATTACTATTCATTTAAGTTTTCTTTTGAATTGGCAACAATGTTGCACACAATCGCATATTTTTACCATGTATATGCACCTGTGTGTAGATATGTATGTAGCAAATTTTCACTCAATATGACTTTATTTCTAGTTCTATATATCTGTGTTCACAAGCAATAACAGCCTAAGTCGAAAATCATGCTTTCGAGAAAAATAACTTTTTATATACAGAAGCGTTTCTGAAAAAAATTAAAAAGTATATGTATTAGAAAAAATTAAATGCAAAATTAAAGATTCTTAAACTCGCACTGCTTCGGCCCAAAAACGATAATGAAAGTTTCATTTGTTAAGAAGATATTTAATAAAAAGTAACATAAGTGCGTTTGGGAAATGTAAAATACAAAATCGGAAAGATTATGTTGACATAGCTCTCTTGAAATCGTTCCATTAAAAATGCATTAATAGCTTTTGTAGAGATAGAACTTGTGTTTAAACATTCTCAATTTGCAATAATAACTTATAAATACTTTGGCTCTTAAATTAACTCTCTTGTTTATCATAATTAATTTAGGAAAAAAAGTACAAGAATCGCTTAGGTCGTTATAGGCTCTTTATATAGAATAACATTTTATGAAAATATTTTCTTAAGTATATTTTGGCGCTTATTGTAAATGTAATGGGACGATGTGGGACGATGGATGTAATACGACTTAAATCAATATGTTTTTATTAATATCTTTTTAAAAAAATATTGTTCAAGAATTATAGTTCTCATGTTAATATAAAGTTTTGTTAGTAGAGTATGCTAGCATACATAACTCAATTCTTTCTTATGTCGACTTAGGCGGTTATCGATTGTGACCACAGATGTATTTTTGCTTACATTTACTACAAAATTTTACAATAATTCAGTACAGTAAATGCCGGATTTGTTATTTTTTTTTGTGCTCTGTTAAGTAACATTAATAATTGATAGTTTTATTCAATGTTACAACAAAGCTTTGCCACCTTGGTGCAATTATTGGCATTGTATTGAGAAGCATACTGAGCTCATAGTAGTTGTTATCATCAATATCGACCGTAGACATTGCTGTCATTCTCATCGTTATTATCCTGCGCTGTTGCTGCTGCTGGTGCTCCTGCTGATGTTCCACGGACATCATTTATTAGCCAGGTCGTTCGATTTTTCTTCTTTCATTCATTCGCTCGTTACTGGTTCCCATAAGTTACCATAGTTGTTTCTCGTCCTTTTGTATAATATTTTGCTCGTCGTTGTTGTTGTTGCATTCATTGTATAGTTCGTGTGTCCTGTTTTTCTTCTTACTGCTCTCTAATAACATCGTTCTATGGTCGGACGCTTCATCGTTTGGTTTGGTCGGTCATTTAGCTGGTCGGTCGCACAATATGCTTGATTATAAATATTGACGTGCGTTTAGAAAATTAGGTCGATTGCTCGGGGCTGTTGGGAATGTCGTCTTTGCTGTTGTTTTATTTAGTTCGACTATTGCTTTCGTATTTTATTTTTTTCTGTTCCGTTATCCATTGCATTTAGTTTCTTCTTTTATTTAATATCATTTTTGTAATTTCTGCCTCAATAAATATTTCAATAGTTTGATAAATTATTGTTGTGCCGTTTTGTCATTTAATCCATTTGTTGCTTTCATGAAAACTCTTAAATTTTGTTAGATGAGCATTAATTTATTTATTTTTTATCTCATGTTGCTAGAATTTTGTAAGGGCTCATTATTGAAAATATAAGAATAACATAAAATTTTATATTATTGCTAACAGAAATATGAAATTTTAACGTAAATAATGTAATATAAGGAAGTAAGTGAAAGATAAATGATATCTTATCGTCCCAATGGGCTTATTGTTCCCTACTTTATTTTTTTGTAGTTTAACTTTTTTGCAGAGATTGTAAAATCAAATCGGAAGTAAATTTAGGATAGTTTCTTGCAACAAGCTTTTTTTTTGCAACTTCATTGCCTATCTTAGCTGTTGTTCTGGAGTTCCAGCTTCTCCAAACAAAATTGATTCTGAAAAAGAATGTATACATACGTTATTATTTCTTCAAACAATCACCAATGGTCTTGGACTTACCAATTTATTTCGTGGTATTTCACTGCGTTATATTTCACTAAATTATTTTAAAATTTTAAAGTGGAAGAAGGTCGAAAAAATGAAAAAAACCACAATATCTCGAAAACTTTGCCATTCAAAAAATTTTTATTTTCATTTCCAAACTCAGCAGGAAAAACTACATAAGAAAAGTAACTTCTTATCAATGGAACATTTTGAGTGTAAACTAGTGTTATAAAATAATGAAATAAAAATGTAAATTTTACCAGTATGGAATAAAACCCTTTTTTTAGTTCTCGGGTTTTACCTTTCTCTTCAATAAAGTTAAAAATATACACAAACATACATATACTTCAACTATAATTTACGCCATTTTCTCACATTGGCCACACCTGGAATATACCATGCCGTGATTTGATAGGTCACACCTGCAAAAAAGATTATGTGGTCTGTCAGATCACAAAGTATGGCTTACTGCCTTTTGGGTTACCACTAAACGGAGGGTTAAGTCAGAGTCTCACGACGTATTAAAATTTAATTTTTTCCAAGTTATTATGTGAGCCCTGCGACGGCAACCGCTCTTAGCAGGCCTGTTTTATCGGAACATTGCATAAAAGAAGAAAGTACGTTTAAAAGAGGCCTTAAACTTACCAAGGAAGACCTTCTAGAAGCACTGCTCGTTTCTGGCCTTGCCTACTTGGATATTTAACATACATAGCGTATATACATACGCTATGTTTGTTAAATATACGCTACTATGCTTATGTACAGAAAAAAGATTAATGAAAGCCATACATAGTACTTATGTACGAAACTTGGTTCAGTCTAGTGTGGTGGAAAAAAAAAACACCAATTTAGTAAAATATTAAACCGCGCACTTTTACTAAAAAGGCGGTGTAGGGACCTTTACTAATTTTTTCATTATTTAAGAATTTAACACTCCACGCTTACATCTGAGAAAATTAAGCTTTCAACGCAAATTATGTACATTAAATAATACATTGGATTATTTAAACTTTTCAGTTACCGAAGTTTCCGCTGCTGATAATATACGTCGTGCCGTAACAAAGGTGTAATGGTGTGGTTTTTGACATTGGTGACACCGCAAATGCGTTTTCTATGTGCACTTTTCGCATTGTGGGTGATTAATTATTTCTAAGCAGCTTAATCAAAATTATAAGTTTTAAATAACCAAGACTTCAATCTAATCAAAGAGTTTGACGTGTTGCACAATAATCTCAAAATTTTGCTGCTCAAGCTTCTTTAATTTTAAAAATTAAGTAATTAGGTGTTGCTTAAAGATTGACAGAAACGGAAAATGGTCGATTAAAGTCAAGTTGACAATTTTGTATCGATTTCTTATGATAAACAAAAGGTTTGTTTAGTGTTCACTGCACAGATTTTGTTCGTTTGCAAAATTTCTAAGTATCAATATTTAAGGCGGCCCTTAATTTTATTTTCTTCTCTCACCAATTGCAGTTTTTGCTATATATTATATGAACATTTAAAAAATATATAAACTGAAAAAATACATATGTACATATGTATAGCCATCACAAATTCCGAATTTGCATTTGGATATTGAAAATGAAAAAAAGTTCTATCATATCTAGTAAGCTTCTGTGATGCAATGACAAAGTCACGTGCAAAATTTTAGAACTATGAGATCGCTGGAGAAAGACATTGACCGAAAAAATTTTTTTTAACTGATAATCGTTTTTTTTTTGTTTGTGATAATTTTAGTTTTAAATCATTCTTAGTCTATTTAATTAGATCTCTATTTATTTTTTTCTTAGTGTAGCTATCAAGTCAATTAGAAATCCTTTAGAGGAAGCTATGTAAGATCTTTTGGTTATTCTAGAAAACCTACTTCAAAGCTATAATGGGAAACACTAACTGATGAGATCAGAATCTTGCCTTTATTTCAGCTGCTTCTGATGCTTTTTAACCACGCAATGTTTAGTTAGAGGTGATGTGACGATTTGAATACAGATTCTGGTAAGGCTTGAATCTCTTCAATGAAACTTGTAGCATGAACGATCGATAACACCAGGTTTATTCCTTCCAGCTAGAGTGGTGATTTTGTTACTATAATTTCTGTATGGCAAGAGTTGACCCACTTTCCATAGTTTTATAATTAATAATGGCCATCTCTATTATTCGAAAAATAAGATTTTTATTGAAAGTTTTAAATTAACATTATTCGTTTCAATCTGAAAACCACATTTTTTGCCCAAAAAACATTGCTCAAAATAACAGTATTTATTGGAAACTTTAAGAAGGTGAAAAGTGGGTCAAATATTGTCGTTTGAGTTTTTTGGGCTTGAAATCGATGTGCTTTTTATTTTATGCGACATTGGTCTTAACATATTTTTCTCTTTGTAACTTACTGTCCGAGTTATTGAGCAATATTTTTTATGTCGGGCTCTTACAACCAGGCCTACCACGATTCTGGCGGCTAACGCTTATTTCGATTATCAGATGGATTTTGTGTAACGCTTTCTTACGGTTGTTATAAAGTTTGATAAGCAAACAAAAAAAAGTAGAATGTAAGGCCCTCACTTTTGTTTTATGCAAAAAATACCAAATTTAACTCAGGGATTGCTTTTGATGTTGATAAAAAAATACAAAGACCTCACTCTTGATTTAGTGGGAATCACGCAACGCAGATTTTGATCAGAAAAAAAAATCTCAATTTCTAATTTTCTTAGCATATCGGAGCCTCTAAGGTATTGTCGCTTTTGGCTGCTAAAGGTGTTGCTACACCACTAACCATAAACATTTCCATGCTCTATTATACAAAAATACAAAATTATTCTGTTTTTGTTAGAATGCCTGACAAGTGTTTGCTGACACTTTTACACTTATGTTGAATATCGATGATACCCGATACCAAATTCATGTACATACCAAGGCTTCCTGATTTGAGCTCTTAATTTTCAAGACATATGTAAGTCTTATCAATATTATTTGCTCATGAACCTGTTTTTATTGAATATAAAGTTACAAGCTGCATAAATATATAATTTCCACAAAACTGTCTACACCTATAAAATCTAAGAAACCACTAAGAAAAACCTGTTGCTTTGTCAGAAAAGTCCTTTGGTACGTTTCGTGCGATAGTACGAGCTTTTGTGGCTACTAAGCTTTAAGTTGTCCAAGGTTAAGAACCGATATTATTGGGATTTATTTAAAGAGTATTATTATGGATGTATAACTGTTACCACTTTTTTAAGGATATTGGGAAGAAAGGAGAGTATTGCTGAATTCAAATGTGAGTGTGTTAACTGCTCAGGAATAACGAGAGCACCGGAAAGTCATACTCAGAGACTAGCTTAACACAAAATGGGCCTAATTAATTATGATAAAATTTAAAAAGTTAAAATTCTATGACAAAAAAACTAAAATTTTATTACAAAAATTTCTTTCTTATTAAAAATAGCTACATAGACAGATTATTTTAAGAAAATATCTAACTGCTCTCAAAGGTTATTCGCTCTATTTGCTAAGCTCATTTCAAAGAAAATCCTGTGCAACTTTAGTAGCAACATTACTTGTTCATCTGCTGTTAAATTTCCTTTACTCTCTTTTCTCAATAGTAAAAGCTCTCTCTCTCTCTCTCTTTCTCTCGTTCAGGTAAAGTTAAATCATGTTACGGTTAACTGCACTCACGCATTTAAAAACGACAGCAATACCACTACAAAAACAAAGCGGACACGAGGAGATAAAAACTGGATATTTCAATTCCCAAAATGGTACGCGAAGAGGCACACAGCCAAACACACATTCAACGCAGAGGGACATTCGCACTCTTTAGTTCAGTCAACTAACAGTTGGTGGCGTTGTAAACGAGTTGAAAGTTTTTTTAGTCACGATTCACACTTCTAACGGTTAGCACGTCGTTTTTCAAAAGTTTGTCGTCATCGTTTTCATTATTGTTGTCGTCGTCGTCATCGTCAGCATTTTGTCATTTTCAACATCGCAGCAGTCGTCAATACATTTTTAACGGTAACTTCGTTGTTTTAGTCGTCGTTAAGAGTTTTTTTTTTTGTTTTGACTAGTGAAAAGTTACAAGAATGAAAGTTTAAAATTCGAGAATGAATTTAGTGAAAAAAAAAAAAAATTAAAGAAAATATACTGAATTCATTTGCACCACAAAAAGAAAAAAAAAATCATTTTTTATTTGAATAAAAAACAAAAACACACTGTTATTGCTCCGTGAAACATAAAAGTAATTTTACATTAACCCAAATTGCTTTAGACAGAATGTTGCCGAATGGACGTTTTTGTTGTAATTTTCATTATTGTTATCGTAGTTGTTCTCATTGCTGTTGTTGTGTGCTGCCAACGTTGATGAAAATGTTGTTGTCGCCGCTCTGCTCTTGCGGTTATTTTAATTAATGAGCTCAACTTTAGCCACAACAAAAAAAAAAAATAAATAATAAAGAAAAAAAATTAACCAAAAAAAAAAAAAAAAAATATGACAAAAGAAATCGCTGCACTTTGTTAGCGACCATATCTACAAAAAAAAAAAAGAAAAAGTTGAGCCAACTAAACCGCGCAAAATATTTTAAATGGTCCCTCTTTTCAAACTGTCAACATTGGCAACAAAAACCATTGTAAAAAAAAACGTGACTTTAAGTCTTTGGTTAGTCTGGTCGCCCAGATCTTCACTCACAGCAATTGTTTATTTTTTTTTTCGCCTGGCACAGCATCTCTAATGCAACCTAATTAAGTGTCCGTTATGTTTTTAGTTGCCTACTTTCAGGCGTTTTGACAAAGTTGCAAATGGGACGTTTTTTTGTTGCTGTTGCTGTTATTGTGGAGTTGTTTTATAAAAGTTATGGTGTTAATAGATTTTTTTTTGTTTCAGCTTTAATTTAATTAATGTGAAATTTTAAAGTTAATGAGTAAAAAAGGTAAACCATTATGTGTGTGTGTTGTGTGTGTCTGAAAAAGGATATAGGCGATAAATTTAATACGATATTGAGACCTGAGTGAAACATTTTTTATTAGGTAATTTTTTGTGAACTGAGAAAAGTGTGATAGAAGACAGTGCCGAATGTACTTATTTTTTCTCTTGAACTTGCAATTTTTATCTCAAATTATCTTCTTTTCATTTACTCAAAAAAAAAGGTAATTATTATAAATTGTCCAAGTGTACTGAAGATTCACCAATTCCACTGCAAAGGCGCCAAATGTACCGAATATACTGAAATCTTGTCGAATGTACTAACGATGATTTTTCAGGACGCAAATGTACCGAAAAAAGTACAAATGTACCGAAAATGCCATCACTGATAGAAGACAGTCTTTAGAATTGTAAACTTTAACATGTTATTAAGGTTGGTACTCTTAGGAAAACTTCAAGTTTTATTGTTAAGGATGTTCTGGGATTTAGACCAGCTCAGCTTAAAAGTGTTCAGAAATTATATTTTCTATATAATCCTTAATTCTTTTTTGAGTCTGAACTGTAACAAACTGTTGAAGTAATAAAATAAGTTTTTCTTAAGTAATATAATTAAAAACTTTGGCTATATTCTGCAATATACATAATTGAAATTGATATATATTGCTGATATAGTTATTTTAAGCTAAAACTTATAACTACTTGTCTCTGTAATAGTAAGAAAATTAAGATCCTTATCACACCTTCTCATTAGGGATTTTCGAATAGATGTAAAATTTGTATAGTTTTATCTAATTCAGCTACATATCTTTCTTATATATAAAAGACGCTCAAGACATATAATAATTACTAATGTTAAGAACATCTTTCGATCTGTTTTTATTCATTAAGCTATTCGATAAGCTGAAATCAAGTTTAGAGCCAAAACAATAATAACGAAATCAATAATATTTTGACCTCTTTAAATCAAAATAAAAACCATTCAAATCTGAACATACTTCATTTTGAAAATCAAGAATTAATTCAAGTTTTTATTAAAGATGAATACTTTTTTATTTAAAATTTAAAATATGAACTTTTTCCTATAGCATCACTAATTTTTGAACTTTCACTTTTAATCACATTTTTCTCTTAAACTATCAATTTTAAGTAAAAATTGCACTGAGTAAAAAAATTCTTAAAATTGAATAAAAGATTCAGAATAATAATTTTTTTGTGAAATTTTTTTTAAATCAAAATTTTTTTCACTGTAACATTTATTTTTTTTTGAACTCACAAATTTTTTCCGGCTAAGAGCAATTTTCATAAAAACTTGCTGGAGTAAGAATTTTTTGACATCGGTTGAAAACACAAAAATATTTTTTTTTAATGTGACTTTTTTTAAAAAAAAAATTCGTGACGTCACTGAAAAAAAATTTGTCTGGAAGAAAAAACTGATAAAAGGTGAAATTTGGTTACCCGTCGGTCAATAGTTCAAACGCTAATGAAATTCTCTGAAAATTGCTGACTTTAAAGGAAAAAAGTTCATCTCTCTTCAAAACTTATTTAAAAAAAAAATAGTACCTACATACATACATACTCAACTTCGAAAAAATGTATAAATAATTTTTGATTTTCAAAATTAAAGCTCAGTTTTTTTTTTTTAAATAGCTATAACTCACTGAAACTTAGAAAAAAACTATATTAAAAATGTCTAAGAAAAATGTTGGAAAAAAGTTTAAAAGGTTTGAAAATAAGGCATTGTAAGAAAATTTCAAAATTGTACTTCCTCCACAGTAGTGTGAGAAGTACCATCTAATAAGACAACAATCAGCCTAATTTTCAGTTCTATCGGTCACTATTTTTTTTTTGGTCAAACTATGCGCAATTTTCCACCTTTATAAACTTAGGGTTGGACAGATTGGAATCAGCTGTGGCAACGCTTTTCGAACTCTACAGAAAAATTTTTAAAGTAACTTAATTTTTTTTTTTTCCTAATTTAAATCAATTTTGCTGACTCAAATTGTTTTTCGTTTTATGTATTTCTTGAATGACAATTTTTTTTTGGTTTAAATTTATAACCAAAAGTATACATATATCAAAATAAAATACTTTTTCAAAAGAATTTTTGTATTCAGTAAAGTTTTTTGAAATTTAATTGCCTTTATTATGAAATTAAGATTCTACTCATTTGAAAATGTTTGACCTTAATGAAGTGCATTTTTTCTTTATCGTACTTGATTTTCGTAATTATGGGTGGAATCAGAATTATCGGTAGGGATTTTTCGCTATAATACACAAAAATATCGCCAGCTATATCACATTGTTATATGTTAAATATGGTCTCCCGATTTTAAAATATCCATATAATTTTCCAATAAAACATTTCCGGACTTAAGGTTAATTCTTTTTCATACTAAAGCCACTCTTCTGCAACTTCTGAATTACTTTTGAAAGCTCTCCATAAACTTAATATCTAAGGTTTTCGGGAAATAATCATAAATCAACCAAATGAAAGCTCTTGTATGTAAGTAAAATTTTGCAACAAGTACTTAAATGATCTAAAAAAACCTGTGTTTTGTGCTCTAATCATTAAACACATTCAATGGTAATTAAAAACATTGAAAATGATACTATAAATAGATCAAACATTACTGAAATGAACAGAACTAAAACAAAAAAAAAAGCATTCAACAACAAATCAATCAACTTGAATAGACTTAATGTGACCCTCTTAAACGATGAAATAAATAAACAATGAAACCCAGCTAATATCAACAAAACAGACACAAAAAACAACAACAACAACAATGCCATCAATAAAAATTATTATACAAATACCTACACATAATTTCCGGGCAATAAACTTAAATGTCGCATTAAATTGTGTCGCTCGACGCAACTTTCTTAAAGCAACAACAACAACAACAGCTACAACAACAACAACGACAACATCAACCATGCGACTCTTACAGTAACTCATTCATTAATGCTTTCAATAATGGTAGTACTGGAAAAGGATGATATTCGTCGTTGCACTATCAAAATCACAGTACCGAATACAACCCCATCGACTCATATTATGAATTTATGTTCAATTAAGTGAAATTTATGATTTTTGATGAGCACCTGGTGAGCTAACGCTACGCACCATTACAATAAGAACAACAAGAGCGAGAAGTAACCAACATGAATTTATGCGCGCGGCCATCAAATCTGAGCCAATTGCTAGGGGAAAGCGTTGCCACTTGACTACGATTTTGTTGCCCAAATGAGCACAACGATAGATCGTATGAATGACCTGCCACACCAACTACTACTATCAACATCATCCCATACTGTGATTCGGGAGGTGTGAAATTTCCATTGGTTTGTAGTTTACTGCAGCACAGCATGACGGTCCAAGTTCAACGCTAATAACGATTAATTACAGCCGGCAACGATAAATAAATCCGCGCTCATATGATGCTTGAAATGCATTGTCGTTGCGCTATTTTGGAACGTGTTTCAAAATGTTTTCAATTCGCGTCGAAAACAAACATTTTTCACAGTGCAACAAAATTATTGAAAAGTTTTTTGTAAATTGAGTGGGGTAGTTGAAATTAAGTTCCACTATTTCTCTTGACTATTAATATTTAATTTTAAAACTCATGGGGAAATCGGCCCTTTGTTAAATGAGTTATTAAGTCAACACAGTGGCGTACTTAGGGGGACGGCAAAATGGTCGCGAAATATATCTCATTTTGCTAGGGTTTATGAAAGGCAAAAGTGAGAACCTTTTTTTTTTTTGGTAAGGTAAATGAAATTTTTGGCAAAAGAAACGAAAATTTCTTTCGGAGGGGGCGGCGAAGACAAAATCATATATGTTTCTAAAAGTCCACCAGCTTTCTAACTATCACAGGAACGAATAAAATTAATTTTTCGGTTAGTTATTTACTTCAAGAAATGTTGACTGTTGTACAGTGTAACAGTGTTGTTTTTTTATTTTTATTTTTTTCGCTTGAAACACCATATTTGAGTTCATTACAAGAGAGGCGAACGAGTTTTATGTGCAAACTATTGTTGTTGTTGTTGTAATTAATCTTGCTTGCAACAGTGTGCTGGAAATTTATGAGTAGCATTGCATTTTTTTTTCTTAGCAACATTTTCTTCTACGTTCGGATATTTGACTCGTAAGCGAGTTTATTAGTAGTACGATTATATACGTTTTATTGTTGCTATTGTTGTTGTTGCTGTTGTTGTTGTTGTCGTGCGGTATATTTTGCCATTCTCCATTTTAACCCTATGGGAAAAATGATTAATTATTTTTTGCTCGTTTTCGCTTTAAACGTTGTTTGTCAGTGTATGCGGGCGCAGACTGTAAATGTTGGTAATTAAATACTTTAGTGCGCGTAACGCGAGCAGCAGCGGCAGCAACTACAAGCAAATTGTTAAAGTTTTGACTACGAAATAATAAAGCCATAAAAAACATTAAAAGGATATTTTCAGCGCGCAGTTCGTTATTAAATACCCATAAAAAGGATTAAGATTTTCTGCAAATTCAGCAGCAGAAGAAAATTTTATAAAAACAAAAAATCGGAAAGCAGAATATAGCACGCTGGTCAGCGTGCATAAGAAAGACAGCAATCATGAGTTGTGATCATCATCTGCATTTCTGGCATATCATTCATGTGATTCTCTTTTTAATTGGTGAGTAATAAAATTTAAATTTTATTTATTTGATTTTGATAGCCTTCTTTATTAGGCTATCAATAAAATGAAGATAATTTGTAAGATGGATTAATTAAATTTTAACAGCATAAAACTGAAGTTTTAAACTTCTTTGAATTGTTATGTTTAATGACCCAGTTTATGCGATTGCCCACATCACTTTGTGCGGTCTACAAAAATGGTGTGGGTATCCCACTACAGCCGCAGTATAAGTTTTAGGGCAATTTCTAAACATGATCAAGTCGGAAATGTTCCAAACGTTGCTCTAACCATTGGTACATTTTTGGCAATATCGAGTACAATCGACAGCGGAATGCGTCTTCTTTTGCAGACGAAGGTTTTGACTTCTGCATGCAATTTGCAAGGAAAATTTGCCGAAAAAATTGAATCTGAACATCTCTATTCGCAGCGATTAAGCTGTTTATTTGAAATACGTATTATGTACTGGAGTAATTTTAACCTGTTTTTTTTTTTTTTTTTTTTTTAAATAGTTCTATGACTATATCACTATCCAAGCTTATGAAAGTTAGTTTATGTTATTCTTGATATGTTCGAATTTGAGGATATAAAACTCACCAACAGGGTTGCCAGGTGTCTGTTAAAGACGCGGTTAGGCCGTTAATTAAATGGTAAAGCCGTTGGCTGCGGAAGAAGCTGTTATGTCGTTAATTGGAGGCTATAACCGTTAATGGCCGTTAATGTAAGATAATTATAATATTATTTGTATCGAGCTAAAAAAAATGCCTGATATTTTGGAATGTAGATTGTCGTAAATTTGAAAACGTAAATATATAAATTCGACCTCATTTTAATACTGATAAACAGAAAAAAAAAAACAAAAAAGGAAAGGAAAATTAAAGTACCTGGCAACCCTGCTCACCAACGTGGGGAATTTTCTGCACCAAAAATGTTTTCATTTCGAATTTCATACTCCAAGATGTATTGTTCGGATGACTTGAGCTTTTTGTAGGTCAGTCTTCATGTAAATTTGTTGGAAAGTGGAATATAAATTCGACTTCCCAGCATCTTAACGTAGTTAGTGTACACATAAATAAGGAAAAAAGAAATGGAGAAGTCAGCAGCAGTGCCTGGACTTGATCATGGCCACAAAATGATTATAATATTTCTTATTTTCATTAAATTATATAGCAGTCAATTTCTAATTTGGAACGATTTTTCTGCAAATAAATTAATAGTACATTTACTCTTGACTGATATAATTTTCTTATTTCTTGAGCTCACTCTAAAGTTATAACCCAGGTTGCACATGGATCTATTTAGTTTCTATCCAAAATAGTTAGAGAGTTTTTATTTTTGTATCATATTGCCCTGATTGAGCAAATTTAGACCCATCGTAATATACTATGTATATGTAAATAAGTTTTCAGAAGAAGAAATTAGGCTTGAAAATGGATTTTAATAATCTGTGATTTTAACCCTTTGACGACCGCTCCTGATCCGCGGGGAAATTTTAAAATCCGACACCGGTTTCGTGTTCAGCGAAAAAAATCATTTTACCTGCAAAGGTGTGAAAAATCGTGGGACCTATATGTCCCAATGGTCGTCAACGGTAAAAATGTATGCGACTGTTTACAGAACTCAAACGCATTCTATTACGCATGAACTTTTATTTATTTACTTAAATTCATGTAAGGGGCCGTCCATTAATTACGTGAGTCAAAATAGGGAGGAGGGCGTCCGGCAAAATCTCACCAAAGGGGAGGAAGAGGTTAAGCAAAACTTCACGTCAACTTTTTAATGCAGAGAAATTACATTATTATAGCATATAACAGATTGTGTCATATCAATTTGGTTTGTTTGACATGTCGACAATTAGTGTTGAACACAATGACATCGATTTAGAAGCTAAACACAACTGGGACGTGCGATTTAGCTTCTTTGTCAAATCGCATCAAAAAATAGAATTTGATCTAAATTTTGTAATGTCAATTGTGTACTCACTATTAATGTTTAGGAAATATCTGGACGATATCACATGTCCCAGTTGTGTTTAGCTTCTTAAGCGTTGCAGATATCACGACTGACTGAACGTGCAAGGATGAAACTCCCCGAATGATATTTGACAGTTGTACTGCTAATTTTTCAAATGGGGGAATCCCCACAATAGGTCAAGAACAAAAACGTAAACAGCTTTACTTAAATTTGATTTTTACCGTGACGACCATTCGGACATAGAGGTTCCAACAGATTGGGTGGTCGCGTGGGTGGCCAAAGTAGACTATCTTTTTTATTTTGTCTTTGTTGGAAAGAAGAAAGTTGCCCGCAACGTGTCCAAAAATTTTAGAGCTTTAGCTCCACCCACCTTTAAAATATTCCAGCATGAAAATGGGGTAGTAAAAGTTAAGATATTTCGACTTTCGAGTAGGCTGGTAAGTAAATGGGCGAATATGCTTTTAAAAACTAGGTACTTTCTGAAAGCCACATTAATTCTCCATTCAATAATACCTTGTTGACGAAAATCGATTCCATAGCTTTTCCAGGAAAAATACGAAGGTAAAAGGGTCACCGGTGTCCCAATGGTCGTCAAAGGGTGAAGACTTGAAAATTCAAGTCAACTGTTTAAAAATCACCATTTTTTTTTGTTATAAAGATAAACGAAGATTTGACTACCTACAGAATGAGGTACACATTTTTGCGATAGACTTAAATGTACAAAAGCCAAGACAATTTGTTATAGTATTGGAAATATTCTTTTATCATATCTTATATGAGAAAAAGCGAAAACGATGAATAATATTGTAGAATCAAAATTATGATACAAATTTGCTAGTTAGCAGACTTATTGACATAAATAACAAGATTAAAGTATATCTCGCATAGTCAGTAATCTTTTTTAAAAGTGTTTCATTATCAAAGAGGCTTAATTGATGATGAGATTTTTAAGATACCAGAGTGTATTCGAAATATATACTCTTGATAACCGATTGTAAATTGATTGCTTTCTGTGAGTATGTTTATTGCATTTGATACAAATAAAGAGGTTTTTTAGAGCTCTTGTTATGGTTGTAGGCACCTGTTGCTACTCTTGGTTCTGTAATGTTCGGTCTTAAGGAAATTCTAGGAATAAACAATGCATGTTGTAGATAAAACACATATAAATATGTGCATTACATCAAAAATCAATTAACATTAAAACGAACATGATGAGGACTATGCATTTAAGTAATTAAATGATTATAAATATTTGAAACCAAAAGAAAGTTTGTGCCTAAAATACGAAGGAGTATAAAAGTAAGTGAATCTTATTTTGTTATTTTGTTGATTCAGAAACTTTACAGAACTTAATTATTTTTTATTAATTAACGCAAGCTATAAGAGTTTCTTATTTATTTATTGAAAATGCAGAAATTTTTGAGAAAATTTAAGTTATCAAATCGCTGCGAGGAAGAGCAAAGACAAATTCCAAGTTTTTCTTTCATAGTTTTTAATAAAGAACGAGTAACACTTCGCATTGGATGTAAAATAGACCTATTTCGGATATTTGATAAATCACGGAATCATTTCCAGAATACTTATCAAAAGGAAAAAAATACTTCATATTGGAAATAACAAAGTTAACATCATTTAAAGGATTCCCAATATTGGTAACGTTTAGTCAAGGAAGAATGCGTGCGCGTGTATGTACATACTTATGAGTGATACATGGCGTATACGTAACATTAGTTTTAAGCTTTGCGAAGGACCCGTACTTTTCGCAACTTTAATTATGTTGTTGCTGTAACAGAGAAACACACATACTTAATCATTGCTTGGAACAGTTGAGCGTATATGTATGCGTGTTTGCTAAATGTGCGTTTCTTACATTGTTATTGTTTTTTATCCTGTTTACTATACAACCTCTTCTGCTGGCTTGACTTTCAATGAAAAAAAAAAAAAACAAAAAAAAAAAACAAATGGAGAAACAATAGAAAGAAAGAAATAAATTCGTGTAACTAAATTATTTTCTCATTAATTATTTACTTTGAGAAAAATTCGCTTTTTGGCTTTTCTTGTTACTTTTCTTTTATTTCGTAAAATCTGAATTTTTATTGTATTCTTTCTTCCGATGTTGCCTTCTTTTTTCCTATTTACTAGTAGTCAGGCAGGCCAAAGCATTAAGTATCAATGCCAAAAAATTTTTGCCTATAGCAGAAAAAAAAATTCAATTCTTTAATTTTTCAATGAATTCGTATTGAGAACATACATATTTTAAATTGTGTTTTATTTTAAAGCGTATAATACTTTAAGCAAAGATATTTTCCTCACATTAGTTGAGACTATGTTTCTAATTCTAAGTATTATTCAACATGACTATCAATTTGGAAAGATAATCACCCTTATTTTGTAACAGTGATCGGTTTACTGAAAATGTACTGAATCGAGAGTTGAAATATACTTTTCAGATGCCGAATGTACTTTTTTTTTGTCCTGAACACCCAATTTTACTAATATATACGAAATATTTCCAAATAAATTACTAAACAAAAAAAAGAAAAATTCTCACTTTTCCCATCTCAAAAATCCTAGTAAAATAAGAAATACATTAAATTACAAAACTTTTTCATTTACTTAAAAAAATATTATTATTGCAATTATTTCCATTTTTTGATTTACCTAAAAAAAAAGATCATTATTATAAATTGTCAAAATGTACTAATGTACTAATGCGGCAAATTTACCGAATGTACTGAAAACTTGTCGAATGTACTGACGACGATTTTTTAGGACGCAAATGTAACGAAAAAAGTACAAATGTACCGAAAATGCCATCACTGCTTTGTAAGTTGTCTTTGCATTTTGTCGTCTCTTATGAGTTGGCATCGACTAAATCGACTTTCGATAACTATGGAAATCTTCGTCAATCTTTGGAATTTATGAAGTTGCTTTTTGACGAAAGCAACTTTCGCTAAAATTCTAAAACGAAAGCGATCTAGACTCTCGCTTTCGTTGATTAAATGTCGCCCAAGTTTGAACAGACGACGAACTTTCATTTGTGTCAGTTTTAATTTTTTTATTTAAATTTTATATTTTGAGTTAAATAAAAAATGAAATGCAACCCAAACCCATACCACTTTGGCAAGTTGTAAGAGCTAAGGCAGGCAAATAATAATGATTTATATGCGGAGAGCCCGCTGTTTATAAGAGTTTATAAGATTATAAGCTCCGTAAGTTTGTTTGGGAGGTTCTTATGCCTACACATTATAGTCTGGAACTGCCACCAAGTGATTACACCTTGTTCCTGTCCATGGCGAACGATTTTGCTGGTAAAAAATTTGCTTCAAAAAAGGCTTGTAAAATCGACTGTCTCAGTCTTTTTTCTAATAGGGCAGGAGCTTTTCCTTCAGAAAGGCATAATGGAATTGACTTCAGAATAGCAACAACTCATCAATCTATTCGACGCTTATTTGATCTAAATCGGATCATTGTTGCCATGTTAAGTAAAGCTTTCAGTTTCATGCAAAAAAAAAAAAAACGGATTTTTTTTTGTTGCACTTGTTTATATCTGACAAAATTCGTAGGCTTCGGCGCTCTATGTCAGTATTTGGCCTTTCGTCATCTCTGCTTGAAGAAAATAAAACTGCAATTGAATCCATATTTATTTTCATTTCAATTATTTTAATTATTTCAATTATTTGAACATTAATAAATTTAAAGATGGTACTTTTCATACTTCAAATTTTCGATTATTTTCTGTGTCTGCACTTGGAATGAAAATGAAGGGAGTAATCCTTTGACAGGTGTGTTAAAAATTGGTTTTAGGGATTTATCATAATATGCATTCGGTGATTGACGAAATCAATAGATAAATTTCCAATTTATTTTCGCTGCATTAGGGTTGAAAAACTTTATTCGTTTACGTTATTATAAGCCGATAAGATTGATGAGATATTTTACATAAGTATAAAAAAAAATTCAATGATCACAAATTGACTTGAAATGTGTATCGAATGGAATATTATAATTTTTATTTTTATTTATCAAATTTATTTCCATCCGCTGTGATGTCAACTCTTTGAGTTGCTCTTGATAAGTGACAGCATTTTCAGAGTCTTAAATCTCTTCAGTAGTAACTTTTTTTGTCGCAGTCGTTAAAGTCATTTGATTTTATTTGAACTCCCCAGAACTATATGATATCACAACATTACTCAAATTTGGTATATTCTAATATGCATTACGTAAATTGGATTTTTAATTACAAACTCTAATGAAAATTGTTTCCAAGACTTATCTAATACCTTAAAACTTATCTTAACCCTTAGAGACTTAAGAAAAATTTTTGAAATTTATAATGTTACACTTCATTAGCCTAGTCCATAGAGCTTACAAATTAACAAGCTGAATTAAAAAGCTGAATTTGTAAGTCGAATTTAATGACGAAATGACGACATTGAAATGCTGTATAGTACCAAATAAAACTTTTTGTGTGCTTTTTATTTCAATTACAGGCTTCATAGAAACAATTTTGAATTGAGTTTATATATTGTTTGTATGAGAGAAATTTGTTTAAGCTTTTTACTCATTTTTATTCAGATAGAAAATTAAATTTTAAAGCTTTTAATTCAATCGCGTTTTAGTAACGAATTCATTTTTTGCAAAAAAATAATAAATGAAAAAAAGCTTTAGTTTGCATGAGTGCGAGCCCTACTCGCAAGTGTATTTAAAAGCAAAATTTCCATTACGATTGCCAACGTTGAATGTATGTCAACTTTAATTCAAAAAACATAAACAAGGCAACGCTTTTAAAGAAAAGTCTACTTTCCTCTATCCCTATGAACGTCCTGCCGGAGTCCTTCATGTGCCGCAGCACCACAATACTGAAGTCACTGTTGCCGTTTCTTAAGTGGCATTAAAGCAGAACGAAAAAGATGTATAAAAAAACTTAGTAAAAAAAATACAGAAAACACAGAATGTCAACATATTTGCTCCAATGGCTTTACGTAATACCAAATGAGATGTCAGAAAAATTGCGATTTGTGCTTCAAGCTGCCTGCTGCCAAGCCGAACCCACACCTACACAAACAGACAATGCACCTTACGAATAACAGAAATGACAGAAAAAGATCGCGACTTTATAACACCCCGTTTGTAGTTTTTTTTTTCTTTTCGGTATTTGGCAGCATGAATTACTAATACAGTGGGATCGAGAAGTTGTTGGTATTTAAGTTTAGTATGAACCAAATTTAGTGTTAATTTTGAGTCAATACATTAATTTAACATAAATATGTATATATACCGTGTTCGACAATTGAAATGATAAATTTTTGATATGAAAAAATTCGTCAATTTTCAACATTTTTTATTTTCGTTTTGAAGTGATAGAAGAATATCCAAAGTTTCTGTATTGAATATGGAATACAGCCACAACCTTGAGACACTAATTCATCAACTGACACGATGCCCGTATGATATTTGCGTCAATATTGTTCCATTCTCGGATCGAATCCATCTTCAGCAAATTCATACTTGTGTGTTGTTTGGGACATACCCTGACTTGGCGGGTCACAAAATAAAGGCAGTTTTCAGCCCAGTGCAAAGCAGTCTAGGAAACTATTCTAAATTCATCGAGCAAATAAAAATGCAACAGTAAGTAGCAAAAGATTGCAATAACTGGATACAGATATAGAACCTTTTTCAAATTCGTTGCAAAAGTAAATGATTCGCAACGGAGTATATATATAAGCTTTCAAGTAAAATTCCAATCCAATTTAAATGGGTGAAAAATAAGTTATAGTTTTTTCCAAGGAGGAAACATTTGGAGACGCAATTATTTTCAAAAATAATTTTCAGTACAGTTCAAGTTGAGTATTCTGTCAGTTTGAGCTAAAAATATTTTGGTTTTATACGGCGGATTTAAATATCACTAAGAAAAGTTTGAATTAAAATTATATTTATACAACTCTGCAATTATATATTAATACTGGCTGCATTAGATATGCAGCTCTGACTCAAGTCTAAAGCGACGCTATGAGCTGTAGGATGTTTGTGCAGTATCATATCCTGATTCTCAAATATTGTAAATAGTGTAGTACTATAACATTTCTTTCAAATTCAAATCAAAATATATTCTTTAAAATCTTAACTTAATTTTATATTTCAGTTTATTATTTTTCGAAACTACATAATGTCCACTGTGCCCATCAGTTTTGTGGAAAATAAAGCGCCGCTATTGCCATTAGGATTAATGCCTTGAATGATTTTCGCATTAAAACGTATTTTACTTATGTTGATGCCATTCACAGGATACAACCACCATCTTCTGTTATTGCCGCTTTTTTTGTTCATTTTGATTAGCAGTAAATAAAGCTTGTTATAAGCTTCAAGGCAAAGCATTTAAATTTTGGCATACATTTTTGTATGTCTCCATTTTTTGTTTTAAGTTATGCAATTTACACAAATTCTGAGAAAAGAGAATTTTAAATTTTTTTGCTTCGGTTCTTTTTTTTTTTGTTTGATAATTTATTTTTACTTTGTATTTGCTTGCTTGCGCGTGCATATATCCTTTTTGCATAATTTATCACAAATAGATAATTCATTATAAGACAAAGTTGTCAAAACCAAAAGTGGATAAAAAAGTATCTTTAAAGATGACATTACAACAAACAAAGCGTAAATTGTGACATAAAAAGGAAGAGGAAAATTATTATAAATTTTGTATATATTTACTAGAAATTGAAGAATCCCTTTGTATGATATTACTTTTGGTTGAATCTTTAACTATAGCTAAAATTAGTTTTTGATAGTACTTCTATTGTGAGTTGTTTGGTAAAAACGCAACATTATGGTATATCAATATACAAAAACAAATAAATATATGAACGTTTTCACGTAATTAGCTTCCAAAAATGAAATAATAAAACTATTATTAAAATAACATCTTCTTGTACCTACCTCATAAATGAAAACATCTTATGAAGGCATTTTAAAGACAAGTAGAAAGATCATATACATATTATCTTTATAAATTATTTATTTGGGTTTATAAGAGCCATTTGGCGTATGAGGTATAAGGATATGTTCCCCTTTTATTATCTTTAAAGAAATTCAGTAAAGCATATTTCTGAGCTCTTTAAAAAACACTTCACAAAGATTTAAAAAAGAGTTGCGTGTCTTGCTTAGAGACTTTAAAGATGTATTAAAGATCTTAGATGCAAATTATAAACTTTTAATATATATATAATTTTTCTTAATTATCAATTTTAGTTTTTACTAAAGATTTGTTCGATAGCCGCGAACCTTCAACGATCTGTAGTTCTGCACGCTACTTACTAGAGAAAAACGGTCAAGAATGTGCCCTCGTGCTTTCGTAAGAAGACACATACCAGAGATCAGGTGGTATGTCTCGAGTGTCTCTTAATAATGTTCATAATACAATGCTTATGAAAGTATGAGGCGGCATACCTTTCAAGTGACTTTTATGTCAACTGTATAAAGCCACACACGAGACATGCCCCGTCAAGCCTTCATAAGCATTTTATTACGTACAGTGTAAAGACACTTACGAGACATGTCACCTCATGTCTCCTTTGTGTCTTTATATTGCGAATATGAAAGCTCATAATATGCTGATTATATGTCTCGTGTGTGTCTTTATAATGAGCCTATTAAGTTATTGGTGAAAGTTAAGCCTTTACGTTTATTTCGTTGTTTTATTGATGCTGCATATTACTGATTTTAGCATTGCTACGTCAAACAGAAAGTACTAAAAAGTTATTTATATTAAGAAGAAACTAAGGATTCTATCATATGTACATAACGCTTATTGGGCTTGGAATTGATCTTTTCCGCTTTCGTGCATATTTTTTGAGAATATGAGCGGAAAACGTTTTTTGATCTCTTAAAGCGGCCATGACAAAAGGCTACAATCAGATGCAAATGTTTCTTCATATTTTAATAACTGACAATGGGTCAAATATTTCCAACAAGTATAATTCTTGGATTTTTTTTCTAAACTGACTAAAACACGGCTTCATTAATTTGACTATAATGACAATACAAATTTTTCATGTAAATATTAAATCAGAATAAATGTATAGATATTATATTTATGGAAACAAACTCCAATGAAAGTAAAAAATTTATTTTGACAGTCTGATCCCCCTTTCAACCATTTTTTTTACGTATGAATATCCGATAGCTTTTACGACCACGTTACTTGAACTGGCTCTTCTCATAGAAATACATAGTTTAAATCTTTCTTACGTTAAATATTTATTAAGGTATATGAGAGTTACTCAGTTCTTTATTTCAATGATGACTCAAAATCAACGTGATGAATTTAAACAGCTTGCAGTTACGCTTACTCTACTAAAATAGAAATTAAATAACATATCTTAAGTAATTTAAAAAATTCTAATTCAATCCACTCCTCGCAAGATAATTAAAGGAGCACAAAATGTACAATTTTCATCAACTCAACCTACTATCTTGCATCACAAAAATTGCAAATAGATAAAATTTAAATAAATATGCGTCACTTTAGCTAACAATTTCATGTTGTCAATTGCGTTTTGCGTTTCAAGTTCGGTCAACCCACCTGCTACCCCAATATTCTACATCAAAACAACTCGAGTCTACTTGACAGTTCAAATTGCCGTCATTATACAGAGCTTCTCAATTAACATAATTGCATGACAAATAACTGCTGCATGTACGGAACAAGAACGATATATTTAGTATACCAAATACAACAGATGATAGACGAATGTTTATCAAAATCGATAAATTTGATTTACTCGGCCCTTAACAAACTCTGAGTATTTAGTAGAATAACAACAGGAACAATAAAGACCAAATGAAATATTCACTTTCAGACAACTTAACAAAGAAAGTCATTATGTCCACATTAAAGAGCCTTTTCCTAGCTTTTTATTTCTTGATTTAGAACAACTGGCTAATGCACACGGTACAGAATTGAACAGAATCAAACAATCCACAACAATGCATAGCATAGCACCAAATAAAAAATAGCTGAAAAAGAGGCAAAAAAGTCGTAAGGACGAAGGATGTCTATCAATCATTGTGTAGGTATACGATCCATTAAACACGAGCTTTTTAATCAAAGCAAAAATACAAAAAAAAACATACACACAAAATAAATAGAGTGAAAAAGCAAAAAAATTAGACAAAAAACAAAATTAGAGCAAAACAAAAAATTGAAAAATAATGAAAGTAATATTTTGACATATTGTTAGCGTAGCATTACAGTAGAGACTTATTAGGGAAATAGAGCCGCCAAAAGGGAGTATGCTTTGTTGAAAGGTTTTTTTTTTCCATAACCCAACCCCACTGAAACTTTTCAGACGATGAGTTAACATTTCATTAGTCAATGTACTTAAGCTGAAGGCAAGTTATAGGTTGAATTATTGTGCTGCCATGTTTTTTTGAATATATGTTGATGCAGACTTGCTTAGATAGAGTTTTACCAATTGATTATGAACCAAAAATTTGGTTTAACTCATTGAAAAAGTTTCTCCAAAGAGTAGATGCTAAGCTATGTATATTTGTAGTTATTTCTTTCTATATGGGACGTTCTTTTACAAACCTTACGAATTTTGACAAAAATTGACCGACATATTTTTGATTTGGTTGAAATTTTATTTATAGGTTCTGTAGAGTAGAGATAGTATTCGAGGATTTTTTTGATTTTTTTTTTTTTTTCAAAATAGAGCGAATTTAAATTTTAAGAATTTCGTGATTGTTGGCTTGGAGACTCACTTTCGAAAATTCACAACTCCGGTTTTGATAGAGCTAAAAAGTTGAAATTATTTTCATTGTAAAGCTAAGAAATTAGCTTTAGTAAAAAAGTTATTTTTTAAAAAATTATTAACAAATTAATATTGTTATAAGCAATTTAAATGTTTAAATCGATTTTTAACAATTGCACCCACCCTGTATCAAATTTTTAATATCACCGTCGTATTTTACGTCAAGTTTTCTATCGGAAACGTTTTGTTTTAATGTTATAGCCCGAAATTTTTACATATACAGCTCCATATCTGGCCGTTATTGACTCGCTCAAAAGGCAAAAGTTAAACTTTTTTCGAAAATAAATAATCGTATTATTAACATTAACATATTAACAATTTTTTTTGGTCTTTTTGGAAGGCCGTTAAATTATTCATTTTTTACTTGGCAACCCTGCAAGATATTATGATGATATTTGGTAAACGGATACATATCAGACATGAATATCTTGAATAGTGCCAAAAGTAGGCAAAAGTTGTAAAATGGGCGTGACGCTTTTAAACAATTGAACTTCTTGATTCTGTATAACTCAAAATTGGCACCAACGATTTTCATAAAAACTTAGAGATGATTCCAATAAAGAAGTCATCAATACATGCTAAGTTAGTAAACTGGCAACAATTGTTGAAGGGCGTGGCACAGCTTATAATATTTATAAACGTTATAATCGTTATGAAATTTAATATAGCAGATAAACTTGCTATAAGGTGTCTTTCGACTCATTTTAATCATAATCAACCATTTTCAACATGTTCTTTAAACTTTTTTTTGACTCCTACACATCTTTTAATATTTTTCAATATATATTCACCTTCTTCAATTTATTTCGACTTTCATATGTTTTCAATGTTTCCAGTGATTTTTAACCTGTTAAATTTTTTTTTTAAATTTTTTCAATGTGTTTCAACTTTAATCAATATTTTCAATGTTTTTTTCAAATTTACAGTTTTAACATTTTCAAACCTTTCTCATGTTTCCAACATATTCCATTATATGTCAACTTTTTCGACCTTTTTAAAGTTTTTTCAGCTTATTCAATATTTTTCAAAATTTTCCGACTTTTTCAACCTATAGTCAACATTGTCCATACATTACGGACATTTTCAACCCCTTGTCTTTTCAGCCCTTTTCAAACATTTCCAACATTTTTCGACTCCGTAAATTTTTTTTAACATCTTGCAATTTTATTCAATATTTATAATATTTTTTGGAATTGTTCAATATCCTTAAGATTTTTTCACTCGTTTTTGTAATCATAGGAACAAAACGAAAAACCAAAAAATGGTCAGTCTCCTTCAACTTTAAAGTAATCAAACGAAATTTCTGAAATATGCCAAAAATGGCACGGGCTCCGCATATGCAAGCATAAGCTTCAAAACGCTACATTGAGTTATACTTAAGAAAATGTTGTTAAATTCGATCTGAGTACGTTAAGTCAAACCATCTAGCATGCAAATAGTATGGTGGAAAAAATACCCTTTTAATAATAATTTAAGACTTACGCGAAGGTATTTAATTTTTGGTGTGGATAAAAATGAAACCTTTACTAGATTTATTATTCTCTACTTTTCTAAAAGTATTTTATATTTTTCGAAACTATCGATACTATTCACGAATTATAAAATTTTCGATACTTTTCAGTTTTAATTAACTTTTTCAACTAAGTTTTTTTATATCAGGCGATACTACACGGAAAAAACGAAGCTCGAAATTATTGTAAATATTAATCAAAATTTAAGAAAAATTAGTAGGTAATTTAGTAATATAGAAACGGTTCGAGAGTCTATTAAAAATTACTAAGCGTATTATAAAAATTGCATCAAGCAGGCATTAATTTTTCGAATGCAAGTTTTTAATTTTTACAAAGTAGATATTAAAATTTCTGCAATAATTTATTATATTTGAAAAGGACTGTACTATTTTTTAAAAAGTATTGTTTAAAGTTTTTATGATGAAATAATAATAACTGAAATTGATTTTTAAAATTTTTTGTGTGTTAAACAAAATTGGGACGGCCAACGAGTTTCCATTGCCGCTTTCCCGACCCCGTCCCAAATCTGTTCAACACATTACTTTTAAGCCAATTAGTAAGAGTTTGGCAAGCCTTATATATTTATTTTTTTGCATGAACATGTTGAGAACTCAAACAAAGTACAAATTAAAAACAAAAGAGAAATAAAATTCAATATAATAAAAATTACTAATCTTGAAATAATTTTTCTATAACTACTCCTTAAAAATTATAAAGCGGGAATCATATATTACAATATGAAATATGTATAAATTCTAATGTCGCATTTTATTAAAATTTAATAAATTCTTTGTAAAATTTCAAAAGTTTTTCGGTGATAATTAAAATGAAGAAAATAATTTTTAAAATGCACTTATTAAAAAATGTAAAATGAAAATAATTACAAACTAGAATAGAATTTTTAATAATGATTTTTTATTTATTACTATAAAAGAGTAATATTTGTTTTCAGATTTTAATTTTTATAATCTCCTATTAATTTTTAATAAAATTTGAGCTGGTGTTTTTTCCGTATATGTTATTTTATTCATATTTTTCGATAATATTTGTTGCTTTTTGTTTGCTTTTCGATACATTTCGACACATAGTTTTTCTTCTATATCCTACAAAAAAAGTAAATAAAAAGTTTGAAAACGAATAAGTTGTAATTGTCTTCAGTTTTTAGTGAAAAACTAAAAAGATTTAATCGAAGTCCAGTTTGGTCGAATACACACGATTTAGCCTTAAATACTTTCAGAATTAAATTAACACAAAAATTCATTTGAGCTTATCAAAAAATTCTTATAAATATCAACTTTTTCTGCTATTCATTCTCTCTTAATCTCTCCTCATTTTTTAGTCTTTTATCATAACTATATATACCTTACATACATTCTGTTGGTAACATCCGTCTGCTTGCTGGCTGTTTTTGTCATCTATTTGATAAATTCATATTTTTCCGTAAATCGTAATGTTTATTTTTTTTTTTCAGCCTCAACTTGTGCAGAGTAATATAACGTATTTTACTTCTACTGCTAACGCCAACTATTTTGTCACCATTACATACACTTTTCTCATGCCTTTAAGCAGCCTTCTTAACAGACACACAACACACAAATGTGTGTAAGCCCAACACAAATACAAACTAACATTAGCACCAAAGTAACCGATCGCAATCTCAAATCAATTTATCTTTCCAACACAAAGTGTTGCTGATTGATGTCTTCGAGCGCTGTGTAAACTCACTCCAGAGAGCAATCGCTGTATTATCTTCTGCTGTTGCTGGTGGTGGTAATGTCTGTATTGAATGTTTTGTTGAAGGGGGTGTGTTGACAAAAATATGAAGTGAGTGTTGGGGGGTGGGCAACTGGTTGTGACTATATATTCAAGCTGGTTGTGCGACATGATAAACTGTCGTGCTAATTTCGCAATTTGTTTATCAAATTTTTTTTAAAATATACTCTCTTCTTTGTACAGATTCGGTAACAACTTAAAGGGCAATTGCAGACACTTAAATTGAAGTGCTGTAGTGGTCGCCAAATAAGATGCTAAAATAGCTGTTAACAAACAAAGGGCGGTATTCTACGTTCGAAACAGGAATTCTAATAGACGTTATTTACATATATAAGAAGCAAATTCACACATTTCTCTGTTTAATTTTTTTCTGCATAGACCGTCCTCCCGTACAAGAAAAAACCAATTTATTAAAATTTATCACTAAAAAAGCATTGGAACTGTTTCACTGTATCTTTTCATAGTCGGCCTTATACGGAAAACAAGTCGAATGAATATTTGACCAGAGACCGTAACGATTATGAATTTTCAAAAATCAGCAAAATCAAAAATAATCGTTATTTAATAATCGTTATTTTAGATTTTTATTTTTTCGATCAAAAATAATCGTTATTTTTAATATCTATTTTTTCGATCAAAAATAATCGTTATTTTGGATTTTTATTTCTTCGATCAAAAATAATCGTTATTTTTAATTTCTATTTTTTCGATCTAAAATAATCGATATTTTGGATTTTTAATTTTTCGATCAAAAATAATCGTTATTTTTAATTTATATTTTTTCGATCAAAAATAATCGTTATTTTGGATTTTTATTTTTTCGATCTAAAATAATCGTTATTTTTAATTTCTATTTTTTTCGATCAAAAATAATCGTTATTCTGGATTTAAATTCTTTTCGATCAAAAAAAATCGGGTGATCAAGACAAAAAGTACATTTTTAGTCTCTATTCAGTACATTGTCACAAAACCGAAAAGCCATCACACGAACACAAAGAGCATTTGTGATCGATCGAAAAAAAATAGAAATTAAAAATAACTATTATTTTTGATCGATAAAATAAAAATCTAAAATAACTATTATTTTTGATCGAAAAAAAATTTAAATACAGAATAACGATTATTTTTGATCGAAAAAAATAGAAATTAAAAATAACGATTATTTTTGATCGAAAAAATAAATATTCAAATTAACAATTATTGTAGATCGAAAAAAATAGAAATTAAAAATAACGATTATTTCTGATCGGAAAATCAAAATCCAAAATCACGATTATTTTTGATCGAAAAAAATTGAAATCAAAAATAACGATTATTTATGATCGAAAAAATAAAAATCCATAATAACGATTATTTTCGATCGAAAAAAATAGAAATGAAAAATAACTATTATTTTTGATCGAAAAAATACAAATCCAAAACAACGATTATTTATGATCGAAAAAAATAGAAATCCGTTATAACAATTATTTTTGATCTAAAAATAAAAATCGCATAATTAAAAATCATGCCATATATCTAGGATTCTCGTCAAAAGAAATTCATCTGTATACTCAAACTCACATTTCGACTTTTCCTTTATTGTGATTTTTATAACTTTAGTTATAGAAAATGACGATCCTGTATTTGACACAGAATTACTTTGGTCATTGAAGATATGAGTTTCATGCAAACACTTCCTTAGTTTGAGAATACCTTAGTTATCTTAGGTTATCTTTACTCAAATTTCCAAAAAGCTGTCCTTAATATACTTGAAATTTACTTGAAAACATTTATGTAAAATCATTGATTACATGTAAAGTATTCATTGGAACGGAACATTTTCTACCAGACGGTAGAAAGACGTTTGCTTTTTATTGTCAGGGCAACATAAAATATTTATGAAAAACCTGCGAAATATTTA
Organism: Meiosimyza platycephala; assembly: GCA_963662105.1. Taxonomy (NCBI): domain Eukaryota; kingdom Metazoa; phylum Arthropoda; class Insecta; order Diptera; family Lauxaniidae; genus Meiosimyza; species Meiosimyza platycephala. The sequence goes on along the minus strand of OY759210.1, from coordinate 28,721,410 downwards.
TGTAAATATGGACGAAAAGTGGGAAAAATATTGACCGTAATATTTACGAAAAAAAAAACAAGACATAAATATATTTCCTTTAATTTCTTTTATTAACTCTCGAGAAAATCATGGTTACAACGGAGTTATGTTTTCTCAAATTTTCAAAATAAAAAAACTTATCGTCAGCAAACCTCGAAGGCTCTTTTATACGCAACAACAGTACGTTCAACATAACGCGATGCTTAAGGTACATATATGAATACTTCAATCTTACGTCGGACTCGCTGGACTCATCCGGTTTTTTGATTGCCTAAAATTACTTTGATTTTGACAAGCATAGTATTCTAATCGACAACATACTTGAATTTCCTGAGGTATTGTGATTTTCTCGTAATTGCCTCAAGTCTAGGCCCGATTGATTCAATGTTTCCAAAACAACAGTGAGAGTTTCACACTTTTTTTTTGTTTTGCTTTGTGATTATCAGGGAAATGATCGCGAAATGACATTTGCAGAGCGCGAATTAATCTTTTACATTCCGTAATTGAATTGTCTTTCGGGCTTTGTGAATACATTTTGCTTAGTTTTCATAGAGATTGCTCAGAAAGCATTTAATATCTTTGAAATGGCTAGCGAAAAAAACAGCTGCATAGATTCAGGAACCTCAGCGAGTTGTAATCGGTTGTGAAGGAAATATCGATTTGAGTTGCTGTCTTCAAAAAGTAGCTTGCAATTACATAAGACAAACGAGTACGATAAAATTGAATCATTGCAACGTCTCATTTCGTCGTCCTTGAATTCGTCCGAGAATTGAAACTGCAAAATATTGATTTTCGGAAAAAATTGTGAAAATATTCATATAAATATTTTTTATTTAAATAAATATTTTATGTTGCCCTGGTAATTGCATAGCATGCTTTTGGCCTAATCCTCGTTTACTAGCTGTTCTATTCACTTTCCAAGTTTGTGCATAACTGCTTATCTCCTCGAACCTTTAACTCTCCACAATTTCCTCGATTCACTTATTTATTTTTCTAGTGATGGTTTCTACGAAAATTTAGAACGGTCGCGTTTTGTTGATCATCTGAAATTTTTCTATGGGATCTATTAATCTTGAATGTTTGCAATCTGCAAAAATTCAATTAGCCCCAAGATTAACAAGATTAACCGCACTATAAATAAGCAAAATTATTACGATTAAACTGGGATACCTTCCTTAAGAGAAAAAAGTAAACACAATAGAATGTCAACAAATGAAATTTTTGTATTGCTGAAACTTTTCTTCTCATCTATTATTGCCCGTTTCATTGTGATTGCGTATATCCTTTTGGCACTTCCTTGGCAATACTTAAGTTAGTTTATTTGTTGCTCCCCTTGTTGTCACTCACTATTTGATGATGAGAATTTCAACTAATAAGACAGTGATTCTCAGAGTGTTTTGGCAAACACAAAAATCTTAAGAACCCCACACTTCTCTACAATTACACTACATATACAGATAAATACAAATATTCTACTTCACAAAAAAAAAATTTTTTTCACCAGCTATGGAATCCTTAAGAACGCCACCAACAACAACACAACAATAACAACACAAATGAACAACAATAGACTGCGTAAACACGTTATCCATCGCTTCATTGACGTTGCACAACGGAGCGTTAAGGTTTTTTTTTTTTTTGTAATGCTTGGCGTGTGCCTAAGTGCGTGTATATTTGTTTGTTTCGGTATTGGTTAGAAGGAAATAATACAAGTGCCATGAAGAACTTCAACTAAGACAATGACAAACATATTCAGCAGGCACTGAAAATAAAGGATATCAAGAAGGATGTTGCTAAAAAAAAAAAAACAAAATAAACTGAAATAGGTTGAAAAAGCGTGTCGCTGTCATCACATTATCGACTCTTATCAATCACTCAAATTTCCTGCGTACAGACACACACACACAAACATCGCTCTTTTGTGATATTTCACACGAACAGAGTTACATTGATGAGTTGAGGAGTGTTCAACCATTGAGTTGCAGCAGTTAGCAGAATACACTGAAGGCTCCAACGGAAGTTGAGGTAATTGAGATTGAGGTGACAAAAGCTTAGAAGTGAAATGTTGGCTCGCTGTGATGTTGGAAAAAAATTTAAACTTTTTTTGTAATTTTTTTCAGTATCAAAATAACGTGGTCTTCTTCATTTTGTCAATTTGGAAAATTAATTACTAAAATTCGACAGAACTTTTATATATGATGTACATTTAGTTCGATGGGCATCTTTTGTTAATCATCTCTTGTGTAGTCTCAACATTTACATTGTGCACTGGCCACTATTGGCCATCGGACTAGCTGTTTCGCTTTAATTAGACTTAAACTGTTTTCTAAATTAATACCGCTATGAAAAATTATAGCAACACTACGGTAATTATATATTTTAAAGATTACATAACGTTCATTAGAGATTCTAAAAAACATTTTTGAATTATTTTTTAACAGTCTATAGATAATAATAATTATGGGAATAGGCTGAACAGAATCTCAGGTGAACTCAGGTTCATCCTTTGTCAATAAATCCGATGGAATATGGACAGATAGTTGCTCAGTTTACAGCCCATAAAAATTTTCGAAAAATGCCTAGATATTCAAATTTGATTTAATGATCTCCATCGGAACATGATTCATTGATTGCTCGGTAAGAGTATGCTAGTTATTTATTAGCTTCTCTCCGTATCTCAAGAGTCAGATGATAGCTTCCGAATTATGTTGTGAAAGATACAGAGTGTAATCTCTCCAATGCCCGATCATTGTTAGAGCAAGTGTTACTCAGAAATATATTCGATTAAGCTGGAGGGAAATCAATATCCTTTCTAATCACATAGTGGTCAGAGTAGGTATTGAACATGATATCAACTGAGACAAAAATAATCTTTCAAAAATTACACAAAAAATATCTTTTGAACACATTGTATGCCATAGTTCATAGCTCCTCCGGAGCTATTTTCTGTTTTTGGTAAGGAGACCCTCAAAAGGGTGACAGATGGAGGGTAGGTATCTTCGGGAAAAATATTGAAAAAAAAAATATAATAGGACCTGGTTATACATATGCACCCTCTATGGGTCACTCCGGGGGAGCTATGAACTATTTTTCGAAATTTTGTGTTTTTGTAGGGGGGCCCCCAAAGCGGTGGCAGCTAGAGGGTAGGTATCTTGGGGAAAAATATTGGAAAGAAAAATATAATAGGACCTGGTTATACATATGAACCCTCTATGGGTCACTCCGGGGGAGCTATGAACTATTTTTCGAAATTTGTCACGTTTGACCGACCACCCACGCTCTCCCCCTCCAATGAGACTTCTGCAAAATGGACGCTTGTTTTGACAATGTCATTGGGAACTTATAAAACAAAAATCACGAGTATAGTCGATCGATTCAATTTTATGTAGCCAGCTCTCCGTCTATAAAGAGCCTGATAGAGCAGTAAATCAAAATAATATCAGTACTGGCAATCTTTGCTGACTGACATGTCATTAAAAAAGTTTTAAGCTTTGAGATGAATAGTAATTGAAAGTTTTAAAAAACGCGTAGGGTTTTCCAACTCAATCCAAACTATTTTTTACAGCTCAAAAAGCACCATCTCTTTAAAAACCATTTTGATACTTTAAGAATCACAACCGCTTTTTGTGGACACCAGCTCGAGGGAAAGCACGCCTAAAGAATAGAAAACCCATTCAATCCTTTATGTTGCTGTTGAATGATTGCAATGTAGAAAGCGTCATTTGAGCAGTTTTCATAAAGGTGTAATGTAATTGTATATAATCCAATTAGTTTGATTCGTGCATTCAGGTGCAGGTTTACAGTAGTAAAAAAATCAAATTTTTTTAAAGATTATTTCAATCGTTCAGGAAATCAAATTGAATATAAGCAATATACTGTTTCAAGCAAAATAAAAGCTGAAACTGTTTTATGCTCTATTCAATTCATTGAGTTTCATTTATGAACCATTTTTTATGTTCTTCTATCTTAAGTCAAAAGGTTTGTGTCTCTATTAAATTTATTCTTCATGTGTGTGGCACACTTATTTTCTTAAACAGTGGGATAAGTGATGTCATCAAAAGTTGACACAGCGATTTCGGATGCATTCATTTCAATGTCACTATCAACGGCGCTCTCTCACTTATTTACGTGTACGGAAGGGGCAATTCTGCTTTCAGTAGTCCAGTGTTGCATATGTCGATTATGGAATTCACTTACTAAACTAGCATTCTTAGTGTGGGGTGTAATAGATATAAAAAAAATCTTCGCATCTTCGAGAAAATGCTTCTTGTAAATATTTTACTCACATCTACATTATTCATAGATTATTATTATTCAAAGTTATTCATTTCAACAGTTTTAAAACGACTTCACTATGCCATAAAAAGCTACAGCTGCTATATACATATAAAAACCTGGGACTTATGTATCTAAGCACTTTTTTTGCTGCAATATTTTTTACTTACAATCGTAAGGAACTAATTTTAAAAAAAAATAAAAAATTCTTGCTAATAAGAAATTTTAATATGTTACATAAATTTTGCTTCATCCATTCGATTCTTTCAACCGACAGACACGTTAATAGGTTAAGGTACAGTTATCTTTGTGTATGTGATAACTCCTTGCAATTTCTGCTACAAAACGGATGCTCTTCAAAAATAAATGAAGCAAGAAATGGTTGAATAAAGTGAAAACTGATTGCTAAATGGACGAACACGTGTATTGGGGTACCAGCATACCATGTGAAGAGAACATAAAACTAGCACGCACACAACCATATACACTAACAGACACACATTTACGAAGAAAAAGAAAATCGGTAAATTCAGAACATAACGGTATAACGGTCAATATAACGTAGATTGCATAAAACTTTAATACACAGAAAGAAAATATGTACAAATTTTCAAATTCTTATTTCTTACTGCATTGATATTTAAACAAAAAGGCAAGCACTCGTGGCGTAATGAGTGAACTTAATGATGAAACATAAAAAATATCTTAAAAGAAATCGAAAAATGTGGGAAACTTATATATCTATTTTTGGTGCTGGTGCTTAAAACATTATATTACATGAGCGGACAAAAGAGACCAGAGTATACTTTGCGTTTATTTGTTATGCTCCGTAGTATATTAGGTATACCGCGAATTAACTTTAATAATGATATAATTAAAAATAATATACAAAGGTTTATGTACATATATGTACATAAAATGCATCAACTCGAACAAAAAGTATTTACTCTTAGAGCAGAAACAAATTAAATTTACTATTTAGCGTGAGCGGCAGACCTCTCTTGGATATGTCCATATTGTAGTTTTGGAAAATTTTGAGGTAGTGATTTACTTTTTGCCGAAATCGTAAGAATTTCAAACCAAGTCGACCAAAGACGAATATTTCGCGCTAACGTTTGGACACCTAACAGCATGGTCCAAAAGTTAATGACTTCTTTCTTTCTTGCAAAATTATTTCTTCCAAGAGGAAACTTGAACAAAATGGAATTCTTTGTTGTATTTCATTGAAATTCAGTAAAGATAAGGGGACGTCCATTATTAAGTTAGGTGGTTTTTTGAAAATTCGGACATCTTCCCCTTGGTGAGATCTGCCGGAAATCCTCCCCTTCCTCCCGTAAGATTTAAATTATAATTTTGAAAGTAAATTCTATGCATTAAGAAGTTGACGTGAGGTTTTCCTTGACTCCCTCCTCCCCCTAGGTGAGATTTGGTGAGATTTTGCCGGACTCTCTCCCCCATATTTTGACTCACGTAATGTTTTTTTATTAGTGTATGAAGAGCACTCATCAGTTGATTTTCGAGCTATTCCTCATACACAAATTGACGTGCTTGATAGTTCTTTGGACGTGTCTATAGTTTCGGAAAGGTCAAAATCAATATTTTATTTCAGCCATTCTTGATATTTCTTGTAGATATATTGTTTCCCCGTTATTTTAAAAATTCTTTTAGAGATTCAAAGAGTTTGTTAGGTGGGGCAAACAAATATTTTTTACTTATACGAAAACCGGTAGACTTTCTAATTGCCCTTAAGATTCAAATGAATATATAAAAAACATTTATTTTAGAACAACAAATAATAACTTGGTTTGAAGTTTAGTATGAATAACATTATGTTCGTTATGGCTTATAACATTTTTCACAATTTCATATACATATATTTATATACTATGTTTAAATATCGAGAGACATTTTAATAAAGTGAGAGTGGCAGTTATCTGATTTGTGCTGAATTCCAACTTACTAGCACAAAGTTTCAGGTTTTTTATATGTAACGTACAGGAGGAGACTTATGTGAAGAGAAAAATCTGAAATTATTTAAAATAATATCGTATAGCAAAAATTTTATGGGCCACCAGGCAAAACTTTGAGGATATACAATATACCTACTCTCCTAGAGGATATGTGTCAAGTATTTACAAGAAGATTGCACAATTTTGTTAGGAAATAAATGTGAAATAATTAAACACAAAACTTAAGCAATAATATCTCGATTATTTTACCAGATATGGAAATTCTAAGTACACACACCGTTAGAAGGTGTTCAAAAATATATCGTTTAATGACAATAAAAACTTATTTTTTACAACGATATTCTGTAAGTCAAATAAAAACTCACGTGTCGACATATTGGAAAATATGAAAAACTATAGGAATGCCGAAAAATGTTCTTACAGAGTCAAAAAATGGAAAGTGTTTAAACAGTTGACAAATTTTGAGTTAATGGAAAAATGTTGAAAAAATGTAAAAACTAAATAGTCAAAAAAATTAAATAAAAGTTGAAGTTGTTGAAATAAGTGGAAAGGAGTCGAAAATGTTGAGGAAATCGAAAAATCTTGATAATGTTTAAAAAGTCGAAAAATGATAAAAAGTTGAGAAACTTGAAAAATCTTGAAGAAGTTGAAGATTCTGAATAACTCGAAAAATATCAGAATATTCGAAAAAAGTTGAAAAATTTTATAAGAGCTTTAAATGTAACACTAGCGGTACATTTTCGCCAATATACAATAGACTGCCTTTCATACTCGCCAGTATAGATGTTAGTTCTTCAATAATTTTTACTTCCATTTGTAATATTTGGCAAATCTTTTATTGTAACAGCTTTCTATTATATATTATTTGCATTTGATTTGGAATTTCAATTGAAATTCCTTCAGTGTACATATTTTTGGAAGAATAAGCAATAAATTCTTGCAAAAAAAAAAAATGTAAGGGTTAACAGATAAAAGTTTTGTGTTGAAATATCGAAATATTTGCTTGTACAAATGAAACATAAGAAGAAAATATAAATGAAAAAAACAATATACACATATAACCCTAAAGAAGCAAAAAAAGAAAATTTCACAAAATAAAAAGGAAACAACATCAATATGTATAGTAAAGTATTAACACAAAAAAAATCACATAGTTTACATGCAGCAGTTCGTATTTTTTAGTTAAAAATTTTATTTAATATTTAAGTGTTTAAAAGCTTCACTCTATGATTTTATATTAAAAGTTTTAAATATAAGAGACATTCACCTAAAAGTGTGCAATAAAAAATGAAATGCGCTAATTTAAAACGCGCTCCAAATGGCGCCAATTTATAATAGCGGCAAAAACGTATGCAGCACACAGCGCCATCTAAAATGCTACATTTTAATATTCCATTCATATAAACATTTGTCAGTCAGTATGTAGGTATGTGTAGATTTGCAATTTTGTATTAGGGTGAACAATTTTGTTTTTTGCATATTGTTTTCAAATGTTAGAATGTTGCAGTAATTTTTAAAAATTTTTGCATTCAATTTTCGGAACATTTGGTGCTTTAGTTCTGAAATATCAAGTTTTATGTTGATTTCCAAATCGTTAATTGTTGTTGGTTTTACAGAAAAAGTGAAAATATAAAATATTCCAATAATTAACCTTTTCACTTAATATAAAAAAAAATCAAATATTTTTAGTCACCTTAATTTTCATTTGTCTCCGATCAGATTTGAACCCAGACCACCTGCGTTATGCCAGTGTTCTGAGATGCCCGCTTCTTAACCAACCGAGCTACTCTTATTATTTATTTCGGTGAGACTAAAGCTAAATACCTAAGTTTTTTGTCAAAATAAAAGTTTCATTTTCGATTTTTGTCAAACTACGCACTTAACACCACGGAATGCCAAGGTTCAAACCCCAGTGGATGCGAAGTAAAAGTTTATTTTTAAATTAAATAAAATTCTGAATTAAACAGCTTCAAAGTAGACATAGGTCTTATGTAGAGTTCAGGAACTTCTGATTTAATTTTGTAGGATTATTGACCATATTTTTTCAGCAGGCGACACTGAAGCGAACATGAAACTTTGAATACAGGACTCTCACAAAAGGTGTGACATCGTTCGAAGAAATTTCCTTAACATTCATAATGAAAATTAGTAGTTTTTTACCTAACGTAATCACAATTTTGGTAAACCCTAATATGTGCGTAGTAAGTGCTTTTTCAGTTATGTATATATGTATGTATGCATGTTTCTTATATTTGTATTTGTGCATGAGTATAAATAACCCGCAATAAAAATCGCGAAAGGCAAAAAATCATTTTTATTTATTATACATTTTTATACATTTTAAGGATATTTGTATGCGCGCAAGGATTGCCGCCGACACATATTTATATTTTTTTGGCTTTTTCTGAAAAAAAAAAAATTGTTTTTTTTTACGTTAACTTTAACGCCATCCTCACTTTCACATTCTTTTTTATATCATTTTTACGCTTAAGCCATAACTTGTTTTTATAGCGATCTGGCAAGAAAAAAAAGTGTACATTAGAAGCTCTTAGCAGAAGCCGTAGATGAGCGCGTTATATCCGCAGTTCCACGCGCTTATATCTCGCATATATCAATGTAAGCACCCTCTGTGTTGTTGTTTTTTTCTTTTTGCTTTTTTTAACTGGCGCAAATACAATTCATCTGGCTTTGATATAAAATTGATTACAATCAATCAAATTCAGTGATTGTATTTTGTGTGCGCTGCTTTGTTATCAACTCATGGGTTTGAATATTTGTATTTGATCCCTGTAGGTAATGTTGCTCACTTGAGTCAAGCGTAGTTAATATTCGTATTCTATATACATATCTAGATATAGAAAAATACAATTATATAAAATAAATAAGATAATCTATTTAACTATGTTTTTTTCTTAAACCATGAAAATATTTCGATTTGTCTATGAAAGAAGGTCTCTGGATTCATACAGAAAATCTTTTTGAAAACTTAAATAAAGTTTAATATAGACTTTTCGCAGCCGCGGATCAATTCCTGACGTGGCTCTAGGCTAATGCCGAGGCTTTTTTATTTTAGATAAGCTCATCACAAATATGTAGGGACTGAAGGTAGCCTCCGAGAGTTTTCAAATAATTTTGATGACGTGGTAGCTGATGACCTCTTTGGAACTAAATTTTATACTCATAAGAACATGACTGGAGCAATGAAGCTCTCAGGAAATGTCTGCTAGAGTTTTTCAAATGTATCACACTTCTTTTTAAACCCAGGTGAATTGCTTCAAGTAATGAAAGTAACAATATCAGCTTAAAGCAAAATTCATATTCACTGCTAAGTGGGGGCAGGAAAAAAATCAAAAAATTCTGTGAAATAAATGCCGCCTCAGCCAATACATATGCCACATAAAAATGTCTACAATAACTTTTCGTTTTTGTTAGCACCGTATGACCTATGACGTGCTGTCAGCTCTTTTGGTTTCAGAGCTATAGCTCCTCTTAGCATTTACGTTAATCTGGCGCTGATTTTATTTTGTTTTTTTTTTTTAATTATGTATTATTCCATGCACGAGCGTCTTAGTTCTAACTACTCTATTTTACTTTGTTTGAAACTAACCGACGACCTGCGTAATGAACGGAGTAGTCACCATCAAACAAATTTAGAAAGTGGACTTGTTCGAATACCGATTGTATCATTGTAGGTGTTTTTTCAAGTTGTTTCAATATATGTATATAAATTGTTATGAATAAAACAAAATCTCTCAAGAGATTTAAATTCATTCGGCCGTTGCACCGGACAAGGGTTCTATTAATCTGTGGTTTTTTCTTGTGTTTGGTGAAAATGTAATCTTTAATCGTTTAACTTATTGAAACGATTTTCACATACCTTTGGAAGATATTGATATATCTTGAAAATAATTAAAAACCTTCTTACATTTATAAAATTTTCTTTTAAGTTTTCCTGTAAGTTGTAAGATTTTGTTTATGGTTTTATTATGGACATCCTTCTGAACGTAAGAGTCTTCTGGCCTTTGTTCTATTCAATTCAGTCGTATTGTTTTAATCAAAAGTTTTGATTAAATATTTTTTTGATTTTGTAGATATTGTTGTTTTAAATAGTTCCTTTCATATACTGTAGTTGTTGCCATCGATATCGAAACTTTGTACAGGATATTGTCTCAAAATGTTATCGAATCTTATTTCCAAGTGGGTATACATTTTTATATTTGTATTGTTAAGTCTATGTGCCATGAGTTATTAGTTATAATTTGGATAAATGAGTCAGTCTTGGTATCTCTAAATGGCGCTTGTAAGTACATCAATGAATTTTTATATATAAAAAAAAATTAGTTTTCATTTGATTATTGCAAATTGGCGTATTTTTTTTTTTTAAATGATTGAATAAAATTACATGTGTAGATGAAAAAGTTATATGACTAGCGATTTTTCCCCCTAATTGAAGATAAGTTATTTAGGTGACTTTCAAATAAAGAAAAAATATTAAAAATACTATATATATATATATTTTGTGTCAATTAAGCAGGGTAATCTTTTTTTAAAAATTTTTTTAATAATTTAATGCAAGTATTTCTTTTTTTTATGGGGTCACTCTGTATTTTCGATTTTCGGTAAAAACTAAGTTTTAACTTAGAGCGCTCTAAATTTTACGACTATGACTACGGGCCATTGCTTTTAAAGTGAGAAAAAATTCCGTTTAAATGTGTCCATTCAAGTCCAAAAAAATCCTCGAACACGCACATATCTCTTCTTTTTCGAAACAGAACATATAAAAAAAAATTTCAACCAAATCAAAAATGTGTCGGTCAGTTTTTTGTCAAAACTCGTTCGGTTTGTAAAAGAACTTCCCATATGGCTGCTTCGGCCGAAATGAGAATAAAAAATTTCAACAGGTAACAATTTCAAGTATTTTGTGTTTTTTACACTTAAGATTCATTAGTTTAAGACGTCAAGGAATTTAGATTAAAAGAATTGATAAGAAATAAATTTTTTTGGTCGAAAAAGTTGAAATAGTCACGCGGGTGACTGTTGGGCCGAATGAGGGTTAAGTTTTACTATTACGAAATTAATAAAATTTATAAAGTTAAATATCCTTTCCTATAGGAATTATAATTCTTCACTTACTTCATGGCCACTCATGTGCTGCCTCTATTCTAATGATGGAACGCATGACATCGATGTCATTTGGTAGTGCAGCAAGGCTTGATTTTGTGATTCAAAATATTAACTGTTATTATAATTTATATTATTTGAAATAAAAGGTTGATGTGCGATTTTCACTGACCCCTCTGATGCCTAGGTACTTATTTAAATCTAAAACCCTTTTAAGCTTTATTCTGATATTTGAAAAAAAAAATCAATGCATTTGTTTTGCAAGTACTTTTTCCCATGTGGCAGCAACAACCCGCTGAGGATATGGCTTACCACAAGCTGAAACTTTTTATAACAAAGCAATACAGCAATTTTTATAACATTTTTTTAAAAATTAAAAGAAATATCAAATAAATGGGCATAAAAAATTGAGTATCATTCAGTTAATTTTTTTTTTGTAAAATACGTGATAAAACATAAAATGTATTGCTGCAATATATCATAAAAAACAACATGACGGCAGTGCTTCATAAAAAAAACACATTGTTTTTGTAGATGGGCAAAGCTGTGAGCATGAGTAATAGTTGTTTAAAAATTAAAACAATAGCCGTAGTAAAATTGTTGTAAAACTGCAATTGAAATACAAGTGGGATTAAAACAGCACAGACAAACATTTTTTCCAAAAAAAAAAAAACAACAACATCAGCAATGATAATTACAACAATGACAGCTCTATATAAAAAATCGCTTCAGCAACACGTTTCATAATCACTATCACATTTTTCCACCAACAAAACAATGCGACAAAAGTGACAAACTGACAGCTCGATGGACAAGCAATGTTTCCTGCCAGTGTTGCCGCACAATGGCGATGCGGTTGTTAGTGGCAGGAGAGAAAAAAAAGTACCTGAAAATACTGATGCGCAGCACTCAAAAAATTCAATTAAACTTTTATGGCATTACGTACGCGATAAAAAGCCTAAAAACCGGATAGCATTAAAAGAATATAAACCACCGTGTTAAAGGCAAAAAAAAAAAAATTTAATTGACAACACTGCGCAAAACAACATCAGCTGTGCTGTCATTATAATTTCGATACAGCACTGCTGCCGTTGCTGTTGCTACAGCTGGTCAGTTTCACTACGAAGTTAATCATTGGTTTATGTGCTAATGTGACCAAAGTGAAAGAAACATTTACAGACTTTCGTATAAAAATTAATCAATCAATTCATTTATCAACATTTTTGAATCCTTGAGATTGAACATAGTCCAAGCCAATAAAAAAATAGGAACCTTCTCCACAGCCTGAGTCCCAGAAGATCAGAAGATCAAAAGTTTTAAAAACAATGGCTATACTCTTTATCTAACTTGTTTGTCATTAGACAAAATGCTTTAAGTTTGGTGTGTGATATAACCGCTAGACATCATCGAAAAGTTTTGGCTCGAAACAGATAAGTATGCACTTCCAACTTCAGGCAAAACAGTAGTAAAATTCTGCGCGTTCCACTGTGTCAATTTTATGTCTTGTGTTCTTTTCGAAAATTGTCTGTTGTGAAGAGTTTAATTCAACAAAAATTTTACACATAAATGAGTTAAGCTGTACACTATTACAAGCCCTAGTAAGCTAGGGCTATATTTCAAGCTGAAATAAAGGCAAAAAAATAAGAACAATCAAAAAAATTTTCAAAATAAATACCCTAATGTATATGTTGCATTAAGTTGAAAATGTTGAAAAAGGTTGAAAAAGTCATAAAAAAAAATTTAAAAATAATGAAAAAGTTGAAACAAGCCACGCCAACTTTTCCGTCTTCTTTTGATTCAATAAATTATAATCAAGACATCTGTGCACACAAATTTTATTTCAAATATACTAAATAAAAAATACTAAATACTAAAATTTAGAGCGGTGACACACCCACTGAGACAACCCAGGCCGATTTCGATTCATAAATAGCTTTTCGTAAACAACATTTCTACAATAAATATTTGTACGATTGCTCACATATTTCGATAATCTCGAGTTCGCCCACAGGTTGAATTTCAACCAACTTTTTGGTATTTAATATTAAAAAATATTGATATTTGAAACAGATATTTTTTGTCAACGCTTTCAAATATAAAAATTAAGGTATCATGTTGCTCTACCTCAGAATTCAATATACAAATCTTCATACGAAATTTCATCAAAAGCAGTCGATTAGTTAAGCTAAGAAAACATATTTTCCTATTAATGGCGTGGCGGCACCTACTCAAAACTAAATACCTTTTTTAAAGGTCCACACTATCTCCATACCAAACTTCATGAAAATCGGTCAATTGGTTTCACAGTGAAAACATATTTTTATATTGGGGCGTGGCACCCTACACGAACACCTTTTTCTAGGATTCAGTCAATTTCAGTACCAAATTTCATTAAAAATCGTTCCATAAATTTAGCAGTGAAAACGTTTCTTCCTATAAGGAGCGTGGCACCTCCCACTCAACACAAATATCTTTACTCCGGGTTCAATTATCTCTTTACCGAATTTCATCAAAAGCAGTCTATTAGTTGAGCATTGAAAACGCTTTTCCTATTAGAGTTGCTGCCACGACTACTTAAAAATTTGCAGTTTTTAGAAATCTTTTTTAGGGTTCAATATATCTATTTTATATATCTTAACAAAATTGTATCAAAATCGGTTGGTTAATTTAGCAATAGCGGCGTATTATCCTGTAAGAGGCGTGGTAACGCCCACTAAAACAAATAATTTTTAGTCAACAATTAATCTATCTCCATACCGATTTTCATCAAAATCGATGATGCGGCTCAGCCGAGACAGCACTTTTTTTCATTAAAGGCGGTGCCAACTTTGAAATCAAGGTTTTCAATAACCTTTCTTAGGGTTCAGTCTATCTCCAACAAAATTTTTTTAAATCTGTCAATTAGTTTAGCCTTGGAAACGTTTTTTCCTGTTAGGGGAGTGGCACTGCCTACTATCGAAAAAAAAGTATACATGTCCCCTTCTCTCTTTACAACCTTTATGTTGTAACCGTTTACGAACTGTGTATCTATATATAGATATGCGACTTAAGGTATTTTGACTGTATGGGAGTTGCCAGGCCCACTGGTGCTATTTCGCCCTCTTTTGATTGAGTTGAACCTTATAGCTTACATTTTTTTGTTCGTATGGGTTCCCCGTCTGATGCAATCCCGTCGGATTCTATTTAATTTGAAAACATATTGTAACCGACACCAGATATAATCAAAATTTCTCTCAAATTACAATTGGGGGCGATGCTTCTCCCACTTTTTAGCCTATAGAACTTCTAACTTAGCCAATCTATATTTCATTCACATGTACAAAATCCCCCAGTTTCATCAAAATCGCTGCAATTTTTTTCGGAAAAGATTGGGCCATACATACATACTGTATGGGCGGTAGTTGTGCCCATTAATCGATTTCGTCCATTTTCAATGCCAAGAAACCTTTTTGAAAGTATGGCTTATGTGCCGAATTTCATTCAGTTAGTTTACTTAGTTTTCCCGTAACTGTAAATTTCACCTTTGCAGGTGATTTCCGCTGCTATACGAATTCATTTATACTATCGTGGCTGCATTAAGAGCCTTCAAATTTTTATTTTTTTTTTTGGAGCAAATCATATTGGAGCTGTACAGCAATAGACAACCAACTGTACTTGACATAATTTTTCTACTTTATTATATCTTGCTATCTAGAAGATTACCTCCATGCGAATTACTTCGTTCTATGTTTTGAAAGATTTTGCCAACAGTGATATTTTAATCGACAAAAAATTTATTTTTGTGGAGCCATAATCATTACTTGCATCGAATTGACTCCAATACTAGCCAGTTGGAGGACGTAAAACATCGAGCCGAGTACAGGAATTGATTTTTGCGTATCTTTCTTCTGTTGATCTTTCATATGCTCGCTCATTTGCTTTGATACAAAAGTTGTTCATTTGGAGATGGTCGTCATCCTTAACTGCTCTTACTAGGTAAACACTTACACGGAGGAAAATTTGTATAATTTGTTTAGATAAGCTGTTTTTAAAAGAGCCGCATCATTAGGTTTAGAAGTAGCAATGCTTATGGCTGACTTAAAATTTATTTCACCTTGATCCTCTCGTTGGTGAGAACTGGGAGTCCTCAATTGAAGGAGTCAAATATCGTAGCACGGTTGAATCAAGTTTATTATCAATTAGGATGTGTGTACCTTTAACTTGTGAAATTTTGCCATTAATAAATTCTCGTCCCATTTATAAATTTGTTGAAAGTTCTGATGATTTTGATGTTTTGACCCCAGCTTTCTCTTTTATAGACGGACCTCTGAATATTATTTTTAAACTAGATGAGACAAACCTTAATGTACTCGCTCTAGCTGGCTTAAAAATAAATAACAGTGAACAAACACTTACCACTAGCGAGTTAAGAAAAGTTTTAAAAACTAAAAATATATCAAGTCGAATAATAACTATTTCATTGGTAATATCTGGTCACCTCAACATAAAAGTAATAATTATGGTATTGCAGCATAGTTCTTGCTGCTGGAAATTTGCTGATCAGCATAACTGTCAGCAGTTGGTTTTCTTTTTTTTTTCCCCCTATTATTTAATGGCACATGTTTTTTGCTCATTTATCACATATCACTGTCATGTCAAGTGTCAGAAAAATTTCAAGTATTCATTGCCAGAGAGCGTTGCATATGCTTAAATCAAACTTTCAGCTCAACCCATATTCTTTCACTCGGTGTGATGCTACCCTTACTGTCAAAGTGTTATTTTTTTGTATTATTTTTTATATTCCAATTTGCATCTCGCAATGGCTTTTCTATCACTTTAGTTTAATTTTTCTCCAATGCTTTTTCATATAGACGAGTATGAATTTCATTATACTTAAACAATTTTATATTCGTGTGTCATTTTTTTGTCTCAAGTTTATTGCTTAACCATTCCATTACAATTCATCAATAATTTATGTGATGAGTTAGGGTCTGGTGATGAAGATTTTCAATACTTCCCATGTTGTCATAAAATTCAAAGAGAGCCATAAAATGAATGCATCCATTGGAACGTCATCAAATTATAGTATAATATGGCATTGGATTGACATTTATTTAAATTAGTTTATTTTTATGACAGCTTAAATTATTTATTTATAATTCGGTGTAAAAATTTTACAACAAAATTAGTGCTGAGTATATTACGATTGCTTTTGAAAATAAAGATCAAAGTGGCATCTTTTATTCATAGGATATGTATTATGCTATAAAGTTAATGTATTTGAATACACAACCTTCATTTCTAAAAAAAAAATAGATAAAAAACATAGCATAATATAAGCTATTCTAATAAGAATGAAATTTAGAACAAAAACTTACAATAAAGAAAGTGTTTGTTGCTAAAAAGTTATTTTTCAGCGCTTTAATATATTTCACGCTTTAATTACAAACTTCAAAGGCGCCTACAGCTATGCTACAAAGTTTTCTATATTTTTTTTATATTTATCATTTTTTCAAGTAAAAACACAAAGCAAACAAACGATTAAAGTGATGTTAAACGGCAGCAAAAGCTGCCGCCGCCGCCGCCAATGCCGCTTATGTTTTCCGTGTTTGCCACACAAGTGGCCGCTCATCCAAAACTAGCAACAACAACAAGAAAGAAAAAAAAGGTATAAAAATTGCAAGTATGCAAAAAGTACTTCAAAATATGTATTACACGCCTGAAAGCACACAACAAAAAAGTCAAAAAAAAAGATGAAAAGGATGTCAGAGAAGAAACAAAGTGAATAGTTAGAGATAGTTATATACTATGGCAACAACAACAACAACAACAACAGCAAAAGGAATCTCAAGCAGCGGCAACAAAGTTCAAAGTAAGCAAAAGCAAAGAACTTGAAGAATTTTGCTGCTCCTGCTGCGCTCATAGCTGCTGATGACGCTTTGAATTATTCACAGTGGGACAATAATTTTAATTTTTTTTATAAAACAAAAACACTACTGTTACTTTTTATTATATCAATTTAGCATACACACTAATCCTTTGGCATACATTTCGAGCTGTACCAACAAAGCTGTCTGAGCTCTTTTAGTCAGGAGCAAATGAATTAAAAAATACATTCAAATAAAAATCTATTGGTTCTGCTAAAGAAATAACAAAAGAAGACATGATTCAAAACGTCTCCATGAAAAATTGATACATTTTTTTAATTCTATTCCCACTGTACGACTCTAATGATAATATGGATGAGTTTACTACAATATATAAGTATTTAGATAGGAATACGCGAATGTATGTATGCATGTGTTAAATGTGAAAATGAGTGTGTAGGTGTGTAAATGTTGTCATGCCTTTGAGTATAAAGTGTTTTTGGTGTCTAAATGTATAAGAATGTACAAGAGTGTGATTGAAGGTGCTGAAGCTTTTTGGTGTCTTATATATGAGATATGTTGGTGCCACTGCTGTCGTTGCTTATTTAAGTTGGTGATAAGTTAACAGGCATGACATTTAAACTGTTACTGAAAGATGAAACTTTACAAACGTGCTCGTACGCATACTCACATGAATGTACATATATACTCAAACGTCAACACTTTCCTCCGTGATGCCAATAAATTTGCAGTCGTATTTTTATGAATTTTCATTTTTTTCTTAATATTTTTTTTCTTAATAAATAAAAAATTGTCCTTAAAATACAGAACATTGAAAAACTTAACCTTATTTGGCATTTATTTTTTAACAAATCTAATTATCTATTTAGATCAGGCGCAAATTAATTTTCAATGCGATGATTACCAACTTTTTTTGACCAAAATGGAAGAATTGGACTTGGTTGAAATGTGGTTTCAACAAGTCGGCGCCACATGCCACACGGCACGTGATACCATGGCCGCCCAGATCATGCAATTTGACCCTTTCAGACTATTTTTGTGGGGCTACGTGAACTCACTCGTGTACAGAGACAAGCCAGCCACAATTGCAGTCCTGTAAGACAACATTACAGCTGCCATTGGTGAGATACCAGCCGAAATGCTGTAGCCGCGGGCAACATTTGAAATAATCTTGGCAAATTTTCTATTCTTTTTTCAATTTTCAACAACCAAACGCTTAATAACTCACCCATTATTATACCGGGTGTCCCATTTTACCTTAC
Organism: Meiosimyza platycephala; assembly: GCA_963662105.1. NCBI lineage: Eukaryota > Metazoa > Arthropoda > Insecta > Diptera > Lauxaniidae > Meiosimyza > Meiosimyza platycephala. Next base: position 28,702,894 of record OY759210.1, on the reverse strand, counting down.
ATAGCTGAATAAGTCAAAAGTCAAGTTAGAGGTTAAAGCAGTGATACTCAACCTTTTTTGACTCAGGGCCACATACATATATTTGTAAAGCTTCGCGGGCCGCTAGTGATACCTTGGCAAAACAAAACCCGCGTCGGGGGGGGGGGGGGGTGGGTGGTTTGTCGTGTAATAGTATATATCACTTCTATCAGCATACGGTTCATTAAATATTAAAATAGTGATAAAAGTAAAACTCAAAAGTAACATGTATCGTTTATTACAAAATTAGTGTGATATTTGATATTGTGATAAATTTTCAACAATTTCAGACAAATCGGGCTTATAATTGCTGCATGCTACCCTCAATACGTCATCAAGGTGAGAATCAGTAAGTCGATTCCTGTATACGTTTTTTGCATATTTCATTTTGGAATATGATGATTCACAAAGATATGTTGATGCAAACAATGTGAGGAGCAGGAAGGCACAATTTTTTGCAGTCTTGTATTTTTCTGGAACTAATTTCCAAAAATGGATGTACTCCTTTCCTTCCCTTTTTTCTTCAAAAATAGCTTTCAGATTAGTATCGTTCTTAAATTCAATAAATTCGTCAAAAAGCTCTGCATAATTATATCCCAATGCAGCTAAATTTGTTAAAGTGGCTGTTTCTAGGTGCCAGGGATTTTCTATGAGTAACAAACAATTCTTGATACAACGTAAGTCCTGAAATCTGCTCTTAAATTCGTTAGCTAAGGCAGCTAAATAATTTAAAAATATCGTATAGTTTTCTTCAGAAACATGTATACCTTCTTGATTAGCTTTTATTATAGTTGGAAAGTTATGGAATACCTGGTTCTCTATTTCTTCGTGGTAGATGTTTAGTTTCTCTTCAAAAGCAAATACTTTATTCGCCATCTGCGTAATGATTTTATTTTCGCCTTGTAAGCCACGATTGAGTTCATTAAGTTTTTCTGCGATATCACACAGAAAAGCCAAAAGACACCACCATCCATCATTGTCAAGTTCGATGTAAATTTTATTATTTTGCTGTAAAAACAAAATAATTTCATGCCTCAAAGAATAAAACCGTTCCAGAACTTTTCCTCGGCTTAGCCACCTCACCGAGGTATGTAAAAGGACGTCACTATAGTTACTGTTCAATTCTTCCAAAAGACTTTTAAATTTCCTGTGGTTCAGTTCTTGTGCTCTAATATAATTAACTATACTTATTACAGTCTTCATTGCGGCGTCTATTTCGGCAATGGATATACGTACTGCTAAGTTCTCTTGGTGAATGATACAGTGGAAAGATAAGAGATTTGTTAAATTATATTTCTTTTTCAATAAAGTAATAAATCCTTTTTCAGATCCGATCATTGAAGGACATCCATCTGTGCATACACAAACCAATTTTTTAATATCAATGTCATTGTTTTCCAGAAATGTACTGATAGTATTGAGATAGTCCGTCCCTCTGGTTTGATTTTTCATAGGAAGAAATTTCAAAAAATCTTCATGAACTGAAAATTCATTTTGTCCGGTACAATATCTAACAAAAACGGAACATTGTGATGTTGCTGAAATATCGGTGCTAGAATCAAAAGCCAAACTAAAATATTTGCATTTCTTCATATCTTCTATGATGCGATTAAGTATGTGTTTAGCAATATCTTCAATGCGTCTAGCAAAGGTAGAATCAGAGAGCTGCATACTTTTGATCTGAGATATTATTTGACTTTTATTGCTAAATTTATCAAATAATATGTTGGAAGCACTGAGGAAACATTCTTTCACAACCTCTGCGTCAGTAAATGGTTTCATATGTTTACCAAGTATGTAACAAATTTCATACGACGCTCTTGTCACCGCTGCGTCATGTGATACCGCCATTGATATGATATTTTGTTGATGTTGTAAAGACTTCTTGAAGAATGTTAACTTTTCACGTCTTATTAAGGAGCCACGAGGAAAAGTTACATTAAATGTTTTGTGCTTTGTGGTATAATGACGAAGAATATTATATTTTTTTAAAATAACACTCTCACGACAGATCAAACATGTGGTCGAACCATGTTTATTTGCAACAACGAAATATTCTTCTTCCCAATTGTCTTGGAACACTCTCTTTTCGTCAGATATTTTTCGTTTACATTTCGAAGACACTCCCGCCATTATGGGTAATTAAATTATAATAATACAATATTATATAAGACAGCAAAAAATGCTATTGTATCCGTGTTCCGCGTAATGTTTACTTGAAATAAAGCCACAACACTGGAGCTGTCAAACATTTGTGTTGCCACATTGTCAAACATTTATGTGTTGCCACAAGAAAAATTATTTACGCGCATACTAGTCTGTCAAATGTTTGTTTTTTGGGAATAAATCTAGCGTGTGCAATAGCAACACTCTATACCAGATCTGATATTGACACGACAACGGTGGGTGGTTTGGTATATTTATGCGACAAAGACAATCCTCTTCGGGTGTCACTATCTGCACGTCAAAGTCAAAATTAATCTCAAGATATACGAAATATAGAATGCCAGATTTTGTGAACCATGAATGTCTTTAGGGCCGCACAAAAAAGCTCGGCGGGCCGCAGGTTGAGTATGGCTGGGTTAAAGTGACCCCTGAAGGTCATTTCAAGGTCGAATTCCCGCTTGGTGCAGAAAAGCTAGTAATCATTGGCTGAACCGCTGCAAAATCTTACCTTAACTAGCTGCAACTTTTCTGCACCAAGCGGGAATTCGACCTTGAAATGAGCTTCAGGTGTCACTTTGACCTCTAACATGAATAACTATCTGAACGTAGAATTTTGTGCTCTTCCGGAATCCAAGGAAAAAAATAGGGATTTCCATTTGAAAAACTAAAGTTGACCTTCAGGCAAGTTGAAAAATGTAGGTCAAGGTCATGGCTGGATCAGCCTTTTGATACGCACCAACTTTTATTTGAAACATTTTTTGAATGACTAGCAATTTTTTGACTTATTCAGCTGTGTAAGTTAAAATGGGACACCCTATATAGTATAGTAATTTGTGCCTCACCTCAAAAGCTAGTTTCCATAGGCTTTTTTCTCTGGGTCGCAAATTTCAAAAATGTCAGTACTATTTCTTTATTATTTATTAGAATCGTTTTCGAGAATTCCTCAAAAAACACATTTTTTTGGAAATTTATTTGCCTACACTTTCGGTTTTTGGACCAAAAAAGAAGTTGGTTCAGCTTAAATACAAATATCTCAAGAAAACATACCTAGATATAAACATATTATATGTCAAATTAAAGGTAATTAAATTTCCTAGAAATAATGCTCATATTACTATTTCGTTGGCATGATAGTTTCGGCGAAAAAATATGTTTATAAATTTTTTTTTTTTTTTTTTCGAAAAAATGAGAAAAAAGTAAAAATCAACTGCAAATTTTTAAAAGAAAAAAAAAATTAAAAAAATCATTTTGTTTTTTATATCATAGTCTATATATTTATGAAGAAAATAAAGTACTATCTATGAAAATCGATTAAGAAATGGAAAAGTTATATAAAATTGAATAAAAAATGGCCGAATTTCATTTTTGCCTATTTTTCCGTTTTTTTATGTAGGTAAGAATTTTTCGAACCCCAAAATGCAAATTTTTTAATGAAATTTTGTTATGTAGATACTGGTATATGCTAGAAATTAAAATGTTGGCTCAACCCCCCGAAATGGGCAAAAACCGCCATAATGGACCTAAATTCCCATTTTTGGCCATTTTGGGGCGTGGTTCCGAAAGAAATTTCAAACACCGCCATCGTGGTCAGCATCCTCGAAAACGGGGGGTGACAAATATTTTAATGATAGAAGAAGCGGAATATGCGATTTCGTCATTTTGGGGGCGGTTTTTGTCCATTTTGAGGAGTGGGGCCAACTCCATAAGAATTTTGAATACTGTTTTCGTATTTAGCATCTTCGAAAACGGGGGATGACAAATGTTTTAATGATGGAATATACGATTCCAACTTTTTTCTTTGGTCCAAAAACCGAAAGTGACCGATATCTCGAAAACGACGTGAAAGAAAAAAAAAATAATTTAATTTTCAGAATCAACAGCCGATTTTACATAAGAAATGAATAGTGACACCTAAAGTTCATAAATTTTTTAATTATATGTAAAGTAGTGTTATTAATTATTAGATTTTTATTAGCTTGTGGCTAATAAAATATAATATAATAATAAAATATTATATAACTTTTCCATTTCTTAATCGATTTTCTTAAATAGTATCTTATTTTCTTCGTAGATATATGGAATGATTTTTCCAATTTGTTTTTCTTTTATAAATTTGCAGCTGATTTTGACTTTTTTCTCATTTTTTCGAAAAAAAAAAATATTTTTTAGAATTCAATTTATTTCACCGAAACTAACAAGACAACCAAAAAGTAATTTGGGCATTATTTATAGGAAATTTAATTACCTTTAATTTGACATCTACTAAATTTATATATAGATATTGGTTCTTAAGATATTTGTAAGTAAGTGAAACCAACTTTTTTTTTTTGGTCCTAAAACCGAAAATGACCGATATCTCGAAAACGACGTGAAAGAAAAAAAAAATAATGTGATTTTCAGAATCAGCAGTCGATTTTACATATAAAATAAATAACGGTATTCAAAGTTCATTTTGGCTGTAAACTAGTGTTATTTTTACTTCTTCCCAACAGCATGCTGTACATGTGATCACATATAATTTAATGGATTTGCAGGCGATCAAAATCCAATGAAAGTGGTTTTTGCGATCTTTTGCAAAATTCACTAAATTTCAATTGCTCTGTTTGGTTTCCATTTTTTTCACACTATTAGGATAAAAATAAATGATTGGTTTTGCCCAAATCAGACAAAGAATATAAAAGTTATTCAAAAATAATTAAAATATATATTGTATAGATGTTAACATTGAAATATCAAATGATTTGTTTACAAATTTTATAGAGGGTACTTGACTTTTTACATTTAAAGAAACGTGTTTTTAAGAACCTATCTTATTTATGTATAGTATTATATACTTTCTTTTCTCCGCTTGCACAAATACTACACTCAGAAAAAAAAACATTGTTATCTGAAGAATTTTTTCATTCTTGAAAAATTGTGAGCTAAAAATTGTTGACTTTACAAAAATTTCTTCCAGCAAAAACTCATTCTTGATTTTTTAAGAATCAAACTATCAATTTCAAAATAAAGTTCTTTTAAAAACTATTTTAATTTTCTTAAACATTTTTAAAAACGGAAAATTGTTGAACCAATAATAAAATTTTTGTGCTAAGTATTTTTGTGATCGTATTGGCCTTTAAAAATGAAATTGTTAATTCAACAATAAGTTCTTCAGTTTACAATTATTATCAAGAATAAAAATAGTTGGCATAACAATGAAAAATGTTAATAATTTTTATTTCAAAAACTGATTCTCGGGCTAAGAAATAAAATTCTTGCCACAACAATTTATTCTTAAAGTTATGAAAACTGAAAACTGTAAATCTGTCGCTTTAGTAAAAATTAATGAAAAAAATTCTTATTGCGTAGTTAGCTCTGATCGTCTTGTTTTTTTTATAAATTGAGTGAAATGTTCTTTGATAATATTTTGTCAAGATGGTAAATGTACCGAAACAACGACGCATTTTCTGAAAAAAATGCAAGGTCCACAAGCTCCATAAAGTGACACAGTTCAAGAAATCCAAGGAGCGTAAGAGTGCTCAGGGCAGAAGGCGTTACGACAGGAAACGACAAGGTTTTGGTGGACAAACAAAACCCATCTTCAGAAAGAAAGCCAAAACCACCAAAAAGATTGTGCTGCATATGGAATGCACAGAATGCAAATACTAAACATTTCGAATTGGGTGGTGACAAGAAGAGGAAGGGACAGATGATTCAGTTCTAAATTACTCACCCCTGTCGTCTTATTATATTTAAAAGCAGCAGACCAACAGTTGTAACTGAAAATGATTCTTGTTTTTTCATAAAAGTCGTATTTAAACTTTAATTTTCTCACCGTTGCATTGCAACATTTTGTTTTCTGCGAAAACACAAGGTGGTATTTTTTACATTGACAGTAAGAAAGTTTTTTTACTTAATTGTTGGAAAATTAAAGCAAAATGCTAAAAAAACATTGAAGTGAATTTTATTGATGCTCCATCCCTTGAGCTTTATATTAGTTGGGAAATATCCTGGGACGGAGTAAAGGAATTAGGCGAGTGCCGCATGAATATGAGTTTTTTTTTTACAGCAGTGATGCACACAAGAGCAGTTTGTTTAGTCTCTCATTTTTTTTAAAAGTCAATAATACAAGCGTAAAAAATTGCCTTTCGCAGAAATGGATAATGGCCAACCCTACTCTAACTTAATAAGATGAAAAATTAATTTCAATACATTTATGTCAACTGCTTTATTTTTAAAGAAAGGTGACAACTAGTTTTTAATATAAGAATTTAAATTTTTTTAAAGGCAACACATTTAATATTTGAGCCAACAACTATTTTTACAATTTTTATTAACAACGCATTCTTGTCACCACCATTCAAGTTGTTGATTTTTTAAACAACAACTCGTTCTTGAGACAACAATTTATTTTTTCGAAATGTTAATGTTGGGCCAAAGTATAAAATTGTTGGAATTACAACTTTTTTTTCTGAGTGTAATTATATCATTCAGATAATATTTTTTAGCAGCAGCTCACATTTTTTTGTTCATCTTTTTGGAAACCGTTGTTTTTTATAAAATGCGAGCTGATAAGTTTTTACCAGCTTATCGCCATACTGCCACAACTATATTTTAGGGTAAACGGATTGGTTGAATTGAAGCACTTTACATAACTAACTTCTTCATGAGTGCAAAAATTTGTTCTATTTTTATCTGAAACCTTATTGCATCATACTTATATGCCTACAGCAGGAGATCATTTGCCGTATCATGGCGCTCGTAAAAAACCACCATTCGCAAGCAGAAAGTAACTCTGATTGCACATTTGATTAAAATATCTGTAGTTAAATGTGTATTCCATATATCATGAAGTTAAGTAAAGACGATTGCTTTTGTAGGAATCTCTTGCAAGATACTGTCTTAAGTGGCAAAAACTCTGTCAAGGTAGAAAAATTATCTATTGATACTTATGTTGTTCCTATAGATTTTAAATTTAAGAGCAATCGTTTTGCGTTTTTCCTCTATGCATTATGTCTTTCAGCAACAAAAATCAAAAAAGTTAACAACATAAGCAACGAAGTTTTTTATATCTTGCATCCTATGTACACTCGTTTATCGCTTATATTTCAGCACCTTGCTTATCTTAATTTCTACCCATTACCTTACCTTTCTTAGTTCCTGGCAATTGGTCTGGCTTACATTTCCAGAATTTTGTCTGTGCAGTTGTTGCTGTTTTTCTTAAGCGCGTCATTAACATTTAATTTAAAGCTGCTTAAACTTTGAAAAGTCGTTTAAAATTTTATTTTAAGTCTCTCATGTGTTTGCACATTAAAAATTAAAGAGCGTTATGTGTTTACTTATTTGAAAATTTATAGCATACTTTTTGGCAAACGTATAGGATTATGTAATGTGTTGCGCGTGGCAAAAGTTTATCAATTTATTATTATAAATTCTTGAACTTAAAGTTCGACGAGAAAACTTTTTCCAAAGGTGTGGTTTTTGAAATTTACTGTTCATACATGAAATATATGCGGAAGAAAAGTATCTACAATTGAACAGTAATTTAATTAAACTTACATATATCAGTAAGGATAGATCTTCTTATAAGCTTACAAATCGATCAATGCTTTTTTCTTAGACAAACATGAAAAGATAAGTGATGGATCAATTTAACCTGATAATAGTCAGTTCTTAGTCTCGAAATAAATTTTTGAAGACATTTTGAATCCCATATCTCAAAAGCTTTTGAACCAATTTTATTCAGATTATCATAAAATATTTTTAATAACTTTACGCATAAAACAGAATATCGGCTTATAATTTTTGATAGGTCTTATGTGAATTTTTATTTTCTTTTGCTAAACTTGATGAGCTGATGCTACCAACTCTAAGATCTACTTAGTTACGTGTCAATATCAACATTTGATATAATTGATATACCATACAAGCTAAGACGTAATCTCATATTCAGTATCTTAATATACATGTGTATGTTATGAAGCAGACAGTTTTAAGCCAAGTAATACGAATATGAATCAGCTCCATTGACATTTCGTGAGCACTTTTGAGGCCGCAAATCAATTTTCACCTTTAGATAACAATGGTCTATAAGCCTATACTAGGCTGATTGAAAAGTCCCGGGCCTAACAAAGAAAAACACATTTATTTCGGAAAATTTGATTTTATTCTTCAATATAATCTCCTTTTAGCTCAATACAATGAGTATAGCGGGCCTTGAGCATTTTGATGTCTTTCTTGTAGTAGTCGCCGTCAAGTTCCTCAAAATAGGCGTCCGTCTCGGCAATGAACTATTCGAGTGAAAGCGCTTTCCAGAGAGCCATCTTTTCCTCGCTGGAGGCCAAGTCTGGAGAATACGGTGGGTGGGGCAGCAATTCGTATTGCAATTCGTTCAATTTTGCCATTGCTTTGAATTACCGACACGATGTTGCTTTTGACCAATTATCAGCAAACGCGGCACCCATTGCGCGCACATCTTTTTCATTTCGATATGCTCATGCAAAATATTGAAAATACTACCAATGGACAACTTCATTATGTCTGCTTGCTCTCTCCCTTTCACTTTGTGGTCTTTCAAAAGTATCAGATGGGTTTTCTTGATCTTTTATGAAGTAGTAGCCTCATTTTGCCGGCCCAAACGTGGTGCATCACTGGTGCTCGTACGACCCATTTTAAATTCAGCAAACCATCTGTAAACAGTTGTTTTCGACGGAGCAGATATGCTGTGATGTTTTTAAAGAAATTTAAATGTTCGCTTCTCGTTTTTTCCGATCACAAAGCAATGTTTTCTCAAAATGCGAAATTCACTTTGTTCCATAGTTGAAAAAACCACAGAGGTGATGCACTTTGGACAGCTGTGAAAACCAAACTTCTTGACAGATGTTAATGAAATTTCACATGTAGCCCTTTGAAGGATAGGTGCTGTCAAAAATAATAAGGATTCGATATTTGTGGCGCCCTCTCTGTGTCAGGCCCGGGACTTTTCAATTAGCCTAGTAAGTACTGAGAGGTGACAAGGTGTTTATAATATGTATATCATGTATAATTTTTGAGAAAATGAGGATTGAAACTTCCAAAAAACGAGTTTTGGGCCATTTTTGAATTACCGTGGGTACTAAGCCCGGAGTCCTAGAATCTTCCAAAATATTTTTATATAAAGCTTGAATTTTCCCTTTTTGATCCCAATAAAAAAGTTGTTCGCATCTGAGCTTGAAGCTCTGGGAATTATTAGTTTTGCAGCTAAATGATCTTTCGTTCACGAATATTGAAGGTCACAATTTATGGATTGGTTTTTTTATAGAGTATATTGTTCGCTATTTCAACCATGACTAGGAACTCTTCAAAGATTGAACCATCATAAATAATCATAATCAATGTCCTAAGGAGTCAGAGCCCGTTGAGAAACGTTAAGAGTCAAAATGTTTTATTTTTCTGTTTGGCTTTTCTGTTTGACTAAAGTGTTTCTGGGTGATTAAAATGGGAATGTATTAATGAAATATATATTAAGATATATTTTAATAAACCTAGAAAAAAAATCAATATTAAATTGGGCTTAAATTTTCGGATAGGTCCCTTATGCAAACATTGCAACTTTGCATAAGTTTAAATGGTGCCACATATTGACAGCCGGCTCAAACTTTCCGTGAAATATTTTTATCAATTTACTTATATGTATTTATTTATCAAACATGGATCTAATGGATGTATTTATTTTTTTTACAAAGAAATCTTTGTAAAATAGTCCCACCCATGACAAGAACTTCACACATAAAGTGAAAATAAATTTTAAATAAATTTCGTGTCTACTGGCAAGAAGTGCCTTAAAAAAAAGAATATTTGCTTAAGAAAAATGCGCAATAATGCGTGTTTATTTAAGAGTTTAACATGCAATCAAATCTCAGTCACACTATAATATAAATTCACTTTATTGCTACCACTGCTGCTGTAACTGCTCCCACCATTACCCCAAAACCCATACGATGCCGCCCAAATGTATGCAGAGTTTGTTTTTACTTTCATTTTAAATCTCACACGTTCTTAATTTTTTATTATTTCTTTTACTTCCGATTTTCTTTCGCATTTCCTGTGCATTTTGAAATTGTGGGACTACAAAATAGCAGCAAGAAAAGACAAAAAAAAAAAAGAGAACGAAACTAATATAAAACCACAAAGGTATTTTTAGGATGAATCAAAAAATTGGGCGCGTTTTCTCACACCCTTATCAATATAAAAATTTATACACATCCACACGCACAGCAAAAATAAAAATCAATTTTAATGCGAGTATAAGAAAAAATAAAATTTTGTTGATCCTTCATCCTAAATTCCCTTCTTTTTTTTTGCGTTCAAGATTATTGCCAAAATCTACTTTGCATCAAATATGTACGACTATGCGAATTTAATGATTATGCAGATTGTTACCACAAATCGATATCGACGATATCACTGCTGATGTTGGTCGTAGGAAGTAGCTAGCTAGTTGGTAGTGGAGGCAAAAATTCACTTTTATGGCATGTGTGGCTAATGCAAAAAATATCGAGTGAAAGATGTAAAAAGCAACAGAGGTTAGAAAGCGAAATTATGCTAAAAGCTTTATATTCGAAGATACTTTGGCAGGAGAAAGTGTACAGGAAAGTTTCAAGAAACCTAATTTTCAAACACATTTAAGAAGGAAAGCCGGTAATATTTTAAGGTAAAGTTACTTCATCATCATTAGAATGATAACTATTGATAAGAAATAAGCTAATATTTTAATTTAAATTATATCTGTTAAAAAGTTAAAATATTTTTTAACATTAGGTAGCAAATCGATTCAAATAGTCACGTGCTTCTAACTGGATTCAGTAGCGTTAGAAAATTCACTCGTTATTAATGAAATTGGTACAAGAACGTTCTTTATGCAAGACGAATTTTTACTAACAATATATTGTGAATTGTTCATTCCTATTATACGATAATTTCCACAATAGAACCTTTTTAAGAGGGTCCAGCTCTACCTGGTAAATTTTTAACACTTTTTAAATAAAATAGTTTTTAATTTGTGTAAAATAGGATAAATATGAGACTAACTTATAATTGCCATTATTCTTCGAAGGCTTTGTGTAATTTTTTATTACTTAAATTAATAAAATCTTTTTAAAAATTTTATATTCAAATATTAACTCGTTGGCAATAACAATAACGAAAATCAGCAATTGTTCAGAAACAATAAAAAGTGCAATAGCCACATGCTACTCTTGTGCAAAAATTGCCAATAATCTGAAATGAACAGCTTAAATACTCCGCTGTCAGGGTTCAAAGAATTGTTTGCAAGAGGGTATTGGCATTTGTGACAGCACGGCAAGGCAACAGTCAAATGCTGTTTACCTCATGGCAGTCAAAAAAGTGCAAAAGAAACAATACAAAGCAACTGTTTGCAAGAAGTCGAAACTTTCAACTATAAACTTTTGAAATAGTTTAACAATTTGACAGCTCTTTTTTGTCTTATTCACTCTTGGCTATACTCTGAATAAGAGATGAGATATCGGGCAATTCGTATTGATATCACTTTGATCTAAAGAATCAAATAATCAAAATCGTTTGCTTGGTTAAAGTCTTAATTTTTGAATATTTTTCTGTAGAGAGATTCAAAGTTTTATGGCGTTTTTGTACCCCTCTCCTCTCCGTCACAATGTGTCACAAATCCGCGTACCACGGTGTCTTGGTTAAATCAAAGAGAAGAGTACTTGCATAGAGCCAGAAAAAAGTGTTCGAAGAAAATATCGCACATATGAGTCACGAACCCATATGTGCATTGAAGCAACAGCTCTTGCTTGACGGATAAAAAATCAACTTGTGAAACAAAAAGGGAGTTCCTTCGCGATAGAAGAATAATTCCAACTTCATCAGATGAGCTTAAGAAACAGATCGATGCCTGAAAACTAATGCTACGAACCTCAATAGTTTATAGCAGCGGTGGGCATGGAAATCTAGAAAAAGGGCGCAACAACAAAATTAAGCAACAGAAAAGCGAAATTTTATAGTTTTTTTGTTGTCATTTCCAAATTCGCCAACAGTACAAAAAAACCAAATAGCACTACAAACAAAAACAATTTCTACATTAGTCGAGACACAATGCGGCACCGTCACTAATGCCTTTGTGTGTTGCTTTTGTTTTCATTTTGTTGAAATTCTGCGAATTGTTTTCTGGTTGCTTGTGCGTCGAGTAACGATTCGGGCCATGAGGGCGGAAAGTGCCACTACGTGCCCATCGCTGGTTTATAGGAGAGGTTTCACACAAATACCAGTTTTCGTCAAGTGATGATTTAGTCTTGCAGTATAGAAAATGATATGGACTAATACCATTTACAAATCTTTTCATTGTTATGATTTCCAAGCAATTTGTTTTACAAAACAATTGAAAATGAGATGAAAGAAGTTATGCTGGCGATACAAAACAAAGTAGATGCTATCCAATCATCGAACATCATTTGTTCACACTTAAAATTTCAAAAAGTTGCTTATACTTAAGTCAGTGTTTACTCAACATACATATGTCACCTTGACGGTCTGGTCTGGTGATGGTTTTTTCTGCACATCTTTTATCAAATACAACAAGCAAGATATCAACCAAATCCCAATTGTGCTGTTTTAGGTTGGAAGAATTCATAATGAGTTTTTAGTGGCAATCTGACAGCACATCGCGGCGTCCAGGTCATTTTTACATGCTACCGTATTTTTTTATTTTACATTACTCTTTTTCAACGGTTCTAAAAAGTTTTCAATTTCTCTTTTATTCAACTCTACCCCTGGTTCGCTTGCTCCCTGTCTTCAACTACCGATATTTGCACAATGTGTTGTTGTCATTGTGATGTCACAGTAGTGTTTCTTGCAGTTATTTTTGCTGTTGTCTTTATAGTTTACTTTCTTATTGGACACTGTGTCAAATTTTCAATATGGCTTCCTTCCGGTTGTCAAGCTGCTGCAAGTAAATTGTCTTCACGGTTGCATTTCTAAGTGAAAATGTGTGAGTAAACAGTGATAGAAAATAAAGAAGTGAAAATAAATAGACAAAAAAAAATAAACAAAAAATTTTGAAATTTATGATAAATTGATCGATATTAGTTTTTTAATGGAATTTCTTTGTGCTGCTTCTGGTTTCTATTAAGTTTTTATCATGTTGGCCGCAGCAGTTGTTTCTACCGCCAATGACAGCTGTGTATTCTATATGACGACGTGTGAAGGCATTTTGCGGTAATTCGTTTTTCATACTTCTTGGCACCACATACTCGTAATGCGAGTGAAAATTTGTGCAGCAGGATGTGTCTCACATACAGAACTTGACTTCAATCGAGGTCAAGAAAAGAGAATTATTGATTTCCGTTTTAGTTATTTTTATAGTAAATAAATAATGTACCATAGATTAGATCAATTTTATTATTCTTATTGGCCAAATTATATATAAATTGGCTAAATTTCCAGCGCATTTAACAAGGGAATACAATTTAAAGAATCTCAGCTTCTAAATTAGAAAAAAGCTCGAACATTACGAAATTTTTTATTTTTTTTTTAATTTAAAAGAGAGAATGAGATGTTAAGGGAGTAATTTCAACAAAAACACATAGGAGTATTGATACGTGCTTATATATTTTTTGTGCCAAGCTACACGATAAATGTGAACAGGATGGGACGTGGCTCTTCCAATATAAAACACAAACACTTTTAGTATTTTTCGTACATACATATTATGGTTGGAACATGGACTTAATTGTCCGCAGTAAGAATAGCGTCAGCGTAAAATATAGAAGGGGTTGTGCAATGGGGAATACGCCGCCAAAACCATGGCTTTAGCTATTAGCTATTAATAATTCGCACAGCTTTTGTTAACATTATGAAGAGCAATAGTTTCGCTAATATTAATTCCATATTGAAAACGTAAATTTTCGTCTTACTCTAAGCACTGCTCTATATATCAAATTCTATTAACAATAAGTAGTTAAAAGTCATCTAATAATGAGTTTCAAATATTGAAATTCTTTTGGTTTGATTTTCATTTGTGTCCCATTATATAGTGAAAATATATTTATTTTTTATTGCATAATTCAGTAGAGTTCTACATAAATTTTCATTAAACGAAAAGTCCACAGAAAAAAATGTCTTCATTTCGAACGGAGGGTTAATTTAGTTTAATTCAAGGCATAAATAAGCGGAGAGCGCAGCTAACTAAGGAGTGCGTCATTAGAAATCTTCAAATCTTCAAAAAGATTATATTTTTTTATCGCAAATTTCATTCGAATAAAGAAAATAATAGTAAAAAAAAGTATTAATTTTGAAGCGTCAAATTTTTTACTTTCTCTGGAACACCTCTCATTAGTACTTTGATGGTATATTTTCGGATCTTTTGGCTTCAAACGCACCACTTGAGTCTGAAGTCTGTTATGTCTTTGCATATCCCTTTTGTTGCCTTCAAATCTCCCGATTGGCTGAAGTTCAGGGCGATTGGGTGTGTTTGCTTCTCTAGGAACGAAAGTAAAGTTATTTTACAGGTACCACTCAACAGCCGCTTTACTGTAGTGGCACGAAGGAAGATCATGACAAAAAAAGGAAGATACTTAATGATCTCTTCCCAGAAATTTTCTGGGAAATTTTTTATTTTTTTTGTGTTTTCAATTTTCTGGGACATGTCCCCTAGCGTTGGCAACATAAACTTTCTTGGTCAGGAAACTGAGAAATGTCGGAAAGGTCGAATGTTTCGTCATCCATAATACAACATTCGAATTTGGACACAAAATCTTTACTCAGTTTTTGAGCGCGTATTTTTGCTTTGCAATTCTTTTCAGCATTCCGATCCGGCACTTTGCACTCTTCGTACAAATGATTCGGAGGAATCTGCTAGCTGACCGGTTTTTCTTCCTAAAAGGTTGGGACTTTTCTTGATCATGATTACGACCTTTTTAGCGTTATTACGTTCACCAAAACCTTTTTTCCAGCGCGTTCCCTGCTTTTTATTCATGCTAACGTCTGGTTAAAAATTGTTTATTACCCGGGATACCGAATTTATGCAAACTTTAGCATCCTTTGCAATTCTTTTGAGGTTATATTGCGGGTTATTTAAAAAAATTTCATAATTTTTTTCACGCACTTCTATTTCACTGCTCATGTATTCGCAAAATAATAGATGAGTTATGCAAAGTGATATGAAATATTATTTGACATGATTTCCTAAGCTAACCTGTTGAAAATATGTAATTTGAATTGTTTTGTTATGAAAAAAGTTATAAGCAAAAACGTGTGCACTAATTTCTAATGACGCACTCCCTAGGAAGTTTTGAATTTGAAAATTCAAGATACCGATGCAATTTATTTCAAAAACTTAAATAACAATATTTTCTTTATTTCTTTTCAGGTAAGCTACATATTTATTGCCTAGAACATTTAAGATATCCTCAGGTAAGTCTGCCAAATAACTTTAATTTTACAGCTGTGGGTGATTAGAGCTATAGTATTAAGTATTTACGTGCAGCGCAATTTTCATTTATAACGATGTTGTATATCATGTTTTTAGAAATAGCTTTCACACTGACAACGCGATTTGGATGACTTTAGTTTTTTGTGGGAGTCTAATTTTTTGACATTACCTGATTTTTATTGACATTAGCTGACTTATATTTGTTTGACAATAACTGATACCTTTTTGTTTTATATAAGCTGTGTCAAAGTAACTATTAATTGACCACATTTTAATAAATATAACTACTCATGAATTCAAATTTTTCTTTGTCTCTAAGGGTCAAGCTCTAAAACCGTCACCGACTAGATTTGATCAGGGACAATATTTTCACTACTCAGAGATATTTTCTTCTCCCCTGATAAAGAGAATTTCATTCGCTTTGGTAATTTTATTACAAAAAAATATCTACTTTCTATGAAGAGACAGCTTGATGAAATATCGTAGATGAGATATGTTTTTAGTAGCTCTGTATCCTTGCCGAAAAACCAATAACCAATAACTAAAAACCAATAAAATTCGGGCGTAGTTCGGTCTTGAAATGTGAATCAGGTTGGTTGTGCCGAAAGTGTTGAATTTTTATACAGAACATAAGAGAGCAAGCACAGCATAATCATAGGCTTAGTATGTAGGTAAATAAGCGAAAGATTACTAATTGTCGTAACGCCCATTCATGTGACTTCGCGAGAATTTTACTTATTTTAAGATATATGGTTCATTCATTCATATAATATGAACTATTTAGATCAATTTAATGCTTCGGAAAATATTTCTTATACACCTGGCTTACACCATACCAACTTTTACAAATTTTGAAATCAAAAAACAAAATTTTAAATTTTCTTCCAAATGATAAATTGTATCTAACACTATATCTTCATATTATACATATGTAGTCTTGAAACAGCAAGTAATATTTTTCAGATAAATAATATAAAAAAATTACAAATAAAAATAAATAAAGATTTAATAGTTTGCTGTGCTGCACAGTTAGTGATACATTTATTTAGTTTTATATTTTTTCCATTAAACTTGAGCGCGTTTTTTGCCAGATTTCATAAAAGCTGTTTATATGCATTCCTGTGTACAATTTCATATGTCAATGTTTGTCTGTGTGTGTCTGTGCATAAATATTACGCAGTGTGCATATTAAGTTGTTGCACGTTGCATATATGTTAATGTGTACATGTCACCCTGTTTGTTTTGAAGCATTTAATTTTCGGAAAGTTTATTTTTTGTTTCTACTCTCCTGACATGTATCATGTATGGAAAATCTCTTAAAGCGTTTGTGCGCAGATCTTTACACTTCACCAAAATTACATTATCATTACTTTACCAGTGATACTATTATCATTACTATAAACATAAAGATTACCATCAGTGCCATCATTAAAAGGTTTCAATTAAGTTTTTTTAACTTTTTGTTATTCCCGTAGCTTAAACCTTCGATGAGGTTCGGCTAAATCAATTTTTACTTCGAAAATCACCTACACAAACTTCATCAAAAATAAATGTGAAAAACTTAAACTGCCAGAAAAGACAGTAAACATTTTAGTATTTACCTTTAATATAGAAATAAAATAACAACATTGAATTTGTTTTCCTTAAATTATATTTGACAAAATTAACAATTAATAAAATCCCTTGGAATAGAGATTTATTACGTTTTTTACATCAAAACGTAGAAAACTCGACTCATACAGAGAAAAATATTTTGGCACAACACCATGAGTGACTTTTGACTTCGACGCTGCAATAGTAATGTACATAATATCAGTTGTAGTTGTAGTTGCTGTTACTGACTGCAATTGTTGTTTTCTTGCATATGCTGACATTTATTTGCAACAAATGTCGCTGGCTTGTTAGCAGCTAACTAATAAATTTTCATTATTATTGTTATTATGATGTTTTTGTTCTTGTACAATTTGTTGTTGTTGTTGTTAAAACATAACAATACGCTTGTAAGGATTCTTACAGCAACAGCAACTTAATGAGCATGCATGCCACGTTCTACTACTGCAATAACAACAGCAACACTGACAGTGTTTTGGTAGCAACATCAAGCAACTTGTCAAACAATGTCACAGAATATCCTTCTGCATAATTACAGTAAAAGAAGCAAACCAAAACAACAAAAGCGTTCCACAAAAATGTCTTCACAAATATTTTACTGTCACTGTTGTGCGTTCCAAAATCCTGGCAACAGAAAAAGTTGTTAAAAAGTGAAATTCCTGATGTAAACGAAGTTAATTCTATGAAGACTCGCAATGTCAGAGAGAATGGGAGAAAAGTGTAAGCGAGAGAAAGTAAATATTGCATTTTTATTAAAATGTGCATTTTTGTTGCTTCAAAGTTTTGGCAATGTTTTTTTTTAAGTGTTTATTTGCTTATCGTGTGTGTGTGTTTGTGTGTGTTTGCTGAAATTAAAAACTTTTTCCTGTTTTGGTTGCAACTCATATTTGCGTTTGAATTTAAGTCTTATTTTGGATGTAAGTATTACGAACTTTGTAATAAATCATGCATGCTGCTAGCTTTGATTGAACTAGAAGTTTCTGCAGTCAGGTAAAATAGAAAAAGTTTATATAATTTTTAATATTTTAATGGAATATTTGGGCACCTTAAGGATATTTCGTTTAAAACTGATTATTACTATGAAAATGGAGTAGACAGCTGTCTTAAGAAGCCATAAATTTATTTATGTACATATACCTATGTATGTAGTTCATTATCCTTAGCTTCAATATTCTAGTTATAGTCAAATGTTTCAGTTTTATTTTATAACAAGAACGTATTAATTTGAGAGCTAAAAAGCAAAAAAAAATAGTTATACTGAATTCATCTAAAGCAGACCTTTAACTCAGCAACTGACAAAAGTTGATCCATTCGCCAGTAACAAAAATGTTGCCTCCAAGGTAATTGATGCTCTGTTCAGCAATCTTCGGGCACCCTAACTTATGTAACCTGTAATATGCATCAATTATATCACGAAATGAACATTTATTAATACCTATACATATAAATATTATTTAATAATCGCGAAAACCTTGATTACACAGGCCAAGGACGGTTTTCCTTTTCAAAAACTAAAGTGAATAAGAATCTATTACAAATTCCCTTGCATCACGTCAAGATTCTCAAATATTCTTCCTTAAAAGTAGAAAAACACTTCTTTTTTGACATATTTGAAGTTATGTAGCACCGCGAATCAGTGAAAAAAAAGATATTTGAACAAACTCAACGGCATTTGAAAAAAGAAAACTAGTGCTTAAAGATCTTCTATATTGTTTTTGGAAAAAAGAAAAATTGCGTGGTGCTAAATAACCTCAAATATGTCAAAAACAATGTCTTCTGGACTCTTAGGTTAGAACATCTCTAAAACTATACGCGATAGAGCAATTCTGAGTCCTGATTCTGTTTCAGCGAGAAAATTTACTTCGGAAAGAATCAAAAGCTCAAAATTTCGCCTATGTTATCGTAACAGCCCTATGTCGCGAAAATCGAGGGGCACACAGTGGATGGGTTTGTTAGCCTCTTGAAGACTTTTTTGAGGAAAAAATAATAAAAATTTGTGAATATAAAAAAAATCGGTTCACGGACACGCCTACCTCCCATTCAAAGGTGGAATGTAGGTAAGACCTTTTCTTCAAAATAGGTACCTATCAATTTCCATTAATTTGACAATGCCAATTTTGAAATTTTTTTTGCAAATGTCTCTTATAGTTTTCAAGTTATTAGAGAAACGGTGACCATAAACAGTAATAATAGCGCTAGAGTCTTGAAACTTGGAACAGATGTTTCTAAGGTCAAAACAATAACCTCCCATACAAAGTCGGGATGTCATTGAGACATTATTGTATTTTGTTTCAAACAAGTTAACTAGAGCCCCTATCTAACAGTTGCTTATATAGAAAATTTCATAGAAAATTTTTGGAGTACAAAGTTCAACTTTGAGCCCACTGTGTCGCTAAATCAAAACAAAATTTAAAGCTTTTATAGTTTTTTTTCATTTTCACTTTCGATTTCCTCCTATTTATGGCCGCAATATTCCACTGTCGGGCACTGTATTAATTTCAGCTTTGAAAAGTTTCAGTTCAGCTTACCACAGTCGACAGTAATATCCTTAGAGAAATTCAAACGTTGGGGTAGAGATCTGCTAACTTGAAGACGATTTGGTTGGTGTTATATAATAAGTACCTTGTTATTCTAATTAAGTGGAAACATAAACTGCTTTCATCAATATTAGATTTTCGTTGAGTGTCAGAGTTTTTTGTAGCTCATAGCTAATTTTTTGAGAAGTTCATTATGAGGATGCTTGTGGATTTTGCAGAGAAATACTCATGTACATGGTTTGGTTGAGTAAATCTCTTGTGAATTGTTGTTATACAAGCATCATGTAGGGGATTGAAGAACTCATATTTAAAGTGTTTTTCTGGTGCTGTAATTTATCATTTGAAAATTAATTGGAAATATGGATAAAGCTCCGCAAAAACCCAAGTGATCAATTGCATAAGTTTTATATGTTCCGTCACTGCTTTGGTTTGTAACAAAAATAGTTACACAGGATCCAAAAACCAGAGATAACTCGAAAAATGTTTATAGATGTATTGAAACTCGTAAATTCAAGGATGACTGCGTTTCCAGATTCAAACTCGCCTGGTTTCGCTTTCCCATCTTCACAGACTCATTTTAACTCAATACATTTTTATTTTTTAAAGGCGTTTCAACTTAATTTCTGGTTTTCTAAATATTTGCTTTCGAATTGAGTAAAGCCTGTCATATATCTAACACTTTTTTATAAATCAGTCTGGCTTACTTTTTTAGTTTACGTTAGTATTCGCAATAGCTCGTCGTATCGAGCTATTTCTGAAATACGGCCTCATGTCATTAAAACTTTGTCAGAATGGTCAAATACCAATCCATTTCAATGAAATAATAAAAATATAATTGCTGACTTTGCAATATATCGAACGATTTTATTTTATAGCTTAAAAAAATCCAACCAATTTAATCTAATATTCACATGATTTTTCCACTAATCATAATATAATGAATATTTTTGAAAAAAAAAAATTTACCTTAAATGAATGTTATCTGCTCGTATTTTTTTTTTTTTTTTTGTTTTCTACTTCTTGTCTTAAAAATCTTCCTTACTTATGCCAAAAAAAAATCATTCCAAGCTCTGAGGACATTTTGACTCTTAACAAGTCATTCTGCAACGTATTTATACTGCACTTAAAACTAATTAAGGATTTAGTTTTAATTTGCAACATTCAAAGAAACTCCTTAAATGGCAAAAATTGTCGAGTAATACCCGCCGCCTAATCCTATTTAATATTTTATTATAAGAAGTAAATGATGAAAAATCTGCACAAGTGAAATTTTATTCCAAAGAAAATATTTATATTTTTCAAGAACGGAAGCGATTTATTTTTTCTAAGAGCTGCTCATAAAGTATTTAGCAGCATTTAAAGGAAGACAGCAAGCGACATTAAAAAAGGATGAATACGACAAGAGGAAAAAAGGTTGCAAAAGGATTATAAATCATTTAATGCTTTATGTAGCATCATCAACATCATCATCTTCATATTAAGTCTGATTGTGAGTGAAAAGTTTACCTGTGCTCCATGGGTGGTTCAGCACAGAAAGTCAACAAAGCTCTGACTGCTACCACTCGTGATACCTTAAGAGTTTTAAAGGCTTTTCAAATATTAAAGATACATATATAAAGAAATAAATATAATATAAGCTCTGGCAAATAGAAGTAAAAGCAAAAAGCTTTTGGGTAGGGGTTTTCTCTCCAGAGGTATAAAAAACGAGTTAAAAATAATTTAACGCAATTTAGTGGTATAAAGGACTTAAGTAAGTAATTATTAATGTGACGATAATATTTTTTCATAGTATATTATTCATACCTTTTTTATTATCATTTTGGGTAGTATTTTTATTGATAGGTAGGGCACCAATTAGTACTGATAAGTTTGAATAGGGAAATTATGGTTTTTTTGCTTTTTTGATAAATGATTTTTTTTTTTGTAGGGAAAATTGAGAAGACATATTGACTTGGAACAATTTCACTTTAGAGGCGATGCTCCAAATTTTTTTTTTTTTAGAAACATGGAGTTTCAGCCCCTAAATCTAAAAAAAAATTCGGCCTCTTATGGCTTCCGAGATAAAATTTGTCAATTTTCAAAAAACATTTATCAATTGATAGTTTACCTATAGTCTGTGGCTTGTTAGCATATAGCTAAGTCTGCCCTTTATGACCACATTAACACTCTTCTTCCTTGTATTACTTTACTTTAACCTAAAAAAGAGAAGCGGTTTCTATCAGTGTCCTTTTTCGCCATCTGGATCATAGAATCCCAGAAGCGATTTAAATGTCCCAAATAGATCATAGCAATCGAGTCGTTATCAAATCACTATAAATGTGTTGAAATTATTTATAAGTATTTTTATGATTTTTCTATTTATGACTTGCATAAGCTTTATAAACTGATGTTTAGGGGTCCAATAACTTCTAAGGTAAGAATAGATTCACATCTTAATGGATTTTGGCATGATAACGCACTCACTGTTCTTATGCAGCTATTTCTATGGGACCCTACTCGTAATATTTTAATTAAGTTATCAAAAATGACATTCTATTTTTCAAGGCGCAATAACCTTTACGAAGTGGGAAATGAGGACATATTACTATTACTCCAATAAACGTAACGATCGTAGATTGATGCCCTACATTAACTGGAAGTTGTTACTATTTTAAAGACCTATGGCTTAAGGACAAAGTGTATGCAAACTACAAAAACGTAGAAGTAGCATGTTTTCGTCATAGAAGTTCCCACTTTTCCAAGAATTTTAATTGAATTCTCGATTTCAATTTGTTTCCAAAAAAATTTACATTTTTCATATATTTCGACCGATTAAATCTGAACTTCTACACCGATACGAAAAGTTGATAAACACTCGATTCTCAATTTTATTGCCTTTAATTTTATTTAACTTTTATCCAGATCAATGAATATAAAGTCATAATTTGCTCTAAAATGTTAGACTAACACCGGAAAAATTGAAAAAAAAGTCAAAAATTCATATCTTGAACACATTTCTATAAAAAAATTTTTTATGTGATTTTCGGCGAGATCATCCGCTAAAATTTGTCCGTCAGTGCAAAATAAATTATATGGTTGATGTACATGGAGCATTAAACAGCGTTAACTAAATGGAAATAATGATTTAGTTATGAGCAAAATACTTATTACTTCAAAATAATTTTGTCATTTTGTGACATTTTTTGATCAGGTTTGTTCCCAATTACATAAGAGAGGCCTCCCTCTACCTTGGACAATGAAGCAGAACAAAGCAAAAGATATGTGAAAAACATGAAATTCGTTCTGTATTTTGCAAGCGTTTATTACATATGTATGTATGTACATTACCTCATAACGCTCTTTATACATTGGAAATCCAGCGTTACCTAAGAGGGCTTCATGCAAAATATATGAAATGGTACATATTCTTCAGAAAATTGACGGCAACGCTTTTGTTTAGTAATGACATTATGCAATGTACCATTTTTGACTAAATTTCTATAGAAACCTTCCTCGATGTGATACGGTGTCACGCTCACACGTTCAAATCCATCCAATTATCTTCTCAAGAGCACTTTCTTTACTTTACTTCCCAGTTCCTACCATTATAACATTAGTTTTCTTATGTTTCTCTGTCTTTCTATTTCTACCTACATACATATGTATGTATATCTCTTCAACTAGCGGTATTTTTACTTGAATCTCTATTTTTATAACCTAATCGACATCATTGTATTGGCGGCATTCTTATCTGAGTTTCATTTCATTATCTTGAAAAACTATTTTTATATGAACATAAGACGGTTTAAGTTATTGTCTTTATGAGCAGTGTCATGCCCACAAGTCAACATAATTTTTATTGATAATAAAGAGTAGTCGTTTTAGGAATAAAACTAAAAAAATTTGATCAAAATCTATTCAGTAGCTTATGCGCGATGCGCGCGCATTAACGTCCCTAGCAATAATTTATTTTTATATAGATATAGAAACAGTTCAGATAATATGTAGTTCTACAAACCATTAACATCTTGTGTTAACTGGTATACGCAGACTAATTTGGTTTTATTGTAGTAAGTGTTACAATTTTTTTAAGTAGTGTAACTTCAGGGTTAAGGGTTTTTTTATTTTCGTTTTAGTTCTGTCGGATCTGTTGGCAGACATGCCATTCTTGATGATACGTTGCAACGGGCACTATCTACTGCGTTTCTTCTCTTTAACGTTGAACTCAAGGCTTACTATTTGTTTTGGAACTATCGAAATCACTGTGGTATTTTAACCTTGTGCATTTAGAAGCACAAACTTCCTTAGTGACATCTTCAAAAAAAAACCAAGTAACATAGCTTAAAATGCAGTCAAAAGGGTGGTAAAAACGGATATAAAAGAGAAAGAAATTACTTGTCTTACACGACTGACACTTATAAGCTGCAGGTGTGTATTTATATTCCTATTCCGTGAAGAGGTTAGTCTACATACACTAAGTTTTACTTAAAAGTAAAGCATTTTAAATTTTATTTTTCCTTGAATTTGAAAACATTCTTCATTTCTACTATGAACGTCTTACTTTTTTATTTAAATTAGCTACATGAAGTACTACTTTTAACTTTCATTACACCCACACATATTTACTTCTTCCCATGGCGCTTAGACTTCTCTGCAATTCACTGCGTAAAATTTACACTTTCGGCTGAACCTAAGGAGACAACAACGTTGGAAAAAAAAGTTTGTTCAATGAAATGTTAAAAATGACAAAGTCTTTCGCATCACTCTCAACAACAAAACAACAAAAAGAACAACAAAAGCAACCATTACACTACCGCTACTGCTGCCACATTCCAGCGCAAAATACTTTACTTTTCTTATCTCTGTTGCAAGTCTTACAATGCCGCTTAACTTAATCCTTATATTTGCATAATTGAAAAACAGCAGCAACGGCAACGGCAACGCATACCAAACGACCGCGACAAGTCGACTATACCCTACGTACTTTAAGTTCTTTCCTTAAACATATACACACACACACACACCCCCGCCCAGAGTCCTTTTATTCGCTAACTTTATCGTAGCAGTTTTAATTTTACCAGAGTATTAGCTGTGGCTGTCGCCTGCCTGCTTCAACACCTCATTTCACCCTTTGGTGATTTTTCTTACTGATAATCGCAATTTGTGTTAAGGGGTGGGTACACGGATATAGCTCTTTGGCTGACTGGTGGCACGGGTATTTGCAAATTAATTATTTACGCCTTTGAGCCGCATCGTTGACGCTG
Organism: Meiosimyza platycephala; assembly: GCA_963662105.1. Lineage (NCBI taxonomy): Eukaryota > Metazoa > Arthropoda > Insecta > Diptera > Lauxaniidae > Meiosimyza > Meiosimyza platycephala. Next base: position 28,677,893 of record OY759210.1, on the reverse strand, counting down.
AATTTTCAATGAAAAATTTTTAAGTCTCCATAAAGATTACGTGGGTGAAATTAGTAAAAATTATTTGAATTTTGTATTAAAGAGATTTTCGAAATTTTAAGAAATATGTAATTTCCACCAATAACATTTTATTAAAAATATTTTACTTTGACTCCAACATCTTACGAGAGAGAAAAAATTCACGTAAGTTGCATATGTAAGTTGTAATGTGTTTAAAATGATTTTGGTGCATTCTTTGAACATATTCACAGTACATTCGAGAAAAATATGGGAACCATCACGTAATGTTTCCAAGGATTTAGGAATAGCAAGTTTTATTTTTCCTTGGCAAAATAGAGCCTTTTGTACATTCTGAAAAAAATATTTACTGGGATGTGATAAATTTAATATATAATGAGGAAAGAGTATATTCCGGCGTTGAGATCAATCTGGCGATTTCAAGCTGAACCAACTTAAAACATAAAATGCAAATAAACAAAATATGTCATGCAGTGGATTGACCGCAGAACATGTAGTTTGCAAGCGCATGACTTACAACCTACAAAATGCAAACTTATTATAATAAAAATTTCAAATTTACAAATTGCATGCATACAAAGAAAGCATTTCCTTTAGTGGTAGAACAGCAGAAGCACATTTCGTGCAAATATGAACGCTTTTTTGCGTTATTGCTACATCTAATTTTGAGACCAAACATCGCATCATAGGAGTTGGACACGACAAAGATGGGTTCGCACCATATCAGGTTTTTTTGCAAAAGATTTTCGAGCGATAGTATTTGAGCGGTAGTGATATTTTAAGTCAACGTTTCGTTTTGACTACAGCACACTTTATGACATAATGGCAATATCTCAGGGAAATACGTCATTGTAACAGGAACAATTAAATGGATCATACATTTCAACTTTGGTAATCCATATCATCAAAAATATATAGCTTTATTAAACTTAAAAGAAAAGAAATTGACTCGTATTGAATCGTGTCCATTATACTAAATTTCAAATATTTCAATCTCAGGCACTGCAAAAAAAGTAATATTTGTCATATAGTTCGGTAGGTAGCATTGCATTTTGCGAAGTTATTTCCTCCCACTTAATTTTTTTTCCAAATAATAGTTTAAGTATAGAAGATACTTGATATGCGTCAGTCGTCAGAATCGTGGTGGGTCTGGGTCTGGGTCTGATTTGCTCAATAACTGGGAAAGTAAGCAACAACTACAAAAATTTGTTTAAGTCAATGTTACAGAGGAGAAAAAACCACTTCCAAAAATTATACGCATGTAATGCTCAAGAAAGCATTCAACGTCTAATCTGCATAGGCATTACTGTAACCCTGAAGACCAGAGGCGGAGAGTTCTAATAAATATTGGGGGGCCAAACTTAAAAAAAAATTTTCAAGTGATATTTCATGGGAGAGGGGTTGTAGAATCATGATCATCAAAATGTATGAAAATGTAAAAGTAAAACACAACAAACACAAAATGAAAACACATGAAGAGTATACAATTCACAATTGTAATCAAAATTTATTGTTCAACACATTACAAAATTTTTGTTATGATAATGCAAATGTTCACATCGTTCTATGAATTCAAACGCAATCTCCTTTAAATCTACATTCAATGCATCTACGGAATACATGCAAAATGCATGGCTAAGAAAAGTGAAAGCTTTCGTGTCAAACCTTGCTTTCAAACAATTCACAATATTGTCAATAATTTCATAGTACATATTGACTTCTGAATTTTTCTTCGTGGTTTTGGAAACAATCTTTAGCATATTTTTCGAATCATCTAACTTTTTTGGAACTTTTCTGTTGCGTTTTTCTTGTTTTAGTTCAATGCCTACTAAAACTTTTTCTTCATCAATTTCACTCCAAATCACTGCGAATTCATCTCTCAAGCTTGCAATAGTTTCGCTTAAATTTTCGATCAGTATTTTAATATTACCAAAATGAAATTGTTTCTTTTGAATGGCAGTGATGGTAGCATCTACGTGAGAAAACATTTTGCTCTCTAAAATATTGGGGGGGCGAGTCCCCTCAAAATATTTTTTGAGGGGGAAAAAAGTGCTTTGCCCCCCATAGTCGCCGCCTATGCTGAAGACAACATCAAAAGCGTCACTAAATACCATACTAAGCTTGCTTCCCAAAGATCTATTTGTCTGAAGAGTAGTTTATAAAACAGCGCTTAGACTAAAAGAGTCTATGGTAGCATAGACAATATGTCTACTATTTCTACAGACTACCTTAAGCCTAGAACTCTTTTTGATAAAAACTTTCCCATCAAATTTCCTTCAACCAGTAAATACTGGTGCAAGAGTCAACGTGATCACCCTAATTGTATCAACATATACATATACAGATGGTTCCAAACAAAAGGAAGTGTTAGATGCGGGTATCTTCAATGCCAACACCAACTTTAAACCCTTGCAGCATTTTTCATGCCGAAATAATGACAATTCAAAAAGCAGCAGAGAGCATTTTGAGGGACATCAGTAACTGTCGCATAAACATATATGTGGATAGTCAGGCCGCGTTAAAAGCTCTCCAAAGCAACACAATAAAATCGAAAGTAGTTCTCAAATGCTATAAATCTCTACAAGATCTAAGCATCAATAACAAAGTCTGTATGTATGTCTGTATGTTAGCAAATGCTAACACACGATAGGTACAGCTGGACACAAGCTCAATAATAAAAATATTTTGGCATCATGTTAATTGGTCCAGTACAGAATTCTTACTGCCATCTGTTGACAGATGTAAGAACTGGACACTGCCTCATTGATCATCATGCACGTAAAATAAGATTGCTTGAAAATGGTATATGCAGGAATTGCAAGGAACAGTGGAGCACTTACTCTGCAACTGCCCTGCACTCGCTCGGACAAGGCTCAGAACACAGAAGAGAATAACAAAAACATCAATATCGTTCTGCTACCATGGCGCTATTCTCACCAATGAAGGCTCAACTACAAAAAATGTCGAAAAAAAATAGAAGAATCATCTATACAAGAAACTCCATAATAATATATGGGGAAAACACACTCTCAGCACATACCAAGCTACATTTATTTAAATGAAATGTCCAATCAGCACTGTTTTATTCTTGCAAATCAGTTTCCCTCATGAACACACTGACGTGACGGAGCTCTTCTTTTGGGATATTGATTTCGATTTTTCGAAATGAACTTAGTTCTGAAATCTGCCCACCTGATCACGATTTCCGCTCAAGTTCCAGCCCATATCTCTCACAAAGCGTATGCTGATCGTAAAAACGTGATTCTTAAGAGAGTTTCTGAAAGATTTTGGGGAAAAAGTAGGTAGGTATTTATTTTGTGGAATTTCGTCCATAATCGAATGACGGCTATTAGTTATTTGCTGAATCTTAAAATTAAGATCTACACCGCTGCGAAAACGTAACTTTATTTGTTTTTATCCAACTTCTCTATCATAATGAATCTCCCTCATTTCAGATCGGAGTGAAGTTATAAGATTCTGACCCAAAATATTAACTCCAAGCAAACCAAGTTATCTATGAGAATCGGTAAATGTTCCTATGCCCCAGTACCCATCAAACATATGCATTCAAAATTAAAAGCAAAGCTTCCATTACTTTAACTCCAGTCGCATCATACTATGCAACGGAATATGTTTCCGATCTTGAAAAAATTCCAGTATTATATAATTTTTATAATAAATAAATATCCTAACTGCTGTACATTCGTTGCAGAAGTCTACAATTTTCCGCATTATTAAGGAATTTTCGTTTCTAATTTTTCCTCTACTGCTTTAACTAATGTTATCATTTTGTGCGCAAATAACTTAACATTTTCTTAGTCGTCGCAAGCTCTTGCTAACGAACGCTTCCTTAGATACCGCATTATAATTCAAACTTTATATCCTCACATTAGACAGCAAAATAACATCCTGTGCGGTAACAACGACATACGCTGTCATACACATGAACTATGATTCTGCTGCAAGTAAGCGAGCGAGCAAACAGAGTAGCAACATCAACAGTAAAAACCATGAGGGTAACAACAACTAAACTGGCGCAGAACAAGGACGATAGTGTCATTATGTATGTATGTGTGTGTATATATTTGTGTCTTTATATTTACACATTTCCAGCATTGAATTACTTCATCTTTTGTGCTGCTGCACAGAACCTTATGAACTGCACACACAAGGCAGGCAAGCATGGCAGTCTGTAGGCCAATTGGAAAAGAAGACATTATAGCAACATTATCACTAGTTTTCTATGTAGGCTTTTCCAACTAGGTACCTACTTACAGCATAAAACAATGTGCAACCTTGCTTGCATTTAACTCACGCTTTTCAATATTTCAACAACGTAAACGAGCGAATGTAGTAGCAGCATGTAGCTATTGCTGCTGTTGCACCGGTGTAGATTTCATTTGTAAATTATGAGCTTATCTACAGGAGACGCAAGTACACAGTCAAACACACACACACACACACTCTTATAAGTGTACAAACACAAATAGGAAGTTATTACAAAACGAAACTGCAGTGGCAGCAGCAACAACAACAACAGCATAGTAAGCAATGAATCTGCATTCCTGCTGCAGTAGCTCATGATACTGAAGCTTTGGACGCATCTGATGCAGCTGCAAAGTTTAATCCATGTTGCAAATTCACAACAATACAAGCTTGTGAAAAGGATGCAGCAGCATCCTGTTAGATGTTGCTGATGAGTTTGCATGCGTTGGATGTTGCTACTTGCTGTTGTTTATGCTGCTGCTGCTGCTGCTGCTGTCATTGCACCTTCTTCTTGTTGTTGAGCCATATATATTTCTTTGTGGATCCTTTATAACGTGTTGTTGCGTGTGTTGTGTTTATGCATTGTTTGTGTGCGTCTGTGTGTTGATGCCGTTGCCTCATTGCATCCTTTCGTTCGTTCGACTCATTTGTCTTTCATGAAATAATGTTCGCTTGATAATCGTCGTTGCTGCACAATGACGCGTTTTCTAGTTACCACTTTGCGTCAGGTGTTTGTTTGTAGTCATCAAAAAATTGTTATTTTTATGCAAGTATGCGTAAGCAGGAGTAGTGTTCGCGTGAATGTTGCTAACAGCATCAAGTTACGTGATGCAATTGACAATTTAATGTTCGCTGCATGTTTGCTGTTTCGTATTTTATTGATTTTTACTGTCAATCTTGACGAGTTTTTTGTCCTTTTATGGTCATAAAATTCACGATCCAATTCTGAAATGTGAAGTTGGTGTATTAAAATACTTTACAAAATTTATAGTGCTCTTTCCATAATGAATAAAAATGAAGCGCAGCACAAGCATAAATATTTATTGCTTATTTGATGACCATGAAGCAACAAAACGCATCAACCAATTTCAAGACATACGCTCGATTCTGCAGTTTAGCATATATTTCAATAAAACACCCCACTTACGTCACAAGTGAGGAGTAAAAAGTGACAAGCAGAACGCTCACATCTGAGCTTTCATATTAGCAATGAGTAATGCACGTATCTTTTTTCAAAAATTACAAAAAAAAATCGTATATCGTTTTGGAAAAATAGTATTTCTCACAAAGAAGTATTTCTTGTGCAAAGAAAGCGAAACAATAAAAGCAAATAATTAACTGGGCGACGCATTTTCATCACCTGAAACGACTTCTTTTTCAATTTAATATATCTCAACCTGAGGTTGTTTTTTGTATTTGTGCTTTGAAGCAATTCGACATAGCAATTTTGGCTTTGGTTCGAGGAGCTTATAGAAATCAACACTTTAATATTTCACACTACATTTGACGGTCAGCATCGAATTCTATGCTTTCGTGCAAATTTGGAATGAGCTCGAGAGAATTAAGGACAGAAAAAAATGAAAAATAGGAACTATGGAAAGTGTATTCCCATGACTGAAATGGAAATCAAACCCGGGGATCTCTGCCCAACTGTACGTCGTAAAGCAGCATGTAGTTGGTTTGGAGGAATTTATCAATAAAAATCTGTTACTTCGTCAATTTACAATAGATTTTTGGGCAATTAAATACAACTAAAGTTTTTCACTAGTTAAGTTCGAATTTTTTGGCACCTCATGTCCATATAACCTTTTAACTTTATATACTCGTATACCTACATTTATAAAGCCTTTTTTAAGATAAAGAAGTTAGCTTTTAGAAAAGTTTTCGGAGCATAAACACAAAGTACTAGGTGTGTTCAAAAAATAACGGGAACTTTAAAATTTCGGGGGTTTGGAGACTCCGATTGTCAATTTTTTTGAGCAACTTCCATTCGCCGCTGTTTTCGTTCAAAACTTAGCAATTTTGGAACAAATTTTGCTGGCACGCGTTTCATACCCAAAACATTCGAAAAAATTTCATGGCATGAGCCAATCGATATGGCAACATCATCAGCGACTCTCTCATTGTGATTCGGCGATCGTTCATAACCATTGCTTTCACTTTTTTCACGTTTTCAGCGTTTGTTGATGTGCTGGGGCGTCCGGGGCGCTCGTCATCTTCAACGTCTTCATGGCCATCTGGGAAACGCTTATACCACTCGTAAACTCTTGTTTTACTCATAATATGTTTTTTTGCAGAGCTTTTATATGTTCAGTACTTTTAGTGCAAAAAACACAAAAAATTACATGCGCATAAAATGCATAAAGGGAACACAAAATGGACTACTTGCTGCTTATACTAGTTGCAATCTCCGCCGCCTGGTATCATCAGTAAGCTTTGTTAGGCGACGTTTAAGAGTTTGCAGCCATACCATATTTTATTTCTTGCTTTGACCAGCTAAGAATCATAGCTGGTCCAAAACTCTAAAATTTTCCCACTTTATATGCAATTGCTTTTGTAACTTGTAATGAATTTAACCATATTGTGATATATTTTAATACAGCAACACTTTAACCACAATCAACTAGACTCAACTTCTGAGTAGCTGAGATAGAGAACTGAGTCAGTTGGTAATTAGCGATTCTAATATTGGTATATTGCTTTTTGAACATATACTTAATATTAAAATTACTTAGATAATTTTAAGAAGTTAAAATAAAGATAATAAATTTTTGAATTAATTAAATGTTTGGTTTCATATTCCGAAAAAGTAAGATCCCAACAAACTCTTTAATATTACACATTTCTTGACGAGAGCTCCGTTGAAAGCTGTTTCTTCGTAAAGTTATTGCCATTTTAAATTGACATGAATCTGAAACCGTTTGGTTAAGGTTGTTGAGTTGTAATGGATCAAGCCATATCACTTTAACTTTGCGAATAAACATTATATATGATAATTTCAAATCTCATGCTTTTAAAATTTTAAAACTTTTTATAGCTGAGTTTATGAATTTTTTCAAACAAAACTTCTAAGTCTTTGGGGCACGTGTTCAGACTGACATACAGTGGCTCACAGCTTATTTTATGCAGTGCATACTTTTAACTTCAACTCTATAATTTTGAAACTAAATGGAATATGAAAAAAATGTTGATATCATTTAAAAGCGCAAAAGTTTTAATTTAAAAAAAAAAGTCTATTTTTTGCTAAAAAGTATTGTGTGGAATTTTAAAAACTAAAATTCAAAACATACTACTAAATTTCATATTTTATGCAGATGTGTATAAACTGAAAAAATATTGTCTAAAGTAATAATTTTAAAATGTTTAATATTTACTGTAGTAGCCTCTTGGTCAATTACGGCTTAACGGCGGTTTGGCATCGAAGTTACAAATTTTTTAGTGGAGTTTGGCAGAATATTATGCCACTCAATTTTTAGTGTCTTTTTTAGGTGATTTTTGTTTGAAATATTATATATTCGGATATATTTTTCCAAAATCGCCCATAAATTCACAATCATTTTTGGGTCTGGCAACTATGCTTGCGGTACCATCCAATGCAGCTCTTTGTATATTTACCAGGATTGAACTATGGCCGCTTTGTGTTTTGAGTCTTTATCTTGGTAAAACCGTAAATTTGTTTGCATGTTCAGATTTTCGGAACTATATTGCAAATTGTCCTTGGAAATCTAAAGACACATATTCATACTCATAATATTTTCAATAAAAGCCAAATTTCCGGTACCAGCAGCTGGCATGCAAAGCTTTATTGGGCAAAAATTGAGAAAAAATAACACTGCAGGGACCTAAAAAAGACACACAAAAACGCCGAGACACCCCAACTTAAATTTTGGTCGTAGAATACAGTGGCATACTCAGTTTTTTCCAATTAGATCAAATTCTCGAGATATTCGCGATTTATACAATATTTTTTCACTTTTAAACTCTTGGTTTAGCTATATTTTTCTTATACATATATGTAGAAAAAGACATCGAAATCGAATGAAATTCGGTACATTATTATTTGAAACTATTTTTCTCAATTTCTTATCAAAAGCTCATAGTCCAACGCTTAAACATTAAAAACCTAACCTGAAATTATTAATAAAACTAATAAATAAATTTTCTTTGTTTAAAGCAAAATGTATAAAAATGTATATTAATCAGTTGTGGATGTCTCAAAATTAACGGTTGTCATTGTAAGAAACATGTTTCGATTAACAAATAATAAATAATTTAATATTAAAACATATTTCAATGTCTTTTTCTCCAAAAATAAAAAAAAATGTAGCAAAAGAGGGTAGAAAAATGACTAAATTTCAATCGTAAATATCTCAAGATTTTGATATGATTGGGAAAAACTGAGTATGCCACTACATTCTACGATCGAAATATAAGTTAACGTGACTCGGCGTTTTTGTGTGTCTTTTCAAAAGTTGGAATTTTACCTACAGTGTAATAATAAATCGCTAAATCAGTAACAGAGTCGGTTAGTATGGTTTTATTTTTTCAAAAACTCCTTTTAGCATATGACAAAATAGCAAACTTTATTAAAGGTTATGCTACTACTAGTAATTGTATTAAAAAATCTTACCTAAAAATGGTATTCCAATTAATTATTAATTTCTATTAGCTTGACACTCTCCATCATTTTGGAATTATAATGCACTTTTTAAATCTTTTGATTCACTTTATTCCATAATAATGTTTTACATAAGGTAACCTTTTACACTTTTTTCTTACCATACTTTACTAACCTCCATCTTTTTTTCTCACATAATTACCATCATGAGGATAAATTTTCCACAAAGAGACTAATTTCCGGTGGGGTTCCCTTAGGTGCTTCTTCCACACTTACTGAAAAAGAAAAAGAGATAATATTTTCATATGCATAAGCCAAACAACTTCATATATTATACTTTATAATAAAAGAAACATACCATTACCCGTACGTATAAATAGTTGGGCAATTCCACGAATGGCAACAAAAATAATGGCAACAGTTAAAAAAAAAGTATTTGGCTAAATGGCAAACTATAAAATTTAATAGATTTTGAATAGAAATGTCGAAATATTTTTTTTTCAAACTTTCTACAATTTTAGGTGTGCATATATCTGATGAAATTTCTTAGTTTACTTTTTATCAGATGTAGCATAAGTTGCGCATGGAATAAATAGCGTTGTTATATTTTAACATACTTTTTGCTGCGCCAGTCTTTCACTACATAACAGTGCTGCCACCTGACATCAAATTGTTGATCTATTAGTCTAAGAGCTGTTTTGGGGAGGTTCCTCTTGATAAAAGCTAAGAGTTCGTTTTATGGTGTTTTTATTTTAGCTGAATTAGTTAGCGCTTAGTACGCAAGATATGACCACTTAAAAAAGCCTAGAAAAGACTTATACTCAATTTTTCGAAAAGTAAGAAACTAAAATTAAATTATGTTTTAATGTTATAGAGGATATAAAAATGTATTGATAATTTGCTCAAAAGACCCTATACGATGAGAAATAAATCACCATATATCGTTTTAAAACTTCTAAAGTTTACCATTTCGTATAAAATTTATTGTTTCGGCAAAAAATGCTTTTTACAGATTTGATCTACGAACATCGCATTATAATTAATTATTTATCTAGAAAAACGGTGATGTTGGAAATTTGTAATCGCTTAAAGTTGGACCAAACCTTACCTTACGAAGGACTTTCATGTAAGAAATTCATGCGACTTGCTTCATTTTTAAGCTTGTGTCGAGCTATTGAACTAAATATTTTTTCGACCTCTTTATTATGGTCATATTTTAGGAACTAACAGTTCGGAACTGATAGTTTGTAGATCTTTGCAATCATAAACAGCTATGGTATACAAAGATATGTACAATAAAACGGTCTTTTGGCTTAAATCAAAAACCTCCCCAAAAAAATTTTATTCTCTGTCTATATGCCACCATGAAAGTTGAATCAAAACGCAACGACCCGCGACCAACAAACATCTAGTCAGCCAGCCAAAGAACGACGCGACGTTAAGGTGGAAAAATCAATTTTGTTCTCCATTTGCAGTTTTTGCAATTTGCATAATAAGGACATTTTTGCACAATTTGCATGTGAATGTAATAAATTCACAGAGCGCGGTATGGCATGCAAACATATTTGTATACAAATAGGTATGTCTATAAGTTGGTAGTTATGTGAAGAATATTTGTTTTTATCAGCAGCGTCTTTTTAGTGTTGTGCAACTTTAGATACACCATTTACAGCTCTCCATTTGTGACGCATATGAAAGTTTACCTTAATTGCTAACATTTTTGTGATTTCTAAGCTTTTGTCCTTTAATCCGTCGTCAGTGTGGTTTTGAAATGTATCACGACCGATGACGTGGGGTGTGGATTACCCCAAAAATTCTAAAATATGTTTTGTCAAATGTGGTTATTAAAATTTTTTATATATAATTTGACGTTTTCTACTATGTACTGTACTATTTAAAATAAATATCCATCAATAAAATAAATTATTAGATTATTTAACCTCAGAAAGTTCTTATAAAGGCCAAGTAAAAGTAACAGCTCAGCAAAATTCAGATTACTAAATACAGTAGAGCCTCTGTAAGTCGAACTTGAAGGGAGACGCCAAAAAATTCGAATTATAGAGATTTCGACTTATGGAGGACTTCGACTTCGACAGTAAAGTAACTTCGCTAAAGTTCAAATGAAATCACGTGTTCATAAATTCCTCTATCATTTCATAGACATTGATTTCTATGAAACAATGATGAACATTGTCGGCATATTCTTAAAGTCGGTATCTTATAATTTTTAAAGCTATATATAGTAATTCCTTTCAAATAATCGGTTGTTAAATCAAACATTGCTATGTTCGAGATGCAGAGGTTAAATTTTTTTTTCGAGTTATTAGGGAAAATATGTACTGAATTTGCTTTTAGGGACTCACTTATTATTTCGACTTATAGAGGAGTCAGATTTCAAGCAATGATGTTTTCGGGGCTTGAAGGAAAGGGAACACCACATTTTTTCGAGTTTGGGAGGTTTTCGACTTATCGACGTTCGACTTAAAGAGGTTCCACTGTACAATTAAACAGTTTTAGCAAATTTTTACTTGTTATACATAAAAAACATATGAAATAATGATTTTGTGCGGTTATTATTAAATGAGAATATATGTACATTATACATGAATGTTAATTGAACTTCTCAGATTGCAGTCGGCGCAGGCTTATTTTGTTTTCCCGTCTTTGTTCCGGGAGCACTCAAAATATCATCTTCCTGTGTATTTTTACTTCAATGTGCTACGCTCAACTAAGCGTGCTTCCTGTGCCAGATGTAGAATTTTTTATCTTCAGCTATTGAAGGTACAGAGGCAGATATTCGTGTGAGGAGAAGGAATTTATGTTTGTAATCACGTGGGGTTTGTCACACAAGTTACAGCTCTTAAGTATTTAATAAGGCACTATCTTTATAAGAACACACGCCTGACCCTGCAAAATGATTTGCTACATATATGTACGTTAATTTTGAAATTACACTAAAGTGCAGCGATAATGAGCAGCTTATGTCCTTATTAGGAAATTAATTAGATAGCAGTAGAATTTCTGTATTGTGGAAACTCGCCATATTAGAAATAAATGACATATGTAGTAGTTGAATATCAATAACTTGAGTTGACACAACACTTATGCGAGGACTGACATCATATGTAATTGTACATACGTATGCAATGTCTATTATACACACATACATATGTATATACGTGTAAGTGTATGATTGCCTAAGTGTGGAATTATGATCTATGTTAGCTTTTAGTAAATATGCAATTTTTTTTTTTCTTCCGTTACTACCGAACGGTTAAATAAGGAACTTACAACAAAAGCTCTTAGGTAGATAGTTAGAATAAAAAAAGGAAAACAAAGAAAGAAGCCCCACAATGAGGAAATATTATTTATGCGCTTATTTGAAATGTTTCTAAGGTTGACTCCTGTGGTGACAAAAGTGACAGCAGTGTATAAATTATAGTACACTGAGAAAACAAAATTTGTTAAATAAAATAAATACTTTGAAAATTCAAAAATTAAGAAAATTTTAAAATGTGTTTTTCTTGCTACAAATTTGAAATGTAACATTAAATTGCACGAATTTAAAGCGAAACGTTTTTAAATCAAAAATGGAAAATTTTGAAACGCATATTTTATTCCAATTTTAAAAATGTAAGGGTAAGAGCAATACTTTCAGACGCCGCAACCAATTTTGGAAAAAAAAAATTTATTCGCAATGTAAAATAAGCTCAAATATAGCCAAAAACTGTGTTTTTTGCACTTTTAGGTTAGAATATCTCAAAAACCTGACGTACAGGAGAAATTCTGAGCTCAGATTCGGATTCAGCGCATCAAAGTCCTTCGGGTACAATAGGTCTGGTCTCTGGTTTAAAAATTTGTCAGCCTGTGTTATAAGTACTTTTCTTACAAAAATAAACAAAATTTGTTTCTTTGATTTTTCACAGTTTCACATTGAATTTTTAAAACAATTTATTATATTACATTCCTTCCCTGTGGTGTGGAGAGTATCCTTGAATATTGGCAAACCTTAAAAAAAAAGTTTAAGGGTACATACTGGTACTTATATGATATGGTTCCTATGTATTTCCTATGTTTAACACCTGTACAGACGCCATTTTGTTTTTTTTTGTACCCAAACAAATTTGAAATTGCGTGCAGAATATTGGATAACATTTTCAGCAAATAAAAGCTTTAAGAAAATGACAGCTAGTATGTTTTAAAAATTAAAATGTTATGATACCTTCATTTTTAATACAAAAACGAGTAGCGCGACCTCTAAAAATTTTTTGTTTCCTCTGAAAAAAATAGGATCCTCATTTCAAACCATAAGGAACCTACGTTTTCGAGAAGGCGGCTGAAAACTAAAAAAAAAGGATTTTCTGGACCACCCTAATGTATAGTACAAATAAGTCTGTTATGATCTCATTAATTAATAACCACAAAAATTTATTCATGAAGAGCAAGATTTATAAACAAATAATGATGCAGTTTTATAGTCCGCGAGATTAGGATCACAGATCTGGGAATTGAATTAATATTTTTCGTTTAGAAATATAATGGTCAGAAGTGACTGCTTTAGTTGTTTTTTGTCAATTTCTAGTGAGTTTTTTTTTTTAGATTTTGTTTTGTTTTCAAATTTTATGCTTATTATTTTAAAATTTAAGTCCAATGACCCAAAAAAAAGTCCCTGGGATTATTCTACGTACTCTACAAAACATTTTGACGAGATTCTTGTCCTCTTCTTTTGTACACTGCAAAAAAGTTAACGTGCATTTATTTTTAACGCGAAGCTTTGCTGTTGGATGCTTTGATGATGGAATAGAATACTTATTAACTTTTCCTTTTAAGAAACTACTTATGCCTCTAATACTTGTAGTTAGTTGAAATTTTTTTTTGAAATTCGTACCTTGCTTAGACTTTAAAATTAGCGCTGAGAATTCTTAATTTGGACAATTGTCAGGCAAGTAGGAGAAGGTGGGGCAAAGTGGTATGACTAACAGTTAAACGAAGTTTTCACAAAAAAAAAAAAATTGTTCTCACAATTAAACATGTAAATTATTAGGTGGTTCTATATTGAGTATATTAAAGTAATTAGGCTCATTATTTTCTCAACAGTAGATATTTATTATTACAATGCAAAAAAAAAGTATTTTTCTACCGCTTTGCCCCTCGGGTGGGTTAAAGCGGTATACGAAGTGCAATACATAAAAAATTATATATATACATTTGATTTAAATCGTGTTTTTAGTGTGTGATGAATGGCCGTCCAAAAGTAGCAGGATTTTTCTGTTTTTCGAAACTCCTGAAAATTGAATAAAATGACAGAACCAAGTGATGAACACTACCGATTTGCGCCTACCACTCTGCCCCCAAGACCTATGTAAATATACAGACTCGTGAAACAAAAACTTATCAACATAAACAAATCATTGCCAACAGAAATGAATGTCACTAATATATACAAAGACGTGCTGCTGTGCCTTTTTTTTATTGATTCATATGAAATGAATTTATTTAAGTCGAAAATCCTCGAATTTTAAATCGACCAATCAACGGAACGTCGAAATGTCTCTATAATCTGGCAGTTATAATAGTTACAAGAGCACTACTCAAACACAAATTCCATATTAGATGGCGTTGTAATGCAAGGATAAATATACACTTTGTACTGCTTTTCCCCATATACCGCTTTGCCCCGCCTTCCCCTATATGTGTCCTGGTCAATGTTTGAGTACATATGTAAAATCTACGCTTAAACTTTAATTCTAACTCGCTTCGCAAATATTTAAAATCAAATATGAAAGTCTAACTAAATTTTCAAGAATTATAGAGATAGATATTTTTTTTTTGGAGTAGGTGAATTTTTATAGAATGATTTTGCAGTTATATGTCAAGAATAATGTAACGTAGACTTCAGAAACCAGGTTTAAAATTTCCAAAAAAACTCGGAAGTATTTTTGTGTAAAAAGTATAAGGAATTATTAAATAAAAAAATTGTTAATCAAGAATAGAAAAGAAAATTATTTATTCATCATTCATACACACAAAGTAGGCCATACAGCTTGTGACACAACTACGCCAGCACTGATTCCAGGCATTCATATATTATTCGTGGATTGATTGAGGAGTAGCTTTGAATGAATTTCCAATTATGGTTTCAACTGACTCAAAGTTCCATCATCAAAGTGATAAATTTTAGCTGCGGGAACAGGAAATATGGGATCATATCACAAAGTAGGCCATACAGCTTGCGACACGACTACGCCAGCACTGATTCCAGGCATTCATATATTATTCGTGGATTGATTGAGGAGTAGCTTTGAATGAATTTGCAATTATGGGTTCAACTGACTCAAAGTTCCATCATCAAAGTGATAAATTTTAGCTGCGGGAACAGGAAATATGGGATCATATCAGCTGAATACGGTACTTGGTTGATGACATTCGTGTAGTTTTGGCCAATAACTTTTGTGAAATGCAATGGTGCTCTGTCAAGGTGTATAATCCATAAGTTGTCCTTCCAAGCAGGATGGCTTCACAATGTCTAAGTAGTATTTCTATTATACCATTTGAAGGCAACCAAATAAATGTTGATGAATAATATGTCCATTTTTTTTATACATAAGTAAAAATTGAGTTAATAAAATTTTAAAAAAATGATTTACCTAAAACCTCAAATTTGTCCTCTTCACACATAAACTTCGTTTCCATAATACAGGTAACATATCGTCCCTCTTTAGAGAGTGGCGATGTCTGAAGCTGATTCTACGAATTTTTACTACACCTTACTCTGCAGCATAGATAAGCCTTTTTGTAAAGCTTTATACAACAAACTCACTTCTATAATTCATAACAATCGAATCGCGACATCTTTGCCTTTGTGCGACGGGATTGAAATTTCTTTTTCAAATTAATGTTGAGCATAAAGAAAAAGACTTTTGAGGTTGAAAAATATTTTACAATATTTTACCGATACCTCAAGAATGACCCGCTTTATTTTTGCGAAAAGTTGGTCGCCTTAAAATAGCACTACATCTTGACAACTTTTATAACAATCATAAATATTACGAAAATTACTAATGCACAACGCATTTCCAAATTTTCGCTTATCCCTTCCGTTGTATAATAAAAATAAAATCCCGCCAATTGTCGCCATTTAACATCAAATCTTCATTTTATATTTATTTTACACATTCCTGCCCAACTCAAACTTCAATACTTTACGGTATTTTATTTTTGTTGGTTGTCATTTTTAACAGTGATGCCAACTATGGTCGTAAAAACTGTCATTACAAAAATTAAGTTCATTCATTCCAAACAATTTGAGTACAAAGCTTAAATGATTTTACCAAGTACACAAAACCAAAAAAACACAAAAAATTTAACCTAATGCAAAGCAAGAAACTTCCATCTTCACCAGCAGCGATTTTTATACGCAGCACAAAACTTTGCCTTTTGTTGAAGTACCAACTGAAATCTGAAATTGAAAAAATAAAAATAAAAATTTGAAATTCCGCCACTCTTGCCAACTAAACAAACCCATTACAATAACAATAGCGTTTTGGGCAGAGAAGTTGGGGTAACAAAGTACGAACAACAAGAAGAAGACAAACAACATAAGAGTGAACAATAAAGGCAGCGACGAAGGGGTTGACGAAGACCACCGTTTAAGAAAAGATCGGGCAAAAGACTTTGCACAAAACTCGCCTCATATATTTTAATGCTACAAATTTTTCGTAATTTTTAACTTCTTGACAATTTTTACAATTTTGCTTTTTGTTTTTCCCCTCCTCCATTCTTAACTCATTACTTTTTTTTAATAAATTTTTATTTCTCAGATGTTGAAAGCTTCGTTAAGAAATCAACGCAAGTTAAACTAGTGATGGAATTTTGAGTTTAAAGGAAGCGATTACCTTTATTATCCCTCTAATGCTCACATTGTTTTGGTTTTTTTGATGAATTTTCACTTTGAGCTGACGTAACGGTCGAAAAAAGCATGTAGCAGCACCGTACTGAGCAAACACTAGAAAAAAGAAACTAGGCGTGGTAGTTCTACCGATTCAGCTATAGACCGCTTAGAGGCGGTGGGGGCATTACAGGGTTAAATGACTTTTAAATAAATATTTAGAAATTCCTTAGGATTGCCTAATTAGGCTGCTGCTAAACATTCCTAATTTAGGCTAACCTCATTATATCCCAGTTGGGGCCGAATGTATATTTAGGCATGCATAAGAAAACTTCTAGTCGGGATTAGAGCAACCCTTTGCAAGGAAACGTACAAATTCGGAATACATGCGATTTAAAGACAGTCAAAGGAGTAGGTGTAAGGGCTTACATATGTAAGCATAGGATATAAGAACCTGTTTTATAAGACAAAGTACTGTTGATTAAAGTGTGCTCCAGGAATCAGTAACTGTGATAATAACATATACATTAGGAATGATAATTATTTTGCGGTTCCTTTGGAATCATATGGACGTGATGAATTTCGACTCAGCAAAACTTCCTTTGAAGTTCTGACACATCGCCTATATGGAGTTCTCGAACGGAGTATACCACCAGCCACTCCGAGGCTATGAGTTTTTATTTATGATAGGAAATAGACTTCATTACCTAGTGATCCCATGAAGAAATCACATTGATACGTTTGAAGTGGAGAATAAATTTTTTTTTTTTTTTTGAGACACATCAGACATAAGAAAAATAATGTCGAAACTAAGGTGCAGTCATCCGAGTGGAGGCATTTTGGATCGCTGAATCTGATCCATTATTTATAAAAAAAGAAAAATCGCCAACAGTACTAAGATAGGTGTTCCTCTTTCAATAGCTGACAAAAAAACATATAGCCAATATGGCTAGATACGTTCTAGACATGCTTTCAAATACAAAATCAAAAATATCGTGCCAATCGGACAAATGCAGCTCGCGAAATTCGCCCCACCTCGAAGATCCAAGTTTTCAAGTAATTTTTCATAAGAGTGGTGGTTTTCTTTCTCAATTAGCGGTAGATCGATGAGGGTAGGATCTCGGGATATGCGCGTATCTTGTACATCACCTTTGAAAGAGAGGGACGTTTTGCAATGCTATTGAAACATTTTTATGGCTCTTTGCCACTCGATATATATAAATATATCACTTTTTTTTAATTGAAGAACAAAAAAAACCAGTACCCAACTATTAGAAGTAATCGGTTACAGACTCTTTTCAAGACATACCAAGTAACTAAATAACTTTAGTGCATCACTACTTTGAAAACCATCATCAGTTTTTTTTTAAATACTCGCAAGACAAAAAAATTGTGAAAAGTCAAAGCAAGAAGAAATTACAAAAGCAATGCAAGGAAATTGTGGGTGCAGCCAAGGAAAGAAAAACCTAAAGAAATAAAAAAAAAAAATACAAAAAACCCTTGCCTATAAAAATGGCAGCAGCGAAAATTAAACTCGAATGAAAATTAAACGATGCATGAAATTACTTCTTCTTCTCCATCTTCTTCATATTTTTCTTTTATAACGTCGCCTTTATTTCTCTTCCTCCATTTATTCCTTCTTTGACTTTTTTTTGTAGACTTTTGTCGGAAGGTTTTTCAATTTTTTTTTTTTTTTGTGCGCGACTTTTACACAAAGAAACAACAAAGTAAACACACAAAACACTAAACAAAACTCGCATACACTGCGTGTGTTGACAGCCAAAAGTCAGTGACATCCAGTTGTGCAATAATGCTGAATGACAAAAGGAAAAACGGGAACAGAGATGGTGAGAAAAAAAAGTGTAGGTGTGGGATTAAAACAGAAACAACAAAAGTGGACGCAAAAGGTTGTCAACACTGAAAAGTTTTTGTTGTAGCTTAATGCAACGGAAAATGAAGGGCGACATGCACTTCTGAGTTGTGGGCAACTTTTCGTGAAATTCTAACGAACTTGAGTCCGAGCTTAACTTCATTTTACTGAATTAACTGTTCTATTCAAGATAAATACATATGTACATACATACATATGTACACATTTATATGAGGTTAACTATACAAAAGACTCCATCTCCGTTCAACTTTATTTTAGTGACATTAAGCGTTGATTAATTAGTTCTTTCTTTTAAACTCAGTTTCAAAAGTATTCTTTCCTTCTTTTTACAAAAGATAAGCCCATGTATGTAAATAGAACGATACATATTCAGAGATGTTTGTGAAGTTTTCTGAAACATCATTAAGTGCGCGACGCCACAATTTCGAAAATATGTAAATAATAGAATGTTTTAAAACCGACACTTAGTGTGGAATTTGCGTGTTGTTTTGAACAAAACTACCTCCGTCCCTGAATTCTTAACCAATTTTGATTTACTTTGGCTCAAAATATAGGGAATTAAATATACATACTCTTAGATGATAGAACTTAGAGTCTCTAATAACCTTTCTTAGGGTTCAATCTATTTCCCAAATAAATTTCATTAAAATCAGTTTATTAGCTTAGCCGTAGACACATATTTTCCTGATAGGAGCGTGGCATCGCCTACCGAAAATTACATTATACACTGCCCGTTTTCACAACCTTTCTAACAAAACAAAAAAATAAGAAACAAATTTAACGATTATTTTATGTTATTCCATTTATATTTATTCATCTTGAAAGATTGGATAAAAAGTTCTTGATAGCATCCCTTATTCAAGTAATTAACCATCCCCAAAATGTAAAAGTGGCAGTCACATCGGAAAGTGTATTTCATTCTCTACATGTTAAGCCAAAGTGCATCAAAATTGGTGATGAATTCAGGTCCGAAGGTAATTTTGTCCGAAACTTCCACACTCTGCGACGGTTTAACAAGCTATGGCACACACGAGAAATGACAGAAATAGATGGCAGATGGCGCATTAAGCTCGGAATGAAATAAGTAAGTGCACTTTGTACACCTCAAGGTCAGAGTCACAAAAGCGCAAGTGTTAGACCAGCCATCTAAAAATGTCAAGATTACATTTTTTTCATCGCTAAAGACGGTCGAGATGGTTTTCGGTATTATTAGCATGATCTCGGAAATAAAAGACGCATTATGTCAAACAGGGTTCAGTGGGGAGGAATTGTTATGATTTGGGCCACATTTAAAATTAACTTAAGGTCCGAAATAGCCTTTGTGAATGGAAGAATGAAAGCTGTTGACTATAAAGACGTCTTGGCTGAATATTTTCTCCCATTTATAACGATTTCAAAAGACGAAAAAGCTGGTTTCCAACAGGATAAAGCACCTCCTCATAGAGCACTATCCACTAAAAATTGGCTTAGCGTCTTTTAAATCAAGACTATTCCTTGGCCAGGCTTAACGATTAATTTAAAATGTCGGCGAATTGACGGATAGGATTATGTCTGCATGGAACGGAGTCTCTGATACGGCCAATAATAATCTAATTAAAAGTGTTCCTAAAGGACTACTTCATGTTATAAAAAAACAAGGGAAAACCTTCCAAATATTAAGCAAAAATTGTATTTGAGTTTATATTTATTCACAGTTTTTTAAGGACTTTTTTTAAATTTTGCTTTAAAACTGTTAAAAAACAAAATTAAATATGAATATGTTTTTTCTTAACATTCAATATTAATTAAATGTTTATTTTGTATCATCGGTTCAACATAATATTTCATCAATAAAAAAATAAGTCAAAATTACCTTTGAGTTTATATTTATTAGCAGCACTGTATATGCAACGATTGGGGTTAAAATCAAAAATAAAAAAGTCAAATAAGTAAATTATAAAAAGTTACTACATGGCGTGGCGGTGTAATTGGTCCATATTTTTTCGAAAATCAGAATGGCATTAACACTTGTGAATTTTTTCTCATGGAGTTTCCTGAGGAACAATGCTTATGCGGATAATTCTCAAACTATTCAATACTACAAAGACAACGTCATCGAGCAAATATTAATTGAAACATCATTATGCGAAAAGATCATTCAAAATGTGGTTAAAAGATTGACAGCCTGCCGTCTTTTTCAATATTAACCGGAATAAATGTTCTTTATTTTTCAATAAAAATAAACAAAGATTTTATACAATTTATGCCTTTTATTTAAAATGAAAAAAGACACCTCAAATTTGAAACATCATTATGCGAAAAGATCATTCAAAATGTGGTTAAAAGATTGACAGCCTGCCGTCTTTTTCAATATTAACCGGAATAAATGTTCTTTAACTTTCAATAAAAATAAACAAAGATTTTATACAATTTATGCCTTTTATTTAAAATGAAAAAAGACACCTCAAATTTGAACACTCGTCATACTTGCGTCTTTTTAGAAAAATACCTAAAAAATACACGTATACAGTAAATTTTTTTACCACATAGCCACCAAGTCACAATATTTAAATTTTGTGTAGAATAAGCGACAAAGATTAATAACTTCTAAACCACGCAGGACTTATTCATGAAATTTGCTAAAGAGATCAGATTCAGAAAGATAGCGAAAGGACTACGAATGTACATAATTCTTAAGGAGAGTTAAACTATACGACTACATACGACGAAAGTTTTCAAAAAATTACAAAACTAAACCTAAATTTACTAATCGAATAAAAAGCTCTTCTTTTCAAATAGAACTGGAAAGAAGACCAAAGAACTTATTTTAAATAAATTAAAATTTCACTGAAGCGTTGCCAAGTTTTCTTAAAGTTTCGCTATGCACAGAAAAATACACACAAAGTTTCAGAATTTTTTTGCATTTCATCAATGACTGCCAAAAAGTGAAGAATAAGAATCAATATTTTTTTTTTTTGTAGGAGTTAGAAGAAAATAACTCAATATTCTGTGTATACGACCAAGGAAAAAAATGCAATATTCTATACATACACACGATTACTATATATATATCAGAGTATTTCAGATCTACATAATGAAATAGAATTAATTAATGCTATCAGAAAAATCGATATTCAAGAAAAACACAATTTTACAGTCTTTAAATTTAACTCAATCATATGCTCGTAGTAACCGCATAGTTTTCGTAATTTGCATTTTTCAATTAAATCAGTTAAAAGTTCATCAGTTCTTCCATTTGTTTGTCGGAAAAATTCAACTGTCTATCCAGCTGCTGTTACTTCTTTGTGCAATTAGGCAACAATGTAAATTGAGTGGCGACGCCTTTACTTCCTACAGCTATTTCACCACAGTCACCGTCCTCTTTCAGTCTACTTGATGGTGCAACTAATTTTTTGTTCACTTATTCACTTAAAAGCCTTTGAGTCTACCTACCTATGTATGTAACAACACTTGTAGGATTTCCTTTTGCTGTTGCAATGGCTAATTGAAAAGTAACTAAGTATTTAAAGAGGAGTAGGTTAAGGGCTCTTTGAAAAGAAGGAACTTTGAAATGAAATTTCTCCTTGCCATTATGATGCAGTAAGTGCTAATTGAAGAATTAGTGACTTCACTTCATTGAACTTTAGTGTACATTCACTATAGAGCTGCAAAACTTGAAACAAAAAAAAAAAATGTTACAGAAAACGATTGCATTAAATATTTAAAAAAAAATTAGAATTAAGTTTTCGTTGTTTTACCCAAATTATGTCCCAATAAATATCAAAAAATATTTATCATTTTCACCAAAAGGAAGTATTTTTAGAGCTTATTTCTGGCTTATTTAAATACCCATAGAACTAAACTCAGGTGAATGGTGGATATGGCTCGTAAAATTGTATTGCGTAGAAGACATATTAGACTAGGTGACATATGTAATATTAGGAAACTGTTATGATTTCCATAAGAAAAAAATTAGTAATTTTCAAACGCTGAAAACCTAATTTAAGCCTGCTCAATTTTGCAGGATATGCAACGGGAATTTCGCCTTACGGCAAGCGATTACCAGGTACCACACCGAAAAAAAAGACCGTACTAAATTTGAAGAACTGCCTTCCTCCGATTTAGTGTAAAAATTTTCCTTAATCTAAGTTATTTTTCCTCATATTGATGAAAATATCGTCTCATTTAGTAATTGAGTCCTTTGAAATGAGTTCATGTTTCATTAAAGCAAGTCAACGCTCTTCCTCAAATATAGAGTTTGTGGTTTTAGTAAAACTTTCCTTTGAAATAGTAAATTTTTCTTTGCGAAGAATTTTTGAGGACAACTTGTTCCTCATTTGAGTAAAAACTTCCTCAATCTAATGGAATGTTTTGTTTAAGGAAATTCGTACTTAGTTAGTTTCTTAAAAAAATTTACTACAACGTAGGAAAATTTTCCTTAATAAATGAGTGGCAACACTCGCTGAAATTAATATCTATTCTTCTCGTAAGTATTCTGTTTTTGCCTATATACTTATAGTTCTCTACTTGTTTTTTAAATAAAAAATAAAAAAATTATGTCGTCGCCGGGAATGGAACCGAAGCTTTCCTGATCAGACAATGGTTGTTACATGCGCAGTTCAACAACATCATTTTAGTATATCTTATAAATGCTGTCTGTGGCTGAGTTGGGTACGATGAGCATCTTTGAACAGTGGCATGGCGCAGAACACAGGTTCAATTCTCTGATCGGGGGCAGGTAAAAAAAAATTTGAGTTCTTCTTTGAAGTTTTAAAAATGTATTATACTTACAATTAAAATAAGAATGACTGACAATAAGTAACCAACAAATAAGAAAATAGAGGAAATAGAAAATTAACAAATTTTTTTGAAATCAACGAATTTATTTTAAGTAAATTTCTTTCATTTAAGGATACCTTCATCCTTAGAAAAATTAAAATTTTCTTCAGTTTTATAACCTTGTGCTCACATTGAGTAAAATTTTCCTTATTTTAAAGCAGCAACATTTACTTGTACTAAGAAATCCAACTTACTTATTTTGAGGAACCCATGGCTTTAGCTCGTATTGAAGGACATTCTTTCCTTACATTAAGGCATTTTTCCTTAAATGGAGTAAGTTTTTTTTTCGGTGCAGTACTAGACTTCGACACTGCCTACAACATCAAGAGAAGGTAATTTGAGGAGAAGGAAGGGATTTTATATAGATATGTATGTAAGGTACCACAATGGGCAAACTGCATCAGAGTGAAACTCTTGCTATGTGACAGCGACAATTCTAACCTAACTTAACTTGAATCGTAAACCAATCTTTACTCTTTTCAATAAAAAAAAACTATCAGATATCTCAACCCATTAATCGGTATTTTAAGGGGGCAGGGGCAGTAATAGCCGTGAAAATTAGAGCATTTTCAAAAAGTTTTTTTTTTGGTATTAATTTAATTTATTACATTATGTTTCAACTTGACTTGACGAAAGTTTAAAAAAATAAAAATATTAAAAATTTATAGCTGGCTGTATTGGACCCTGTCCCATACAGAGTCTCTTGCAGTGCCCATCACAAATCCTTGGAAGATCATTTAAAATCAATCGGATAAGAAAAATTAGTTAGTTAAATAAATAATCTAGTGCCTGATCGAAGTTTAATTTTTTAAAATTAACAAAATGGCGGCCTTAGGAATATTTACCTCCAGATTTTCGGTAAAAAACCAACAGTTAATTGTTCATAAAAAATCGATTTTTTAAAAAAAAAAAAATGCTTCGCTCAGGCACTAGCTTTCTATGTTTTTCAAAAACTGTGTAAATTTCATTGAAATCTATCCAGCGGTTTTCGAGTTGCAGTGGTCACCGGTTCCGAAAACAGTTTTGAGAAAAACGCATTTAAAGTTTTACACTCGGTACTCTTACTAACGATAGCCCTTTGGTTAATTCCGAATAACTCCAAAAGTAATTGTCGGATTGACTTCAAATTTTCAGGGTATATTTTTAAGATATTATACTTTAAGAAAATGCAAAAAAAATCGATTTCTCAAAATCCATGAATGCCCCTGCCCCCTTAAATACCCAATAGCCTGGAATGGGTTAAAGACAAATAATACAAATTCTATGGAAATAACTGCCAACTGTATGTTTTCGAACGATTTATTGAAAACAAAAAAAAAAAATTTATAATAAGCATAAAAAACAATATTCCTTAAAGTGACTTCTGTTTCAAAATAAACTCAGCAATGCTCGAATGTGCTCTAGAAACTTTAGTTCAGATATTGAAACAGCAAGGAATCTTGAAGCCAGCTGTGCTCGATACGCAACACAGTATATCGGGTGCTATATAATTAGAAAATATCATATGAATAATGATATAATATAATATCATATCCATGATTTAATGCTTCCAACCAAATCGCACCGTCAAAACAATACGGCCAGAAATAGAAATGACATGTTTTCTAGTTATGTACACTATAGCTTTATATATCCCTATCTTCATATCCAATGGAAAATTTCAGATTTCATTAATCTCAATTTTTTCAAAACTTAAGGTTTTGAGATGTGGCCCTGTTATTCTGACTGTGCAAAATACAACCAATTTTGCAACAAAATACTTAAAAAAACGTATTACGAAAATGCTTCATGGAAACCGATTTAGAAAAGAGTAAGTAGGTATTTTGAAAACAAAGAATCACTCAAAAAAAAAAAAAAAATAAAAGTCTTATATTTAATATGTATTAAAATAATGTTAGTCAATTCAATCACTTACAATATTTGTTAATTATTAGTTGACTTGTTTGACATGACATGAGTTTCGGCAGAACAGAACATAGACTACCACCTGACGCAACCAACCATATTTTCGTTCGATCACACAAGCAAATCCGAGACTCACAAAAATCAAAATTTGCTGAAGAACAGACCGTCGCGACTGTTGGACTGGCAGATTTGATATTTGAATATACACGGGTACGTGTATGTTAAATATTTCAGTATCGTTGGATGTACTTACATATCGTATGTACCTATGTAACTGAAGGGGTGGGTTTAATTTACATATACATACATATAAATTTATATGTATTATTTTCGAAATTTATGGCTTGCGTGAGTAAAACATGGCTATAAAATTTGCCCCCAAGCATTACATTGAAATCGTTTTTGGCATTGACAATATTTATTTTTCTTAAACCAAAATATTTTTTTAACATTTATGACTACAAAATTGCAGGCATGTTACACAGAAAATACCAATTTATGTACCTAAGTTTATGCGGGTGTTTTAAGCGAAGCGCCTAAGGTGGAATAATGTTGAATGAAACTGAATCGAAACAAATGATGACTGAAGGCGGTTATTATTGAATAGCTAATTGAAACTTTAAAACGATAATCATCAGCTCTAAATATTGACTTTTTTTAAATGATACATGCAAACTTTATATTATATCCTGCAAATATGCTGACTATGTAAACTTTACATTGTAAGGTATACTTTCTTTTACTTTATTTAAAGTATGATGAATGTATTTATTTTTTTATGCTGTTTTAAAGTTAAGCGTATAAAATATTAGTTCATTAACCTCCCTATCGTCTTTTTGGGATTAAGGGTTGAGAGAAGACATGTCAGAAAAGACTTCAATCCTTTGATGTCTGTTCCTACTTTTTTGTCGTATTTATGGCTTATAACTTTCTGAAATCTTGAGTCTTATTTTGAGTGGGTAAAAAGTTTTCGTCTTCGGAAGACTTTCTTCATTTTATGAGTTAGATGTGGTTACACTCGAAAAATGGATTCAAAAAATATTTGAAAATGTGATGTCATCCATAACATCTACATGCGGGATATCGATTTCACAATTTTTCATAATGAAATCATAAGTGCTGAAAGATCATTCCACATTTCCTCCTCCCATTACATTCCTTGAAATGTTAATTCTGCTATATCAATTATTATTCCATTTCCTTTTACATTTCACTGAAATTGAAGTGCTGTCCCCTAATGAACAATTATTTAATGATTACTCAAAAGCTTTTAGATGAGAAAAAGTTGAAATTATGTTCGATTAGTGGTGTCTTATGTTTTAGTATATCGGGCATTTCACGCGAAGCGGACAGGGGAAATAGGGTTCATGTTTCCAATTTCAGATATATTTGAATATGTTGTACCTATATATGTCCTCGACACAGAAAAAAAATTTTTAGAATGGCAACACTGATTTACCAAATATGGGCCTTTGAAAATTGGAGAAATGGTAAGGTAAGTACTGTTTCAAGTGCCATTATTCAGTTTTAAATAAGTGTAGTGAAATAAATTAACCACTGAATTTTATACTTCATTTATTGGCATTTTCAACCTCATAATTCGATTTTGAAAATAAAAAAAAAAAAACACTGAAAAAAATGATAAATATTTTTTTTTTTTATTTTTACAATGTTCGCCATACAAAAAGTTTTTTTTTTAGTGCATTATAAAAAAGCTTATATTATGTTTATACTTCATGCCAAGTTTGTTAATGGTCCTCTAAGCCGTTTTGGAGCTATATGCATTGCAATGCTGAAACCCGATGCAGCTCCGTTCTCGCGTCGAGTCGTTAGCACGACTTACTATTACATATATTGATATTTGGCCTATGTTCAGCTCACAATCGAAATTGATTATAAACCAAATATTTTCTTATGTGCTTTTGTATTTTAAGAATAAATATGGAATCAAAAAGTATGGCTCTGATTTGGTTTCGGAGATATAGCCATCGGAAGTTGCAGATCTTTCTTTTGCTATATCAGAGAAACTGTTTATCTGAATGAAAATCATACACAACATTCGTTGAAATTGTACCCGAAATGGTTTGATATCAGCGAATCTTTTTTTTCTGTGTAGAGCGCACTCGGGCAACCTCAATATTCTTTTTGAGCTTGAAAACCGCATTTATATTCTATCATATATTCAACACCAACTTCGCTAGCCACATTAATTCTACATAAAAGTTAGGATTATTTGGTTGTCCTGCGGCCTCGGTTCAGGGCTTACATCCTCCAATATAACCATCAGCGGCTTCGCTATGATATATCTGATGCCGGCTTCTTTAGCCATAGTAATTCGAAATAAAAGTAAGAGTTAGTTGGTGTTTGTCCACTTTACCATAATTGTGAACATAACGCCCAAAACTATTTGGCGTTATGTCCTCATGCTTTTGGGGATTAAATGCGTTCTTAGAAGTGGTCCTAAGACCAAAAAAGAAATGTTGATTATGACTGAAAAAAAAATGGACCTAATGTCTAAAATTTATTTGGGGATTATGACCATTGGGGTTATGACCGGCTACCTATGAAACTATGCGACAAATTTTTCAAATGTAATAATAATTTAAGTATTGTTAAATTATCTTAGTTCTTGATTCTTGAAAGATCGCCGATATTTATTTTACAAATAATTTTGTAATTACACACATCTCTAATATTCGAAGGATTACTGTCTGATAATGTACAAATGTGATACATTTTTCCTTAAGAGTTTTCAATGTTCATAAATTTAGGAAAATTATGCCATTGTCATTCAAAAATCCGCCTCGACATGTTATGTTACTTTTCCAACTGGGTTATTATAAGTGAAAAAGGATAGACAGTATAGCATGCGTGTGATTGTGACAATAATTTTAAATTAAATTTTTGACTGGAGAATGTGACAATTATGAATGCCTTTGACGGTTTGTAATAGTGTTACTTTTTGACTTTATATACAAAATGCTTTCAACATTTTAAAAGCCTTTAAATTGACAACACAAAATCATGGGAATTTTTTCACAAAATTTTATTAAAATTTTTAATTGAATTTTTGTTAGCTTAACAGCTTTCATGCCGATATCTAACATTAATTATTTGAAATATTATTAAAAAATTCTTTGAGCATTTATATACATACATATATGTAGATTTTGGATACTATTTAGTTTTACTTTGAATTTATTACAGTAATTAAAAAGGACTAACCGGTGACTTTGCATTAAAGCTTACACTTATTCTATGTGTAATTAAAAAAATCTTATTAAAATCCAGCATTTCATATTGTTAAATCAGCTAATAAATTTCTTTGTATTTTTCTTTACTCCAATTCTCTTCACGAATAGATATTTCCAATTCGCTCACAATGACCGAGGTGAAAATTCCCAATCACATAATGCGCTTTAAAAGCGCTGTGCTCGGATGCCGCTACAGTTTGGATGGTGAATCGCTGTACTCAGTGAAATGGTACAAGGATGGTCATGAATTTTATCGCTACGTGCCGCGAGATAAACCGCCTGGACAGGCATTTCCACTGCCGGGTGTGAATGTTGAAGTAAGTTTTTTATGTGTAAAAATTAAAGCAGAACAAAAATAAATTTCAGTTCAGTAACAATATTTTTTATTGAGTGTTGGAGCAAAAGAAGAAGAAGAAGAAGAAAAAACAGTTTTGAAACTTTTCTAATTTTTTCAAAAGAAAAGTTTTTATTGTTTTACTTTAGCTTATGTAGTGGGGCCAATAAAATTAAGTTTGAATTTTTTTAGCTTCATGTTTTTTTTCTCGTATAACTTGTATATGCAGATAATTGTGGGTGCTCCAAAAATCTGTTATTCTGTTTTCCTATGATAATTCAGATTGCTTTTTAGTTACAGCTTTAGTATGAAATTTTTGAGACACTCTGCAAAAAACCAATTGATGTTAAAATCCATAGCAAAATTTAAAATTGACCGTCCCTTTGTATGTATGTATGTGTATGTCCACTATCTAAAGCTTTTGTGGTTTTCCCGCAATACTTAGAGATACATACATGTTAATGTCTGCTTGTAAGTAGCAAGGACTTTCATGCTCCCAGCACCCCCAACTCCTGCATTGCCTTTCATGTTAAAATTTAATTTTATTTTTATTACAATTTATTGCATTCATTTTACACTTTGGCCATAATAATAACGACTATGAGAAACATGACTTTTGCTTTAATTTGTATGTATGTATGTACGAGTACTTTGAATGAATATGTGCACTGTCTGTGTATATGTATGTATGTATGTGTCTGAGTTCTACTCTACATTGTTGGCAACTGAGTCAATGTTGGCGATTAGAATCAACCTTTTTTTATCCTCTATTCGCTAAGAATTAATGTTATTACTAAAAAGCAGTAGAAAAAATCTGCTGATGTTCATGTTGATGATTATGTTGATGTCGAGCGCCATAACGATGATGTTGATTTTATAATGAAAACTTTTGTCCGAAATATTGTTGTAAGTTTGCTGTAATCGCATTATGTCTCTATTTTGTTGCACACAATTTTTAAGGGCGAACATTTTATACATTAATTTTTAAGAGAGGTCAGTAAAGGGTCAATGATTTAAAATTTGTGTTAATAGCTGTGTTCCCGTACGATTTAATTAAACTTTTGGTTAAGTCCTAAGTCAAAACAAAAAATGAGAGACGTAAGAGTGAAATTGCACTCAACGAGTGACTTAGCTACAAAAAGTACGGGAACAAAACTTTGTTAAAAATTTGTAAATATTTTTATTTATTTGTGTAGATAAATTTATAATGATCTTAAACTTTTTGGATATTGATTTTATAGCTCAATAAATTAGGTACCTATCAGGCAGAGGCGTACCGTGCATATCGGGCGCTAGGGGCAAAAATTATGTGGCCGGGGCGTCCCTACATTTGAAACTGATATTTTAGCTGTTATGGCATGAAGACAAAAAGCCGCTGTCTT
The DNA here is from genome assembly GCA_963662105.1 of Meiosimyza platycephala. NCBI lineage: Eukaryota > Metazoa > Arthropoda > Insecta > Diptera > Lauxaniidae > Meiosimyza > Meiosimyza platycephala. The sequence goes on along the minus strand of OY759210.1, from coordinate 28,647,519 downwards.
TTTTCTAAACTCACGTAAAAGACGTTTTTCTTTAGAATGCCAAATTGGTCCATGGTACAAACCGCCATTGTACCTTGGACCACAGGGTACCTAATATACCTTGAATCACGAGACTACATTTACCAACATTTCCCTTTTCTCTGTACTAAATAGTTTTTTATGATAAATTTTGGGCTTATATAGCAATGAAGTCCTTCCAGATAATCGTCATTTAGCTTAATGGCAAATGAAATATGCTTTTGCGATGCTGTGCTATTTATCAGGAGATGCACCACTTAAGTCATTTTAAATTACCTCCTTTACCGTAAGCGGCAAAATGGTCGTTAAATATATCTCAATTTGCTAGGGTTTTTGAGAGTGAGAAGTGAGGACTTTTTTTTAGTGAATGAAACTAAATCGATTTAGTAAATTTTAATGTGTATTTGGTAGAGTTTTTTAATGTGAACAGTGAGGAGATTTTTTTTTTTTTTTTTTTTTGGTGAGGTTAATAAATTGTTTGTTATAAAACACAAATACTCCAAAGAAATATACAAATTCTGTTTTAAAAGTTAAATTGAAAATGATGAGGAAAACATAAAAATTAATTTTTGAAAATTGATGTTAGTATCGAATTTGCAAGACATTTTTAATTTTACTGTTCCTTAATTTCTTATTTCTAACATTAAAAAAAAAAAAAATTTAATGTTTCATTCTTTAAAGTCCTGCACCTGAAGACCGTTAAAATGCGGCTTACTAAAATTTTGCAATTGTAACAACATATGAGTATTCCATTTATGTTTATTTTACCCCTACTATTGTTGGAGTAGTGTGCAATGGATAGAACATGTAGTAAAATTAGCCGTGACAAAAAGCATTGCATATTTTCAAGCGTTTCTTGAATTAATTAGCTTCCACTTTTGTGCTTATAAATAAATTAAGAAATTACACTTATCTTTATTTATTTCTACTAATTTGGCTGAAACTGACCTTAGTAACCTGCTGTCAAGTTCTTAAATTTTAATCTCTTCAAATTGCTTTCGCGACCCTAACAAATTTGTTTTGCCACCTGCATTTTTCAGAATTTATTTATTTTTTATTTCACAGAATACGCATAATAAGCTGTATATATTTCTATCTGCCTTTGTCAATGTACAAACAAACGAAACAAAATTGAAAGCAAAAAATTGCTAAGCAACGCATTTTTGCATAGTCCCTAAAAAAAAAAATTGTTTTTACTTTCACTTTTGTTTAGTCATCTTAAAACCATTTGAGGGCCATGGTTTTCAATAAATCTCCGCTAAAAAGTCAAAAGTCATTAATCTTGATTGAAGGCACTTTTTTTTTTTGTTTTTTGGAAGCCGTGAGTTTTTCTTAATGTAAATTTAATTGCATGACTTACTTTTATGTTGTTTTTCACCAAGCAATTTCTATTATTTCACACTAATTTTTTTTTTTTTTGTATTTTCTTCATTTCTTGTTTACTATTTAGTTAAATGTAAAATAGATGAGGAAAAAATTATGTAAACAAATTGTTTTTTAAACGCCAATTCATGCTGCGTCAAATTGCTGAAATATTTTGTTATTTCATTAGTATGAGATTTAAAAAGGAAGAACCTTATACTCGTAAAAGTTTAATTTTCGCATAGGTGTTTTGTTATTTTTTAATCTGCTTATTTCAAGGTTTTCAGTTGAATTATTGATTATCATGACGAATTGATTTTTCCGAATTAATTGATGAAACAATTTTGTGGTACTACTTAATTGCTAACTGTTTAACTTTGACTTTTCATTAGTATTTAATTTAAAGTGTAAAAGGGTAAATTATTTTTCTTAGGAAAAATTCATTGACACATTTGTACCCTTAACCCTCTGCAACTGACGTGCCCTAATTTTAGCAATTCCACTGACGTGGTAGTCTTATAGAAGACACCTTTTTAAAATTGATTTTTTTACTCATTTAAGTATTAAAACCTATTAAATTTTGTTCAGATATAAAAATTAACACCTGACAATCCATGTTAATGTAAAAAAGTCAAACAAAATACGTTTGCTAAAATTATATGCTTTATTATTATGCTTGAAACAACGCAAATTAAACTCTTTACTTAAGAATTAAAAAAAAAATATTGTTGTTAACAATTTTTAAGGAAAATTGGTACTGAATATAAATAAACACATTTTAATTTACATATCTTTCAAATTTCCGCAAAATCCCACGGTTGGATCAGCAGCTATATAGCCACAAATTTTACATTTTTTGTATGTAATTTTCGAATTTACTGAGGTGTAGTCTCATAGACACTATGGAAGGTTTACAATTCTACTGACGTGGTAGTCTGCTAGAAACTTACCGTTATACTGAAGTGATAGATTAATAGACACTTAATTGCGTATTTTCGCACGTACGCATGCCAGTTTTCTGGCACGTCATGATTTTAAAAAAATCTAGAAAAATAGAAAAAAAAATTGTTTTAGGATTAAAGATTTCCTGGTCTTTACGTAAGTGTAAAACGTCTCGATATCCTCACAAGATAGACATACTCTTAGTAAAATTTCGGTATCAGCTGCTCAAAATTCATTGTACTGGATTAATGCCATCCCAGATACATAGTACGTACATTGCAACATCAGGCATTAAAAACACAAAAGTAGATAATAACAATAATTTAACTGTATTTCCTTATAAGCTTATAAGTTGATGTTTTAAGTTAAAAAAATGGTTAAAAAAAGTATTGAGTCTCAGTAAATCGTTTTTCTATGCCAGCAAATTGCCTTTTACTCAAGACGAACGTATGTATTTGTTATTGAACTTTTCAAATGTTTTAAACTTATACATTCAAGTGTCTGAATGCTTTATCTTTTCGCTTCCTGAAAATAAAAGTATGTATTTCTATTTTTTTATTTTTCATGAGTAGAAAATTGTTATAAAAAATATGAAATTCTTGGAAAAGTTTTTATTTCTTGAAATTCATTTCAAAACAAAGTTAGTTGAAAAAAATACCGTAATCCTACTTAAACTCTACCACAAAATCAGCTACTAACTTGGTGCTGACGCCTAAGATTTTCTTGACCACTTTAAAAATTGTTTTGTGTTAAGATTTCGAAGAAAATAACAGATTTGTAACGAAAAAGAAATAAACTGAGAAAATTCCCCATTCAAGTAAAATTTTGCACAAACAATAACAATTCGTTTGTTGTTTTTTTTTATTGTTTTTGTTTTATTTTTGGTTTTCAACTCTCATTTTAAATTTGTATGAAATGATGACATTCGTAAAAATCTCAGTTATTTCTGGTTGTTGCTACTGAATATAATGCGAAAAATCTTATATTTGTGAGAATGCCAGTCGCTGATTTCAACTTTGTTGCAATTTTTGTTGTTTTTATTTTTGCTATGTTGCTTTAGATGGAAAATCTGCTGATACTCGTTGTATACATGAATATGAAAAATACTCACAGAAAAACAATAACAAAAGTCACGTTTCAACTTGGGCGAAGTGTTTTCCTTCCATTTATAAGTGGAAGTATATGAGAGAGTGGACCTATCTAGAAATCGTCAGTGTTGGTTTTATAACAAAACAAAAAACCGATTATTTTTTGTTTAGAGCGGATAATTCCGTCGTCAATCTTATGAGGAGTTTTAGTAAAACTTTAACGAGTAAGAAAATTGAATATTTTCATTTGAAGTATTAGACAACCTCTCATAGTTGACACCAAGAAAGGTCCACAGAAGAACGCAAAATGGTCTATGTCTGAGAAAATAGTTAAAGGCATCTTAGCTATTTCTCCTAATACATATATAAATTCCCTTCTCATAATAAACTGAGCTCCTGATCAATGAACTTTTGTATAAATTATTTCAATCCAATCAGCGTCGAAGAATAACTTTTTAGAATACAAGCCGATAACTTAATCTTCGCAAGTTGTCAGATTAAAAGCTCGGATTTTATATCATTTACTTACGAAAATATTCTATAAGTTTCGAATCAGTCATCCTCGAAATTGTGTTTTGTTCTATGTGAGCGTATTTTTCGGAACTGACTGAACAATATAATTCTTCAAGTTTGATGGAAATACACCAAGCGTGTAGGAAAAATTAGAGATCTTGCGTAAAGGCTAAGCACACACTGCGTGCTTATTGAGTTTGAATTTAGCAAGAACTCCTCTCACTGCCCATGTTAAAAGGAATGTGCTGAAAAATTACGAAAACTTTTTTGCTTGCTGGCTTAACCAATTTTCAAATTCAAAGAAAAAATGCTCCTTCAAGGTAGATTTTTAACGTCGCAAATCCAAAAACCTAGCTTCCCGATAATTTTTCAACACCAGATCTTCGTTTTCAAATAGATATCAATTTATGGGAATGTGTACAGTATCGCCAGAAGTGAACAATTCTTGAAGTTTCACATTAACCTAGTGCGAACTCAATATCCCACCCTTCAGCAAATGCAAAATTCTAAATTCTGCTTGATTCTTAAATGCAAATAAGCCTTGGGTGAAATCTTCATCAAAACTTCATTCATATGAAATTTTATTTTATCAATCACATACAGTAGGGTTGGCCATTTACCCTCCCGCGGTCAAAATCTAAGAAACGTGCCATCATTCGTCCCGCCGTGCAGTTGCTAATTTCTATGTGCTGAAAAATGAATATGAAAGAAACCCAGTCGGAATCAAACGTGCAAAAACAAAACAAATGCAAACAAAAACATTATTTATTCGAAAGGCAATTTCTTAAGCATGTATTATTGAATTGTATTATTTAATTGTAGAAAAAAAAATAAATAAATTTTTATGGAAAAATTGTTTTAGTTCGCGGAAAATTACTTTTTATTTTTGATTTGATTTGATTTGATTTATTGATTTAGTACATCCTTAAGCTACGAGATACAAAGCATCTTAAATTTGACAAGCTTAAGTCACAAGTTGATGAATTTTGAGTTTAAAAATATTTTGTGTAGCCATACGATGCTTTCGCAGTTTATTTATTTCTTTACATCAGTGATGCACGGATTTCTATTGGGTAATTTTTTTTTTTACGTGGAAAAGACAAAATACATTAATACAAATTTTTTTTTTCGTTGGAATTCCTTCACATACACATATGTACACACACTAGCACGAAATGTTTGTTGTAAACGTCAGCGCGCTGTCGACTTTTGGGCACCGCAGTTGGCTATCCCTAACATTATTGTTCACTCGCCAACACAGGCATAGATTAATGAAAACTGAATGGACGTAGCCAATGTTTGCATCCGCAAAAAAATGCATCGTTAAATATTTGTGTTTATCACATGATATGCTTTTAGATGATATTGACAGATTTATGTCATTTTGGCAGTCAGTATAGTGGGAGACACGAAGAGCGGAAAAGTAACAGATACTAGGGTCTTTCGAGTTTATGAGGTACTAGAAATATTCGAGGGTCCCGAATATTTTCATCGTACTTGTTTTCTAAAAAAAATAAAAGTATGTATTTCGAAAAATGCATAGGACTCTTTGATCCGGATCCAATGGAATCCTCTTGATTATGCTTTTTAATGGAGCTTATGGAACGATAGAAAATTTGATATTTAACAGATCCGGATGTAAATGGCAAATTATGAAGACTATATTTTTAGCAGCATATGAGAATACAGTGCAGTCGCGGTAACGTGACCACCGTCTAACGTGAACAACGCGGTAACGTGAACAAAATAAATTTTGCATTGACTACCTAGTAGCAAGATAAAATACGCAAAAGGCTGTTTATGTAAGTCAACGACAATGCAAGTGCAAGGTTACACGTGCCGGCGACCAGCCTACCTGAGTCATGCGTATGCATACTCGAGTTCATCGTACCAGCACGAGTCACGTTGCACCTCGTCAGCTTATTACTTGCACACGTATCTAGTGCAAGTTGGCGATCCCACGGTTAGCGTGAGACCGCTGTGTCAGCAATTAGGATACTGTATTTTAGGTTTCTTTATGATTTAAGTTAAGATTATTCGGTTAGTCTAATTTTGGACATTGTAAAGTGAAGTGAAGTTAAATAAAGTTAATTCATAATACAAGTGGAACGAGTTTGAATATTAACAGGACTACCTTTAATATAACAGGACTACCTTTGATATAACAGGACTAATTTTGATAACAGGTAACTGTAACTGGCCCGTGGGCATTGGCTGGCAAAGGCTAGCCAATGCGGCCAATAATTAATTTTTTTAAGTAACCCTTTCAGGATTACGTTTACTTGTATTTTTATTTTAATTTTTTTTTTAGTTTATGAAGAAGTTTTTTGTTTCTTTTAAAGGTTTTGTTTTTACAAATGATGTGAAGAATAAAAATTTGATGCAAAATATGTTACAGTGACTACGCTGCATAAATTTTGGTTTAAATTTTCATATTCGCTAACGTGAACAATTTCGCTACTGTGAAAATCCTTGGTTTTAATTAGTTCACGTTACCGCGACTGCACTGTATTAATGTTTTAATACCATAGATTAAAAAACCATAAAATCTACACTTGAAAACCCGTTGTGGTTCGAATAACTTCAAACATTTCTGCGTCACTAAATATATTAGTTTCGATCTTAGGTGGGGGTATTATAAAGCTTGTCAGAGCAGCGCAGTTGAGTGGTGAACTTGTTAAGTATTTTTGGTTGAAATTATTGTTGTGAAGTTGTCAGCAAGTGGAACATGATTTTGGTTTTTCTTTGCAACGCTTTTCTTCTATCACTGCTGACTTTTCTTGAAAATTCTTTTGTTCCAGTTACAAGAATAAAATCCAAATTGTTAAAAGTTGCATTTGTACTTTAGTTGTATTTGCAGCATTCGTACAATTGTGTGAGCATGAAAATCTTTTATAGTATGTACACACAGATACTAATGTACATATATATTTGTATGAATGTACCCAGTGGACAACTGGAAATTGCTCTCCCGCGACACAGCTCCAAGCACTCTTATATAAAAAGTTATTCGTGGTCATGACTGTTGCTTCCTGAGAATGGAAACATTCAATACAATTTTGATCAAATGCATCAAGCAGAAGACTGAAAGTGTTGGCGTTTACTCCGCTGAGAAGAAGTAAAACGATGTGACTGTAAATGGCACTGGTCAATATACCAGCCAATATAAAAATATGCCTTCAAACAGCAGACGTGCTGGCACAGTCGAAACACTTGCCTTGTAAGAAACCAAATTTTGATAACAATTGTATTATATTTATTAAATTGGACGTGGCACAGTCTTACTTATCTTCTTTCCACTAAGAATGCATTCCACCGAAAGCCTACTTTTTTTTCATCTACAGAATGTCTACTTAATCGGACACTTTATACAAAAAGAAAGTAAATTTGTTAGAAGTTGGAAAGACCTGCTCTTTCCCATAGTTTAACATCATATAATGATTCTACCTCCAGATTTTGCTAACTGGGTAGCTGACGAGATAATACGACTATAAAGCATTCGAATAAGAACAATGATGCATTCAGAGAAATCAACAAAAAGAAAAAAATGAATAAATGAATGGGAGTACAAAGCAGAAATAACTTTTCAAGAAACTATAAAACTTATTATCCATAATACAATTTAGCTTTTATGATTTTTCTTAAGAAATATTAAAAGACAATAAATACCTACTTTGGGAAAACTTGAAATGAAAACTAAAAGACTTGAAATGTTGACAAAAAAACTTTACTAAATGACAGGTCGATGATTTGTAAGCAAAATTAAAGTTATCAACTATTGACTATTAAGAAGTTTAATTTAGATTTTTTCTGTCGTAATAATGTGATTTGCTCATGTTCTTATTATGATCATTTAATTTTGACATATTTTTTACTTCATTTCAGCTACGAAATTCTTCGGATACACAAGTGATTCTACGTCGTGTTACATTAGTGTCAACGGGTCTTTACAGATGTGAGGTTTCGGGAGAGGCACCAGCATTTAATACAGTCTCCGAATCTGAGGAAATGACTGTAGTTAGTAAGTACATATACATACATATAACAATGTAATATCCACGTATTTAAGACTTCATCCTATTCTCTAAAAAAGAGAAGTAGCATAAAACTTGAATGTACCACATAAAACAGTTTTCAATTAATGTATGCGCTGGTGAAAATTAAAACTCCATTTAAATGTTAATTAAGTGCTAATAGCAACGACAACAACAACAAGCGTACCAACAAAAAGCCAAAAAATATTAAAACAAAAAAGTTTTTGTACATAAAAATAACGCTAATGCATTGCAGTTGCTATTTAGTTTCATAGAATATTTCTTTATTAGGGTTACCATGTTTTATGAAAATCAAAAATTTTATTTTAAATAATGGGTTGTTAGTCGTTATCATTATCATCTGCCATCAAATCAAACCACAATTTGTGCCACCATCAGATGTACCGTTTATGTTTCAAGAAGAAAATTGGCGCAAATTTCCCCAAAATTTTACCAAAGGGAAAATAAGAAATATTAAATAGTTTATATATCACACTGGCACGCACAAATATGAATGTTTAAAGTCCCCTTAATCTGCACTACGAAAGCTGCAAATTTCGCGTCGGGGGTCGATTTGTGTGCCCCTTTTATTTCGAATTGTGTTCGCCAATATGTAAGCCACACCATAACTGGAAATCATGGTATTTCGTGGGATATTCGTGATCATCTAAGACTCAGTCATAACTTTAAGTGCTCTAGTGTTAGAGGGTTGTTTGTGTAAACACAATCTTTGCATTACCCAACAAGAAAGTTCTCGGATTTTCCAAGGAATTTTGTACAGAATCACACTAAAATTTCTATTATTGTTTGTGGATACAATGGCTACTCTTGTAAGTTTTCAGTGCCTTCCATATACTCTTAAGAAAATCGATAATTTTTGGTATAGGCAAGGCTATAAAACTTTTACTTAGGGTGCATATTTAGGCTGGCCCTTATATAAAAATATTATTAAAATAAAATTTACACAAATACCACTTAATCGATTCTCATGGAACTTACACCCCATGACTTTTATATTAAGAGGCACTATTTAGGCCGTTCAAATTTTATTTAGGATGCATACTTTGGGTGTCCTTTACACAAAAGAATTTTTTAAATAGAATTTACATGAAGATTTCATAATTAATTTATAAATGCTTCTTATGGTCTATGAAAGGTTTTAGTAAAAACTTTTTACAAAGTGTGGTTTAGAAAAATGACACGCTCTTCAAAACCAAATTCATCATATATCACCAAATACTGGACGCAGATGAATGGGACTGAATCTATGGGCAATATATGAACAATTATGGTATACATTTGTTTAAAAATAAATCACTTATATCAGATATAAAATTAGGAGATTTCTCTGGTTTTCTGTATGCAGAAAAACATTATTGGGTATATATATCATTATATATTGAAAGACATTTCGAATAATTTTTTGGTCAAATCGCTCTTAAAAAACTGTGATTGTGATTTTTATTTTTAGTTAAATTTCTGAACTACAGAAAACATATTTTCTCAAAGTTTATCTTAAAAACATTGCTAAGACTATTCTTTTTTTAAATGACTAAGACTTCTGTAAGAATATTGGTAAATTAATAATATTATCACCGATTTTATATTCAAGGAAAACTAAGTTTTTGAAATCTGCAATATTGGGACTAAGCAATTTTCTTTAAATCGGCAAAAAATGTTAGTAGAAATAATTTTGAACTTAATTTTCGAGGACTGAATAAGTACATTTGAGGTTGTTTTCCTTTTACACGGTTTTTTTATACAAATATTTTCGCGTGTAAAACGAGGGAGAGGTTTTTTATTAAAATTATATTTTTATAATATTAAAAAAAAGGTACATTTATGCCAGTTGTTAAAATGTTTGCCTGGGACGCAGTACGCACGGGTTCAAATCCTGGAAGAGATATTTCTTTTTAATTTAATTTTACTTACAATTTTCATTTATAAAGCGATTTGAATTGCTCGACTGAGTTTTTAGCTTGCTTTTTCTCTGGAATAGTTTGAATGCGACTTCTTCGATAGCTCGGCCGCTAATTCAATTTCGAATATCTCTGAACCTGGTCAATAATTTTCACTGTGTGATATCTCATTTTGAAATGGATAAAAATGTTAAAAATTTAAAGAATAATTTAAGTATTATATGTAAGATCTCGATATGGGGCACAGTTTGCAAAGTTGTCATATTTTACTAAGGCCATTTTCACTTAATTTGGTCGCAAATAAAGGTCTTAAGGTCTAGAAGCTTAAAATAATTTTTTGTGTATAGTAGACGACATACAAAAAAAAGTGATATCCATAACTTTAAACTTAGATTTGTGGGCTTTAAGAACTAAAATTTTTAATAAGTACCAAATACGGCTATTTTCAGGCCAAAATATGGCTCTTTCTCAGTACTCCGACCACCTAGAGAGTTCAAATTTGGACTGAAGTGCTATGTAATAAAGTACTTTGAACAAAATCGGAAACTTTTTAAATTTCAAACGTATGCTTTACATATGTGATATCATTGAAAAATAGTAAATATGTATTTAGAAAAAAAGCTCTATGGATTTCTTATGTTTTTCATATATCGACTCCAAATTACATCCCAAATAATCCCCAATTAAAGTTTTTGTAGTAACTCACACTTTTATTAAAAGTTGGTTAAAGCCCACCGTGAGATATTAGCACAACAATAGCACAAGTCTTATTAATTTTGAATGAAAACTTTTGTCTCTATGGGATTTTCTTAGCTATGGAATCAATTGATTGATTGTTTATAGGATATTTTTACGATTTTTAGCCAATTTCACACGATCTACATAAGTACATTAATTTACGCCCATATCGCTCTACGCGAGTCTTGACTGTTTTTACTTAATTTTATTTTAAAAATCTATTAACACTTTTTTCACTGTTGGCAACCCTGTGTTAATGTTGTTCCACTTTAAATCCTTCTTAGTTGATAAAATAAAAGAAAAAAATTAAAATGCAATTTTTATTTTACTTAAAAAATAATTACGCGTTGCGAAAAAATTAAAATTTGCATCACTTTGTTGTTGGCAGCGTAGCGATGGTAGTAGACAACAGAAAATGCACTATATTTTACTCCTAATGTTTGCTATCTTTTTCTACCAAAATTTTTGTACTCTGTAACAGAAGCATTTTAGATTTTTTACTAGTTATTTTCTTTTTCTCATTTCAACATAATAATAGTTTTGTGAATTTATACCGTGGCTGCAATCTTAAATGCATACATGAAATTCCTATGCGTTGCAATGCGTCCTGGAATCCTTAAAGTGCAGCGTTGTAGCCAGAAGGAAAACACTGTAAACGGGCGAAGGAACAGGGACAAATCAAAGCAGTAAAAAAAACGGCAGCAAAGTATATGGAGTAAAAATACTGCATTGCTGCTGCTGCTGCATAATCTATGCAAACAATTGAAAAGGGAATTTCATTTCGTCATATAACAAAAGACAACAACATATACATACGTATTTATGCAAAAAACACACACACACATACATGCACCAGTATAAATGCACACATGCAAATATGAGGAAGCATATAAAGTACCGCCGCTCATTCGGCGCCTGTTTGCTCCACGCTGTTACTGCATGATAGAGGCGGTACTGCAGCAGACTTAAACAGCAAGTACTCCATATATCTACCATTACTCACTGCATAAAAAGAACGAAAAATAACACAGATACTCATGATTGTATTTAGTAGTATTTGATATTTGAGGATATCCATACTTTGCTGACTGTCGTTACTTTGCTGGCTGTCGATACTTTGCTGACAAACGATACTTATGCCATGATTTCTCGTATGTGTTGTATTGAATCTTCACAGAATCTTTTAAAATATTGCCTTATAACCATATCCTTCTTTTCAAATGAAAAGTTTTTCAATTTCCCGACGTACTAAAATTACGTGAAAAATCGATAAGACTTCACATATTTCGTCAATTACATATCAGTGTATCGTATATTTTTAGTTGCATTCCCTCAGCGATACCTTTATACACTCGATACCATACATATGCACTTAACTTCAAAGAATGCATGCAAAAGTAAAGAAAAACAACGAAGAAAAACTCTGCTAAAGTTTATGCAAACAAAAAGCGTTCAAGTTCCTGGGAATGTCATCAAATGCGTCGTTGCTTGCTTACTGAGAGTGGTGTATTATTCACCAAATGGAATCTGTTCCACATTTACAATAAAAATGCTGAATTTATGTGATCCAATTTGCTTCTCCTGCTGTCGCTGCCGCCGCTGCAATTGTCGGTTAACATATCCCATATAAATCTTGGCATGTCTAGTGTGTGCTTGTATGTGTGGTATTCTGCAAAAGGATCTATTGACTTGATTACAATTTAAAATACGCAAAAATAATATTTAGGTGCAGTAATGTACATACATATTTCAAAATATATGAGGGGTATAAAAACAAAGTGGACAGATAGTCTCAATTTTTTCTCTCATAAATTAAACTAAGAATGGCATTTTGTTGCTCAAGGCTTAATTTTGTAAGACGAAACGTTATTGTTCCATAGTTTTGAGGAGTTAAAGCTGAGCAGCATTTATTGGAGATACCTATTTCAACCAAATACATATATGGTATACGTACCTATATACAGTATTGGCCAAAACTTAAGCACCCCCTTAGTACATTTTTTTTTCAAATAATAGATTTTTTGCGAAAATGACGTTTTTGAAATATGTTGTGAATTCTTTATATATATCTATACCTTTATTATTGACAGACAAATATTTTAAAAATTCAGCGTCTCATAAATAAAACGATATTGTCAAAGGTACATTTTAAGTCAGAAAACTTAACTGACAAAACTAAAGCACCTCCTCTTTTATGGTAAATAAATATTTTTAAAATTAGTACTCAGTTGTAAACTCTTTATTCTGGACGACACAAGCACATCTTTTGGTATAGAAGAAACTACATTATTAATGACATCCTGCGAAATCCCTTCCCAGAATATTTTCAAGGATTGAAATAGATCCGCCGTGGTTTTGCAATTTTTTCACTCGATTTTCATGTTAACGATCTCCCACAAGTTCTTAATAGGATTCAGATCAGGGCAGGTCAACTAAAAAATTAACTACTATTGCTCTCAAGCCACGCCTTTAAAACTTAAGAGGTGATTTGGTTTCGTTGTCCTATTGGAACATCCACTTAAGTGGCATATCTTCATCGCTATATGACAGCATCACATCTTTTAGTATGTCAACGTATATGGATTCATAATTTTATCAATCCTATGAATTTGTCCAATCCCATAACCGAAGAAGAAACCGCTGACCATTACATGTCCACCTTTGTTTTTTACAGTGGCTTTGCAATACGTAGAATTCAATCCTTCTCCTTTTAGTATGTGTACTCGCCTCGGATTCGCGATCAGTGACTTCCAAGAAGTCCGTATACTAAATTTTATGCAAATAGGCTAACTTTCAAAATATCCACCATATTGGATCTGCCATGTTTGATTTTGTCAACCTATCACGCCTGATTTTTAGAAGCATCCATCAGCTACAATTTGAGCCAAGATATGACCCGCTCGATTGCGAAATTTTATTTTGCAAAATTTTTTAACTGGACACTCGATTTTTCACCGGCTTCCGGCCGCTATATTGTACTGAAAAAAAAACACCCATTCTCATCCCAAAGGGGAATAGGAACATTTGAGATTTTAAAAACGTTTTTCCGCAGCGCTTATTTTTGGACAGACCTCTGTTTTGGTTAACCTAGAATGTGTTATATTATATATAAGAAGACTTTGTCCGTTTTAGCCCTCTTTTACATATTCGCTCATTTCAAAAATATTTGTATTTCAAAATGGAAAAATACTGCAAGTCTGTGAAGAGTATGATCGGCACGTGGACAGTGTTTTTGATTGAGCTTTAATAATTGGGATTAAATAAGAATGTACTAAACATCGAAATTGAAGATGAAATTCAGAAAAATGGCAATAAAAAATACTGCTAAGCTTTTATATATCATGAAGCTTGCATCATGCTGCAAGTCTCAAATAATTTGACTTTTCATATATTTTAGTTGTAAGGAAGATAGGCGTAATATTTAATAGTCCGATCACTCCCTTTTTTTTATAGAAATATTTTGATATAACCAAAAATACACGTGAAAAGTTTCAGAGCTCTACTTTTATTAATAGTCCTAATGCCATATATAGAATGTGAGACCACTGTAGACTGCAAAGATGTTTTTTGCAAAAAAAAAATTAAGTGAAATAGCTGAATTTGGCAGACATAATGATTTTATATGGTATGAACTGAAACTTTGAAGTTGGCTTGCTTTGCTAAGTTTTGTGCTTTACACAAAAAAACCGTACTCTTATGTAAAATGCCACGAAATTATCTCTATTTATATATGATGGGTTTCGCCACTAGCAGCCAATTTAAGAGTCTCAAATCGAAATTTCTTAAGAAGTTTTACTAGTTTATTTTATTAGGCCTACAGTCTTCATTATATTTTTATTTACTGACATAATTTTTTGCAGAAAATTTTAGTATCCAAGACAAAGTTCTCATAACTAAAAAGTCTACGCATTTCATAAACTCTAAAGATATGAGTTAATTAAATACAATAATAGCAGATTACTAAAAGTTCTGATTTAGCACCTTTAGTCTTTTTATTCCATTTAAAGAACATTCATTATTCAACTTTAAAATATGCAATATAGCACAAAATTTATTGCACAGTTGCGAAACATATTTCACTTTCAACTCCTTAATGTAAATAAATTTCGCCACAAGACATACTTATGTAGGGTTTCCTAAGCAATCAGTGCCTAATTCAAAACTTATTTTTCAATGCTTTAAAACAAAATCAAATTCCAATATGTGCACGGAAAGTACGAGCATCAGTGGAGACTTGCAAATCACACAAATCGTAGCTGTAAATAAATTCCAACCATGCGCTGAATTTTTCCGTTTACTACGCCGTACAAGAAATTCCCAATACGTCATAAAATATCAAATATGGATTCGAATGATTTTTTCCAAGCAACGTCTTCACCGTCTAAATGAGGAGTGAGAGCGCAGAGCAAAGACTTACACTTCATTGTTATGCCCATGCATTCGATAAAAGAAAAAAAGTGAAAGATAAAATAAAAGAAAAGAAAAGCTGAGTCTTTTCAACATATAAAATATTTCTCGGCCATAAAGCCGCAAGCCAAATCGTACATTTGGTTGTTACAGTAAAGGCAACTAATGCGGAAAAGCTTTGAATATTAAACAATGCAATGTAACCAGTCATAACCCTTGGAGCAACATGGGACAGCATGGATTTCTTAACGTTATGAAGAAACAGTAGTAGCGATTTTATGCTGCAAAAAACCAAAACATCAAAAATACACTCGTCATGCATCGTTTATAAATATGAACGGATTAGGGAGGATCACGTTAATGAAAGACGTCACATTGAATCTTAAATAACCCTATTCTGACATAAACGTAGTGTTAAATCAATTTTAAGATCATAAGTCAAGTTGAGCATCACATGAAACATTAAGACAAATATCAAATCAACAGCGAAATTCTGATAAGAAGGCCTCAAATGAGCGAGAAAAGCTTAAAATCTAACAATTAAGCATAAAGTTAGGAGACATGTAAATTTTTAATTCATGAGCATATCTAGCCCAGACGGCCAGCTCAAACTTTATTAAAGTCAATACCTTATAAAAGTCGTTCAAGCCATGGCCATGATATAAATCAAGTCAATTCAATTGTTATTTTCAAAACTTGCGTATTATATCGGGTGATTTTTTAAGCATTTGGTTTTTATAAATTGAAAAAAGAACATAAAATTTGCATTAGAGAATGAAATATTTATTTGGAGCGACACCTGAAAACCTTCCATTTACTCTTTAAAGATTATTTCATGTAAATGTTGCTCGCGACTACGGCTGAGGTGGTTCATCCGTAAGCTCCAATTTTGGCATACATACATCCAGCATTTTGGCCTATATCAAAGATAGCTGTAATGTAGCCTTCCAGGGCTACAATTATGGTTGGCTTGTCCTTGTACTACATGAGAGACTTTACGTAACCTCACCAAAAATAGTCGCATGATCTTGGCGGCCAATGGACTGCTCCAAAACGGGAGACTAATTGCTCACCACTCGCCTCTCAATAGGATGGTATCGCGTGCCGTGATGCATGTGGCACCGTCTTGTTGAAACCACATGTCAACCAAGTCCGATGCTTCCATTTTGGGCAAAAATAAACCGGTAATCATCGAATGGTACCTTGCTTCATCGACTGTAACAGTGCATTTTTCAGAAAGCATTGGCAGCTGTTGAACTGCCTCTGGCTGCTTTTCGGACCAAATTTGGGAATTCTGCTTGTTGACGTACCCATTGAGCCATAAATGAGCTTCGTTTTTGAAGAAAATTTTTTGATAAAAAATGGATTTTCATCCAACTTTTCAAAGGCCTATTCACCAAACAAACGACGTTGTAGTCGAACACCCGGCTTCAGTTCTTGCACCAGCTGTATTTTGTATTATGTATTTCATACCGAGGTCCTTGCGTAAAATATTCCAGGTGGTCGAATAACACAAGCCCAATTGTTGACGCCAACGAATATCGCGATCTTCATTGACACTGGACAATAGAGCAGCAATATTCTCCTCGGTTTGCACTCTCCACATACAGGTTGGTGGATTGATGTCCAATAAAGTGAAACTTCACAATGGCTTGAATAGCCTGTTCGGTGGGTCAATTATAACGACCATAAAATGGACGTAATTTGCGAAAGACATTTCTCACAGAGCATGAACTTTGATAATAAAATTCAAAGATTTGTAAGCGCTGTTCGTTTGTTAGTCTATTCATGGCGAACTGCCAAATCTTACGGACCATTTTTGGCGTTGACGAATCACGCGTAAGGTGTTAAAAAATTTACACTGAAAAAACAAATAAAAAAAAACACACGTTATAAGGCGAACAAGTGAGTGACTGATTTTCGTCTGCCTATATTTAAAAATGAAACAAATCTTTTATATGATATATAGTACAAGTTCTTAACTGTCAAAATGCATACAAAAACTGTAAAAAGCATACTAAAAGTCTTATTACTCAAAGACATGAAAATGTAGATAGCGACTTTCTGTTCTATATAAATGATATATTTTTTATACTTATCCCCATAGCTTTTGAGATGTTTCGATTTAAAAATGTTGAAAAAAGTTAAAAAAAAAACAAAAATACGAAGTTTGCAGATATTTAAAAAATTACCGAACATCCATTTTTTTTTTATATTTTTTGGCCAACGTTTAAGCTTGGACCTTAAAACAATTCTTATAAATCTTAGCTTCCTAAATCAAATCTCTGAACGGACGTAAGAAAAAGCGTAAGAAAAATGTATTAGCGAGATGCCACAAACTGTTGTCAATCCGCGCCCAAATTTTTCGGTTGATTGAAAATCTGGACAAAATAAGTCCAAAGTTTTTTTCTATTTTTGGATATTATCAACCCCTGTTTTAGCATTGAGTTCAAAGAAAACTCTCCCAAAATTTCAGCTACCTACATCAAACCTGTAAAAGGTACTAACGGTTTATTACCCAGAAATGCTTCAAAGTAATTTGTGTCCGAAAGTCGGTGTTTTTGAGACACTTGACTCCGTTTATCTCAGAAGCCGGATGTGATGTAAAAGAAAAAGCGTCAAATATAACATAACGATTTCGTAAAGTCATAAGCAAATTCGTATTTAAAAAAAAATTGCTTATTAAAAAGTGCCAATGATGGGAATTTCACTTTTCAAAAATAAAAATCGATGTTCTTATTTCTTTAATTTAAGTTCTTCATTTGAATAACGTGAACACTGTTTTGGAATCAAAAGTTAGGTTATATGCATGTTAACATAAGAATTTGCGGACATAGCGAAAAATCAGTATAAGTTGAGAATCCAAGAATTGATTTGCAAAATGTGCCATATGTGGCACATTTTTCATATGTTGCCCATTGCTGATGAGCTTGCTCATGCCAAATCAAGCCAAGTTTATTACAAAATTTATTAAAAAAATCCACCTTAAATATTCTGCTTGTGCAAGGAAATGTGAGCCACTCACGCTGCCATCTAGTGAGACATTTCACATGCATAAAGTAAAACCAAAAAAAAAATAAAACAAGTCTCAAAATTTTATGAGGCTTTGTTGTTATTTTATGATTCTTCTTTTTTAAGATCCCTGTCTAACGCCCACCGAACTCGTACCACCCTTTCGAGAACAAATTACTGTTGGTAGAACTGACGCTATTGCAGTTAAGAAAATAAGATGAATTGTTACTGCTTGATTTGCTTTGCTGCAAAAGCGTTGCTTATATTCCCATACGCTGATGCTGGTCACTGGCACAGTTTTCCATTTATTTGTACAATATCATACACCAGGGCGGACCCTGCCAAGTTAGTGGGTGGGTCATTCGTTATTTTCACATATTCTTTTAGTGCATTTTGAGTTATATTCTTTATTAAGTAACATGCATAAAACATTACTGGAAAAATTGGTTCAAGCCAACCGAATAAGCAACTGCTCCAATTTGAGGTTGTGTTGCAGTGTCAAGCTATCAGCATTCTTAAGCAGTTATTGTTGGAATTCACTCCGTTGCGCTGTGCAGCGTTAATGAACCAGCAAATTGTGAATAGTTATAAAGCGGACTTACTTTATATGAGGTGGTGGTGCATACACAAATAAAAATTTTTGTAAAAAAAATCATCAATTGGTTTCTTATCACAAATGCAGCTGCAGTTGAGTTGAAAATGAAAAATTTTCTAAAATAGAATCCCGCTGGCGATTTTCTATATACGAATTAAACTGAATAACTAATAGTTTTTTGTCTGTTGATTTCCACAATTTTTTGCATATCCTTTTCTTGAGTGTATTAACACTTTAGGCAAAATATCTTTAATGCCATCGCCACTTGCGTCCTGGATGGAGGTAGTCAAAACTTCTAGAAAAAAATTTCCATAATCCCATGAATGACATGTATATGGGAATGACGGCAGGGCATGGCTTAACAGTGGGGTGGTATAAAACAACAAACCATGAGAATGGGAAGTATTAATAGCACGCTGTTTCATGGTAGTTGTGCGCTACTACTATTTTTTAACGATGACAACACCAACACCAACAATAACAGTGCAGCAGTGACTCAACCAACATTAGGGTTGCCACTCTAAGTAGTGTATATATAAAATTGTTTATCTACGCCACGGTTTAATGCTTAAAGGTAACAAAGAACAATGTGGAATCGCATACACGTTAAGTGCACGGAAAGCAGGCAAGGCCGTAAAAATATTAGCAAAATGTACTAGGAATAGGTGGATTATACCATTGGCATTATTTTCATGTGCAGTAATAAAGTTTTTGCAGAAAAACAAATAAATTGGCACTGGTAAAAAAAGAGATATTTAAAACAGGGGTTTCTAAAGTTATTTACATGTCTTTTATATTTTGAGTTATTGGATACAAAAAAAAAATTTAAATTATTTTTACCAAAAAGCAATGAAAATGCGCAAAAATATATATGTATTAAAGGAAAAAGATCCATTGGTTTGATCTAAAATCTTAATAACATACTACAATTGTGAATGGCGCCAATTGTAGCCTTTCAGTTTATTGAAATTAATCTTGTCAACTCAAAATTGTAATTGTGGAAATTTAGTAGTGCAATAAGTATCTTACTCCTCAGGACTTAATTTGTATAAAAAATCTAAAGTTTTTGCTACACCCTGGGTAACAGTTTCGGCTTGTTTGCTGAACATAATGAAATATTCCAAGATATTCCGACTTTTGGTGTATTGTTGAAGTTATTAAATGAATAAGTGGGAATATCCAAAAATTATGGTTATGAATAAACTCAAATTAATCTCAGAACACTTACAATGTTTCACTGTACATAGTTTTTAAATTTACGTAAAATTTACTCATGTACCCATTTCAACCAAATTGCTCTGCAAGCGGGTTTAAGTATCTGTTCTCATCAGAAGAATGACAAATAAAGTCTAACAATAAATCTCAAAACAAAAACTAGTTCATATTGAAATCTTCATCTACAATTAATAATTTTAGTCATAGAAAAGTACAATGTACTTAGTACATACTTGGTGGCGCAATTTGTTAAATTTACCGAAGCCTACTATGAAAACGGCTATTCAAAGGAAATTCATGTAGCGCATTTTTTTGGTGCTAATAACACAGGCCGACAAAAATTATACCCAGAAACCAGAATATATATTTCCGTAGGTTTTTGATGCGCTGATTCCGAATCTGGTCGCAGAATTGCTCCATCACGTCAGGTTTTTGAGATATCCTAACCTAAAAGTGCAAAAAACACGGTTTTTGGCTGCACTGACCGATTGCCATACGGTCAGTGCAACAATAAATTCATCAGAAGAGTAGTTTCCGAGTAATTCGGGCAGCTAAAGGATGAGCAAATAACGATTAAAAACGATATAAGAACGCATTGATGCAAACAAAGCCGTGGTAAACATGTGGCCGATAATATCTTTCACACATAATTTTTATCAATCAATAAAAATTTTTCAGTAAATTAATCAGAATTATTCGAAAGCAATATTTTTTTCTCTATTTGAATGCTGAGAGCTTTAAGAGCCCACCCTGTATTTGAGAATCACTGATTTGTTGCTCATAAATATAAGTATGTTCAAAGTTTTATTTTGAAAATGAAACTGTTTATTTTATGTTTTTTTTTACAATTTTCTATTTCGACTTTTGTTATTTCACTTAGTAACTGTAATGCTAGTAAGCATAGGCACCATCATTTTATATACACACATACCTACATATTTATATATGCATGAATTGGTAATTGAAGGGATGAGTAGGAGTGTGTATTGTGTCAAATTAAATATTTACAATGGGCTCAGCAGGCAGCATCAGCATATGAATGTAATAAATATTAAATAGAAAGAAATGTACGGGAAGAAGCTGACGAGTTGAACACTCTGTCAGGCCAGATGGTTTACTTTTTACGTTTGTTAGAAAAAAATTGGGGTTTCTTAACAGCAAAATAAATACTTTATTATGTTTTACTTAGGAAAAAAGGTTAATGTTGAATCGAAAACTATTCTCACTTATAATACATATTTATAAGCAAAACTTAAGTATCAAAATAATGGCAGTCTCAATATAAGCGCCGGATTTAGCTTTTGAATTAAACACATTACATATTGAAAAAGTAACATTGCATTGTAAAGTACAATTGTTGGATTTAGCCCATTTCATACCGTAGCTGTGTTAGTAAATCGCGAAAATGTTGATTCATAAAATTTGTCTTCATCAGAATATTCCTGTGTGTATAACTAAAAATTATGTGTTGTAGTCGATGTATGAAACGTTAGTTTCAGTCATATAACGCTCTCCTTTTAGTTAGCTTAACAATTTTAAAAATATCAATAATGCACAAATCTCACGTCGAGTGGCGTGGAAAATGCTAAACTAAACTCTTGCGATTGCGCAGATGAGATTTTTTCTTCAATTTCTTTGCCTCGTATTGTTATAATGTTCTCTAAGTCCGCTGTACCAAATCCAAGAATAATAGTTGCTCTTGATTCACTTGACGCTCCTCACCAGACTGCTTTCCGCTACAAATAGCAACCGTCATGGGTTAATATCATTGCAAATCGCAGAGCCACCACACTTTCATACCACATCTTGCTGGCTTGGATGGAATGTACTGGGTGAAGTGAGTTCGGCCGCAATTTCTCGTCCATAGCCATCGATTCATGTGTTGCATACGTTATTTCCAAATTAGCAAACATCACTATCAGGGGCGGACGAAGATCTATTTAAGCAGCAGGCAAAAGTTAATTTACCGCCCCCCACTCTTTGTTGTAAGTTAATTAAAGCAATTGGCCATATCTAGTGAGTGCCCATTTTGATAGGTTTAAAACAACTTATTTTAACCCTCTCGTGCATTTTTGATTCTCTTATAAAAATTAGACTGGACTAATTGAATGCTGAAAAACTGACATCCGTTTTCAATTTAAATGAAGACTAGGCCTTCCAGAGAAGTCTTTTGGGTCACCGCCTTCAGGCGGGATCGTGTAGCAACTAGAAAAAGTTTGTGATTTTTATTATAAAATAAATGCTTTATTTTGAACGAAATTTATAAAAAATATTCATTTTTAATGCACGTTTTGTAATGTGGCAATGAAGAGTAACTTGCTTGCACCGTGGCACAACTAAACGTTGCATTTTACGCAAATGCACTGTGTCTCAGCTTTGCAGTCAGAGTACTATAAGCTTTTTTGCCAGATCGATCCAACCATTTGGCCCAATGCTTGTAACCAACTTCACGCACATTTGTTGGCGGCAAGTATGTCTTCTGGCTACTATCGGAAGAGAAGGAGGAATGAAACTGCTGCGTGGACGACCGACAGCCTTTTTGGCTCGTGAGTCTGGTATTAAAGCTATGTCACAGACCTCATTAGCAACTTATAGTCGAAACTGAACTTAGTGAATGCTTTCGTTTCCTTGGTGGATGCGGCGGTACAGTATGTAGGTATTCAACAAGTGAAAAAAGTACGATTTCTCCATTTCATTTTCATAATACGAATGTGGTAACGTCCAATCAGACCATCCATGAGATCTATACCGCCCATGTGTGCGTTGTACTCACGCATTATGTTTGGGCATTCCTCACTGGTGTTCCTATTCTACCGAGAAATTTTTGGTGTACTCTGCCTAGTTAAGTCTGGTTTAATGAAAGGTCCAGTGCCTGTATACGTACATACAAGACGTACACATCAGCTGTCCTTCCACATTACACAGTTTTAGGATAACCTAGTTCTTACTAGGCCAAACTAGTTCATCCGAAGCATGTTAGGATGAACCAGTTTAGCCTAGGATGAACAAGGGCTCACTCCCGATTTTCTTGAAATTTTAGTACGTTAGGATTAGTAGGCTGCGTTCGGCTGCGGCTGAGGTCTTTCATCCTCCTCCGGTTCACTATAATATGTCCAGCATGGTCTTCGTTAACACACCGGCGTTGGATATACTACATTGAACCGCAACCGAAAGCCGCCGCGAAGCCGGTGCAGGGTTGTAAGCTCAGAGTTCCTGCCGAACTGGTTTATCCTAACACGCTTCGGATGAACTAGTTAGGTCGGTAACATATACATCTATATATACCAAATTTAATTTAATGAACAAAGATTTGAAAAGATGCTTTGGTAAAATTTTATCGAATCAAAAAATTTTTTGAATTACTAACATGATACCGCCTTAAGGCTTCAAAAGATTTCTTCCCTGAAGTGCTTGGTTCATCTGACTGTCCGTAGTCAAATAGCATTTGATTCTTCGTTTCTATCTCAGAATCAGAATTTGCATCAATCTGTTCAGCAAGTCTCTTGACATCTGTGATAACGCTATTCAAATCCCATCTGATCTTAAATTTTTCAAAAAGCATCTCACACTGTCAATTAGTTTCATAGCTGTTTCCAAACTTACTTACAAGTTTGACTTGAAACAAAATTCAATACCAAAAGTATATAATTGGGAGTGTTTATTTGTAGGCTATCCAAATGTGCCGCTCACAACAATTCAAACCATAGCTTGTTAAACTTCTGGAGAGAAGTAATCATTAGAGGCGCCATTCTAAACCGTGAGAACGCTTGAACTGTCTTCACCTCAGATACAAGTGAGGGCTTGCAAGGCGCGGTCGCCTGCTTCGCTTTAATCCGGCCCTGTTTACTATTCATATGTCATCTGAAGCCTTGCTGAACTGGTATTTCTATTACAAAAGCGAATAGTTCTGTTGATGGCGTAGAAACGATTTATACTCATTGCTGAACCTAGCGCATTAAAACACGAACAAATTGCATGTAAGTCCCTAGAAGTCCCTGCGGACCTCGTTGGTCATCGACGTCATAATTGTCTTCGAGCTGACGAATATAATGAAAAATATCACAGAATTGTATCCTAACCTATGATACTCGTCTAACTCGTAACATATATTATTTGTAAAAATCACGGAAGCTCGAGCTGTTTTGTTGAACCGTTTTAAAATCCCGCGTCGTTGAGGGTAAAATACATTTTAAAGACTGACAGATTCAAATAAGATATTTTGCATATTTGAAAGCGTTGGTAGATGGCAATAACAAATGTATTCGTTGCGCCCTGTGCATGATTAATATAACAAATTTTACTGTAAATGCAACTATCTCTAACAATTCAAGTGTCATCATGGATCATGGATGCACTCGAAATGCCATGGATGCGTATTTTAATTGTTTTTTCTTTGAAAAACCTTTAACATAGTACAGAATGAAACATTGAACATTGATTTCTAAAATTGACCATAAATTGAAAATCATTTTGCTCTCTACGATGCTTTTATCTTGTACGATTAGTTTAGGAGAAATTGGCAATCAAACTGCAATTCTAAAAAAAAGCAGAATAAAGGAAAAAGTATAGTTTTTTTTAATATTGAGAAGAAAAATTATAAAAACATCCAGTAAGAGAATGATGTCAAATATGAGAATAATTATTCTCCCATAACTGCATTTAGCACATGGAGCTTGAAAAAAATTCTATTCGACAAATGGCTTTATTATGCTGTGCCAGTTTGTTCCGGTTTTCAACGAATCACTTTCTGTTATTCTAATCTACGATGTTCTGTGTAATCCTCTGTATCCATATAGAAAGAATATACCATTCATCAGCGTCTCCACTTAAGTCGACTTAGCCATGTCCTTTTGTCTCTCTGGGTGTCTGTCGGTCATTGGAAATGACGATTACGGAAAACTAAGCAAAATAATTGAAGGAAATTTAACACACAGGCAGGCTAAATTAAGGCTAGGCTTCATTAAGACATTTAAAAGGTGTAAACAAATTTCTCAAAAATTCTTAAAAGAACTAAGACAAGCTTTGGACAAAAAATTGTCAAATTTTTACCAGAGTGCGTGGCACCACCCGTCCCAGCAAAATGCTTTACCGAGAGAATTATTTAAGATAATTATTAAGAAAATCTCCGGACAAGAAGTAGGCGAATTTCTAGAAGTAGGCGTGGTGCCCTCTATAGTAACAAAAACTTTAAAACGTTATACTGGGGGAGTTATTTAATGTCATGAAACTAAATTTCACACAAATACATATAATGGTTTGGTCTAGCATCAAACAAAAAATGGAAGAATTTTGTAAAGAGAGCGTGGTACCTCCAATATCAGCATAAGCTTCAAAACGACGCACAGAGAGCTACAATACTTAAGTAAATGACGCCAAATTTAATGTGGGTACGTTAAGTCAAACCCGTCAGCAGGGGTGGAATACACACAGTTTTAATAAAAATATTGAACTTAATTAAGCGTAGTTATACTTTTAACACGGCTTAGGATTTTTCCTTGAGACTTTCTCACTTTAAGTGTCATCAGATCAAAACCAGGAAAAAACTTCAGGCGACAGGTCACTTAAATGATATCATATTTTCTATCGGACATATGTAAATTTTCCTTCGAATGAAATTACAGCAAAATTTTCTTGAATCACACACATCTATAACGCTATGAAGATATTTAAATAAAGCAAAATTACAAAGAGTAATTAAAATAGCTTAAAACCAATATTATACCATAACCTACCACAACAATTTCTTGACTAAATTTAGAGCAATATATTTATAATGAAATCAAAATTCCTGCTCTCATTTCACAAAGTTACTGCTTGCTGTCGCTGTCGTCTTTTACGACAAATCCATAAATCTTGCATTCGTGGACGTTGTTTTACCAACCGCAGAGAAACAGATTTTAAGTATGAAACTGGGCTACGAAAGGAAAAAAAAAAGATATAGAAAGCATGAAAATGAGAGTTCTAATTAAAACATTCCTGAGCTGCATACAACAATATCATCATCATCATCATCATCATCATTATCATCATCATCAGTATCAACAGCACCAGCAACAGTGGCAGCTTCAACAAATGAAACATCGTCGGTAAAAGGACAGACAACAACACAAAATAGACAGACACAGAGCGATATATTTACTAGCCAACTGCAATAAAGGTGAAGGGGTCGCTGTGTTTGGAACCAGCGAAGTAAATTTGCGGTGTTGTTTTGCTTGCGGGGGCAGCTGTAACTGTGTGTCTTACTCAGCGGTTTTCTTTTTGATTCATTAATTTTACGTCTTATGTTTATTTAATTTTAATGAGTTGCAAGTAGAAAATTGAATATTTTTGTGCTCCCTTTTCTTTTAGATTTTCATTTTATTATTTTACTCTCGCCATTCTCAGTTACGCTATTAGACATGTTTTTACTTTTGTACTTTATTTATAGATTTCATTCTTTTCCACACCATTTGCTGTGTTACTGCTGCCATTTTTATGCTCGACACAATCACAACAATTGCCCTTCTTGTTGTTATTGTTTTTGTAGTAGTTTTCTTATAACTCTTTCATATTGTTTTGGTGCGCCTGAAAGTAGGCTACAGTAATGACTACGACTATAAATACACATTTTTTATGTGTTGTAGTAGTGGTGGTGGTGGCGGTGTTGGTGTTGGTGTTAAGTAAAGTGCTGAGGCGTGAAGTGACGCTGCACAGCACAGTGGATATATTTTATAAAATTTTTTTCATACAAATGAAATTCTGTTGGTTCTAGGATTTTACTAAAACACGTTCTTATCATCAATTTAAAATAAGGGTGGGCTATATCCGCTAAGCTCAGAAATTAGCTAGAGCATTTGCCTCACTTAATTTTTTCGTCCATTTGATCTACACCTTCTCTAAGTCGGATCGCAACAGATACTGTGAAGTAGTTCATTTTAGAATCGAAAGATATATAAATATGTCCTCATACCTCTCAGTGGTGCTTCAGCTTGAACTTTATTTCCAATCCTTTCATACCTATGTATATCGTCTCTTTGAAATGGTGAATATTGGACAGTAAGTAAAATTTTGAGTTTAAAAGTTTATCAAAGAATATTGTCGAAAAAACGTTCCCTTTTGCTAAAGATTGACCGTAGAACAGGAGCGTCGCTTCACCAAAACCTTGGGGGGGGGGGGGAGAGGATGATAATTCCACCACTATTAGATGGTTTTATTGAATTGTTGTATTGAATAATACCTAGTATCAGATCCTTGGGGGTGGGAGGGCAATGTCCTCCCCAGCCCAACCGAATTGACGCCACTGCCGTAGAATGTTGACTTCGAAAACTAAATGGCTATCCGGCCAATCAACGGCAGCAAAAGCTTCATGAAAGGCAGATTCAGCATAGCATAGCAGAAGTGATTTCTAACTTGGTCAGCGTAATAACACCTGGTGGTGCTACCAATAAGGACATTTATTCTAGAATCAATAAAACGAGAGATACCTTCACTCAGTTTCGTAATATGTGATAGTCTTCGTTTTTATCAACGACAACGAAGCTCTAAATCAAATTTACAAATGTTCACCAACAATTGCCTTTGCCGACCTCTGAGAATTTTCTGGCTTAACATCATTTCCAATG
Organism: Meiosimyza platycephala; assembly: GCA_963662105.1. NCBI lineage: Eukaryota > Metazoa > Arthropoda > Insecta > Diptera > Lauxaniidae > Meiosimyza > Meiosimyza platycephala. Next base: position 28,620,075 of record OY759210.1, on the reverse strand, counting down.
TCGAACTGCTCACCTGTTGCTGTCAAGATCCGAGTTGTATTCAAGTCAAACGACGGTATTGGAGATGAATTGGGCTCACATTCAGCACATCATCAGCAGACTGGCAAGCATTGTTTAACCCTAGGAGGTTCAACCAGGTCTATGCAGAAATTTTGCATATAAATGTGTGTATAGCTTTTTTGTTTTGCGTGTTAGAGATGAATTCGTTCGTGACATCCTAGAAACGGCAACGTAAAACCCAATGGGCACAAAATCAGACCGCTTATGCTTTTGTGTTCGGTTTTATTCGTGCTTACAAACGAAATTGTTCTTACGGCACAAGTAGGGCTGTGCAGACCTTTGTTTATAAATGTGCGTATAACTTTTTTGATTTTCGTGATGATCGTTCAATACTTCCTACGGAGAACCTCTTTTTCCTAGCATCCAACATATTTACACACACTTTTAGGACACCGGCCTATACAAATCCCACTTAGGTCTGCGTAGACCTAGTTGTACCAGTTAGCGGCAAAAAATCCCTGAACCTCCTAGGGTTAAAGTAGCGGCTGTAGTAGGTTATCGTGGAACGACCGCTAGAGCAGAGACTACGTGAATTGGGGAAATGTTGGATAGAATTGAAAGCACTCGCTACTGATCGTGCACATTGGAAGATTTTTGTTAAGGTTCTTTGTTCTATGAGAAGATAAAGGACACAAGAGAAAGTCACTTTACAGCAAAACTCTTTAAAACACCGTGACACCGCCCCAAAGGTTATAATGCGCTGTAATAAGAAAAGTAATGCAGTAATCGAAATAAGGTTGCAATTTAAATTATTCGAACCAAATGTTTGTATAAGTTAATTTTTTACACTTTGGACTCTAATCTTAATCATAGGATTAAATCAAGAAGCCCAACAATCATCGGTCTCCTGGTACTTTTTTACTAAGCTCAGGTTAATAATTATTTTCAGGTGCTCATTTAATCTCAAAAATTTTTGTAAATTGCTTTAAGGTCATCATATTATGAAAACCACTAGCCTTTATTAGGGCCGAAATTGATTCAAAATGTATAAATTGGGTTAATATGAGATTATGATGCTAATAGAACGCGAAAAGTGTTCTCATTAGACAAACAAAACCAAAGAATTTTTGTCGGAGTTACTACAGGACACTATTTTATAGGCAAGCATGCCTCAAGACTAGAGCTTTCTGATCTAGAGGATCTTTGAAGAACGGTCTGTCTGTCATTATATTTATGAATGCCCAGCGCTGACAAATCGGCGTTTTAAGGTATTCGGATTCAATTTCTTCGAATCTCTTGATTATATCGCTCAAAAGTGTCCAAAATCCATTTTCAAGTTTATAAAAATTTCGAAATGTTTTGCATAAGTTGATGGTATACAATGGGCCCAACTGTGGTCTAAGTTATGATGACAATTGTCATCTCCCGTGCAAACCTAACCTAACCTAAGGTCATCATCGTCACTCTTCTGAAATTAATTTTAAAGATTTTTTTTTTAGAAAGTTGTTGCTTTTAGTTTTTTCATTATATAATTTCTCATCTTTTTTTTGGCAATAATTTCTTGCTCTTTATCATTAAGCAAATTTTGATATATTTTCTTTAATTGACTTTTGTGATTCAGTTTGATCAAAATATTTTTCTTGAGATTCTAACTTCCGATTTTGGATAAAGTACTTAATTTTTGTCACACAATTTTGCATTACACGTACACTGTCGATAGTGACTACTCCGTTATGCTTGCTGTCCATTATTAAATTTTCTTCAACGATATTTCACTAGAGCTTTCTTGCAGTTCCTCCTGAGGCTATGTGCATGAACAAAAAGGCTGCTATTTTAGGTTTTTTTTCTGATTGTTTTTTTTTTTGTAAACTTTTGTTTTTGGTACGCATAAGAAATGTGAATTTAGTGAAGTTTTCTTATATTTTTGTTTCATTTCGCTTTTTTTCTTAAAATTTATGTTAAGATTTCTCGCTGTGGCCTCTATAAAATAAATTCTGTGCATTTTTGCACATTTTTATGTACAATATATGTATGTATAAATGTAAAACAGTGCTTTATATGTATGTATATGTATACGTATATAAATTTGGCATTAAAGACATATAAACTGGTACACAATCGTTGGTCAGCTGTGGCTGCTGTACAAGTAGTAGTGCAATTTTGTTTCTTGGTTTGGTTTCTGTGGTGAATTTCAAGCGCCAACACCCCGGGCAGTCACTACTTTGCACTCAAGTCAAGTGCGGCAGAGATTAACAGAAAATGAAGCCATTATTATTTTCTTCCATTTATTTTTCTTTTGCTACATTTTGTACATGCATTTATTGTAAGGAAGTGTAGTCCTACTGCTTTGCCTTAATGTTGTTGAAAGCAATAGAAATGAGTTTTTTTTTGTAGTGAAGTTTTGAATGAATAAAAGAAATATAGGGTTTCGTAAGGCGTGAGAAATGCAATTAAATTTTTAATGTTTGAAAATAAATTAAATGTTAAGTTTCTTAAGTTTTGCAAAAACTTATTCAAAAAAAAAAGGAAATTTAAACTCATTAAAGTTTTTTAAAATGTTAAAGCTTTATATTGCTTAAAGTTTACATTATCCCCTATAAGCCAATTTTTATTAAACCAAAATTTTCTTATGTGTTTTTTGTTACTTATTGTTATAGAGCAAGAGCTAGCGACGAACAGACACCTTCGTCATTTTATAAAAGCTGAAAGTATCTCAGTGTATGTCACTAATAGAGGTAACAACGATCCCCGACTATGAAGTTTGAATAACGGTTACTTTGAAAGATATCAGTAAAAAATTGCATCTAACTTTCGTCATTTTATAAAAGCTGAATTTTATATATGTGACTTGAGGAGCTATCAAAAGATGTTTTTTCCAGTTGGCAGACACTTCCGATGGTTATTTTAGCCTGCCAGACACCTTATAGGCCGACATTAGTACAATGTAGTTATGTGGTAGAAAGTGTTCTACAATAAATATCGGTTTGAAACTTAGGTCATGAGTTCCAGGAGATATGAATATGATATCATGTAAAAATGGGCGTGGTATTACGACTCCTACGCCCACCTCCCATACAAAAAATTATAAAAAATATGGTATAAGGCTATTATATAAATGAAAAATAAGTCAGCATTACGGCATCACTAACCAACCAGGGTCACCTTGCCAAAGCCTGTTCCGATTCCCGAAAATGCCCGAACTTTAGCCAATTTTGTTATTTTAATTAAAACTGTAGTATATTACAGCTCGAAATATATGCCAAATGATAGAGCTCGGAGAGGCCTAAATATAATATGTGATGTTGCATTGTTTTATCCTGCCCTAATCATGGGTTGCCACTCATTTAAAAAAAAATTACCCTAAAAACGGGCGGCAACCCATGTTTCGGACATTATTTGACAAAGCAATCTTATATATTCTGCTTAGGCTCTTCGAGCTCTATCATTTGGCATACATTTCGAGCTGTAATATACTACAGTTTTAATTAAAACAACAAAATCGGCTAAAATTCGGAAATTTTCGGGCATCTGGACAGGCTTTGGCAAGGTAACCCTGGTTGGTTAGTGATGCCGTTATGTTGATTTATTTTTCATTTATAAAACAGCCTTATACCATTTTTTATGGCGTAAGAGACGTCAGACCACGCCCATTTTTACATGATATCATATTCATATCTCCTGGAACTCATGACCTAAGTTTCAAACCGATATTTATTGTAGAACACTTTCTACCATATAACTACACTGTACTACTTTCGACCTTTAAGGTGTCTGGCAGGCTATAATAACCATCGGAAGTGTCTGCCAACTGGAAAAAACATCTTTTGATAGCTCCTCAAGCAACATATATAAAATTCAGCTATTATGAAATGACGAAAGTTAGATGCAATTTTTTACACCTTTGCTACCTGATATCTTTCAAAGTAACCGTTATTCAAACTTCATAGTCGGGGATCGTTGTTACCTCTATTAGTGACATACACTGAGAAACTTTCAGCTTTTATAAAATGACGAAGGTCTGTTCGTCGCTGGCTCTTGGTCTATTAGAATAAATATCTAATCAAAAACTGCCAGTCAGACCTAGTTTCGGAGTTATAGCCATCGGACGTTACGAATATAACTCCTGTAAAAATCAACATAAAGTGGGGACCCCAGAATTGATATCCAATATGTGGGTGTCATATCTGAACACTAAGTTTTTCGAAACGAAATAGCTCAAAAGCTATGGGCAATATAATAAAAAAAACTGTCTTCATTTTGTTTAGAAATGTATTGGTTTTATAAAAAAAAAACATAGTTAAATTAAACTTGCTTAAACAATAATTATTTATTTTCAACAATGTTTCATTGTTTCAGCTCATCTATCATTCTCACCCTCTGCTGTTCAGAAGTAGATTTTGGACTTTACGAAGCCTTAAAAGAAAACTTTAGAAGTGTAATATCATATGATCTAAGCGGATAGTTCACCAGTAGGAAATCAACTAATCACTGAATTTTGCTCGCAAAGAAACCACAGTTTTAAGATCTGTGAATATAGATTGATTATTGCACCAAACCATTTTTTATTTTCTGGATATAATGGCTTCTCTTGAATCTCTTCCGAGAGATTCAACTCTCTATTTTTGCTAATTAGCGTAGTCATTAAGCCAGTAAAATATTATGACAGTTTGACACGGCTCCCTCAAGATCTCTCATAAAATTCTTACTGGAAAAAGTACCTCATAATTAATCACTCCAATTTAATTCAAAACTTATTTAGTCATAAGAAGTTTCGTAAAGTTATACTAGGCTAGGATCATAAGGCATATAAGTTGCGGAGTGGCATCCTCTGTAGTATTTCCATTTGTGATACAAGTAATGTAAACCTTCTATAATGTTTCTTTCTGGAAAGATAGTGTAGATGGCAGATAGGTTGTCATGGAGTAAAGGGCACTCGCAGAAGAGGTAATTTTTCGCAGTTTCTGCTGGTTATACATCCCGATTAGAATTTTTCTTAGGCATGCCTAATTATACATTCGGCCCTAACTGGGATATAACGAGGTTAGCCTAAATTAGGAATGTTTAGCAACAGCCTAATTAGGCAATCCCAAGGAATTTCTAAATTAGGTTTACCTCTCGACTGCTTGATTAGGCCTTACTACGGCTAGTAAAAGGCATGCCTCTATTGGGTTTTGCGTTAGGGCCTTGTGCAAAAACCCAACGAGAGCCTACTGAGGCGGGCGTTGGACAATCCTATTTAGGAAAATTTGGGGCACACTGTTACAATCCACACTTGGCGCTAAAGTTCTGGCTAGGCAAAACCAATAGGGACCTAATTTAAGCCTAACGATATTTTCTAGTCGGGATAGATTTTCTACTAACGCTTATAATCCGTATAAAAAAAACAACTCATTATTTTACTAAACAGTGAAATGTTCATAGTATAAATTGTAAAATCGTTTACTACGAGTTATGTAGTGAGTGAAATAACTTTATTCAAGAAATGTTAAAACATTACTTATGTTACTAACAGAACCTTACATGTGACTGTGTGCCTTTTTAAGTTTAAAATTTAATTCAGAGTGTAAAATATTTATAATCCATAAAGGGTTTATTTGAATTTGTTGCTTAATTAACTTCTAATCGATAGCTTAATTGGATATTTACAGTAGAGTAAATACCAATGACATCCCATATCCGGATGTCACAATGAATTGAAATGTAGTCAACGATATTTTAATGCATTGCTTTTTGATAGGTCAATATTTTTTTAAATATAACTTTTTTTTTACTTTAATCTTCCTAGTAAACAATTTTTATATTTCACACCTACCCAGTGTGCCAAACGGATCCGTTTCGGATTCGCTTCTTCGTATTATTTATCTGAAATGGATTCCGTTTCGATTCCGATTCGAATCCGTTGTCGTATGCGATTCGCCTCGAAACAGCGGGAAGGTTCGTTCGGTTTGTCGGATCCGTTTCGAACTCGGAACGGACTTCATATACGGATAAAACGTGTCCGGAACGGATCCGACAAAGCGGGTTCCAGTTTTCCGAGGAATTTCATACGAAAACGAATTCAAATTGGATCCGAAACGGAATCAGGAACGGATTCGTTTTATTAATCGAATCCGAAACGGATCCGTGTATGAAGTCCATTCCGAGTTCGAAACAGATCCAACAATGCGGACGATCTTTCTCGCTGTTTCGAAGCGAATTGCATACGACAACGGATTCAAATCATATCCAAAACGGAATCCGTTTCAGACCCGTTTTATTTACAAAAAACGAATCTGGAACGAATACGTATATAAAGTCCGTTCCGAGTTCGAGACGGATCCGTCGAAGCATAAAAAACGGAATCCATTCTGATGGATCCGTAACGGGTCCGAAATGGATCCGCATCCGTTTCTTGAGCACATTGGGTTATGTGTAAAAAATTTCAGTAATTTTGCTCAAATCAACATTTTGAAGCTCTACTTCTTAAACAAAAGTTCATACAAATTAATTTGAAGTGCAAATTTTCAATTTTGTAGTTTATTTGCATGAACTTAATTATGTCCAACGGAAAACGCACGTGAATTTTTTATAACTCTTCATAGGGTGTTTTTTTTTAAGACTATTGTACTTTCGTGTTTCATGTAACACAAAAAATTGTGAAAAAATCATGTGATTTCGAGTGAAGTTTCAGTTGAAATTTTATATTTTCAGTCACTAGAAACAGCGTTGCCCATTCAAAAACTAAGCTTCTAAAAAAACACCCTATACAAAACTCAAGCTATAAAAAATTCAAACAAAAAACAATAGGTATGCAGGTATACATAACAAAAATTTGCTTGAGTAAATATTGCATATGTGCAGGTATAATTTGAATTTGCCAATTGTTATAAAATAACTTTTGATTAATGTTTCTCTTATGAAATTGGCCAAAAGCAAAGTTTTCCCATTAACTGCAGCTTTGTTTATTTCCATTTTTTTTTTTCATTTCATTTCTCCATGATTTGCTGTACACAATAAAATTTTACATTTTGAAGCTACAAAATATAAAAATAAAAGGAAAACAAAAACAAAAAATTAAATTGACTTTTACATATTTAATTTAATACAAGGAAGGAAAACTCTTTTCTTGTCATGTCTGCAAGGCATATGAAAATAAAAACAATCATATCCATGCATTTTGTTTTTATTTTTGTTTTAGTTATTCCAATTTCTATGATTGTTGTTGTGCTCCGTTTTTATTTGAATATTTAGCCAATTTCACAGTAGCGAACATAGCGAAAATTCAAACAGTCGGGTAAAGAGCTTTAAGTTACAAAAAAGTAACCAAGAACGAATAATAGAAAAGGTTTTCTTTTGAATTTTCATGTGGAAAATTATTAAAATAATTCGGAATTTCTTCTATAAATATAATTATTTATTGACAATATCGAAGAGTTCATAAACGATGTTTGCACTGGAAAATTACTTATTATTTATTGTTTCTTTTTTTTCACAGATTTATTAACAAAATAGAAAATTTTTTCGGATAAGACTCTTTCCCATTTGGCTAAATTTTAACATGGGTATGTTTACCTTAGAAAATAGTCTTTTAATTTTATCAAAAAATTTAATCAAAATCTGCTCAAAAACAGAAGGATATGTAGATTCTACATTACATTACATTGTTTGAATATAAAATCTATATCAATATTTTTGAAGGAATAGGTATATACATATATCAGTAGAGGCATTTTTGCACTAAAACTCTACGCCTACACAGTGGGTATATTCACTTTTTAATTCCAGCTGTGGAGCATAGAAGAAGACGTTGCAGATATAGAAAAATATAAATATAAATGTTCTTGATTAGCGTCACCATCTGAGGCGATTAAGCCATATTCTGTCTGATTGTGGACTTACGGGATAACCAAAGAAGCTAATTGAATAAAATTTTTCACATAGGCCACGATTACTCACGGTAGTGTTTAAAATTTTGTTGGAACTGACCACACGCCCCAAAATTGCAAAAAAATAGTAATTTGGGCCCGTTGGGGCGGTTTTAACAATTCGAGGAGTAGGGCCAACTCCAAAAGGATTTTAAACATTGCCATCGTGTTCAGCATCCTCGAAAACGGGGGGCAGATGTGGTCTGGTTGCTGCTTAAAATATTTGTATTTCTCAAGGTTTTTTCCACTATAAGCGCGTTGTGCAGTTACAAATATATGAATAAAAATTACGTCAAAAGCGATCCATTTTTTTTTTTCTCAACGGAATAATGTACCTTGATGTTTTTAACATTTATATATTTTTTGTTTTGTTTTTCAATCGGACAGGGAAAGCTGTTTTTCATTAACATTTAATAAATAAATATATTTTAAACATTGAAAAATACATTATATAAAATTGAAAACCATTTCACTTAAACTCTATTTTAGTAAAAATCGAACACCGTTAATTTTATAAAAATCGTTGTATCCGTTCAAAAGTTATAAGCTTTCGAAAAAATTTTGTACCCGAATTTCAATTGCCTATACTGCCCTCAGAAGCGAAATAGGCGTATCTAAAAAAAAACGTGTTTAGAGATAATTGATGTTTTGTTCATGTCAATTTATTGAAATACAGGTAAAATTAAGATAGAGGAAATTCTCTACGGAGATTTTTTTGTAGGTTTGAATTAAGATACCGGCATTTGGCGCAGTTCTTTAGATGCGTAATATCTTAAGCTATCCGATGCCATAAGAATCACGAATAAGAATTTGTTTGAGACAGGCCCATTTTGCTTCTGAGTATAACAACAACAAAAAAATCATTGCACAATTCAATTTCTAGCACATACCACTATCTAAATAACAAAATTTCACTAAAAAATTTACATTTTGGGCTTAGAAGTGGCTCACTTGAGAAATTTCTATTCTATAGGAAGTTTCACGTTCACTGACGCAATTCCGTTGAATTCCATCTAATTTCAAAGCATATAGTAACAGACACCTCAACACCAAACTTTATAACGATTACTCTCATAGTACACTATCTATAACATTAAAGGTTCTGTGTTTGTATGGGAGGTCCCACGCCCACAGGAACTATTGTGTCAATTTTTTTTTATAAGATATGTACCTTATAACAAGTATATCTTATCGTTTCCTAACGATAACGTTGTAATTTCTCTTAATATATCGTTTATAAATGTTGTGGACTGTGCCACTCCCCTCAACGAGTTTTGCCAAAAATTGTCTTAAAAATTTTTTTCAAAATCGTATTAGTCAATTTCGAGATATTAAAATTGTTAATTGTTGAAAGTACCACGCCCACTTTATGAATTTTACCCACTTCCGCTTACCAAATTTCATCAATTTTTTTTGCATGGTTTAAGAGATATGACGTAATAAAAATTAAAATTTACGGCTGTGCCACGCCCATGTAAGACTATTTGAAAACTTGAAAGCATGAGCACCAAATCATCAAGTTTCATCAAAATCCTTGCAACTTTTTTTTTGAAATAGGTTTGCTCTCATATACAAACAGTATGGGCGGTAGGCGTGTCCGTTAACCGATTTCACCCATTTTAAATCTCAAGGAGATTGTTGGAAGGTGTAATCTGTGTGCCAAATTTCCTTAATTAACGTGCTTGGTTTTTGCGTTAACGTGATCTTAACATTCAGGCACACAGACAGACAAACTTAGCTAGAATTTTGCTTTTTCAAAAAAATATAATAAGAAAAAATTGATAAAAAAAATTTGAACTATCTGAACGCTGAAACTGTGGACTCCAACTAACAATACTTTCCCTCATAATATTCGTTTATATGTGCTGTCAAAGTTTGCAAATTTACCACATTTACCATTTCTAATTCTAATTTTTGAAAAATCCGTATAATTCATATAAAAGCGATAGAAGCAAAAAGATTTGATTTTATAAAGTGGAAATAATGTTCTCTTCATCGATATGCCACATTATTGCATTTTTTTCAAACAAGTTAACTAGAGCGTTGTATCCAGCAGTTCCTAACATTAAAATTTCTATAGAACATTTTTGCTGTTCAAAGTTTCACTTTGAGCCCACTGCGGGACTAAACCGAAAGAAATTTTAGAACTTTTATAATTTTTTTACTATCGTTTTGACGACTTTAAATCACTTTAATTTTTTTTTTTTATATTTATGGCCAAGATCTTTCACTTTGCGACAGTAAAAAATGTTCAAGTTGCTGCAAAGAATAATCAAGTAAATAATTTATTTTATTTTGTTTATAAAAATATCACTAAATAGAATTCAGTAGAAAGAAAATTAGTGCATTCTTAAAATAGGTTACAAATTAATGTGTCTGGGTTATCAAATGCCTAAAAGTTATTCATACTTCCTTGGGAAAAGTAGTACTGCCGGTTAGGCGGTTGGCAATGTAAATTCTAGCCAACTGGTTAAATAACACGCAAAATTTCAATTTGTTGTTATTATGATTTTTGACCACGAATGCTATTTGTTATTAATATTAATGCTGCTGCTGCTGTTGTTGTTGTTGTTGTTGTACATGATACTTAACATTTGCGATTTATTTTGGCTAATTAAAAACGTAGCAGGTCAAGTTAAGCGCTTTGCTTGAATTAATTGTTCTTCATATTTTAATGTGTACGATAATAAAAAAAAATAAATAAAATATAAATCCGACACCTTTTTTACCCCCAGCACTACCTCTCAATTACAATTATATTTAGGCAAAAATTAAGTAAAAAAAAGTGAAAGAAAGAAATGCCTTGGAGTCATAAAAATCTCACCAACGCTAAAAGCTACAATTAAAAGCCGCCGCACATTAACATGCCCTTTTTTGATTGCTCCCACTCAAACTATGTAACCTTTAACATTAATTTTTTCTTCTTCTTCTTCTTCTTAGTGACACCCACTCATGGCCCCAAAATAACTGGCGGTCAACCGCGCTATCAAATCGGTGATGTCGTAAGGGTTAATTGCACCTCCGCACCCTCGAAGCCTGTGTGTCACTTAAGTTGGCTAATAAATGGCGAGCCTGCACAACGTTCGCTTTTAAAGCAGTACGATAAAATAATTGTGGGTCGGGAAGGTCTTGAGGTGGCACGTCTGGGACTGGAGTTTCGTGTGCGTGGCTATCATTTTAAACATGGTGACATGAAGTTAAAGGTAAGCCAGTCGTAATAGCGGGATTGCGCTTGATACTGAACAATTGAAGTGTCAATCAAATGTCAAATTTTTTGCATTTTTTCTGTGCTTTATGTCGTATTTTATCCAACGCTTATTTATTTTCCTTTTCGTAGTGTGTGGCCAAAATATCATCACTGTATTGGCAGAGTAATGAGGAGAGTGTGGAAAGCGATACACAACAGAGAGCACCAGCATTGGAGTCACGTGAGACAGTAGCGGCGAAATCGAGTGCACATGGTAAAATTGAACCTCCAAATTGGACAAAAAATTTGAGGATTTTTATCAATATGTAACCATACTGACCAATCTTATTTGTTATAGGTTCCGCTGCAGCCATTGCTCATACTGCAAGTACGATAGATTTAATCCTACATCTGGCAATGCTCTTAAGTCTTGCGTCTTCGCTGTGCAGCTGTAATTTTAGTTTATGCATAAGATAAAATTGAAACATGTAAAAAGAAAAAGTAGCTAAAATCCTTAAAAAATGCTACCATTTTAAAATGCCGTTGTGCACATAAAATGCACAAACATTAAAAATAAAAACACTGAAAAAAATTAAGCAAGAATTAGTAACAATGTATGAAAATGCATAATAAAAAATTAACAAATAAACAGAGGGAAATTTCAATCCTATGCCAAATTTCGTAAACAAATCCTGCAATTAGTAATTAAGTCAAAATTGAAATCATGTTTAAAAAAATTGCAAAAAAATTAACAAAAAAAAAATATTTTGTAAATAACATAGACAATTTGTGATTATTTTATTTAGAAAATTGACATTGTAATTATTTTTAAGCCTAATTTTCAACTTACAAATTTAGATTAAATTAAATGCAAACAAACAAATTACAAACATAAATTATTTTATAGCAAACTGTATTTGTAAGTTCTTTAGCCATAAGTATTAACCATAGTATTACGTCTACATGTTGAAAGACAAAAAATGTGAGCATTAGAGATTAACAAATCCTACTTTAAGTGATTTTTTATTTTTAAAATAAAATATTAGCTTAGTTCTAGATAGTTTATTAGCTTTGATTTATTTTTAACCTAAGCGATTATTATTTTGTTGGGAAATTTAATTGCATTTAAAATATTTTCTTTAATGTATTCTTAACTCTACCATTTTAACCAAGCTATAGAAGGCTTTGAGTATATAATCTTACTAACAATGAGCACTTGGCTATGTCATTTAATCAGGGTAAAAATAACATAGCATAGAAAAATAACATAAAACTTGCAAAACATTTAATTTTGAAATGTATTGTGTTAAATTAAAATCTTATCCTCAATTATAATAACAATCTCCGGCCATCGATCTCATTGTAATTATGTCGTTAAAGGCTTAAAGATGTAGCGCGAGTCGTGATGTTATCGATCTGCTATTAACCTTCTTCTCAGCCAGCATTTCAATTTGCTTTTAACCCCTTTCTGAGGTTTCCATTCCTTTTCGTTGGCGTGAATACATTTCCATAGATGTTGAAATGTCGAGAAACCCAGCCTAGCTTAACGGAGTCGTTCTCAAAACGTTTCCAATATTTACAATCACTCAGCATGTAAGCAGATCTGATAAATGTAGAGTATATTACCAGTAGCGCAGCAAGGGGGGGCGAGCGGGCGGTCGCCGCGGCCGCAATGCCTGGGGGCGTCAAAATTGTCATGAAATAAATCTCATCGTGCTAGGGTTTTTGAAAGTTAAAATTAAGGGACCTTCTTTTCGCTTTTAGTAAATGAAAATAGTTGGATAAAGGAAATTGCAATGTTGTGAGTGGAGATTGTAAAATTTACAGTGATATATATCTTATTTTGCTATGGTTTTTTAAAGTCAAAAGTAGTTACGACCTTTTTTTTTAGTAAGATAAATAAAAGTTTTCAATGAATGTCAAAATTTTCATTGATTAGGGGGTGGCATATAGAACTTCTATGCACAGGGTGCCCGATGAGCATGGTACATCTCTGTATATGACGAAACATTTTTGAAACTCTTTCCTTTTAACTCCGTTTGTCGATCTTTTTGTATTATTTTGCTTGCCAGAAATTGTTCCTTACAACCAGCCTAAACAAAAACTTTAGTTACAGGTTGAGAGAACTGCTCACAACTCTGATGTGAAATATTTGTAATCTACTTGGATTTTTAAAAACTTCTTTTTGGAGGATTATTGACTAATGTATGATTGATTATCGATTTATGTTCTAACATTGAAAAAATTTTTGTGTTTATGGAAATAAAATCACCCCTGGAAAAAGTCGCAAAAAAGCGACCAAACGTCAGGTACAAAATTGACTTAGCTTAAGTGCAATTTTAAAAAAAATATTGGTCTATAATCCTCCAAAAAATAATTTTTTAAAAATCCAATTAAATAATCAATTTGTTCCAAACTAAAAGAATTTGTAATCTATTTTTTCTCATTATTTCGTTTTATGCATAGATCTTCTGAGAACAGTGATGGCATTTGGGTTTTGTGAAAATGTACTGAATCGAGATTTGAAATGTACTTTTTATAGGCCGAATGTACTTTTTTGTCTTGAACACCCAATTTTACTAAAATATTCCAAATTTTTCTAAAAATTATTACTAAAAAAAAAGAGGTCCTCAATTTTGCCATCTCAAAAATACTACCAAAACGAGACATATTGCACATTAAATTACAATATCTGCACATTGCGATTATTTTCATTATTTTTCATTTACTTAAAAAAAGATAATTAGTGTGAAAGCAAATTATTATAAATCTACACATTGCAATTATAATTATATAATATCTGAAAACGTTCAGAAAATTCGCCAAATGTGCTATAAATGCGGCAATTGTACCGACTGTACTGAAAATTTGTCAAATGTACTGACAACAATCTTTCAAGACGCTAATTTACCGAAAAAAGTACAAATGTAGCGAAAATTCCATCACTGGTTGAAAACCAAAGCAAAAAGTGAAACAGGCAAAGCAGAAACTCTGCAAAATCCATCAACAAAATTTTCAAAAAACACACCCTGGTGTGTAGGTCAGTGATGGCATTTTCGGTACACTTGTTTTCTTTTAGTACATTTGCGTCCTGAAAAATCGTCGTCAGTACATTCTACAAGTTTTTAGTACATTTGCCGCCTTTTCAGTATATTTGGCGAATTTTGAGCTCATATGCAATATTTATAATAATTACCTTTTTTATTATATGAAAATAATCGCTATGTACGGATTTATAATTATGACTTTTTTTTATTTTAGTAACTGAAAAAATTTAAGTACATAATCGGAATATCTAGATTTTGTAATGTCAAATATATCTCATATTTTTTAGTCATTTTGAGAAAAATTTTAATAAAATTGTATGTTCAAGACAGAAAAACCTTCGGCCTCTAAAAAGTACGTTCCAAGTCTCGATTCAATATATTTTCATAAAACCCAAATGACATCACTGGTGTAGGGATGTTTATTTCTTATCTATTAATCTCTTCACGAAATCATTATATTAGTGTTAATTACTCATATATTGGACAATTAGATGACATACGCTTAATTTCAGAAAATAATACTGCTCTCAGACGCGAAACGGGCGTATCTCGAAAAAATTCATTTCGTGATTCTTATGACATTGGATGGATAGTTTAAGAAATTACGCATTTAATGAATTACGAATGCTAGTATCTTAGTTGAAACCTATAAAAAATGTTCTAAGAAAATATCCTCTATCCCAATTTTACATGTATGTATTTCAACAAATTGACATAAACAAAAAATCAATTATCTCAAAAGGCGTTTTTTTGAAAAAAAAAACTTTTTACGGCAAATAGCTAATTATTATTATTATTTTTTCTTATTTAAATAAATTAAAAGTAAATTAAATATTTTTTTTGTTTATTCAAAACATCGCACTTTTTGTGAGAATCAACATGACAGATGAACATGAGTTCCACAGTTTACGCAAGAACATGAGACCGGTTCGGTTTTATTAGTAAATTCTAGTCCTTTCATTGTGGTGTTAACTTGTAATATTTTTTTTACAGGAAGCATAACCAAATTAGCTAAATAAATTGAAAGAAGAGCTGAATAATAATGACAATTGCAATGGTTTAAACAAAAAATTCGGCTCATCAGACCAAATTTTCAAAAAAAAAAATTAAGAATTTACACAGTTAACCTTCAGCCGCTCGGCTGTCTGCATTTGTAGCATTTTTGCAAAAAATGTTCAATAAAAAAAATGATCTGAACATGAGGTTCGGGGTTAGCAGTAGCCTCCTAAAAAATAATTCCAAGCAGTTTTGGCCACTAAAGACATTAAAAAATAGCTTACAAGACCACAACAACTGACTTTTAAAAACTACCATTTCCTGGCCAGAAGTCTACAAATGTAGACACCATACAATTTGTATGGAAAGTTCGCTCAATTTTTTACTGATATATTTGGATTACAATTAGTCTAAACACTATTTTTTCTCACTAATATTATTATTTGCTTTCTTACGCATGATTGTGGGTGCTCGCATACGTTTGCATATGTTACGTAATTGCATATTTCAGGATAATAGGCAATAAGCTATGTCGCCAATCGAACAGCGTTCTGAAATACTAAGGGTAGTAGGCTGTCCACAAACACATCTGCTTATAGAAATGGCACTCGGCCACTGTCCTGTTACGTCTTCTAGCATTACTTTGCACGGCTTGCTTGATACTTCTACTTACGGTAAATGCTGCTTTTTAAAAGAAAATTAAACCTGTTGTTTATCTCAATTTAGTATGTAGGTATTTCATTATATACTTACTTTATCAAATCAATATGCTAAACTGCATTCAAGTATAACCGTCTGTGAACAATTATTTTTTTTTTTTTGATAGGTTGACATGGTTATTCATGTACCTACACGGAAAAAAAGGTTTTGTAAAAAATAGAGTGTGATATTCAAAAAAAAGCAAAATAATCAGGAAAAAAAAATTCTGTAAAAATTCATTGGACTTCCGATAATAATTACAGTTTAACCTACAATGTCCGGATAGTAAGCGAAAAACTGTAATAACTGATTTGAGTGTCAGTGAAATATTATTGTGTACACACTGTAAAATGTACTCCAAAAAATGTTATAACTGTAAATTATATCGTAATAAAAGGTGTTAGTTTGAAAAAATTCTTCTTCTTGCGTCCTTTATCCCCTTAAGGAGCATAGGGTCTCCACAAAACTCTTCCAATTTCTTCCAACATTTCCCCAATTCACGTATTTTCTGCGCTAACAAGCGACGGCCCGCGTTCTATGCTATCCTGAGAGTTTCAATCCAATGCTTGCTGACAGACTTCAGTTGGAGATTTCCGACACGTGTACCCAATCCATTTCCACTTACGTCGTTTAACTTGAAAGAAAATCGGATATTGAAGGCATCTGGTGAGCAGTTCGATATTGGAAATCATCCTAGGTCGCCCAATTTCCAGCAGTCGGCGAAGACAATTGTTGATGAACACTCGTAAATTGTGTAGCAGTGTGCCGTTTCACGTTTGACTCAAAGATTTTGAGCTTCGTTGTCGTTGATAAAAACGAAAACTGCTAGACATTACGAAGCTGAACGAAGGTACCTTTCACTTTATTGACTGTTTGCACGGATGTCCTTATTGGTGTCGCCATCAGGTGTTATTACGCTGTCATGTAAGTGAAGTTATTTACTTCTTTTATGCTGGATTCACTTATCGTGAAACCATTGGGAAGGTGGATGGGCATGCTTCTTTGTTTTATTTATCACATTTTTCATGAATTGGACCGATTGGTGGTGATGAGGCATATGGGGCATATTCGGCTTAGTTGTACTTCTAGAAGGTGTCAACACTTAATTTTTTTTTTTTATATAAGGCTTAGCTGTCAAGTAATGGACTTCTAAAAATTGACGTAAAATAAAAATGGAATTTTCGGAAGCAGTTTTTCGAACTTAACCAATTTTCAATAGAACATTAAACATTGTGGATCCCATAGGAAATTTACTGCTCTTTTCAATTATGAAATTAAATTTAAAATTTGATTATTTTTCTTATGGAAAACCGGAAGTGAATATTTCATATCAGAATTTAAATAATTTTGACATATTTTATTTCTTTTATTTTAACTTTAAAATAAAGCATAAAATACACCGGTAATATGCTAAAAATTTTATAATGTGATCTACATTACTTTGTGAGCTATATGAATTGAAGTGAATACAAGCCGCACTTTGTATAGGACCTGGCACTTTCTTAAGTGGTTTAATTTATATATCTTCTTAATTAATAGCGATCACGTTAAATTTTTTTTTGCGAAACATTTATATAAAATTATAAAATATTTAAAAAATATTATGTCGAAGTTACTTCAAATTTGATTTGAAACTTTTACTTCTGGTTTGCTATACATACAAAAAATTGAAATTCGAATTGGATTAAAAAATTAAAAAGAGCATAATTTTTACTAGTTGAAACAATATTGTTTATATTTTTTTAGAAATTCTTTGATTCCAATAACAGCGTTCAAATTGACAGTCCTTTAACTTCGGCAATTCTTCAGAAACGCATAACTCGGTAATTAAGCCTCATACGAAAATAAAATTGTGTGTACACATTTATGTCTACTAGATGTATAACTAACCGGAATATAAACAAATTGCACGACCTCACTTTATTTTCATTGCCCGCTTCGCCTGAATTGCCCCATATGTCATCGGCATAAACGAGGTCTTCAATTTGGCTCACTGAAAGTACAATGAATGCCACTATTTGTAGAGTAAGATATTTTAAAATAAAACTTCTTAGATTTCAATAGGAAGACCTGCGTTGGTTTTTTGATACTATAAATGGAGTTAAGTTGTTCGCAACAATTACAATACTAAGAAAAACGGCTAAACATTTTATTAAACGAAATTATAATTTGAATTCAACTTTAACTACAGTATAGTGATAAGAAATGTTATTAATGTAAAATTTTAGTACAACACTTGGGCTAAAGATTGATTTTCAGGTCTGAGCACCAGAATTTTGACGGCGTTTATTTTTCCCATACGTTTTTGAACCAGTCCAAGGTATACAAGTAGTTTACTGTCGATTTTTTCTTGATTTTTTTGTGTTTATTTATAATTTTAAAAGGACTTTACATTAAATTCATAATTTGTTCAAATTCTCCAAAGGTAATTTATTGCCTTTTGTTTGAAATGCCACTCGTAAGAACCACTTAAGTAGAACTCGTTTTGTATGCAATTAAGTGGTATCACCAAAACCCATAACGTACAATACATAACGTGGCTCTCGGGTAGAAAGGCCCTAACTAATTTTTTTCTCGAAATTTACTTTTTTGCTGATAAATCGATAACCCTACGCTAAATTTTATCGATATTGGTATCGTTAGTTAGTTAAAAGTCTAAGCTAAAAAACGCTTGTGAAATCTCCTTCCTAATCCCTCCGGAAGATGAGTATATTAGGAAGAGAATGGAAGGGGCAAATCCATGTTTACATTTATGTCATAATTCTAGATATTCACAGGGAAATTTCAAAAATATGAGTAAAGGCCTTTCTACCCGTGAGCGACTATAATCTCATAAAGTAAACTTGAAAAAATTTTTAAAACAATTTTTTTTTAACTATCGCATAATTTCAAATATTACTTAGAAGCATTTAGTTTTTTTCAGGTAGTTCAATTTATCTCACTCGAAAAGTTTTCAACAAAGAGGAAGGTTTGATCCTAAAATTAACTCATTCCAATGCAAGTAAGGAATTAGTTTTGATAGTGGCTTATGCAACTATGATCTTAACTGAAAGTAAAATGATTTAGTGGCATAAATAGCTACCAGCATTTAGTTAAAGAGTTAAAATAAATATTTATAAATACTTTTGGATTGCAATGAGTCAATTTCTAAAATCATATTCACGAACACAAGTAGTTAAATGGTTTATTTACAAGGCACAATGTAAGACGACGAGGGAATCTACTGAAAATAAAACATTTGGCTTCGAAGAATGAACTTCCAAATAAGGGTTTGAGAAATGTGCAATATATATTGTAATGGCCATATGACTCATTCATTTAACCATGTGCGGGTTTCCCATATACATATGTATGGCATAGTGGATTGTATGTTTGCCAACTTACAAGCTGTACAGAGCCTTTTTTGTTAACACACGTTTTTTTTTTTTTAGTGGTATCGGCAACATTAAGAGACACATTGTGTGCGAAAATTGATGTTATTACCCTAAAAGTGCATTAATTTGCATACAATAGGAAATGCAATCGAAAAGGTAAGAAAGAAGGGTATATCTAAACACGTGCAACCAAAATTTGACTTATTGTTTGGCCAAATTTTTTGTCGTGAGTTTAATTTGTGCCCAAAACTTTTCACATGACTTAAAGACAATATGTATACAGATGACCAGGTGACTTTATGTCTAACAAAGCAAGACGAACAAACACGCAAGCACGTGGCACTTTAATGCAAAAGTAATTTTTATAGGAAAAATTCCATACGGTACAAAAAATTTTGTATCTTTTTTTTACTGCAGTTTAGATTTTTTCCCGACCATTCATTAAGTTTTTATTGAAAATTACGTTTAAATTGTAATTGATTTTAAGAATTAAAAAAAATATTAATATTATATTAAGCTCGATTTGACAATTAAATATATTTATTTATATTCTGAAATATTTTTTTCAATATTCTATTAATTACCACAAAACTTGATAATTTTTTTTTATCACAAACGTTTTCATATATGTCTGAAAATTTCTACATTATAAGTCAACTTTATCAATTTGTATATATGTACTAAAATGTTTCCAAATTAAGATAAACTTTTAAAAATTAATGAACTTGAAAAAAATTAAACTTTTTAGCAATGTCTAAGCTAAGCATATCCTGCGTGTTGTATGCAATATCCTTAAAAATTAACTGAATAAGTTAATTGATAAGTTTTAGTGACAAGTAATTTAATATACTTTACATATTAAAAACATTTTTATATATGAAATTTATATTAAAATTCTTGGAATTTTACCAAATTACTGTATTATCAAATGTAAAATTTATATTTTTTATTATACATATAATTAAAAGTGAAATTCGTTACAACAAAAATGTTCATAAATAAGAGTATAATTTGATCATCTTTCTTTGGTCAGAAAATCGTTGCGCCGAAAAGAAATTAAGAAAAATTAATTTAAAATAAATTATTATAAGTGAAATACTCTTTGTTTAATTTCTTTGGACAAAACAAAATAGATTTCCTATGAATGATTAATGAATTCAAAAGAAACTGATGAATTTTTAGGAAGCACAAAATTATAGTGCAATTTATTCGAAGTTATCCTCCGGTATATTTGGGCAGCTTTCATACATTTTAAATTTTATCGATACATTAATTTGATTAATTCGTTCAAGTATCATTTGATTAAGGAAAACAATTTCAAATGTCAAAAGTTATTATTTGAAAACTGACCTATAGAAAATTTGTTAGCGACATATTCGTAATTTGCTTGAAAGGATAACGACAACATTTGACGAACTTGGTATGGTAGCACTCAGGCGTGGCGACAATCCTTTTGCTCGTTGAATAACAGATATCTGCATTGGTCGCTCGATTCATGTTTCATATCAAATCATCACTCCAAAAATTCTGGAGCTCCGAATAGTTAATACTATCCTTGATCCTATTGATGACCTCTACTTATTGACCAGTAACCCAAAACTTCCTTTGTAGACGACAGAAATATTTGCACTCTAGAGTTGAACTATGAACGATATGCTCTATAATGTGCTGAAATCTCCAATAGAAGTCCTTCTCGTTGGGCTGATTTCAATTCTAGCAAGTCTAAGTCTTGGATTTTGTCTGACAGAAAAAAACAAGCATTATTTTTTCAAACTACGCAATATGGGTGCTGTAAACATTACAATAGATGCAGCACTTGACGTTCTGGGCAGATCATGTGTATGGGTTTTCAAAAGAAACGGCCAAGTATGTAGGTTATTTGCAGAGACGATAAGATACGTTTTTTAAACAACGGAACGTTTTTTCCTCACATTCCAACATTGTATTATCGTGATTATTCGTTTCTTAATTATATTTTGGAAAAGTCTTAAGGCAATTTTATTTTCCCGACAACATTACTTTATCTTCTTCTCTAATAAGCAGAAACGAAATATTGCATTTGATGTGGGAATAACCTTAGCATTTGTTTAATTTTAAAATTAAAAATATTATTGACAATATTTCCATTTAGTTTCCAGGAATGGGCTAAGTACCATTGTTTTATTGAGTACCACTCTACAACGATCTAAGAGTTTGTATTTCTCACAGGACAGCATTATTTTTAGAGAAGAAAAAAATTCGCCGTACTGCATAACCTCAAAAAACAGTGTTTTTCGCACTTTATTATCTAAAAAACCTAACGAACTTGAGCAATTCTGACCCCGAATTCGGTTTCAGCGGGAAAAAAATACATGAAAATACTATATTGGCATTCAAACTACAGAACAAAAAAAAATTTTTTTGTGAGCTTGTATAATGACTGCCAGTTGAATTAAATAATTTTCAATAGAATTTAATTCAAAGTTAAGGGATTAAAAGTTTATCAGATTTTGATCAAAACATCCGGCTAAAAAATCAGTTTAATTTAGTTATATAGCCTTTAAGTTTGCATGTCATCAGATTTTAATCTTTGTGCAGAAAATGTTAGTCAATATGGAATTATAGAAACATAAAATATTCAAAAGGTTATAGCTCAATCACAGAGGAGGATTTATTGACCGAAAACGATGACGTTTTTCTTCTCTACAACTTTCAACATGCTCTATTGTAAAGCATTGTCTCCAATTAAAGCAACAGCAAATGAAAATATCGCGAATTATGCAATGGGAAGATTATCCTTATAAGACATTTAAAATGACGTACGTACCTCTTTCAGATTTTGTATATAGTGCATGAAATCCATATGTCATTTTCGCCTGTAATAACTAGTTTGGTTTAAGGCAAACTTTTCGAGTAAATAACCAAAAACATTTTTGGACATCTCTAAAGGACCACCAGTAGGAATCGCCACCAGTTACTAGGATTTTACTTTTAGGCACACAATCGAATATATTCGTTCTATTCTGGAGTGAGTTTATCCATACATGGATTTCGTATACGAAAACTAATTAATATACCTACATTGTTCTAAATTGTGTGTCAAAAACTAAAATTTCGTTTTTAGGCAGTCGGTCTATCTGAGAATATTTTTATTTATATAGTTCTTCTGTAACTTTTACATTTTAAAAAAAATAAGAAAAGCTTGCAATTTTTATGGGTTCTCAATAAAAAATATTGGATTTACTACATTCCGAACTAGTGTCAGGCAAACTTACACCAATGCATCACAATGTATGCGTGAACTCAGAGGCGTAACGTGCATAATTTATTTTCCGCCCCTACCGAAAAAATTTTCGTCTTTTTTAACAAAAATTTCATTTACCACAGAATACAAAAAAAAGGTCCTCACTTTTCGCATTCAAAAACAAATATGTATATTTCACTTAAGCTTTGAAAATTTACTAAATCGATTTATTTTCATTCACTAAAAAAAATGTTTAAACTTCATTTTTGACTTTCAAATGACATAGATTTCACGACCATTTTCCCGCCCAAAAAACCTTGCGCCCGGGGCGACCGCACTCTCGGCCCTCCCTTGGTGCGCTACTACGTGAACTACACGAGGAGAAATTAGGGAAGAACATAAACAGCTTGAATGTACACAAAAAAAAAAACAGCCGAACGTAATCGAGTCGAGCAAAAGCGCACTTCGCAGCGTACACAATGAATATACGTGCAAGCCGGCTCAGAATGCCTTACACTGTTCTGAACGTTATAATATTTCTTTAAGTTTTGCCAATAGCTTACGAAATCCCACACTATTAAGATTCAGCACTCATAGCTACTTAGCCTTATAAGAATTGGTTTTTCGTCTTTATACTGCAAGGAACAACTTTTTAGCGAAATTTTGCAATTGGTCTGACGCGTGTGAGTCTAGAAACTTTTAAAATTTGACATGAATGATATAAACTAGCATGCTCTATTTTAGCTGACGAGCGTTCAGATTTCACATGAAAAATAGTTTGATTACCCCTAGGAGGTTTAACCAGGTCTGTGCAGACCTTTTGCATACAAATGTGTTTGTAAATTTTTTGTTTTGCCTTGTCAGAGAGTTCCTAGAATCGGCTACGGAGAACCTCTTTTTACTAGCATTTAACACATTCAGACACACTTTAAGGACATCTGCCTATTCAAATCCCATATAGGTCTGCGCAGTCCTAGTAGTACCAGCTATCGCCAAAAAATCTCTGAACATCGTAGGGTTAATAAAATTACTCATTGTTAATTCAGGAAATTTTTAACACAATTGAGCAAATTTTTACGAAAGACCAACGTAATTGATTTGATTTTTTAATATGATTTCTAAATGGGAAAGAAGAAATAAAAAAGCTCAACCCATACATCATTTAAATTTTACTTTGTTAAAATGTCACTCCAGAAAACAAAACACCTGTCAACGCTGAACATGTCCGCAACATACAAAGCACACCAAAAAAATACGAACAGAAACACACGTGCTGTTTGAAAAAGCCACAGGATGATTGATGGAATTGACAGCTTCATCAAAACTTAAAGTGATCAACGTGTGCGCAGGGAAAATATTTACAATGAAATGAAAAACTTTATAAGTGGATGAAAACAAGAACAAGAGAGGGAAAACAAAAGAAAATATGAGAAAAAAATGTGTATGAAAGATTGCAAAGCCTGCGGTCAGACTGTGATGATATGCAAATTTATGGGTGTTTTCATGTGAAAGTGAAATGAGTGACAGGTATGAAATTTCAAGTCATTCGATTTTGGGGCTTTTCTTATTAGAAAATATATGAACTTACTAGAGAGCTTGCGAATTATTCATTTTAAACATTTAGCTAATAAGTGGTAACTCCAGATCTAAATATGTCTCCTAAGCACATGAATTACTTTAGTTAATGGCGCATTACGTTAAAACTGTATTGAAGTTCTATTCACCAAATATGGCACATGCAAAACTCTTCTGAGAAGTTTTATAAAACTTTTAGAACCTTTTTAAGTCTAATAGGTAACTAATGGAAACTCCCAACAAGAATAATCAAAACCTGTATGAGAAAAAAACATATATCAGAAACAACAACAGTTAGCCATCATAAAACAACCAACATAAAAGCCTCTTACTGAAGCAACGACAACAGCAGCAGCAGCAAAATCAACTCACCACATACTGCCGATACATGTTAACAGAATAAAGTAAACGCTCTTTTGCAAAATGGTAAGAAGAAAAAAAAAGTGTAACAAATTGATTTTGCAAAAAGCCTCAATTGCTGTAAGCATCCCTTATCCTATATCCCTACTTTATCCTTTTTCGCAAACCATTGTTTGTTATTTAATTGAAAGCCATTTTCAACAAGTTTCATTTTAACGCCTTTGGCACTTCATATCTTGACATCCACATCAATAACAAAAACAGTAACGGTAACAACAACAACAACCAAAACATCAATCTAACAAGTCAGGTGCCAAGAAAATGTTAAGGCAACAAAACGACCATCATCAGTATTACCATCACGATAGTAAACATTAGCATACCAGCAGCTTTGGTTTTTTTTTCTGCTTTAAAGGTTGACTTTAAGGTTGTCAAGTTTCTTAGAATTTAAGAGTAGAAGTTTTTTGTTTATACGAAATGCATTTTCTGATTAAAGTTTATTTAAAACTTCTTCGACTTACAATTTTCCTGCGTTGTAGCACAATTTATTCAAACAGTGCTGTTGCTTCCAACCTTTTAATATGTACACAAATCTTTCATTTTTCTCCATGCAGCACAAGATATTTTAAGTTTTACAAACACAAAGTTGTGGCTACAACGCTGTCAGACTACTGTGAAAAAAAATTTCCTTTTCCTCGAAGTCTGCGGATTCTTATCTTTAAACATTCAACATTCATTGATCCAAGAAATGTCAAGAACATGTTATAAAGGTGAACCATTTATAATTTGGAATTTGATATTGCTAAAATAAAAAACCAACATTTTTTTTTTAATGTGCAATCAACAATCAATAGAATACAATGCTTTCGGTTAATTATGGATCACAACTTTATTCAAATGACTTCTTCGGTTGGTCTTGTGGTAGCCCATTAGATGAATCCTATTTTTGACTGAAAGGAGATCTATTTGACCGATGGCTGTACCTATTTCATCCGTTAGAACTTCAATCTTAGCTGGCTGGTTAGAGTAACACTATCGTATCGGCAGCAAATGCACATCACTAAAACGCCTAATAACGCGATTTTCAAATTTCCCATGCCAAAGGTCATATGTTGCATGGCTTGTGTGACACAGTGTACCATCCAGTTAAAACCAAATGTTGTCCAAGTCCGTTATGTACTCGCAAATAGGTCAGAAATAACTAGATATCATCGCACAGTAGTGCTCACCGCTTACTGTAACGCATCTTCGGAGATGATAACGCTGATCACGAACCACATTAAACAGTTTCTCGTTGAGGATGCATTGGCTTTTCAAAACCATATGGATTTTTTGTGCTCCAGATGCGGCAATTTTGCTTATTCACGTTACCACCGCGGTGAAAATAAGATACGTCAGAAAAAATAATTTTTCAGTAAAATGCTCATCTTCTTGCAAGCCTTCCACTGTTCAATTAGCGAACCGACAACGACTATTGACCCATTGCCTTAGCTGGAGACATAAAGCTAACTTCTGCTATAATACAAATGACATTAGAGTTGTCACACCAGTAGTTCAAATTCCCAGCGCAAGATGGACCAACCTTTATTTTGAAGAATTTTGGTGTGACCAGATTATCACTTATAAGCATAAGTCTATAACTTTGGATAGCTATCGAAGTTTGACGAAGAATTTATGGCAGATATGTACACAGAAAAAACAAGATTGGTAAAATCAAAGAATTGCAATTCTATGATTAAAAATTGTGGAATTCAACAATTCATTTCTTTGAATCAAAGAAAAAATTTGCAAAATCAAAAACCCTTTGTTCTTTGGATATGCAAATTCAAATTATCTGATTTTACAAGAAAATATTTTAGTGTAATCAGCAAAATGTTTCACTGATATTGCAAATGAAATACTTCCATTGTCTGGTTCAAGCCCCGCAGACAATATAATTTTATTTTTATTTTTTTTTATTTAATTTAAATGTATTTAAAAAACAAAAAAAAAGAAGAGAACTGTATTTGTATAAATTGAAAATATCTTGAAAACTGCCTTTTATGTTAATAATAAAAAACAAGTGGGTTTTTTTTTAATATAAAAGGCAGTTTTCAAGATATTTTCAATATATATTTATAGTTCTCTGCTTGTTTTTTTGTTTTTTAAATTAAAAAATAAAAAAATTAAAAAAAAAAAACTATACCGTCGCCGGGATTTGAACCGAAGCTTCCCTGATCAGACAATGGTCGTTACATGCGCGGTTTAACAACATCATTTTAGTACAGCTTAAAAATGATGTCGGTGGCTGAGTTGGGTAAGATGACCATCTTTGAACAGTGGCATGGCGCAGAACACAGGTTCAATTCTCTGATCGGGTGACAGGTAAAGAAAAAATTAATTTTCTCCTTTGAAGTTTTAAAAACGTATTACAATTAAAATAAGAATGACTGACAATAAAATAAGTACCAACAAACAAATAAGAAAATAGAGGAGGGGGAAATAGCCGGAAAAAAAAGAAATGGAGGAAAGAAAAAAATCAAATAAGAAAAATTTTTTTTGCGAATTTATTCTAAGTTTCAACAAAAACTTTAGGAATATTAACAAATTTTTTTTTTAAATGAACTAATTTATTTTAAGTTTCAACAAATCATCTTTTGTTATATCAGAGAAACTGTTTCTCTGATTGAAAATCATACACAACATTCGTTTCCCGAAATTTTTTGATATCAGCGAATCTTTTTTTCTGTGTACGTACATCAGCGATAGCATTTGGGTTTTTTGAAAATGTTATAAATTGAAACTTGAAATGTAATTTTTAGAGGCCAATTTTACTAAATTTAACGAAATTTTTCTACAGATTACTAAAAATATGGTCCTCACTTTTGCCATCTCAAAAATCGAATGTACTGAAAACTTGTCGACTGTACTGACGACGATTTTTCAGGACGCATATGTACCGAAGAAAATACAAATTTACCGAAAATGCCATCACTGATGTACATTGTCTTATTAGACTCTTTTCACAACTCCATCAAAAATTTCTGCCTGAAATTAATAGTTGAGAAATTTGAGTTTGCACAAAAATGAACCATAGTTTTCCAAATGAGTCATCGAATAAGTTTTGAAGAACTTTTAGTTTAAATTGATTTTGCTTAAGCCAGGAATCTAATTTTGCTGTACCCGAGGAAATCGTTGTATATATTCTTGAGGGTAATCGCAAAACAGATTCAAATCAGTGATGGCATTTGGGTTTTGTGAAAATGTACTGAATCGAAACTTCAAATGTACTTTTTAGAGCCAGAATGCACCTTTTGGTCTTGAACAACCAAAGCAGGGCTTTTGAACTGACGTGTTTTTTCGTACCTAAATTCAATAGTATCCAATTATCAAATGGTTTTGCCAAACCCATCAAAATTCTTTCCCGAGCAAAGCTATTATATTGGAATCACTGTATATTTAAATTGCTGCCATATCTAAATCTTGATTTATTTAACAATCATACTGCTTTTACAGTGTGACTTTCATTCAAATTACATTACCATTATAGTGCTTATTAAGCCTGTTATTCTTTGAAAAATCTCTTGGTCAAATAAAGTCAATTGTCAAATCTAAATTGTGCGCACAAAGAAATTACCACACTTTAAAAGCCACTTTTGATACTACCAAGTCTTAAGGAATCTCAACGAAAGCCGCAAATTGTCTTAAATTAATGCTAGCTGTGTTGATCCCACATAGAATTCCAAAAGTTTAGCTCCCACGCGCACAAATTAATGAACTCAACCGTGAAAACTAAACTAAATAAAATTTGATGTTTTCTGTAACAATTTAGACAATTTCACGCCTCAACAACAATAATAATGACAACAACAGCAATAACAAAAAAAAAAAACACAACAATAATAACAAGTAAATTCTTGAACTAAAGCTATGTCCCTAGACTCCTTCAATCCACTAACGCTACTTTTTAAAAAGCAGTTTCACTTTTAGCAAATCCGGCAATGAAATGTCGATTGTGATTTAAAAAAAAAAAAACCTATAAAATAAAAGAAAAATGTAGAGGTCGCATTGCAATATGCGTAATGTTCATCCAGGGAAATGTTTGTCGCTTTCTAACTTTGTTTCATTTTTTTTCTGCATTTTCTTGTTGTAGTGCCTCTAATGGAGGAGATGGAGGCCCTCCATCTACTTTTTCCATGTTCATTCGTTCATTCATTCTTTGTTTTGTATTTAATTTGTTATTTGTATTTTGATTTTCCATTTCAACGCCTCCAAGGAAATGTACTGTGCTGTGCTATGATGTCCTTTGGTACTTCCTTTTAAAATCAGATTTACTTTTGAGTCGCCATGTTGATTCAAACAAAAGTTGATTTCTTACTTCACTCTCTCTTTTTGTTTTGCGGATTTGTGACATTTTCTATTTATTCTGAATAAAATTGCGCATTACCATTAAATTCAAATTAGGATTTAAAGATGACGCCAATTGTAGATGATAATCAGCACAGTGTTGATAATCAAAAAACGGATATCCTGTGAATAACGAAAGCAAACATCACAATAGTTTGATCATAAAGGCAAATAAGCAATTACTACTTCGGGATGGTTTGTTACAGCTCAATACGCTTGAAATTGACTTTGAAAAATTTGTCCGAAATAAAAACTCGTAATACTCTTAGGAGTACTTTATTTTTATATAAATATGTATATATTTAGTTTTTAAACATTTTTGGCGCCTTTCTGATAACAGGCATTAAGACATAAAAATAACTGGCCTATAATTTTCTTTTCTACAAACAGACTCTTCTCAAATCAGGCTTTCAAAAAGCCCGAAATTTACATTTAAGGAAAGAATCAGGTGGGTACTGAATACTTTCTTAATTCTTCAGATAATGAAAAAAAATTTCCGACTATAGATTTTGCAAAAAAAAAAAATTCGTTTACATTTCCTAAAATACTAATCGGATAAGTACAAAATGTATTGAAATCTAATGGAATCTATTGTGAATATTGTTTGGTCACATTTTCTGAGATGGACAGTAAGTAATCATCTGTTGATATCTCGAAAACCTAAATTAAGAGATAAACATTTTCAATAAAACAGTTAGCAAAAAACGTAAAATGTTAACTTTTATGTCTTAACAGTTTTTCTCTCTGGCGTGTGCATTTTGAAATACAAGCGTCCGAAAATTCATGTATTTTTAAATTTTATGATTTTCAAAAAATCGTATTTTCGAAAATAAGTCCGCAAAAACTTTTTACAAAAAAACGTATCGAATGGTTTCAGACAAAGTATCGAAGAAAACTGATTTTGAGAAACCTAAATTTTGAATGTATAAATGAGGTAGAATAACCCATATATGAAATATAATATTAATACTAGCTTCATAAGAAAGTACGTCATCGCCATTGCCATCGCCATCGCCACTTTGCTTGCCAAGGACACACTTCCTGCAGCCGGTGTATTTGGTTGGTTCTTCTACTTAAATTTTTGCTTCATGCTAAACAAAATTGCATTTTGTATTCTGCATATTGCATATGCAACACTTGGGGAAATACTCAAGAACTTCATAAAATATGATAAATAGGGAAAGTGCAACATATTGCATTGGTGTGCAGCCGAGCATGGTAAATTAGCGTATCTGAATGGTGGCAATGGCAGTGGAGTGCAAAGAAACAAAGGAAAAAGAAACACAAAATGGTGCCAACTTCAAAGCCGTAAAAAAATGCGCGATATTGACACAATTCTAGTGAGAAACTTGGCACTCAACAAAAACAAATAATAATTTACATTGAAACCAAAAGATACCAACATTTAAATAGAAATGTCCACGGATTCGCGTTAGAAAATAAATATAAATGAATGCAAAATTTCTAACTTTTTATTAAAGTTTTTAATTTTTTTGGAGAAAAAACGAAGTTCTTGGTGTGGGCGAATTATATAATTAAATATCACTCATAATAAATAGAAGCAAAAACAAAATAAGTAACGTTGGTATGTTAAGGTATGTTAATTATTTTATTTACATAACAGCAAAACCATCGAGCAAAACTTGCGTACCTTGCAAAAATATTTGAAAGAGGGTATTATAAATACTTAATTTAAGTTGAATGAGTTAATACTTCATTTCATAAAACATTTTACATTCTATTTTAAATATATGTAAGTCACTTTATGTATGGAGAATTCTCACAATCTACCAAAATAACCATCATTTTGATAAGAATTTCTATTACAATTCATAACTCATAATTTTATGAAAAGGATAAAAGTTTTTCGAAATTAATGAAGATACTACAATTCTCTGAGAAAGCTTAATGATGTATTTTTTCTAGGATAAGAAAAAAATTGAATGAATGAATGAAACGCCTAAGCCAATCTTAGGCATAAACAAATTATTCTTTCAACAGATCACCTTTCCAAGCTGATGGTTATATCCGACCACTCTGGAATGAATTATTATAAGCCACGAGCGATTATCATCTGCTCCTAAATTTGAAGGGGGAGAGGGGAGAAATCAAAACTTAAACGAGAATTCTGGGAATATTATAAGCTCTTGGCAAGACATTTTATTGAAAATACACGAGAGTTTTGAAAATCATTATATTGAAGAATAAAGAGAATTTTTTGAACAATTTTGAAACTTTCAGCTCTGTTTTCATTTTTAGCCTTTATAGTAAGTAAGTAATTTTACCTTCAAATATGATATAAGTCTTAAGAAAAATATATATTAGTGGAACTGGTGATCATAGCACAACATTAAACTCATTGATTTGTTTACTGTTTTCTGCTTCTTGCTGAAATCGTTAAAGTTTTAGAGATCCCAGATTTAAAAGTCAAAATGTATAACTCTTGATAGAAAAGTTAAAAAAGAGAGAAAAAATGTTTCAATAAATTATGTCAAACTCTCTTCAACGTTCATATAAATCAAAGAAGAAACTGTCTTCCAATTAACGGGTTTGTTAATCCTTTCATGACTTAGCTATTTTTTACATAACTTATCCAAACTATATTGGATTAGGCAACAGTAGTGTAGAGTCTGCATTACAGTTGAAATATTTAATATTGTTTGTTTCACATAGGCTTCTTCGGTGTTCATATTCAAATTGCAAT
The DNA here is from genome assembly GCA_963662105.1 of Meiosimyza platycephala. NCBI lineage: Eukaryota > Metazoa > Arthropoda > Insecta > Diptera > Lauxaniidae > Meiosimyza > Meiosimyza platycephala. Next base: position 28,588,620 of record OY759210.1, on the reverse strand, counting down.
CATATGAAAGTTGTCGTACAAATAAATACCTACGTTTAAAGGCACTAAGTAGTCGAAGATTTTTCGTAAATGTAACTTTCTTACTTATAGCAAAATTATCTCGGAAATATTACTGAGCATGATGCATTACAAAAATTCAGGGAGATATTTTGACTTAATTTTTTTAAAACTTTACTAATGTATTTCTAACTTTGCGCCTATCAGTCTCTTGCATGGTATACGCAAAGATTAGATTAATTCCAATCATTATTATTATGATCCCCATTATCATTTTATTAAACTTCACTATTTTGACATTATAAGGCAAAAAAAAACTTTTAATTCTTCTGCACAGTCACCTTAGGCTTAGCAGAATTTGTGAACGAATTTACGATAGGAACTCGCTCTACCCATCTTTCATCCTACGAAGGTGGTACGGTTTTGGTTACCAATCTGTACCATGGATAAATGGCACCCTAGCCCTTACACATCCCTTAATTCAGTCCTAGTTGGTGGTCTCCTTGAGCTCGGTGACACCGGCTCATATTTAAAGATAGGCCAGCTTGTACGGTATGGGACTGTCAAAAAAAATTTTTCATTTTATCGCTAACTTTTTTTTTCTTTTCTTTTGTGCCAGAATTACAAATTTAACTTTTAGTTTCCCATCCCTTCTAAAAAACACCATCTCGCATTGTTAAACATTTCTCAAGTAGCTTAGCAAAAGTACAACAAATTGTGTAAATTAAACTACAGTGATTCCTCTTCATTACCGTACCACTTCAACAGTCACGCAAATGGACTTCAACCAGGCTCTTGTCGTTTGATCTTCCTAAATAAGTGACACTTGCGATGGTTTTTTATTTTTTAGCTACTTTTTTACAAAGAGAGATGTTTGACATAAATGTTAAAGTTTTATATAAGTAAATTGATATTTGCTTTGATAGTGAATATTTTGTTTTGATAGTGGGTTATGCAAAGTAACATATTCACACGCACTTTAGAAGACAAAGAGCCGTAAAATTTTGTACTCCACCGAAAACATATGATCGGATCTGTGCTTATCGTTTTAATATCAAGTTTTAATTTTACTTAATAAAATCAAAACAAATGACAATGAATTGACATGTGAAAAATATTATTCACGATGGAACAACGTCAAAATTATCCAAGACTTTAACGATTTTCTTTTCTGTACGTAATGAGTAGGAAGTATCGAAATTCTTCTTTTTATACTCTCAATCCCTATGCTGTACGAGTAGAATCACCGCATCACCGCAAAATTGGCCAAAGCGTAGACAAAATGACACTGGATGCAACGGCAGTCGTGTTAAAGTTTTATTAAGGGAAGCAACGATGAATATATAAATATTTTGTGCGGTAGAATTAATAGAAACGGAAAAATGCAGAGCATAGTAGCAGAAAAGATTGCCACCAATATTCATTGGCACAAAACATTGAAACTAAGCACTAAACTAACGCTTAAAGACTGAATCAAAGTATACAGCTGACTACTGAGAGCAAATACCAAACCAATATCCATAGGAATTATATAACAAAATGCTTTTACCCGCCTATCGATGCGGAAGTTTCTTAGGCCAAACATTATGATCGAATCGAATACCATATTTGTATTCAGCATACACTAGAACTGCCTTATAGTTGCCTTTTTGCGAATTGATGAAGATCCCGGAACCATTTCAGGTTAAAGGCTCCTTAGTCCGTTTTTACTTTTCCAATAATATGGTTCGCATTCCAAAATACCTAGTTCAATTTCTGATTTGATCCCATTAATGAAATTAAAAACAAATACCCAATTGAAATTGAGCTCTGAAAATGATAATCAAAAAATATCAACTTCTAACAAAAAGTTTGAGACCTCCTATTTTCGCCATATAAAGCTAATGAGTAAAAAACAATGTCTTCATTGCTACACTTTCTTACAAAATTTAGTCCCTTTTTATGGCCCTAGAGAACATTCCGATATGAATATAATGTCCACACCAGCAAAATTTTCTCGGTATGCGTTATAAGCAATTTATTGTGCTCCCTATAAAAGTGAAATAATAAATTTTCTGGTTTCTTAAATAAGGTCTTCCTTTAAGCTACATTCAGTGACTTCTTCATTCTCTACGTAACTTTTTGTGGAAGAGTAAATTTCAAAAATAAATTACTGAAAACTTTGATTATTTCTACCTTACTTTGAATTGCCTACATATGCTATTACTATCAAAGATATCCTCTTCTTAAGATTGATATCCTTCAATATCATGCATATAGAAACAAAATTTTGATCTTTCTGAAACTACTCGTACATAGCCTCAGTTTTCTCAAAATTTTCATTAGAAATATAAAATCTATGTAAGTCGAATATTTTAAATAAAACAAACCTTTTGACATTGCAAGTGGCAACCATACCTATGTACATCAAAAGTTTTGCTGCTGTTTAATTAAGTATGCAATGCACTTCCCGCCGTAATATCAAAGTTTTCAAATAAATTCGAAAAAATTACAAAAAAAATATAAAAACTCTACACTTTGTGCCACAGGAGTCCTGAATCCATCGCCTAGCTATGGCCCTCTTTTGCCTGAGGTTTCTAATTTATGTTGGTGGCAGTAAAAAAGTTAACTTTTAGTATATTTATATTAACGCCTTCTCTTTACAGTGGGTGGAGCTATTGCCCACTTTTATTTAACAAATTTTACTTTTTTGTTGTACTTCAAGTATATTCAACTTTGAATGGTTAGATCGCGTTGTCCGCTGTTGAGGCATCTCATTTTTAGAACGCCGTAGTAGAGTTTTACATCCAATGTGTGGGTCAGCCACCATCTATTTCTCTGTACATAAGTTGGTTTTAAAGTTTTTCTCTTTAATAAAGTTTTAAATAACGATGTTTTCGCTTGGATTTTATTTAACGAAGTGGATTTTTGTAATTTGCAACAGGATTTTTAGTTTCGACTACTTTTAGAAACACTTTGATTGACATCTTTTTATATCCGTAGGTGGGAAATTCTTTCTAAAACGAAAGTAGTTGTACCTTAGCTCAACAATTTTGCTGATTTCTTTTTTTATCTTGTGACTTTAAAAATTTATGCGGAATAAATTGATGAATTTTTATTTGTGTAAGTAACTCTACGCAAAAAGTAATTCACACATAAAATGTTAAGATTTACTTGTTCTTTTGAAAAATTAGTTTATTTTTTTTTTAACTTTAATGGGGTAAATAAAATTTTAAGGTAGACTTGAAAATGGACCAAAACTCAATATTCGATATTTTTCATTGATTAGTTTTTAAATTTCCACAAAAATTTAGAAACTGTAACAACTAAATTCGGACCTACATATATCACGGTGGGCTATCGTTGATTTTGTTCAAGTTTCTTTTCCCAATCAGTAAAATGTGTGCTCGCTTTATAGTTTTTAAACTATTTTGTATATTTCTTAGTCTATATTTTTTATTATTTTAAGACTATTTAAAATGGTTCTCAAAAAACTGCCTGACAATATATTATAGAGATTCCAAAACAACTGAGTTACATTATAAAATCTTGACTGAAATTTTAATTATTTTATGTGTTTAACTTTCAAAAATTTAAAATTAAAATTTTTGATTTGCATATGATTTACATAAATCTAATTATACATATACACTGAACGAAAAACGTACACAATTCCAAACTAAAACTACCAGGCCCGTGTGCAAGGGGGGATTTTGGGGGTTCAAACCACATCCCCCCACCTCCCCATTGGAAATTTTTTTACATAGACTTTTATTGACAATATGTTCTTACTTAAATGAAAAAGCAAAAAGACTTGCCTCTTCCCAAAAATTAAAAATTTTATTAAAATAAAAAAACTCCCATACATTCACAAAAATGTTTCTAAAATATCTTTGATATAACATTTTCTGTTTTCTTTTTTTTAGTTTTGTTATATGCTATTCCCCAATCAAACCCTAGAATGCATGTACTTTCATATCGAAAATCCCGCCATAACTTTGAAAAATGTGAGTTCCAATTGTATGATATTTTCCGAAGTTATGTCGGGAATTTCGATATAAAAGTACATGCATTCTTAGATTTGATTGATGAATAACATATAAAAATATTAAAAAAAAAGATTTTATATTAAAGGTGTTTCGAAAAACATTTTGTTAAATAAAAAAATTAATGTTTCAACAAGTTTAGTTAAATCTTTTTAATTTTTTTTATAAAGTTACAGTATTCCTTAGCAAAAAAGATCTAATGATTTTTATCCTGTCTCCTATAGTTTTTGAGATATTACGTTTCAAAAAATGCTGAAAAAGGTAATGAAAAAATTAAGTGTGCAATTATTAAAAGAATGACCGATATGTATCCACATATATACTATACACACATACGCATATATATATAATAAATGATGTATAATAATAAAACAATTTTTGTATTTTTTGTATGCTTTGTAGTCAAAAATACTTTTTTACGAACTTCATAATCTGACATGAAATCAGGGCCTGATTTACCACAGGCTATTTAGGCTTAAGCCTAGGGGGCGCTGAGAATTAACGTTGATTACGATTTTTTGTTATGTTGCACCTTCTTAACACAATCTTTCAACAAGTGAAAAAAACGATTTGGACACAGTCGCAAGTATTTCACTTATTAGATTTTAAATTGTAATTCATTAATTATTAATAATTCGCCCACTGTAATATTTATATTAGATTAGTCAGATGTTATTAACTGACACATTTCGAAAATATATTTTGAAAGATTTTCTTTTTTGAAGGTGAGGACCTTTTTTTTTTTGCTCGTCAAAATTTTTCTTTTCGTCAGGGGGCGCATATTCATAGTTAGCCTATTAGCCTATGGCTGTCCGAGGAATATCCGAGTTAAACCCCCCCCCCCATGGATGATTTCTGCGCACGGGCCTGAAAACTACATTCGGCGCAAGTGCTTACTTTAAAACACAGCCAGTGTACATATTATTTATGTACAAAAACATAAAAACAATGCATCACAGTCAAATTTAATTTAGTATTATATTGACCAAATGTTTGATACATATCAGTGATGACATTTTCGGTACATTTGTACTTTTTTCGGTAATTTGCGTCCTGTAAAATCGTTGTCAGTACATTCGACAAGTTTTCAGTACATTCGGTACATTTGGGGCATTTTCAGTACATTCACCAAATTTTTAGCACATTTTCAGTACATTTTCGGTACATATGGACGATTTATAATAACCACAATGAGTAGATTTATATTAATTACCTGTATATAATATAATTACCCTATTATATTAATTACGTTTTTTTTAGTTAATGAAAATAATCGCGCAATGTGTAGATTTTGTAATCAATGAGAAATATATCTAATTTTGATAGGGTTTTTGAGATGGGAAAATTGAGGACCTTTTTTTTTTTTTTTGATAGTAAATTTTAGAACAATTTCGTGCATTTTAGGAAAATTGGGTGTTCAAGACAAAAAAGTACATTCAGGATCTAAAAAGTACATTTGAAGTCTCGATTCAGTACATTTTCACAAAACCCAAATGCCATCACTGATACATATACTTCTATGTCAATGTACAGAGAATACATTAAATATATGTACTTTTCATGGAAAAAATGTATAATTTTAATAAAAATTTTAATGAAAGCCGTACATAGTATTAATGTACGAAATTTGGTTCAGTGTAGTAAATTTAATGTTGACTTAAAAACATGACCTAAAACAAATCACAGAGAACAAAAGTTAAATCACACACCATTTTATAATTTCATATTACCAAATATTTAGTTTTATAATCATGACTAAAATATTTATTACATAATTTTCATCCTTAATGCTTGTGTTGTCAGAGTGAGAGCACTTAATATTCTGACACATACGCTGGAATACCCTGCCATCGCAGGGAAACAACAGTAACTCATTAATGCGCTGCATGATGCAATGGAGTAATACGAGTTTACTTACAAAACAGCAAATATACAAATACATATGGCTGTGTAATTGCATAAATACATACATACATATGTTAGTGTGCTTGCGTGTCTGTCTGTCTTTATTAGTGAGTTTGTATTAGCTCACATGCAGCGCAAATATAATTTAAAATAATTGATTTGCGGATGTGCCGAAATGAACAACGTAAAGAGGGATCGACATAGTTGGAAAGAGAACATTTCAGCAAAGTAGATCGATTCGTACAACGAATTACGGATTTTACTGGATACAACTTCTTTGTCTTCTCAACATGAACAATGATCTCTTAATTTAATGAAAATTGCCGAAACAAATCGAAATTTAGTAGTCTTGGATAAATCGTAATCTTTGGGGGCTTACAAAAAAGAAATTGTGTCGATCTTAAAATAAAATTAAAAGTAGAAATGAAATTGCAAATGATCCGATATAAAACTGAAAAATTACAAAGGATTGGAGGATCGTCGAACTTAAGAACTTTTTACTTTTTACTCTACCAAGTGTTTGATTGTCGACCGAGTAGAGGTTAGGTTAGGTTAGAGTGGTGGCTAAGACGAACAAACTTGAAGCACTGATTGTGACATTTTAATACCACATTACGTGACCAGGCGTATTGGTGGATATTAATATAGCTATATCCAGTTAGCTTTATTAAGGTAGTAGAGCAGAGATCCGATATCAACTTCAGCAAATTCGCTGAGATCATTGAACAAAGGTTTGCCAAGAAATCTTAGCCTGATTCTTGCTAAAGCTGGACAGCTGTAAAGAAGTGCTCGAGTGATTCAATCTTGCTTGCGTTCACTTTCAAAATAAAAAATCATTTTACCGCGTTCGAGAAAATCCAGGTGACGTTTTTTTTTTTTCAAGTCTGTGACCCTGCCACTCCCTTACGTCATGGTCAAATCGTCAGATTAGTGAAATGCACACTCTTCAGCATGTAATTAACCCACAACGCCTTAATCTGACGCGCTCGAGTAAATCCAGCTATCGATTTTTTTTACTATTCTGATCAGCTGCGCTAAACTCGCGGCACTATATAGAGGGCTAACATTTGGTAGAGGTACTCAACAAGGTGCAAGGTATCCCCCATGTCTTAATCTACCGCGCTCGAGTAAATCCCGAAATCCCCTGTTGGGCTCCTCTACAATTACGAGTTATTCGCAAATGGTCTTAGCACGTCTCTCGAACAAAAGAATCGGTTGACATCAGCAAGCGCGCGTGATTAAAACCATCTTCTATGCGATCGATATATGACTCTACCACGATTGAAAATATTTGCTGGGCAAACAACAATGTTTGTTACGAAAGGCTTGTAATTTAGCTGCGAAACATATTACACAATTAGCTATTCTATGAATTGCCATCCATACATTCATATCAGCAGACATACACATGCCAGTAGATATACATATGTATGTATGTAGATATAAATATTTATATAAACGAACAGTTATATCATATGGTTGCACTTGTGCTTAAGGATTTCCAATTTATTCGATATATTTCCATAATAAACGATTCGTAATGAATAATATTTAAATAAATTAAAGTTTAATTAACTATCAGAATTTGCAGTTGCATAGTTACATGGTAATGAAAAGCTTAAGTATTCCAAATAATCCAATACAAATAAGTTAAAAATTTGTTGCAGAAACACTATTTCAAAAAGATTACATGCATTTCAGCATATTATATAGTTGTAGAGATTGCAGCTAGCGTTTACTCTTAAAAATACTGGTCTTTTCAACAAGTTTAAACGAGCATATAATTTTGCTTAATATTTTTCATCCTAGTAGAAATTTGTATAAGTACTACTATTCAAAAATTGTTCATACATACGTATGTACATATTAATATATGTACATTATTTGTTATTGTGGAGAAAAACACACACAACAATTCCTAAGTCTTGTTGTATTTTTTAATACCTTTTTACCATTAAAGCTAAAAAAGTAAAATTTTAAATGGTCACTTAGCAAGTGCGAATTGCGTTAAGAGAATTTGCGATAAAACAAACCAAAAAAAAAAAAAGAAGAAATGGTAAACTCTATTCTAATAAAAAGGCCAAAGTTCATACAAAGGCAATATAACAATTAGCAAATAAACTTTTATCGACTTTTACGGAAAACTAAACTGACAATGCGCGAACACTGATAGATCTCGAATATTTTTTTTTGACAAGAAAATTATTATTCTGGTATTGATGTTTGATATTTTCCCGAAAGAAAATATCTAAATGCAAAGGTTGTCCGTCTGGAAAGTAAACTACTTTGTTTGAGTATAAAACTTGGTTAAATGAAAGGGGATGGTCATGTTGGTCATTATGTATGGAATACAATATCAGTTAAATATACGTCTCTCCTTACCTCAGAAATGCGGGTACATTTGACCACTTTCTTTATAGCCTAATAAAAAATATATTCAAGTACAAACTTAATTTTAGACCCACAAATATAGGGAAAGATTTAAAGCGGCAGAGTGCATGACATACCTAATTGGGTTCGCTTGGGTTTAACAGTAATACTAAGAACTTTCAATATCTTCTTAGTTGTTCTTACAAGAATGTATGGTTTTTGCAATCGGTAGTTACTGTTTGTCTATTTTTACTAAAGTTGTGGGTTTGATTTTTTAGAACTTTGTTGTATACACCGAATCCATTTGAAATCATACAGCCTGACAGACTTCAAATCACGAAATTGGTTGCAAATAAAATATGTTGTTTTTAAGAGGATATAAGAACACACGTTCTCCCACGATATGAATGGAAAAGAATTTACAAACTTCTGCGCATTTCAATTTTAGATGTCAAAAATCGCCGAAACTATTTTCAAAAAAGTGGCATTTCAATCCAAATCAAAATAGTTCATTTTTCTCTTTTGATTCCAACAGAGTTTCTCATTTTATATTAAGATCCTTAAATGTTGAAAATAGTTGAACATTAGTGTAGTTATGACATTTCTTATGAAAATAAACTGGGTTAATTTTTTAAAAAACCCCACAATTAATTATTAGCAATATAAAGCAAAGCCGGTTATGGACAATATAGTTCAGACCGTTCACAGCCTCTTACAGAATGGAGAATAATTTCCTTTCATTTCTGTTCATAGATTTACAATGAAGACTTGCTCGTATAAGCGCTGAATTGTGCGATACAATACACCAATACCCTCATTTGCATCTATTTGATTTGCGTCGTTTTGGATTTACGTCGCATTTCCCTAGCCCCTATTGACGATTCATATCGGGGCTCCGGTGTAAGTACTTACGTTATTTGGGATATTCTTGTTAAAAAAGGCCCCTATTGCGGTTGTCGATTTGCGATAAAATCGATAGCCATCGATTTAATAGAAACGATGCCGTTTTGGTATCACGAAACTCAATAGAAAGAATTGCGTCAAAAAACAAAAAAATATTTATCTTTCAAAACAAAATGCCAGAGAATGTTTTGTCATTTACAGTCGACAAACATTCTACTAGTCGATAAACACAATACCGAACAGAATCGCTAATCGAAAAAGATCGTTTATATATTGTAAATCGACAACCGCAATAGGGGCCGAAGTTAAAACTAAAATTATTAAAAAATACATCACTCTATAATTCGGCATTGCAAACACACTATTTGCCCCCCCCCCCTCCCTTCCCTTCCCTTTTCATTCAACTACAACTTCCGATAAATGCATCTCTGAAATAAGACCTGAGTAGCATTTTCTTTTTTATTTTTAATTTTTAAAAAGCCTAAAATTATTCATACTATGCATTCTATAGGAAAGGATTTGTCACTCAGATAACAATTCCACTTGGGTTAGGCTTATTCACATGCTAATTTCGAAACTTTGATGATTAAGGTGTGGGAGCCATGCAAAATAATTTGCACGAATATCTGCAACGTCTTTGTTTGTATATACATGTGTATTTATGTATGTATAAATGGCTGTAAAGGTATAGTTTCTATTGTAGTATTACAACTAATTTCCCGCTTGGTTAGTTCGGTTGACTTGGTTGATTTTCACCGATTTCTCTTTTCATTTCTTGCCACCTTCATTCGCGTTTCATATGTAGCTGCAATGAAGCAATTCAAGCGGGAAATGTTTGAAAGATAAGTAAATTGTTGACTTAACATTTAATGGATAATGGCAGCATTATGATTGGTGATGTCTTTGTGTAGGTAACTAAGAAATTAATGTTGCGTGTGTGTAGAGTTTGAGAAGCTTAAGGCAGCAGTGAAACTTATCATACATTTAAGTCCTAAAATGACAATTAAGAATTTTGAAATGTCTTTAGATAATTTAATTTATATTACTAAAGTTACTAATGAATAAGAGATAAAAAATTATATTACTTTTCTCATCATATTATTATTCTTTTCAAATTTTATGCCTTTTCACATAATTTTTTTTAAATTTAACAAAATCTGTATTCTCCAAGCAAATGACTTCCCAGAACTATCCGCTTTTATAATATATTTTTGCCTATCATATGATTTGCACCGATAAGGCCACACTCGAATGACTCAATAATTACAAATTTCGTATTTCATAAAACTCCTTAGAATACATGAAAATTTATCAAAAATTGAACATAAACGTTGGCAATACTGCGAACTTTTAGTCGGTCCTTTATTGCACGACCATCGCAATCATTTTGGTCAACAGTAGCACAGCTATTGCGGCCATTAAGCAGTATAAAGTAGATTTTTGGAAAAATTGTTGTGGTCACTCAACTGACGCATGGTGTTTAACAGCAACGCTCGCTAACCATTAAGGCAGTGCCGGAAATGAGCCCGTATGCTTAAAAATTATGTAGATCCACATTAGAATCAACGCTTGTGAAACGCTAAAATTTTGAATGCTGATTTGAAACCACGGCGTCTACACATGTAGACGCATTGGCAGAAGGCGCCATTTAAAGCAAAAATTTTATTTGAAAATGTACACACTAAATTGATATCAAAGATTAGTGATGGGATTTGTCTGAGATTTTATCAAATCGGTTATTTAACATGGCAATATAAGAGTTCTGTTTGATATTTTCTTTCTTGGATTGAATATAGGTAGAACTCAATTAAAAAGGCAATGTTATAGGAGCACATCGGTGGATCAACTAGATATCATATTATGGAAAAAAAATAACGCAGCAATTAAAGTCGATGACAAATATCGGTATGTAGATTACACAGAAACGATAAATATCATGATAAGCTTCCAAACATTGAAGAATATCTTATGATTTGAAGTAGTAAAACGACATATTTCTTGATAGTAATACCCAATACATCACTAAAAAATAAGTAATCGTATTCTATATCACATCACCACCAGAAGCATATATCGCATTATCGAAATGCAGCTGGAGGTGCGCCCAAAATCATTATAATGCATTGTTACAACTGGGTTACAGTGCTAAAGTTCGCTTTAAGGGGTTAAAAAACTGTGACGGGAGTAGGGCGTTAATTACAACGCTGATTGTGACTCATAGTCTGTGTGATTTATCACATTCGAAATGTCACATGCTGACGTTGATGTCAGACTATTGCAAATTTTCCTGTGAATATATATATATAGGCACATACATACACATATTTATGTTTGTTTGTTGATGGGTACAACTGCAAATGAGGCCCTTCAGCTTAGTCGTCCGTGGTTGTCGGAAGTATTGGTCAGATAAGCACACTTTGCGATGCTTAAATTTCGACGTAGCTGTGAACAGTTTATTTTAAATTCTTTTCCTAAGAATGTAAAATTCGATTTCAACTGTGAATTCTCGTGAATTTTTCAACCATTTTTTGCAACCAAAGGTTTTCGATTGTTATCAATATGAAAAAGGATGGATAATAATCAGATAAGTTGATATAACGGCTAATGACACTAAATCATCCATTCGGAGTTAGTCGCTGTTGGAGCTATAACTCTTATCGATTGAGCTTGAAGATTTATTTTATCAACTTACTTATCAACTCAGAACAATTTCATACTTATTTCATGATAAATCATTTATTTTTTTTATTATGCCTACTACTCCAAGCAATTCGATTAAAAAACGATATTGAAGAACTCATCAACCTGTTGATATAATGATGCAATGGGTCATTGATATGTTTGTGTGATGTCTGAATAGACTGTATCATATGAACAGCATATCTTGGATCAAACTGTTCGCCAAACTAAACAAAATTTTTCTGCACACAATCTCGACCGTTCGAAAGGCCATTAAAATATGTATTAAAAGCACTTGGACTACGATTTTTACAGTTAATTCAGTAAACAAATAATCAACATTAAACAGAGGATGTCAACCAAAAATCTCAAATTATCATCCCCCACTTCAGCCAGTTTTTTAAGAATCTGAAAAGGACATCATTTCCAGATAATAGAACAACACTTTACGCAAATTTAAGGTCAATTGGTTATGTTCAATTTTTAAAGTTGGCCTTTGTACCTCGTGAGTTATTGCATAGTAAGTCAGCGAGGTTGATTTTCTAGCCAGCTATAAAAATGTTTTCGAAGGAGAATATTCAAAGCGAATGCGAAGATTAAACGCCTATGACTTTTGATTTGCTGAATCGACAATTTTCTGAATTATGAAAAGTTGAAGATTTCGATTTGAATAAGTTGTTTTCGAGTTCATGAGGAAGTAATCACATAAAGTTTTTAAACTTCCTTAAACATTTTTTTTAAAATTTATTAAATAAACTTTTAAATCTCTGCTAGTTGAATATACTTAGGTATAAGGTACTATGTTCATTTAGATATTGTTGGTCGATGACCTTAACTAATTAAACACAATTAAAAAAATTCCACGCATAAATATTTCCGTTAAAAATGCAACAAATTAAATAAAAATACAGGATATATCTGACGGATATTGCAAACTTTAAATACATTAAATTAAAATATTGCAGTTATTGCAAATTTACAAACAACTACACATACAAAATACCTAAACGCATACCCTCGAATGTTTACACATACAAGAATGCATAAGTCCACTTGAGTGTAAATGCGTTAAAAAAATGCAACGTTGAATTTTTTTTATTATCACAGCACATAAGAATGGAAATAATAAAATTTATATCAAATTTTCGATAAAACCAACAAATTATCTACATGTCTGTGTACGTAATATTTTGTCATGTTTGCGCATAAGTATTGGTGCCGTTGCAGGTTTTTATCATAATTACCCATTTATAATTAATTAAAAAGCAATATGCGTAAATTTACCGGTTTTGCGTCTGGTTCAAAGCAGGAATACATTGGTCGAGTATAGGTAATTATGTACTAGGGATTGCAATTCAAAACCGATTTTCACGGGAATTTCGAAATGAAAAAACTAACTTCAAGCTACAGTACGTTGTCTATTTTTAAAGATATGATATGATGTTCTTTTTTTTGAGTTACTTGACATATTGGGCTCAAAGTTGTACTTTTAAAACCAAAAATGTTCTATGTTACTATCAATATCAGCAAATGTTGGAGAGAACGCTTCTCGTTAACTTGTTTGGATCAAAATGTGCAGTTGGAACTAATGGAAAGTCTGTTATTATCTACTACATACATACATATGATAGCTTTTGTATTTTATTAAAATTACAATATTTTTGGAGCTTTTGGTAAAAAGATTCCTGGATTAACAGAATTACAAAAAAATGATTTAGGTATTGCAATCCCTAAAAGGTATACACAAATGCATTATCCGCAAAACTTTATGAGCATGAGTGCAACACCTGTTTGCATGTAATTATTGAGGTAAAAATATCAAATAACTGGTAGGAAAAAACAAATTTTTATAACATATACGTAACAAAAATAACTTGAGTAAAACATATTGCAGCCAATTGTATAAATGACATTCTTTAAAGTGTTTCCACAAAATTTTTAAAATCAAATCAAGAAGTAATAAACGCAACAATTTTTGGAAAAATTAAAACTCAGCTTTTTAGAAAAAAAGAATAAAATTTTCTTTGTCACAGCGCTAATATTCTCCTATTCAGAGTATGTAATTAACCAAAGTAGTGGTATTACCAGGATGACGAACGCTTGATGGAAAAAATTTTTTTTTGTTAAGATCTTTGAAATATGAGCAGGAATTGTTCATAGAAAAGAGCAAATGAGCATAATTTTTTTAACTTATTTCTTGCATCAAATCCTAATTCTTTAATTTGTTTTTTAAAAAGTGAATTTATCATCAAAAAATGTGGCTCAAGTCTAGCTTCGGATATAAAGTTATTTAAAACATAGAAGTACATACATTGCTCAGGTTGAATATTTTTTGCATAGTTTCTGCTGGGATACTTTGTCTAAAAATAATGAAGTTATAATTGTTACACAGCATTGCATGGATGGATGCTTTTGAAAAACAACAAAAGCTACAGCATTGGAAAATTTCAAATGTCAGCATTTTAATGGGAGTGGCATTCTTTTTGTATCTTTGCCTTTAAAAAAACGCGTGAGTGTGTAGTGCAGGAAAACCACAACACTTTTAGCTTTATTAATAATAATTGTGTTCACCTTTTAATTAAATTGAGTGGATTTTAAATTAATTTATCTGGGTTATTTTAAGTGCAATGAAAATTAGGTTAATAATGCATTACAAGCTTCAACACTTATGTATCGTTGAAAACACACGTACCTATGTATGTGTGTACATATATTGTGCGTCTTTTTATTCATTAATTAAAGCTTTAATCACAATAAATAATTTTAAGGATGCAGTGGACGCCCAATGTAACAATATATCGAATTTTGGAAAGCAAAAAAATAACGCTAATTACAACAGAATCGCATGAGCAAATGGTCACTTGTTGTTCACGAAAAAACTATTGACGTTTCCTGCTAAAAAACTTTGGTTTATTTCAGAAAAGTTCCCAAAAAATTTTTGAAAAAAAACATAAGCCGCGTTTTGCAGGTCTGTTTTCGCACAAACTTAACGCCTAATCCAATTCTCTCGAAAGTTGCGAATATAAATGTATGCGACAAAACACTACTCAGCCCACGATAAGTAAATTGCGAGTATTTAATGGAATGTGCAATCAGTGTTGCTTTGTGCTTTCGGATAAAAGTCCCTCGTAAACACACTGACGAGACGAATAAAAGCTTTTGGAAATACCTGATTGTCACCTATCTGAACTTATAATACAAGACGCTCGATCAAGAAAGATGTTAGGGAAACCTGTGGCCAGCGTTAAGGTGGTATCCCCATGAACAAAGATGAAGAGAACAACCAGACCATCGTTGCGCCGAATGACAAAAAGTGCACCATCGTCATAATGTGCGAATTTAGGGCTAGCAGATAACTGCGCTAATCTGGGCAAATTTCAGGAAGGCAATGAACACTATGAGCTAAAACGAATTATCAAATCTTACGTGCAATCAAGAAGTTGATCAACTAAGTAATTTAATATATATTTTACAGAGCCTTTTGTTCAATAGTTTTAGTACAAAAAACAACAAAAAATACAATCGCAAATGCATAAAAGGAACAAAAAATGGGCATCTAGCTGCTTATATCATGTAGTTTCAATGACCGCTACATCATATCATCATTAAGCTTTTTTAGCCGACGTTTAAAAGTCTGCAAGCACACTATATTTTATTTTCTTCATTGACCAGTTAGGAATCATAGCAAAAAACAAGAAATGTGTAATATCAGAAGAGCTATAAAAGCAATTGCATGTAAAGGGAGAAAAAATGTGTGTGTGCTCTGTGTTTTTGTTAAATTTTGAAACCACTATATTCACTTATGGATCTAAGATGGGCTGTGGAGTAGGTGCAGCAGTCTAATAAAAAACCTAGAAATCTCTTAACCTTTTGATTTACCTGATTTAGCTAGCGTTTTCCAGGCTGAAGTTTTTGCTATTCTTGAATAGCAATTCTTTCCAATAGCCAAGCCGCTATCAAAGGGCTGAGCTCAGCACACATAAAATCGTAGCTTTCGTAGTACTTAGCAATGAAAGAAAGAACTTGCCAGCCTAGGACGCCAATATGACATTACTCTCATATGGGTTTCAGCCACAGGAACGTTGAGGGCAATGAAACCTGCAAGACAATTAGATCAATTTGGTCCTCATATAACAAGTTGAGAACCATCTACGAGTTTGACATCGTAAGAATCATCGCGACCTGCACTAGCCACTGAGATTTTGAGAAGCATGCTGAAAGATTAGGTATCTCATTCAATTCTTCTTGCCGCAGTTGCTTGAAAACATGCGAAAATAAATAATTTTCTTTGCAACTGCCTAGTCTTAGTCAAAATCAGGATAAGACATCTTCGAAAGCATTTCTTCAATGACCTCAGTGAATTTGCCGAAGTTGAAATCGAATCTCTCTTCTACTTTCTTAATAAGACTAACTGGATATAGCTGACTTAACATCCACCAATTTGCCAGATCAAGTAATGTGATATTAAAACGGCACAAATACTGCTACTTATGGTTTCAAAATATTTTATCACTTTTTATTGGAATTCAAATTATGTGAAATAAAAGAAAAATATATGCTTGTTATGTTTAACACAATAAATAAAGTTATTATTACAAAATATTTAAATACAAACTGTTATACGCATGCATAAATTTATTTGGATAATATATATTCTCTGCTCTGTGCTTAGAAGTTAATATTAAATTGATTGCATAAACTAATATCCTGCTGGGTGGCATAAAATGAATAGTCAAAATTTTATATTGTTGTAGTTGCAATAAAGGCTAAACCAACATGTTATTTACTTACTTTTGAATGGTGCCAAATAATTTACGAACTCGAAACCAACATAACAAAAATAAAGTTGCAAAAACAAAAAAAAAGAACACTCAATCCAACCACAGTAAAATAGTTAATACACTACGTAAATATGTGTAAATGTAAAAAAACTATGAAATGCAAATATTTTCTACACAAAAAACATGCATACAAATTACTACTACAAGGACAACTATAGCACTGTCTGTTGCATACACAACATTAAGCTCACAGAAGATAAAAAAAACAATGACCAGCCAAAGGGACTTTCGTTGTATGAAGTGAACCCGCATCCAAGTTATTTAGCGTTGCATTATAATTATGTATGTATATGTGAAAAACAATTAGAACCTGCACACATACAAATACCCTCATATGTACATATTTATTGGTTAATCCATAAATAAGTGCTTATTAATTTTAGTTATTTGTACTCTGTGCGAAAAGCTGATGAGTCAATACTAAAATAAAATGAACCAATGAAATGCATTTGTTTGGTAAGAGCGATATCTTTTTGATTTAATATAGCAGTCATATGTTATTTTGAATGCGGAAATGCAAGCAATTTTACTAAAGGGTTGATTTAACCCATTCCCGACTGCTCATTGAAGAGCCCATACGATTTTGATGAAATTTCGTGGAGATCTGATAATAAGCCAAAGAAGTTGTCAGGTAAATTTATTAGTTGGTACCTTGCCCATTACCTGTGAAATGGTGTGGGTTTATAAATACCCAACAGGCAGAAACAGGCTTTCAAAATGCTTGTTTTTGGGGAAAATAAAATATATTTTTTCTTTATTTTGAGTAAAATTTTTATTGATATTTATTATATTGGCCTTTGCATATTTTCATTTTATTGGGACAAACAACATTATGGTAGTCTTTGAAGAAAGTGACATGCAAGTTCACATTGCATTTTAAGCAACCAAATTCTATTTTACCGCCGACAACACTGATTCACTCACGTTTACTCAAAAATCGAATTTGAAGATCGCCAAAAGCAATGTCTTTTTCATGCGTTGCCCATAGATGCATTAATTGCATTGGCGAAAAGTGGCCAAAACCTTTTTTCTTCGGCCTGAAAATCTAGTTTTTGATCCGTACTAACTGGATTGTCATACTTGTGCAAATATTCGGTTTAAGATCAGCCAGCAATTGCACGAGGAATCTCGTTATCATGATTTATTATTTGTACATTGTTGTCCAAGTCTTCTTTGTCGGATGGAATAATAATGAAGTCAACTCAAACTGCATTTTCTCCGTTATCCTCTCCATCCGATCAATCATCATCTATGCCAACTTCGTATTTTTGTTTCCAAATCGTAGTCGAAAGCACTTCAAATAATTCCGGTACGGCAAACGAATATGATTTGAATTTTGTGTTTTCTTCAATATTTGTGCCATAGAGATTCCAGTGCGGCAACATCGATAAGCTGCAATCAATGCCGTCTTAGGTTTTTGTCCTTCTATGTTTAAGTAATTTTTCTATGTATGTGAATAATACTTTTGTATAATATTATATGTATTTAGAACTCGTTTCTGCCTGTTGGGTATTTAAATACCCAAAGATGTAAGCTCAGGTGTGTGGTGGATGTGGTCTTTTAAATCTCGACCATTACTGTTGCATGGCATAGAAGACATATAAGACTAGCTGACACTGAAAACTATTATGATTATCTTATTTTCCGATTTTTGGCTGAGTTTTTCCGGAGAGTTTTCCATAAGAAAAAATTGGTGATTTTCATACCCTGAAAACGTAATTTAATTCTCAGGACAAAACAATACAAGATCGTTGACCTATCTTTACTCTTTTCAATAAAACAAAAAATTACCAGATAGATATCTTTACCATGGGCAATAGAACTTTATATACCATTGTTACTTCTGATATTACGTTTTATTATTATTATTTTGTTTTTGGTAACTCTGGATTCAGTCAAAATTTTTGCAATTAAAAAATTAATTCCACTGTAATTTAAGTATTCAAATATTTTTCTTTATCCTGCACTTAAGAATTTGTTTTCGCTCAGTTTCACGACTATCATAATTATGTGAAGTGCTAAAAAAGTTATCATGTCATTTTAAATTTCCAAGCTCTTTCAATCTCAGAAAAAATGGACAAAGCTTATAAAGATATTCATAGAATGAGCGTTATGCAAATGTAAATGCACTAATTTTGAGAAAAGTGTACCCTATGTAATTTGTACAATTGTGTATGTGTGGGAGTACGCGCACATTGACGCTTTAAATTGTTTGCTTTAGTTACGCATACGCTTCGTTGACTTCTAATGTTGAATAATTTCCGTTTGTAGATATTTCCCTACAGAGCAGAATGTGCTTCCGTCTAAACGGTTGCCATCTGAAATAGTATTGTAGTCTTGCTTCCCTCTCACAAACCTCCAATCGTTCTCTCTAAACAAATTTGGTGCTTTTTTAATGTAAAACTTTTTTAATAAATAATACAGCAAGAACTATAGAAAAGTGCAGGAAAAATCTGAATTTCAATTTTTGTTTTGTTGATTTCGTTCATAAGGCTTCCGGCGTTTTGCTCTTTTTTTTTCTTTCTAAGCACTCGCATTTTGTCTCCATTTCTATTAGTGCATGTGCTATATGGTGTGTATATGTGCATTTGTGTTAGTGTTCTATGACTGTTCGTGGTGTTGACATAAATTTCAATTAACATAAATTTTCAATTTCCGCAAAGTTTTTCTTTGGCTTTCAATTACAGTTCAACTGTGGTGCCACTTTTTCGTTCCCCTCTCACTGTTCGCAAAGTGATAGTTAATATTTATTCATATTTGCCTTGTGTTGATAGTTTTAATTTTATTTCATGTCATTAGTATTTGAGTTATAGCACCATATTGAAATAATTTTAAAAGTTGGTTGACACTTTTAAATAACACCACAAGGTTATAAAAACGTATTTGACGGGTTAAAAATTTTTTTTGTTAAGGGCATCGCTAACATATGTATTTGCATACATAACAATTCGGTGAAATAAATGTCTTTTTTATTATTTATGAGTATGAGATATACATATATGAAAAATTTGATTATAGAAATATTTGAAATCGCTTATAGTGCATAAGTTAAAAGACCCTAACTCGAATTTTTTTCTAAATGCTTTTTTGCAGCGTTCTCGCAACGATCTATGCACCTTTTTATGACATAAGAAAGTCCTAAATATAATTCAGTGATGAGTTGTATTGCATTTTATACTGACCCTAACTCCAGTTTTGCAGATGATGAAATTTGTTTTTCTTGTTTTCTGCAGGATATTATTTTTCGGATAAAGAGATTTGTTGGCTGCGATGTCGTATCAGAAAACTCATTAAATAAATTTTTTCCAATTGCTTTTTTCTTAAGCTTACGCACTTTCTTACCAGTGGTTGATGTTAGCAACAAGTGTTCCTGATTGAGATATGTCATTCTAACTTGTTTGAACTTGACAATACCTCAAGCTTCATTAAAATAACTCCTAAAACTGATAATTTTTTGCTTTTAAGCTTTTGGTTTTAAGCTGTATGGTCGCAACCTTCCTTGACGGACCTATCTAAAGAAGCGGATTGAAGATGTAAATTACCCACATCGAAAGCTATCTCAGCCCTTGGCTCATTAACCCACTGTCGGTCAAACGATCCGTTTACCTTCGAACGGTCAAACTTGTTGTAGTCAGACCCTATACACTTACGGGCATTTATATAGTAATATGGCGACATGGCGATTTTTACGAATGCACCTACAGTGGTCGGCATATATATTTTGACAAATATTTGCATTTTAGTGTTCTTTCTGCAATGCCTAACTGTCAATGCTAACGGTACTATATACTTATGTAAAAGAAATAGTCAAAAAAAACAACAAAACTGCGTATTTTCTCTGCTGATGTAAGTGCTGCAGTATATTTAAAAGATAAAAAAAAGATTTGGTGGGTGGCATATGTATTTTGACAATTTTTATGGCACAAGTTTATGTTGGGAGTGCCACTCATATTTCAATAAAATCCTACTTTCTTACGAGGCTTTCAATACTGAACACGAATATGGAATTAAAAGTTGGGTGAAGCACATATTGTCGGAGATATAGCCATCAGAAGTCGGGGATATAGCTTTTAATGAAATCATTGTCATCATTTGGGAACCCCTGGATCAACTTTCAAAATATGGATGTCATATGAAAGATAATTTAATGAACTATAATATAAACTCATAAAAGTTTGAAATTTCAGTTAAAGTTTTTGAAAATTTTTGAGATATTACAATTTATTTAAGTTTCTGGTCAATTTATTTTTATTAAAAAGCGTTATTTTTTTGGAAAAGCTTTTATTCAGTAAACATTCAAATGGTGTGCTATTCTAAGCTGGTTTTCTTGAATTTCCGGATTTTTTAAGGAAGGAAAGTGAACGAGCTCTAGAAATTTACTTGAAATATTGGATCGCTTAATTTTATATTAAAATTTTTAGTTTTTTTGTGAAAAATACCACCGCAAACAAATGTGTTTTTGTTTTTATTGTTGTTATTGTTGATACTGTTGCTGAAGTTGTTCTTATGTTGTTGTTGGTGTTGTTGCTTTTGTTTTTTTCAACAAATCAAAAAATATCGAGTAAATCCCTAAGATTTTCATATAAAGTACATAGTGGTCTGGTCTGACCACATTCGACCGTCCGAGGTGTTAAGAAATATTAGTCCTTATAACTATCGTTGTGTATATTTTTGGGCTCTGATTTTTTATAGATAGACTTTTTGATAGATAACTTATAAAATTCCAGACAGATTCAAGAAATTTTGAGTCGCTAGTTATTGTCGCTACATAATGATATTTTAGAAATTGGAAAATGACTTCGCCGAGTAGGGAAGAAACATTTTTTAAACTTACTGAAATCAAACAATTCAAAGTATACATCTATATATCTGCAAGAATGTGTCAAAGTAACTAAATCGGCAGTTAGATTTTCAAAAATTAAAAATAAAAGAATAACAGATTTACACTAAGTTACTAGGTTAAATAGAAATGATTTTTTTTGTCTTATTCTTTTTATGCATGCAATAAACAACTAACACTCAAAAACATTTTATTATCTATTTAAGATTAAGATCATAGCTTTGGTCGCGCAATTAAACAAAATCATTTAAAACCCGAAAATTCCTTATGGCAATCCCATAGAAAGAGCAACAAATATGGCAAACATTAGTTGTAAACTTGATTAAGGCCATTGCACAAAATTGGCTTAAAGGTTACCAAAAACAAGGTGCCATACAGCACTAATAAAAACAACTGCTAATATGGCCGAAGGACTAAACGACTTAAGCACATAAGTGGTGTAAGGCTGGCAGATAGTATTTGGTGAAGTGAGCGTGTATGTGTACGTGTTTGGTGAGTTTGTGTATGGCTTTTGCTGTACTCGTAAGGCCATTTGTGTCTTAGCTTAGAAAAGTAAGATAATCGGATTAGGATTTAAGGCAACAGTGGGAGTTACATGAACTTTTTGATGCTATTAAATTGCTTGCCAATGTTATGAAAATGTAAGGATATACATACAGTTGGATGGAATGAAATTGCCTAATAAAAGTAAACCTTTGTTTATAATATTTTTCATAGTGCTAAACATATTAAAGGATATTGATATTTGGGTTCTTAAATACAGTCTAATAGTCCTTTTCCACCAATTACGTACAATTTCCAGTTTTTGTGAATTCAAAAAGTTCTACGGAGTAGCATAATAAAACTTGAATTTTTTACCCGATTTAAAAACATAAGTTGATTATTGCTTTCAACAGCAACATTTTCACATAATTGCGTCACATTCAGAAATATATATTTATTGAATCTTCAACATAAACTGGAAACATAAACATAACTAACGCAAAAATATATTATGAAACTTACAGTAAGTCAGGGGATCTTGAGTTGCAAATTTTGAAGTGAATTTGAGTTAAAATTTGATTTAAGATCTATTTTTTTTAAATAACTAAGTTCGGCTTAAAAACAATTTCTTGCGTACCTCTTTGAGACAACACAGAGCATGAAGGTTAAACAGCTTTTAATATCAAAATACCTACAAGCGATTTGATAGATTTAAATTAAAGTCATTAAGAAGCACATATAAACTGGCTCAGGTATATGTATGTATGTATCACAACTTTTTTTTTGTATAGAACGAGTAAATTCACTATTTATTTTGGCATCAAAGTTTAAGTACACATCTTTTAGCTACAACTGGCCGTTACGCTTGAATAAGTGGGCTAATATAATGATTTTTCCTTTTATCTTCAGTTTTGTATGTTATATTAAATATTCTTACCTTTTTTGGGTTCATATTACGACTTTTCTTGTTATACTAAGCAGAAATGTAAAATTTTACAGTTCGGCGCTTGAACCTTTCGTGTATATATTGAATTTTTAAGCGGAATGAATATTCGAAGATATACTTCTCTTTAAATTCTTCAGCAAATTAGCAACAAGCAAATTTTTTTGCTTGAATGAAAAAAAAAAGTCAAATATGAGCTTGCCGATTTTATATATAGCACTTGCAACTTCGTTCGTATTACCCCTTATCGAATTTCGTTAAATTTTAAATTTTCTAAGTATTGTAAGAAGTGTGTGCGATAACATATTGTTAAAGATACCATTGAGGATCAAAAAAAATTGTGAAATTAATCTGACCGAATGACGGTCTGCAAACTCCCAACAATTTTCCCTAAAGCTTTAAACTTATAAAAATAGGGTAATTATTTACTTTAGCCTCCGTGATCTTCTTTAAATTTTAGTACCTTAGGATAAGAGGGCGGCCTTGGTCACGGCTTATCCTCTAATTTGTCCAATACTGGCTTCGCGGCAGCCATCGGCTGCGGTTCACTATGCTTTGTCCCACATGGGCTTCGATAACATATCAGTGTTGGATTTACTATTGTGAACAGCGGCCGAAGGCTAAGGCAAAGCCGATGTTGGACACATTGGAAGATGTAAATCCTAGGTTGCGCCCTTTGGATGAAATAGTTTGTCCAAGAAAAAACTAGTTTATCCTAAGAACTAGTTTGACCGGTAACATATATTTGTATATCTTAGCAAGGGTATATTTTGTACTTTTTTTTTAAACATCTGTTTTATTTTTCAAAGTCTAAATATATTTGTCAACTATTGTGGTTGTGCTATTTAGCCATTAAGCATTGTATTGAGCTATATTGAAATTAAAAGCAAATATCAAACGCCTGTAGTGTTTCTACATTTCATGTATCTAAAACTATGCAGCAAACAAATGCAGATATTTTTACCAAGTGCCTATGTTGAAACGTAATTCTACAAATCAGCAGTGAAATATTTATTCAAGCGGTATCAAATTTAATTGAGCGATAAAATAATCCCAATGCATCTACCACAATTATTGCAAAATTTCTTTACATTCTATTCTATTCTATATATATTTGAAATTTTTCATTTCATTACATTTTTATCTATACTTCTCACTTACTACATAGTGTAATTCATACCGTTGCTCATTCAAAAAGATGCAAGCCAAGTGACCCATAAACAAAAACATAATTAAAACATTTTTCCCAAATGGGAGTTTTAAGAAATCGTCGCCAGATTTCTCTTTTGCTCCATACGTAACTTGTAATGCTCAAACTTTCCTTTTCGATTTTCTCGGAATACACCTTCAGGCGTATGGAGTAAAAGAGAATTCAAGCGACCATATGACAAAATAGCAATTTTTCCAGTTTCATAAAAATTAGTCTCAATCAATTGTACTATTAGTTTTGCTCAGAATTTATATTGTAAGTTGGTACATTCTCGGTTATGGTTGTTTGACACCGCGTCTGAAGAATCGCCATCTGAGCATCATCGCTTTTCGGTAGTTGGTTCTGTCAACATTTTTTCAGCCCGTCTGTCATATGCGTAGTTTTTTAACTTCCAGTGCTGTAAGTCTTCATATCTTGGTATCTAAGAGTTTACAAAGATCAAAGAAGCTTCTGGGTACTGCTTCTGTTAAAAAAGAGCTTAAAATACGATAGCGTCATAATCGCCATTGGTTGTGTTTCTTATCGGAGAATTTTTGTGAGTAAGTCTTATTCAATCTTCAATTCCTTAGTCTTCAGGTTCCATGAGAACAAGGGAAACAAGTCCATTCTCGATACACTTAGATAACGATTTGATTGAATTTTATAAATTTATATATGATATGAAGTATTTCTTTGAGTCAAACATTATTAAATATTACTATAAACAAATAATGACCAATATTGGTAAAAACATTATATGTTTGGCTCAAATAAACATTTGAATGTTCTACATTCGAATTAATAGTAAATCTTCATTTTCAGTTAAATTGCTCCATCAGTATTCATATTTCATTAGGTATCCTAAGTCCACGTGTTAGCTATCAACCTGTACTTCAAAATATGCTTTTTCACCTTGGATTGAAGTATTACTGCCCATTGCATAGTAAGCTCTCTGCAGTGCAATACGCAAGTACAACATTGTGATCATGCACCATTGTGTGCCGGTTCAGTGAAATTAAAGGAGTTACCAACATATGGGTCTCAACAAGTACCGATAAAACTGTTTTCAATGGTCACCACCTTTAAGATCATATCCAAACTTCAACCTGTCCCGGATAGATGTTGCAAGTGTACTAATTGCTAATCATATATGATACGTATTGATCTTCTCACCAGAGCAGTTAAATTACAGTCTTTAGATATTTGGGTGCTGCTCAAATCTGACCCGTTCACAAACACAAAACCACAACCAAATTTTGGTTCACAATCCTCTCATTTGGTTTAATTGACGGCCGCTAAATACTAAATCTAGCACCGCTCACTTTAAAATTATCTGATATGAAAATAAACAAATATGTTGCGTTATGTATGTAAAACAAAAACGAAAAATAAATATCATATGCAATTCTACAGATTCATTTGTTGCACTAAACTATAGTAGGTCTGCCGGTTTAAATGATTGAATCATACGTTTATGGCACGCATTTAAAATGCTGCATCCCAACAATATTTAGTAAGTGAGGTCTGCCTGTGAATGTTTTATAGCTTTCATTTTTCACTCTCGTGCTGAAAATAAAATTCTCATTGCGGCCATAAATTCTCATAAAACACACACAAATGCAATACGCAAACAAGTGAAAACGGAAAAGCATATAAAAGCGTTGCATACTTTTGGGACTATGCGCCATGCAGTATGTGCTGATGCAAGTGTTGACGAATTTAAGCGATTTAAAAGCTGCTGTTGTTATTTTTTAGCTAATATTAAGCTAAACAGCCCAATGAAAGGGAGTATTATTAATTTACTTAAGAAGCAATTTACCAATCAGTCTTACTCCTGTGCATTCATAACGTTTTAAATTAACTTTCCATATATCACATGCAATAAATAAATAATTCGATTCATCTCATCACTATTGTGCAATGAAATTCCAAATTAATTTTTGTTATGTGCTTTCACTTGACTCCAACTCAAAATTCAATTCTTGCTCCTTTTCTTATATTCACTTAAGTCAATTGTCTGGCATCCTCCTAATCAATCAATGTCAAAACATTAAATTATCTGCTGCTAAATAAATTTCTGATAAGACGATATATTCTTGCAGATAAGAAGTGTGACGAAGAGTGTGATGATGATGATGATAATAACGTTGAAGACGGTTGTTTTCTATATAAAATTAAAAATCTACTCCTTTGCATCTTAAATCAACATTGAATCCAAAACTTTTTGAACATAGAAGATTTTTGTTGTTATTTTCACTCATGATTCCAATTCCTATATGGGACGTTTCACTTCAAGCAGATCACCTTCGCGGTCAAAAATTGGCTGGACCAATCAACACGTACGAGGTCTTAAAATGTTCGTCTTATGAAAATCTTCTAAAAGCCGTGTCGCCCGTTCAGAAATTCAAATGGTGGATCCAATATGGCGGCCAGAAGCCGGAGAAAAGTCGAATGCCCAGCAATAGAAGCTTGTAAAAATAAATATTCACAACCGACCGGGTCGTTTCTTTGCTGAAATTGTAGCTCCGAAAAAGCTTTATTGGTAGGTTGACAGAATCTAAGATGGCGGATCCAATATGGTGGATGAAATATAGTTTCAGATTCGTATTTGGCGACCTCAAAGACCCCCGTATAACTAATTTGGTACAAATCGGTTGATTCTAAAAAAATATGTCCGCCATCTTGGATCGGCCATTTTTATTGTGTCAAATCTGACCTCGGATTCGTGATCAGTGACCTCCAAGACCCCCTTATACCAAATTTGGTGTAAATCGGTTGACTTTCAAAAATTTGGCCACCATATTGGGTTTTTGACCGCCATATTGTATCCGCCATATTGGATCCGTTATTTTGAAAATTTTCATGAGACAAACATTTTAAGACCACGTACGTCTTGATCGGTCCAGCTAATTTTAGGCCGCGGAGGTGATCCACTTGACGTGAAACGTCCCATATGCATTAAAAATAAATTCATATAAACAAGTTGAAAGATTTTTCAATTTTTTACATAAAACTATTGTCGTTGTTGTTTTTTTACTTAAACAATTTAATAACTGCATAAGTAGCATAAAAGGCTTTTATCTCTTTAAAACCAACAATTGGATTGCAGCCAACTCATGTGTCTGATCCAATCAATACGTGATCTATCAGTACTTTTATTCTTCTTTTTTTTTGTAAATAATTTTCATTTTTCATGACCTGAACAATCTTTCATCTCGAAAAACTGATGATGGTCATAATAATAATGGGAGTAGTTGAGTAAAAGGAGAAACCAACTGGTGCAAATCTTTTACTTCAATGTCAGACGCAATCTTATCAAAATCATTGAATGGCATGAAGAAAAACATGCATTCTAAGTTAAAGAAATATTAAGCACGGTCAAATCCGACAATTACATGCTTTGCGACCAGTTTTTAATGCTTCTAAATATGATGGTCATAATACTGTTACACTGTTAGACTCTAAGTCAATACTAAGGTGCACTTAGGTGGTATAAAATGAAATACATGCTTTGGGAACGTAGTTTTAGATTTGTAACGCTTTGGCACAAAATCTACCAAACCGATTTTTATAATTTATTTTTTAAATCAAGATATATGTGCTAAGAAAGGTTATTGCATACCTACTTTTTAAATTTTTAACCTTCATCTGCTCCTTAAAAAAAACTTACGTTGTTTCCCTTTGTGTGTAGATTTCTACACATAACATCCCACTCTATTAATGATATTTTGTTACTGGCATAAAAGTTTTGGTAAAAATTTAATGCTTAATGTAAATTTTGTATTAGAAACTTTTGTAAAAAACTATATGATGTGTTTAGTGTAGTGTAGTGTAGATAAAAAGTCAACAATAAGAGAGTACAAGATAAACTCAATATTATAGTTTTTCATTCGCAGAATACCACACAAGCAATGCATTCTTAGCATCCGGAAGTCTGTGCTGTGTGGCATACAAAATATTTTGGAGAAGCAGTCAAGTGCATTGTGAGTATTCTTTTTTATTTGAGTGCGTGTGATGAAAAAGTGGCATCTTTAACTTCAAGTACATACACTCGTGCTTACGATGCTTTTGCTCTTAACCCTACAAACATATACTATACATACATACAGATGTATATTTGCTTGCATTCAGAATGACAAAAGCTGTACATCGCTAACAATTACGATACGTAATCAATTTCATGTCACGTTCTTATAGTGAAATGAAATCTTTTCATTTTTTCAAACTTTTTTTTTGCATTAAACCAATTTTTCCTAGATGTGTTTTTTTTTTGAAAGTTTAATATAATCTTTTTTTTTTTGAATATCTGCAAGACATGTTTTAAAATAACAAATAAGTACTTGCGTTTTTTTTTTGTGCGTTAGCTACGAACGAGGAGACTGAATAGTGAGAATTAGTTTGTGCTACAGAAAAGTAATTTTTAAGCATTCTACCGCAATGATGAGAAGGATAATGATCTGAAGAAAATTCGACGAAACTTAAGAGCCTGAGGCGGCAAAATGGTTCTCGTAATATGAAACTAAAATTTAGTTTTTTAAGAAATTTTGTAAATGTTATCTTTTAATTTAATGAAAAAAAAAAAAAAGTATTGGAGATAGTAAATTCCAAGTTGTAGATTTTGTTATTTAATGTGAAATATGTCAAAAGTGACGCCCATTTTATATATATTTTGTTTGCAAATAAAATTGTTTGCTTAATGCAAAAAAGACAATATTTTCTTTCGTTAGGAGGCGGCAAATTAAATTCTTTCCCCGGGCGCCCAATGTGCACGTCGCCCCACTGCCTGAGGTGAGAGTATACTTTCACGGATTGCTGAATCTTACCTTTGAACTATCCAATTATTGTTACATTATTTCATTGAATTTCGGCATGGTATACTTGCACGATTTTGAACTTTGGATATTTTGTTAGTATTAGAAAAACATACATTTTAGCGATATTTATAGCATTGATAATGAAATCATGGCTCTCTATTTCATTTTGGATTTTTATTATAGATCATAATTTGACCTTTACAGGACTTTGATGCAAACAGTCAAACATACATGCATATACTATTTCAGTTGATTTTTCTTTTTTTTACTTCTCTCTTGCTTTGACTGAAGATTTCAACTCTTGGTTTTGGTAATTTTTACAGCCATGTTCAAATTTCTTCAGCAATTTCACCTCTACTATTCACCAAGAAATACATAATACAAAAATATTAAAAAACTATTGCTTGAATAAGAGAAAAACTATTTGATAGTAAAATATATAAGTATGCTTTGCAGGCGTATTTGATTACCTACCTGAGCGAATCAAGTTAATTTCAGAAACTCGCAAAATTTCAGCATAGTAATCTTTTAAGTTGTTCTTGCTGTACCCCACTATATTACATGACATATCTGATTTATGTGTCATTTGATGCCCACCCACTCCACAAAATATTGTTAAGCAAACTTAGGAGAGAAGCAGAAAATAATGCCTCAGATACAGTTGGGAAATTGAAGTATAGGTGGGTTCTTTGTAGCAAGAAAACAAAATTTATTAAAAATAAAGTTCCAATATTTGTTTTCTTAAATAATTTTCATCTATATATTCAAACAAAGTCTAGCAGTACGTAAACTTTTTCATAACCTTCGATTTGTTTGAATATGAGAAATGCATATTTATTTGAGGCAAAATTATTTTAGTTTGGATTAAAGTTGGTTGAAGCATTTCAATCAACGCGAGAGCTCCAAAATTGCACTATATTCATAAAACACAGAATAATATACAAAAATATAATTTCAAAATAATTCTACCACTCAGTTAAAGAGTGCAAAGTTGACCTTCATATGGTCTATCGAAAGTATCTGTATGTGAGCATCCAAAATAAAAATATGAGCCAGATATGTGCCAGTATCGATTATATGAAAAAAATACTGAAAATTAGAAATGTTGGGGCACTCAACCTCTCTCTATGATCGGTTATAAAAAATTTTAACTACTCAGTGATGTTCAGAATGACGATATCTAAAATTTTAAAAACCAGCAGATGGAAAAAAAAAAATTTCGACTATTGTTTAGTTTTCGAGTTATTCTTATGTAAAATTACTGTGGCTAGTAAAGTAGGAGTTGGATATATTATTGACTGATCCGGGAATTGATTCTGATTTTGGGAATTTTTAATTTCTGACCAGTGGCCGAAGGCCGCCCACTTACCCTAGTTTTTATGTATAATTACTGTAGCTAGAGAAATCGGTGTTTGACATTCTATAGGATGTAAACAGTTTTTAGTATCGATATTTCGAAAACCAAACGAGCTATCGTTTTTTTATTTAACATTTTCGGTTTATTTTGAACTGTTCTATTGAAAATCATCTTTAAATTTCGGCACCATTGAAATCCGAATTCTAATGGTATTATCAAAATCAAATTTTTAAGTATCGATGCTTCGAAAAGCAAACGAGGTATTGATTTTTTCTTATATAACATTATCGATTTATTTTGAGCTGTTCTAGTGGAAACCATCGATTTTTTTTATTTAATATTTTCAATTTATTTTGACGTGTTAAATCGTAGCGCCACGAATATCGTAATCGTGCCAAAAAGAACTCGCACTCGAAAGAAAATACCTTCTGAACAGCTTATCGTTTGCAAGCTGTGTTATTTCAGTTTTTTACCCTCCAAGCTTTCCAAAGAATATAAGTGAATAAAAAATGTTGCCGAATTTACTCGAGAACAGTCATCACGAATGGATCCACCAACATTAAAACTTGTGTTTTCACCTGTGTAATATATGATAGTGTACACAAATTCAAATTTTATCGCCTATTATGAATTTCGATTATCAACTACAATACATATTTTATTTTAGCTTCAGACTAAATAAGTTTCACTGCTCTCATCTCTTTTTACGTGGATTATGATTATTCAAAGAAAAAATAATTTGTTTTTCATAAATCTTTTATAAGATTAGTTGCATTCAGTTCCATTCGTTTTATTAACCTAAGATATAGATATGTATATAAAAAGATAGCCTCGAACATTTCACAAAGGTTTCCGAAAAGTGCCAAAAAGACACAATTATAAAATTATAATAAAACATTACATTCAATAATGCTCCATACAATTTTTTTCAATATTGAATTAAAAAAGTTATTAATAGATATTTAGGAATTCCACAAATTCAAACCCTTGCCTGACAGCACGGTTCATTCGTAGAAGTCCTGACACATAGTTACTGTTCAAATATAAAATGTCATTTAAGCATTTAATCCATTCCCATTTGGTAACTCCCGTTTAAGTTTGAGGGCCATGTAACCACCGTTTCCCTTATACAGAAGCACGCACGCAAGGTGCGCAATTTACTATAATTTTATTTCATTCTTGGCGTCAACTTGTCCTTCATCCTGGCAGTTGTTATTATTGGCCATTTGCCTCATCTCTGCAGCTTGTTTTTGTGCTTTAATATATAAGCCAATAAATTTTGTTTTGCCTTCGCCGTAGTTTAAGGCTTTTCTTCTGGTAATTTGTGCAAATTATTTTGGATCCGATGGTTTTTTTTGCTTTACTTTGTGTATGTAGGTTTAGCTATAAGGTTTTTTTTTAGTCTACATCTAAGCTTCTACAGGGGTCACATGATTAATAAAATGGTCCGCTTTTATTTTCTCATCGGTTTAATTTGCTGTTGAAGCTTTGCTATGGATCAAGCAAGTTTTTATACAAATTGCACAAGGATTTTTGGGGACGTAAGAAAATTCCTTGGGTATTCTTTTTTTGTTTTTAATTGTTTGCACAAAATTTGACTTTTACAAATTTATGCTTGGGAATAATGAATGTGAATTTTGTAAGTCTTATATATTTCTTCATTGCTGTTGTATATAATGAACTTAACAATTTTGTGGTTTATTTTTGGTTAATGAACTAAATTTAATCGTAAATTATAATTTGCTAGAAATTAAATTAAGGTAATGATAATTTTTTTTACTTAACTGCTGAGCTTATATAGATTTCTTATTAGCATATTTCTTTAACAAGCATTCTACTTAAACTTTCATTCCAGTCATGTTCTCAACTATGTATTTGATTTTAAAACTTTATGCCAACCTTTTACATTCAAACGGAAAAATCTATGCAATTTCCAATTCAAAAAAAAAATATCAATCTTCAATTACGTCAGTCTTCGTCCTATCACAGACAATCACGTACGTTTTGTGCAATTCCTTTCTATTTTACCATATATTCCACTTCCGCCAATAAGAGTTGAGTCACAAAGTTTTTTATATGTACCTACATTGAAAAACATTTTTTTTTTTTTTTGTTAAAAAGTGAGCGAAAAATAAAACACCAAACAGAATTTATGAAATGTAAAAAAACTGTCCATGGGATTTTTTTTTGCATTTTTGTAATATGCGCTGTCAATATTTTCCATCAAATTACAGAATTTCTTAGTTGTGTTACGTATGAAACGCGTGTAGTAAAAAATAGTAACGCTAGTTACCACCTTTAGTGCTTTGCCGAAAAATACATGAAAAGTTGTGCTGTCCATTAAATCTTATCTAACATGGCCCTATGAGTGCAACGTGTCCTAGTAGCACAGACAGCAATGGCGAAAATAAAAAATTTGTGCCCATTTACAGACTGAAGTTGGTTGGAGAGTTATTGGCGCGATAGAAAGTGTTGCAGCTATTTGGAGGCAGTGGCGTCAATTCGGTAGGCCCGATGAGGGCATTGCCGCCCCCCCCCCAAAGATCTGATACTAGGTATTATTCAATACAACAATTCAATGAAACCATCTAATTGTGGTGGAATTATAATTCTTGACCGCCCCTCCTCTCAAGGTTTTGGTTAAGTGACGCCTCTGTTTGGAGGACATTGCGAGCAACTTAATATACGTTGTGCAATTGTTCATGAGAAAAACTTTAAAATTTCATAAGGTTAGTGTTGCCAGAAAGGTTGGAATTATTGTACTTTTATGTTAAAAAAAATAATTTCGATTGTATTCTTTGGTCAAAATTTTTTCAAGCGATTCGGTTTTTTCTCCTTAAACATTACTTAGAGCTAATCAAATACTTTAAAGATTATCATTTTAGCTGGCATCTCAAAAAATTCTGGATAAATACGTACAATTAAAATCAAAATCCCTACCCAAATCTAAGCTATTCAGATAATTTTGCATTCATAGGCCACATCAGATCAGTGATGGCATTTTCGGTACATTTGTATTTTTTTCGGTACATTTGCGTCCTGAAAAACCGTCGTCAGTACATTTAACAAGTTTTCAGTACATTCGGTACATTTGCCGCATTTTTAGTACATTCGGCGAATTTTTAGCTCATTTTCAGTACATTTTCGGTACATTTGAACAATTTATAATAATTACCTGTTTTCGGTTTAATTAAATGAAAATAATTGCAATGTGAAGATATAAAATAATTCCTTTTATTTTTAATAAAGAATTGCAAGGTGTAGTTTTAGTTTTTGTAATTTAATTTCATATATGTATATCTCATTTTCCTAGGGTTTTTGGGATGCCAAAAGTGAGGACCTTTTTTTTTTTTTTTGTTATTGAGAAAATTTTACAAAAAGTTCGTACATTTTAGTAAAATGTGATGTTCTCGCCAAAAAGTACATTCGGCCTCAAAAAAGTACATTTCAAGTCTCGATTCAGTACATTTTCACAAAACCCAAATGCCATCACTGCATCAGATCTATTTTGATAAATTTGTGCAATGGAAAATTTTCTTTATTTTCAAAAAACATTTCTTTGATCTTCCAGCGTTCATAAAAAGGTCAGGGATAAAATAGTTCAAAATTGTCAATATT
Source organism: Meiosimyza platycephala (assembly GCA_963662105.1). Taxonomy (NCBI): domain Eukaryota; kingdom Metazoa; phylum Arthropoda; class Insecta; order Diptera; family Lauxaniidae; genus Meiosimyza; species Meiosimyza platycephala. The sequence continues at coordinate 28,554,656 of OY759210.1, read as the reverse complement.
CGCGAAAATTTCAGTTTTTGTCAATATTAAAGTTCTCGTTACTTTTTGCTTTCTACACCGAAAAAAAAGACCGTACTAAATTTGAAGAACTGCCTTCCTCCGATTTAGTGTAAAAATTTTCCTTAATCTAAGTTATTTTTCCTCATATTGATAAAATATCGTCTCATTTAGTAATTGAGTCCTTTGAAATGAGTTCATGCTTCATTAAAGCAAGTCAACGCTCTTCCTCAAATATAGAGTTTGTGGTTTTAGTAAAAGTTTCCTTTGAAATAGTAAATTTTCTTTGGGAAGAATTTTTAAGGACAACTTGTTCCCCATTTGAGTAAAAACTTCCTCAATCTAATGGAATGTTTTGTTTAAGGAAAATCGTATTCAGTTTTAGTTAGTTTCTTCAAAAAATTTACTATAACGTAGGAAAATTTTCCTTAATAAATGAGTGGCAACACTCGCTGAAATTAATATCTATTCTTCTCGTAAGTATTCTGTTTTTGCCTATATACTTATAGTTCTCTACTTGTTTTTTAAATAAAAAAATTAAAAAAAAATTATGTCGTCGCCGGGATTCGAACCGAAGCTTTCCTGATCAGACATGCGCAGTTTAACAACATCATTTTAGTATGTCTTAAAAATGCTGTCGGTGGCTGAGTTGGGTAAGATGAGCATCTTTAAACAGTGGCATGGCGCAGAACACAGGTTCAATTCTCTGATCGGGTGACAGGTAAAAAAAATTTAAGTTCTTCTTTGAGGTTTTAAAAACGTATTACAATTAAAATAAGAATGACTGACAATAAGGTAACCACCAACAAATAAGAAAATAGAGGAAATAGAAAATTAACAAATTTTTTTTGAAATCAACGAATTTATTTTAAGTAAATTTCTTTCATTTAAGGATACCTTCATCCTTAGAAAAATTAAAATTTTCCTCAGTTTTATAACCTTGTCCTCACATTGAGTAAAGTTTTCCTTATTTCAAAGCAGCAAAATTTACTTGTGCTAAGGAATCCAACTTACTTATTTTGAGGAACTCATGGCTTTAGCTCGTATTGAAGGACATTTTTTCCTTACATTTAGGCATTTTTCCTTAAACGGAGTAAGTTTTTTTTTCGGTGTACGGGTGCGCCAAAAAGGGTTTTTCTATGAGGATAGTATACTGAAGTTTGATTTATATATAGTATATTTGAAGTAATGCTCGACTTTTCGGCTTGGGGCTCTGTTTTGTTGAAACCACATATCGTTCACATCCATATCATCTACAAAAAGTTAGTTGCCATGGTTTATTCAAACAAACCATCACATTCCGTCAGCCCAGAATTCACACAAAACAGTGACTCTTTGAGGATGCATCGGACTCTCGACAATTTCTCTGGAGTTTTCATCAACCCAAATGCAAAAATTTGTACTAATGAACGTATCCGCTCGTTACTGAAGATGAGTTTCTTTAAAAAGTCTGCATCAAATTGTGGGTGCTTGTGCATCCAATTGGCGAATGTTAGGCGCTTGAAATGGTCTGGAGCCTTCAATTCTTGCGATAACTAAATTTTGTTAGGATGCATGCTCAAATCTCTCATAGAAATCTATGTTAATTTCAATTAAAAACCGTACGCTCAATAGGTCGATTATTAACACCAAATACATCACGTGATTCCCGCTTGCCTTTCCTTTTCAACGGACATTTTCATAATGGGCTTCGATATTTATCTATCCACTATCCACGGCTTCGTAAGCGCACGTCCAGGACCGGACTTACCTTAGAGGCACACTAGGCCAGTGCCTAGGGTGGCACGATTTTAGGGGCGGCAAATATTGGGAACTTTGAGGGGGAAAAAGTGGAATGCTGGGATTGTGTGCACTAAATTACCTAAAAATGTAAACAAACAAGCAAAAAAAAAAGAAGGTCCTCACTTTTGAGATAACAAAATTTTTTTTCTATATTTACTAGTGAAGAGGTGCGGCAATTTCTGACTGGCCTAAGGGCGGCAAATTTCTAAATCCGGGCCTGCGCCCCCTTTGTTTTTTTATAATAATGTTACTTTCTTAACATCTCATTCCAAAAGTCCTCATCCTCTCTCCAAAAGTAACACAAAAAGCAATTGAAAGCGAGTTTGTTCTTTAAACTTCGAAGGCAAATACAAACGGTACAATTTAGAACAAAAAAAAAGGCAACAATAACAACACAACAAAAAATCAAACGACAATTTTTGTGTGAGTTTTTGCAAAATTATAATGCTAAAAAGGTTACTTAACTTCAAAAAAAATAAAGAAATAAGTACGCAATTACCTTCCTCAGCACAAATTTGTTGTTTCAAAAAAAAATATTATGAAATTCGGTTCAGTATATTTTGCGCCAAAGCGTTACAAACCATTTGCATTAAATCAATTTTATTTAAATAGTATGGATGAGTCAAATTTGGAATGACAATGGGTGAAAGATTTCAAAATGATATATTAATTTTTTGCTAAAGTTTAGATTTGTGAAATTCCCACTTCAAGTATTGTTTTCCTTTTGGGCCAAATTTCGTAGAAATTTTCTATTAATCATCGTTTTCACATTCACCTCCTTGAATTATTATTTAAATAATCGATGAGTCACATATCGACATGGTGTTGCAATTGCACATTCTATGTTGTTGCTCAAATACGATTCTACTTTGTTAATAAGTACTGACACATCTTCCGTGCTACACATCGCTGTTAGAAAAACGCTAACTATTTAGCAAAGAAATGTAGTGATAATTATGTTGCTCCCATATGAGGCAAAAATTGTAGAAATTGTCCTTGTTCATATAGCATTAGCTAAGCAATGTCAATACGTTAACCTTGCACGGAAGTCGGTTTTCAGCATTCACAATGATCTAGCAAGCTTGTCTAGAATGCAATTGTAGACAGTTAGTAAGTACTCGTACCGTAGTAGATATTCCCCTCTTAATCTAATCTTTTCTAAAACTTCAAAGGATCAACATTTTTTTTAAATTTTGACAAAGGGTTGAGGTCTTTCTTTTAGAATTTCATTAAGTAATCCTTCAAGCCACTTGCCAGAGATCGTTTATTCCCAAATGAATTTGATAAGGGGAGAAGATCTTGCGACATCAAATGCTTTGGCTTGGACGTCTAAGCTTCTTATGCTACGAGTAAACTGTAACTTGAAATTTACATAAAAGTTTTGGGCTGTTTTAAGCAAAAAGTGTCAAATTTTTTGGATAAATCTACACTTTTATATGTAAGCCTTTGATACACCACTGAGAAGCCACTACTAAAAGACTTGCAATAGTTCGCCTCAAGTTCTTAGAAAAACTATTCGCAAGAACTTAACATGCGATATATTGGCAACACTGCTCAAGAGTCAACTGCCAACAAGTACCACTAACCGATATACTGACTCACGTGTGAGATTCGCAAACTACATATTTCAGCGAGATTCTGATTGCAATGGCTGTAGTTGGTAAAAAAAAACACAAAAATAGTCCAGTAGACAATCCTTTGGTAAAAAGAGGTGCATCGGTAGGTTTCATGCATGTTAACTCACATGTTTTCTGATAAAATACTTCATGCAATGCACCAACGGCAACAAACGTCTAAAACAGCTTAGGTTGCCTATGCCCGTACACCTAGTCCGTTCTGTTTTTTTTTTTTTTTTCATTTGAGTACTTTTTCGTTGCTGCACGTCGCTGCATCCAAATCATCGTCATTAAACGTTCCAATTTTGTTTCATTTTCCATAGCGTTTTTTGAATAGTTGAAATACTTTTTTCTCAATGAAATCCAATGGGGCATGCAAGTCATCATCAAAGTTGTCTCTCGTGTTTTTCAGTTTTTTTTTTTTGCCCCCCTTATGGTCATTGGTTTCCCTATTGCCACATTTTATTTGGTATATTTTTTTTTTGGCTGTTGGTATTTTTAAAATTCGTTTTTGTGTTGTTGCTGTTTTCGTTGTATTTTTAGTCATGCTGCAAGTCGCTCACGTACATTCACAACAATTCACGTTCACCAAATCTAAATGATATTCTCTGTGCTAAACTTTTTACTGGCCTCCTTGTTTTGTTGTTGTTTTTGCATTATTGCTTTTTGTTTTATTTTTTTATTTCAACCAGTTCCTGTTCCGTTTGGCATATAGTTGCGGTATGCGTGGTGGCAGCCTGGTTTGGTCTGTGGCATGTACCCCCATGTGGCTTTTTAAGTGTGTTATGTTGTACCTGATTTTGCAGCATTTTTATTTGTTTTGTTTTATTTTTGGTTTAATTTGGAAAAAAATATTGCGAATATTTAAGCCTTTAAATAAAGTGAGCATTGAAGTATGACATGTTGAGAGCTAAAGTTGATTATAAAAAAAAACAATAGAATTGAAGATATTTTTATTTTATCGAATAGCTACGCATGTATCGTCAGAGTGTAAGTGTCCTAACTAACTTTTTAGAAACATTTTTTAATATGCCAACACACTAAGGTAAATTCACTCCTTCGTTAGGTGATGTCAAAATTTGGCTACCTCTTCCCGTTCCAAAGGTCTTAGTATGCTTTACGTCTTAGCTGCAGCTTTCAGAATAAAATCTGGGAGTGTAAGTGTCCTGACTGCATTTTTGCCTTTGAAGTCACATTAAACAATAAAAAATCGCTCTGAGGTCAAAATTGAGAATGGTCTTTAGAAGGAAATGAGAAATGGTATTCCCAGTGGTTATTTGGTCTGATATAAAGACACAAAATTTCTCTTACCAATCGGTGCAAGAAGGCCGAAAATGGATTTTGGAAGTACGAATGGTATCTTCTTCTATCTATTTAGGCCTCATTTAAAGAACAAAAAGTTATTGCACTAATTTATGCGAAGAGGTCAACACTAAATTTCGGAGGAGGTTGTACCTCGCCGTTTGACTGGCCCTTTTCAAAGAAAATAAATATTATTTTGAACCAATAGATGGGAAAAGTTCGAAAATTAATATAGGAATTAAATAAGAATGTGTGCAGCTACAGCAATAAATGATATATCAAATTAAATTACTCATCGAGCAGAGTGCCCGAAAATACCTTGCTATGAAAAGAAAATAACTAGGAAATGTTTCCACGCTTATATCTCAGCTTCTGGTTAACCCTTTAACGCCTAATGGGTAAAAAATTACTCAAGAATATAGTATTACTTAAAAAATCGACAAAAAATTTGTGTAAAAGATATCGTGAAACTTTTGAAATGGTTGGTTAGCTAAAAAATGTAGCTACCTTAGCCAAGTAGAGACCTTCTCAAGAAATCGTCATTTTCCTCGAGTTACGTAACGCCAAAGAATGCAAATTTTTGGTTTGTGGAAAATATGGCGTAGAAAATATGGAAATGATAAATTCGATCAGCCCTAGACACAAATATTTATACCATATTGTCTCAATTGCATTATTTTTCTGCAAGATATAGCTGATTTAACTGTTTGGGTACTTTTTTACCCCTTGGACCGTTGTGGTTATTTTTTTTTTTCTGAAAAAGTTATCGCATGAAAATAAATGAAATAAAAGAGTCTTGTATGGAAAATGGTCTGATTTATTTGAATTGAAATTCATAAACAAGAAATCTTAATTTATTCACCTAGGAGTCCTTAGCTGGGTCCCGTGGCAAGTTATTGTAGTATTTCACAAAGCACTTGGAGTGTTAATTTACACTGCCTTTTCGATATCTTCACTCAGTTTTGATACCACATTGCAGTCATCGGTAGTGTTTCTGCAATTTTGTAGGGAAATGGTTGCCACAGTTTATTTTTACGGTCAATTCTGGTGCATTAGATAATGGTGTACGATGATCTCCAAGAGCCTTCACCATTGCGATAACCAAAGGAGGACGACGGCAAGATGAAATACATATTGGTTCATTTTGCATACAAGCAGTGCAATTTCAATTCGCCGTGACTTATATTTTCTTGTTTATTGATTGATTCCTCAGCGTATGAGATATACTGAAAACACAATCCTTCTGTACAGTAGGGTACCAAATGCTTGCAGCCATATCGTATTGGCTTACCAGTTATGAGCATTTTGTATGAATGACGGCCATAATAGGCGATCATCTGCTCGTCCATTGGCAAATAATGATCAAAGAAACCAAACGTGCGTTCAACATCAATGGCATATATCCAATGACACAACCTATGCAAACTTGTTAATTTTCGTTGACGCATTTAGGACTTCATTAGATTGAGTGGTGCGAATCTTTGACGCACATATTCCAAATATTACCCAATATGCGAAATTAAGATTGATGACCTCGAAATTAGCTATCCAAAGAAATATTCGAGTATAAATTATTTCTGACAACTCCTATGTTATTCTGTATTACATTGTAGTCTATACTAAATATAGAAATAAAGAGCTTTCTTAGCAATCATTTTGCAATTTATTTTAGAGTGGGCAGAGTCGTGGTTCTCTAGACATGAATTTTTCTATATCGCCACGCGCAAAACTTAACTAACAAAATCATAGAAAAGAGTCAATGAAAGAGATAAATGAAATCTATACATATAAATAAAATCAAAACTACGTTCAAAATATAACCGCATCACGCTAAAACTACTGCATCCATTTCGATGAAATTTTTGATTCAATGCCCTAGAATCTACACCCGGTTTTGACGTTGCCGTGTTAATCAGAGTTGTGAATAGACTGCTCGGGGCATTTTTCATTCAAAGTAAAGCAAAGCTCTTGCCCTTCAAAGCATGTGGTTATAAAATATCTTCTTTCTAGTCAGGTTTCAGGTTGTGACCAAATCGCATATTAGAACGGTATTGGAACATAAATGACCTGACTTTTAGTTAAATATAACCTATGTATTGCATCTCGATGTTAAGGTTAAGTAGGCTAAGTACTATTGGTAATCAGTGAAAAATTTGGATTCAGTAATTTCGCACAGCGTATTTATAAGAAACAATTTTACTCAAACAAATTTATTTTTTACAACTTTATTTTTCCTTTGATATACATTTTAAATTTTGATATACATTTAGTTATTTAATTAAAATATTTACATTTAAGTTTAAAATTTATTTAATTAAATTAATATTAATATGTCTATGTATATATCTTTAAATATATCATATATGCATAACCAGAAAATTCTGTATGGCTTTGCATTGTCCAGATACATAAGTTAGTAAGACTTTTGTAGTTATTTTTATATTAAATTCAATGTATTCAATATTAATTTTTACATTACATATCGTATGTATATTGTAATTATATAACATTTGTGTTTTATTTAGTAAATAGTTGCTTAATTTTTATAAACATTTAAAATTTTACTTAAGTGACTAATAAAATTTGACATATGTTTATGCATCTAAGTGTGTATAGTGTTTTTAAAAAGTAATTAACATGAGGATGTTAAAGTTTGACTCGTCATTATATCATTTATAAATATTTACATTCAATTAGATTTTTATGAATAGTTGCTTACTTTTGATCATTTTGTTTATAATTTCAAAGTTTTAGTTTCTATGCGAATGCAAGTGAAAGTAATTAGAAATAGTGCCTTAAACTTTGCTATACAATGAGCTGCAATTTATGCCGCTTATTTGCGATAACTTTGCATTGCATAATTTTAGGCATACGCTTTAATGGAAGTTACTTAAAAATTATGATTTTTGGGAGAAATGTCTTTAGTAAAATGAATTAACTATATAAATAGCAAATGGGGAAAATAATTTTTTTATCTATTGGTAATCACAACTTGCCTTATTTTGTATGTAACATAGTATGTACTTTTCTGTTATTTTTACAGCTTTTTTTTATTGAATTTAAATGCTCACTTCTTTCTTTAGTTTTGATACTAATTTTCACATTTATTTCGTGAAAAGATGACGGTGACAGCACAATAATCACAAATAATTTTTCTTTCTAAGCTAAGCAAAGTTTCTTTTTGTTAGGCCGTGTTTGAAAAAAATATTTTTAGGTCCAATACATAAAATTATTTATGGCTAATACATTGCCACAAGCACTTTTTTTTTTGGTGTAAGTGTATTATCTTTATTTTTTCTTACTATGAAATTTACTAAGCTTATAAAAAAAAATTTCAAAATGCCACAATCTGGGTTTTTTTTAGTGCTTTTTCAAGCAATAACAAATAAGGAATGTTTATAAGTACGAAAAAATTTTTTAAAGTTTTCTGATTTTTCATATGCATTTGTAATTATTTTTTAATAAGAATTTTTTATCAACTTCTAGTACTATACCTAATTTAGAGATTTATGTTTTTTTGTAAATTAAAAATTCCGAAAAATATTTAAATCTACGTTTTGTTAGAAAAACTTAAGGAAAAACTTTGGCAATTAATATTTACGATATGTTTTTGTTAGTTCCAAGACTTTTTTTGTTACTATTTAAGTAAAATTTTTAAATAATTATATAGTTTACACACACTTCGTTAACATTTAATTATTCTCACATTAAATTTTGCTTTGAAATTGTAATTATAAGTTTCTTTGTTGCATTAAATTTGTTTTTTTATTTAAACTAACTACAAAATTAATTTGAAATTATTTTTTAACTTTATGAATCAGTATATTTTCTTTTTCTTAAAATTTATAATTTTAAATTTTATGACTTAGCAGTAGTTTTTGTACAATTATTTACAATATTCTAGTTCTAATGTATCAGTGATGGCATTTTCAGTTCAATTTTAAAGTATGGACTGATTATTAGTACATTCAGACAATTTTTAGCACATTTTAAATATACTTTAATGATAGCATTTTTTTTTTTGTAAAATTTTTATGTTATGGCTAATGTGCTTAGCATATAAATAAATGCATAGTTCTATTTAAGGAAATATTTTAAAAAAAGCTTACTCCCTCTTCAAAGAGTAAATTCCAAATTAAAATTTAGTACAATCTCAGAAAGTTCGAATACCATCACTGCTAAGTTTATGTAATTGTTTTTAACTTCTTTTTTGACTAATTTAAAAATGACACATTTTGATTTGATTTTTTTTTTTTGATTTTGTGTACTCTTTTATTGAAAAATTTTTTAGCAGCTTTTACAATCAAAATGAAAAATATCCCATTGTATTGATAAGTGAAAAAAAGGGCTTATTATTTCGTGCTTACAGCGACTTATCTATCTATCTGTTGTACCTTCTCAGTATTTATTAATTTTTAATATGTACTATAGACCTTCAGATACACGCCGGCGTTGCCAACTTATTATGGCAGGTTTTGTCACCTATCATACTTTTTTGAATTTTGCTAAACTCTTTTAAATGATTATGAATCGAAAAACCAAAAAAAAAAGGTTCTGTCATGTTATATAATTAAAGGTAGTAGAAATGGCCCACATTAAACATAAAATTACGCATATAATTCCATTTCAGACAGTATATGGCGTCACTGACAAAGGTGTAATATAACGTGAACAGATATTTCTCACCAAAACGCGGAGCAAGAAAAACTTCATGAAACTTTTTTTAAAGATTCGTTCTTTTTAAGCCTCTCAGAATTAGATATTTGCTATCTCCAATTATTTTAAGTACTAAAAAAATCCTCACTTTCACATCCCGAAAACCCTAGCAGAGTCACATATTTACTATGTCCAATTATTTATATTTACTAAAAAGAAGGCTCTTGCGGACCTGAAAATCAAAAATGCGAACTTTCGCATCCACGATTAATCACCTTGAAACACTTTTTATAAGCGGCAAAAGTTTGCTAAGTAGGTTTTGGTTTTTAATTTTTTGGAAAATTTCAGAGTTTTACCTTGGCGCGGTATGGATTTTGTTTTTTGTTTAATCTGTTAAACATGACGCATTTATTAATCTTACCAGCTTTCGAATTTTTGGCGTTGTTAATAGCGATGCCACGTTGCTAAAATCGCATTCTAATTCACTTCTTAACAATTTTGCTGCTGTTGCCAAAAATTGAGACACAAAAATGTTGCGTAAGAAATTGTCTATATTCGTAAGATATTACTTTTCACTCTTGGGATGAGGTTAATAGGTGAGACATTTTCTCAAATTCAAGATCTAATCCGATAATTTTATTTCACTTATCATCAAAAGTAACCCCCAAAAAATTTTACGGAAATCAGGCTTAAAAGAAATATATAAGCGAACACTACCTCCCCAAAGTTTTTCAAAGTCCCTTATATCTCGTAGCATAACCTACTACTTATTAACATACTAGTTTTTTACCTCTTGAATAGTGCATCAATTTCATAACACCACACTGAAAAAGTGGAATAATTGAATTTACTCAAACGTCACAATTAGAAAAAAAAAATAAGCCGGTAATTACTCGTGCCTTTTTAAGATAATTGATACAGAGTTTTGAGTTGAACTTTTGAGTTTAAGTTTTTGTATCCGAATGAACATTTTTTTACTTTCTGCTCCCGTTCAATAGAGATGCACACATTCTCACCAACCTTCTGCACTTTCAATATAGTATCCGATAATCCAATCTCATTTGATTGCGTAATTGGATTTCTTTAGTGGCACTTTGCTGAGTCCATGTGCATACACTTATCCTACGGCTTTCTTGCAATATGTATAACTTACCATAGACCCTCGAGTCTCGTGGTATGGAGTAAGTTCGGGTATTATGGAATACCCATATACTTTTATTTTATCAACTTACTAAGTATTTTGATTAAATTTTAATTTTAAATATATTTTGAAAAAACATGATAGATCCTCGAAAACCACGATTTTCAAAATTAGAGTGTAATGTGGAATACAGTAGTCAGTTAATGTGGAATATCATTTCTCACGTTGGAACATTTTAGAACAGGGCTTACATAAGTCTGAATCATTGAGGTAGAGGATTTTGTACCGGTTGAGGTGCGTTCTTCGAAACTTCACGCTTTGTCTCCTTTCCTTTAATGCGTTCTCATATGGAGAGTTTATAAGCAAAGTTTGCTACGATGCCATTTGAATGCCCTTTTCGTCCAATTTAATAGCTTGGAATGCTTCCATTGACTAATTTTACTAATTTTATGCATCATTTTTTGTGATCTTGAACAAAAAAGAGAAACAAGTTAATGAGCACATAATGCGGAATAGCATTGCGCAACACCCACTTCAAGCCATTCCATAATAGCCGATTCTTATCAAGTGGTAAACAAAAATCTTATAAGGAAATCACTAGTTTACAAAGTACATCATTGTTCCACATTACTCTCATATTCCAGAATACCCGAACTTACTCTAGTGGTTAAAGTGTTCGACGAATTTCATCTCCAGCGGCAGTAAAGAACATTTGAACTAATATTTCTTTAACACTTTTAATGGTACTACATGTCTAATGCGTTCAACCATCTTGGACTAAGTGGTACTATCGCATAATTTCTGAAATTGTTTCGCATTTTCACAAAAAGTCCCAGAAAAGCAGTGTTCCGCAGTTTCATTTTGCTAAGGTTTCAATGGAATAGTAATTAATTTTGATAAGATTCTCCAATCAAAAACGTAATGGGGAACACAAACTAAAATGATTTCGTAAAGTGGAAAAATTTTTTTTGTTTCCTTTTCTGACGATACCTCAAGGAAAACTTTCTAAAAAATTGACCTTTGTCATCTTGAAAGGCATGAGATTTGACAATTTGTAATTTCTATTGCAGCAGAAAAATTGTGTTTTCCAAATTGTTCATGAAACTTAATTTCTAAATAAATTAATAATTCAGAGGTACCTTATCAAACGATTGTATCATACCTTTGTCAATATAAGATTTTTCACTTCAGCACTAACTGTCTGGGATATATTCACTGATTGATTTTTGAACAAATCTCTACATGACCAAGTAAGCACTTTCTTTTCCATACCGGCATTTCATTTAATTTTCTTTGCTTTTGTTTTTGGTATCAATGTTTTGGCAATTCAACTTATTACTTAATTTCTGTTTTTTGGTGATTTTTTTTTCTTTAATTTATATAATAAAAAGTAAAACTAAACTTTAACTTAAAATACTTTTTACTCCAGTTGCTGTCTTACAGCTGCTGCAAAATGCAGCTACCTCTCAGACAAAACAATGTCCTGAGGTGTTGCCACTTGCGACAACAGCATCAGTTCGCACAGCGATTGCAAAGACAACAACATCGACGAGGACGATGGTAGCGGTGATAATAAAGTTGACGACAAGCGCAATCTTGTTGCTTTCAAGCATTTCGATTGCTGCTGTGCTTGCTGTTGCTTTGGGTTTTGCTGTTGTTGCTGCAACATTACTGCTCTACTGTCAAGCATTGATAGTTGCATTATTTCTGCCATTACCGTATGCTGAGTTGCTATGCTATGCTGATGCAATTTTTGTTGTTTCTGTTGTTGTTCGACTATATTATTTTCTTCATGCTTTTGATGCTTAACAATCTGTTGTCGTCCCAGTTGTTGCTGTTGTTGTTGTTGTTGTTTATGTTTCAACTGACATAATATTTGCCTCCTTCGCACAAAATAATGCAAATGCTTCATTAAATGCAGTTGCTCTAAGCAGCCAACAACAATTGTCATTGCCGGCAGCAACAACAATATTAAACTGGGTGCGTGCGCAACAACAATGGAGTCCGTTTTACTGGCTGCATTTTGAGGTTGAATGAAAAACGATAAGATTTTGGTAACAAATATTTCCCGGAATGACATACCTTGTACGGGATCGGCACGTGAATTGCTGGCGTAGACAGTTTCACGCGACTCGAGGACGGGTGCTTTTAGTGGGCGATCACCTTCGACGGATTCTTCATTGCTGCGCCAATAAAATGTTGATAGACTGGCAACACACTAAAAATAAAATAAACGGAAAATTAGATTTAGAAAGTTTCTTATTTTATAAGCAATGAAGGTTTGTTTTGAGTACAAAATAATAAAATTTTGATTTCAAATATTTTGCCAATAGAAATGGGTTAAATGCACCAAAATGCAATTAACCCATTTTCGATATCACATATCGGGAAGTGGTTACTTATAAGTAGTAGAGCGGCTTCACTATTTCACTCATTAAGTTTTTTAAATCAAATTTGTTCGTCATAGCCCACGCACTTTCTCAAATAATGTGAATTTATCAGTAAAGAAAAATACCATATAAGGCAGACATATTTTTTTTTCATAAGTTTCAGTACAAAGTTTCACCAAGGTATTTTTTGCCAGCTTAATAATTCTTAAATCTTAAGGAAATATATAATATTCTCAGAAAAACTCCGATCGACATTATTTAAAAATTGAGTATTACATGTACGAATATTATATTAGTCATTTTCATTCAGGTCTTGGAGTAGTAACAAAGTACCTATGGCAGCTTCAAGGAAGTTCGGATTCAGCTTTATGAGTAATATGATCTCCAGTGTTTCCTGAGTCACTCTTGATATAATTACACAAATGTTGCTATTTAATAATGTCACTTTCCCTGATGTTTCGTACAGGCATTTGCATATGAACAAATGTTCTATAACATTTCCAAATTCATAGTTTTCAATAAAAAAATACAAATCAATCAATGAATTTTTCAAAGAGCTTGAAATGTAGATCTAAGGGGCCATTCAGGTATTACGTAATGCAATTTTTGAAGATTTTTGACCGCAAAAATAAATGTTGAACTGAAATTATCTTTTTTAACAGGATAGGTGATCGCAAGTAAATATAGCATTCCAAAATTTAACTTAACTTTTATACTTTTATGCGTTAATAAAAGCCATTTTCTTTAATAAAAAACACTTTCAGTTCAACAGTTATTGTTGAATTAAACAATGTTCGATATTTGGACTAGTGAAAATTTTTAGCGTTGCTAATTTAGAGACATCAATGGAAAAACTCCAATTTCAAAAACTGTTCATTAAAATGGAAATTCGTTATATTGGACGTCTACTGTAATTATAATTGACATCAATGCAAAAAAATCACATTTGACTTGTTCTATTGGCAGGCCAGGATTTACGGCAATTTCTGACTGGCCTAAGGGCGGCAGATTTCTAAATCCGGGCCTGCTTATTGGGTTAAATTTGAAAACTGAACCTTTTTAATTGTTCAACAAAATGGTAAATTAAATAATTTTTGAGCCGACAAAGTACCAGTTTCCCAATATTTTTAAAAGTTGGCATCAGAAATCTCATTATAAAGTTTTTTAAAGCCGCATAGTCCAGCCATTCGGAAATATTTCCTTGCAAAAGGTGGAATATGGACAATTCATACATATCGGGTATTTCATGTGAAGCGGACAACGAAAAACTTAATGAGATTCCAAAATTTTTTCATATCCGGACTAATTGTATTTCTACAAGGTGTAAGTAAGCACATAACTTTTTTTTTTCGTATGAGGCTCATGTTGAGAACATTTTCGAGCCTCGAAAATAATTTGTATGAAAAAAAGTTTATGCAACACTCGAAAACTTTCGAGGCAAATTTGATGCGAAAGTAGCTGTTTTTAGCTACATAAGTAGTTGAATAACTTAAGCGAGAAGAGCGCAATTGTTCTCAAAAAGATAGCCAAGTGTCAATAACGAAAATTATATTATTACGATTTTTTAATTTTCAAAATAAATTTTAATTCGCTACAAACTTTTTATTTAGAGTAATTTAAGCAATTTTATGTTTCAATTTAAACAGTATTCAGAGTGTCCCATTTTAACTTACACAGCTGAATAAGTCAAACTTCAAGTTAGAGGTCAAAGTGGGTTATTTTCCCACTTGGTGCTGAAAAGCTAGTAATCATAGGCAGGACCGCTGCACAATGTTGCCTTAACTGACTGCAGCTTTTCTGCACCAAGCGGCAATTTGACCTTGAAATGGCCTTCAGGGGTCATTTTTACCACTAACATGAATACCTATATGAAGGTAGAATTTTGTGCTCTTCCGGAATCCGAGGTCGAAAATGGGGGTTTCCATTTGAAAAACTAGAGTTGACTTTCTAATAACATTGAAAATGTAGGTCAAGGTCATGGATAAGGTCATGGCTGGATCAGCACTTTAATACCCACCAACTTTTATTTGAAACATTTTTTGAATGACTTGCAATTTTTTGACTTATTCAGCTGTGTAAATTGAAATGGGACACCCCGTAGATATCAGTTGATAAGTAATTTATTAAGCTATAATATTAGTGTGAAAAAGTTTCAAATTGGTCCATTTATAATCAAGAGGATTGGTTTAAAATTAATTCAAGAAAATAATTTTTTTAATAATTTAAAGTTTTTTATTTAATTTTTTTGACTGACAACTAAGACACCTGTTGATTTCTCTAATTTTCACGCTCATATTTAACTACGTTTGGAAGTAAACAGACACGAGTTAGGCAGTTTTAGGCAACAAGAGGAGTTTCTCATTCGTTTCCACGTTTGTATAGATTGGGGTGTTCGTTTAAACAAGTCGAAAACTTTCGAGGTTTTCATGCTTTTAGAGAAATACCCTTATTGTGCTTTTTGTAGGAAATTTACTTATCTTTTCAATTATGATATCAGATTCGAAATTTTATTTTTTTTGTTGCAGAAATTCATTTTTCTCTTTAAATAATGTTGATCCCATGTCGAAACTTAAGTGCTTTATCTCTACACTTTGAGTTATATTTTAAAATTGAAACAAGAAATATGAGAAAGGCAGAAATTATTGACTTTCTGATTTGAAATGTTTGGTTTTCTACAAGAAACAAGATATGTAAGTCAAATTTCAAGTCTGATTTCAGAATCGAAAAGAACTGTCATTTTCCTATGAGAGTCACTATGTTTAATATTTTATTGTGAAATTTGTTAATTCGAAAAACTGTTTCCGAAAAATCCGCATTTTATTTACTTCAATTCTTAAGAAGGTCATAACTTGACAATTATGGTTTTTTGATTGTGCTCATACTAATTGACTTTTTCGATCATTTTGGTTCAACTTGACTTGATACCTATTGATGTTAATTAATAATTTTCGACTTGTCAATATATAATTTTCTGTATGTAATTTACAATTCTATTTGCTATTATCATAGTGTGTTCGAATTATAGAGACTCCACCGACAATATTTTATACATTTTGAAATAATCCTTAAATTTTATTTTTGACAAAAATGGCCTCTTGCTGACATCGTTCATTTTTTCAAAATATTTTGAAGTCATCTTAATTGATAGATAGTCACTCAACACAGAAAACTAACGTCTTACCATACCTTACCTTAGATTTTAATAAAATTGTAATAATAAATTCATAAACTCACCTTTAATTTCATGTCGCCATTGCGAAAATGATTTTGATCCACACGAAATTGTAGACCCAAAACTGACGTCTCTAATCCCTCGCGACCAGAGACGATTGTTTCATATTTTCGTAACATATGCGGCTCAACAGGATCACCATTGACATACCAGGTGAGTTGAACACTCGGTTTTGAACGGCCAGCAGTGCAATTGATGCGCACCCAGTCACCGATTTGATAACGTGGACGACCACCGCTGATTTTTGGTGGACCTTGATCGGGCAGTGCTGCAAAATAAGAAAAGAAAATAAAATTTAAAAATTGCAATTTAATTGAATTGAAAAAGTTTACAAAATGTATTAAAAATAGATTTCATGTTGAAAAATAAGAAAAGAAAAACAACAACAGTTGATAAAAAAACCTTAGAAATTGTTGCAAGAAATTTCTTTCAAAACTTGTGCCACAATTGGCAAAAGTTTTTTCGGTGCGCTTTTTGTTTCTTGCTGACTTTTTTCTGCTTTGGTGCTTTTTCGTCAATGTTCGCTACACTTTTTTTTTGTAAATTTTTGCTCTTGTAATGTTTGTTACTTTTCTTTCGTTTTTGCTACTTTTACTCCTGTTTGCTTCGCTTTTAAAGTTTGCTACTTTTTTGTGTATTCCATTTTTTTTTTTTTTGTTTGCTACTTTTTCTTTTTACTTTCCTTTTAGGAAGAGCCGAAATTGTAAAACCAACAATGCTGGCACACGCTGCGCCCAACCAGCAAAGCAATCAAAGTTTACCAAATGCTGTAGTAAACGAAATGCTTTGTTTTGTTTTACTTACTTTTTACATTTTATTTTTATTTTTATTCTTTTGGTTTCACTACTTTTTTCTAGCGCTACTCCAATGCTGACTACGACAAGGGCACAAATGACGAAATGCTGTGCAAAATTTAATTTACTGTAAGTTTTACAAAAACCGGAAATTCAATATGCGACAATGACGCATTGAAATTGACTGACAGGAAGTGAACGAGACAGACAGTTTGAGAGTAAAAAATGAATAAAAAATTTAAGGTGATGAGTAAAAAAAACTAGCGACCACACAGAAACGTTCCGAGGTAAAAATAAAGTGATGCAAATGTAAAGAAGAACAAAAACAATTTTTTTCTTGTAACTTTTTAGTACTACAGTGGAACCTCTTTAAGTCGAACCTCGTTAAGCCGAAAACCTCCCAAACTCGAAAAAATATTGTGTTCCCTTCCCTTCAAGTCCCAAAACCTCCATTGCTCGAAACCTGACCCTTCTATAAGTCGAAATAATTAGTGAGTCACTGCAAGTAAATTCAGTACCTACATATTTTCCCTCTTTAACTCGTAAACATAAATTTGACCTCCATAGCTCGAAGAATAATAAGATAACTACCTTAAGAATATGCCGATAATATATATCATTGTTTCTTAGAGATCAATGTAAAAACCTACTTATATGTACAATAAACCAATTCTTTGAAATTATAGAGGAATTTATGAACAAGTGATTTCATTTGAACTTTAGCGAAGTCACTTTATAGTTGTCGATTGAAAAATTATCAGAAATAGTGTGGTCGTACCGCAATACACACCAATTAATACCAAAAAATGATTGCTGTGAAACGTAAATTTAAAACTTTGAAGTCCTCCATAAGTCGAAAACTCTATAACTCGAATTTTTTGGCGTCTCCCTTCAAGTTCGACTTACAGAGGTTCTACAGTAGTAAGAATTACTAATTTTTTTTAATAGAAAAAATTTAATTAACTCTTTAGAGATGGTCATATTTTACGCTCGAGCTGCAAAACATGAACTCTTCAGAGGGGAAAAAGAAACTTGAAAAGTACATATGTGCTGTTCGTCGAATCGACGAAGATTACCTTTCTCCATTTAGTTCGAATGCAGACAAGACTAACTTGTCTGCTTACGTCAGCATTTCTGCGTACTATTTTCCCCACAATTCTAACAGACTTTCTAGCAAAAGACTTGGCAGGAGATTTTGATGATAAAACAAAGTTTCGGTTAGATCCTTCCGTAAGATCTGATAAAAAACAGCAAATGTTTTCAACACAAAGCTAAAGATGAGCCAATTTTGGACCAGCAATATCGTCTGTAAATCAACGTCTTGAACAGTTAAGGAGTTATGAGAACTCGCTTTCTTTTTTATATGACATCGGATCCTTTAAAATGTTTGACCCTTGCAAAATGTTTGATGAATTATCTGCGCTATCTGAGTTAATACCACAAAAACTACTACATACATTAAAAGTATTGGAATTTATATCTAGCCTAAAGTTTTTTGATTCAAACTTAGCTATTGCCTTGCGAATACTACTTAACTTACCACTTACGGTCGCTAGTGGGGAACGCAGCTTTCGAAATTAAAATTAATAAAAAATTTTTTACGATCCACAATGTTACAAAAAAGGTTGTCCGGTCTGGCTATGCGGCCATAGGAAGCGCCATTTGTCAAAAAATTGATTGCGATAATCTCATAACAACCTTTGCAGAAGCCAAAGCAAGGAAATCTTAGAAGTTCTTAAGTACAAGCAAGGTTTCATCTAGTCACTTTTTCATATCTAGTGAAATTTAATGAAAGTAGCATTCTAGTACTATGTAGTTTTTAAATCAAAGCTTTATGTATATCAATGGAAGCGAAAGCTGGCTGCGGAAATATGATCTTATTTTTCATAAACAATTTAAGTACATACTTAGAGTACATGAAATACACTTTTTTACTAAAGACAACATATGTATCTTTTCTTAGTTTTAAATTCAATTAATCTCTTCTTATCTTATATGTAATCGCCCATCTCAAAATGCGAGAAACTTGAATAAAAATGTTTTTATGAGTGTTTTTTATGGTGTTTTTTTTTCTCATAAAAATGGGCCGCCGTCTCAAACTTTGCCCAGGGCGCCAAAAATACTAGCGCCGGCCCTGATCAAGGGCAATTTTTTTTATTAAAGGATTAACAAAACAGTAAAATATTAACTACATATATCAATTTTTTATTGCTCTCCAATTTTATAAAATCAACTTCATATCTCCGCAAAAAATGTAAAAAAGGTTGTTTAAAAACAAATAAATCGTATAATAAATTAAAAAAAAGTTCTTTAAATAAACGATGACATTTTTTAACATCAACGATGCATCAATATTCCTTTAATTTTTTATGTTCTGTCATTGAAACCATCAAACTGTTGACAAACTAAAGGCAAAAAAATAAATTTTGGAAGGAAAAGTGCTAAAACAAAAACAACCACATTGTAACGAGCAATTGTTACCACTAGCTTCCAATATGGCGGCCACAATAACTGCAGGCTACTGTGCTTTTGTTGTCTTTCCAGAAAACTTTTTTGTTTATAAAATTAACAATTTACAAAGTTTTCTTTAGTTTTTTTTTTGCCAGAAAATAAATGTTTTTTATATGAACAGAATGTATACCCTACATAACTACATCATGTTCACTGGAGCAAAAATTTTAAATTTCAGAATTTAGTTTTCAAAAGCTGTTACTCTTATTTCCGGAATTTTGCTCAGATTTAAATGACAGCTTTTATGTTTTCAAAAAACTGCAACTGTGGAAATACAAATTTTCATCTTGGATATAAAACATCAAACAAATTTATTTCGTAAATTTAAGTACAAAAATAACAAAGTCTGATATATCTTTGTACATATGTATGTACTCTAGACCTGTCCTGAAATTTTCGAAATATGCATTTTTTTAATGCAGTGAAAGCTTATCTGTAAGCTCTATGTATTTGAATAAGATTTGCAAAAAAAAAGTGGATAAATATTTTCTCTAAATATTGCGGTTTTCACGCAAGGTCGAATTCGAGTGTAAGTCTGAATTTTTGAAAGGTTCTTTCAGAAACATATAAATAACTTTTATATTAGAAAATATTACAAAATAATAATATAGCAGTTTTCCTAAGTTTAGTTTAATTAACCCGTTCTTAAAGTCAAAAACTTATAAAATTGTTTGTATTCTTTTTTACAATACTTAAAACATGCAATTTCATTTTTTTTTCTGAAATTCCAACTTTAAATTTTAATATTTCCGAGAAAAAATTTTCAAAATCATTCAAATTATTTTCATACTATTATATAGCCTATTACCTTTGTGTTTAAGTAAAGTAAGCCATTTATCTTTGACCGTCTTTAAATTGCTTTTATTCAAAAGAAAATAAAGTACAAATTGTTGATATTCCATATACATATGTACATACGGTATTGGCCAAAACTAAAGCACCTCCTCAGTACGATTTTTTCAATTCATAATTTTTTTGTGAAAACGACGTTTTTGAAGCGTGTTGTGAATTTATTATATATAGTTATACCTTTATTATTGACAGACAAAAATTTTAGAAATTCAGCGTCATAAATAAAAAGTTATTATCAAAGGAAAATTTTGGGGCAGAAACCTTAACGGACAAAACTAAAGCACCCCCTTTTTTATGGTAAATAAAAATTTTTAAAATTAGTACTTAGTTGAAAATCCTTTATTCTGGACGGAGCGATCCTTAATTTCATCAATCCTATGAATTGCTCCAATCCCATGACCAAAGAAGAAACGGCAGACCATTACATTTCCACCACCGTTCTTTACAGTGGCTTTGCAATTGGGAGGGCTCGTATTTGATTTTCACTTAAGTCTAATTTCATTTTGAAATAGGCCGAGTAAGAGTTAAAGATAAAAATTTTAAATAAATTTTTTAAATGTTTTTATCCAGTTTCGAACCGATTTGGGGGCGTCGCATTTGATTTTACTTGCGCTACTAATAGGCTATTGACTATGTATTTTAATAAGGAACTAATTCTTTAAAGGTATTTTATTGTCTTATATGTTCAACTGTACTACAAAAATGATAGATCTAAAGGAGCGAATAAACTTCGGCTTGGACATTTGAGAACGGTGATCGTTAAAATGGTGGTCCACAAAAGAATTTTTGATGAAAGTTTTTTAGCTTTTGTTAATTTTAATTTCTACTCACAAAAATAATGTTTATTCAATAAAATATCATTCATCATTCATTCATTCATTCATCATTCATCATTCATTCATCATATCATATCATTGATAGATAGACTGCAAATAACTTTTTTATTGAATAAACACATACAGTGTGGTGTTTGAACTTGCTGCAGATCACTACATGTAATTTTTTTTAACTCAACCAGATACGTATCAAGTACTGTGTAGGTCATGAAAGTTTCGTTCAGACCAAAAGTATTGCCTTTGTACCATTTCGAATATTTGCATATATCAAGAAATAAAAAAACCAACCATTCTTTTGTTAATTTTAATTGAAATCAGTTGTTTTATTATTTCAATTTTATTTACTGTAATGAAGAATGAACTAAAAAATCTAATGTTTTTTGGGGTACACTTTTTATAAAAGATGCATTGGATTTTCAGCGGTGTTTGTTCGTATTTTATTTGTATTTGTATTTATACAAAATGGATCTTCCACATAATATCAGAATTTTCTTAAAATTCATTTTTTAAATGTTGGTTGAATAGGCCAAGCTACATATAACAAACTTAACATAATCTATGGCACTTTAGAACTATCTTCCGAAAAAAAATTCAGTATAAATTAATGACAACGATCCAATATTGCCTGTAAATACAATAACAGTAGAAGTGAAATTTTAATAACCTAATTAAACTACAGCAAACTTAAATGAATTTCAATTTATTATACGATAATGAAAGTTTGTAGAAAAAAAATTTAAAAAAAAACCGTTACGGATATGCTGCAAGTATTGACAAAACTCTGTTGCAATAAATGCAGACAAGGTAGTGCCAAGTGGGTAACAGTGACAGTGACTCTTTCATTGAACTTTTGCCAAGTTTCCCATGGCACGGCCAATCGAAAACTTTTAACATAAAAACACGGAGTTGTTTTTCAAATGCAATGATAAATAGCGTTATAATAAAATGAAACTAATTAAAAAATACGTTTTCAGTTTAATTAAAATCTAATAAATCAAAAAATATTTTTAATAAAATTTTTATCTATCTCGGGAAAAAGAGTGAAAATACTTACACACAACAATCATATCGCCATGTTCGGTTACAGTCTGAAATGATGGCGCCTCACCGGAAACCTCACAACGAAAACGTCCGGCAGTTTGCAAATTGACATTGCGCAGTGTCACAATGGCATCGCTGGAATTGTGCAACTGCAAATATAAAAAAAAATACATTAGAATGTATGACAAAAATGTACAGTAAAATTGTTAGTTTTTTTTATAAAATAATTCTGAGTATTTCTGCAGGTATGATTCAAATAAAATTTTTATTAGCAAAGGTGACTATTTAGAGCGATAAATCTTAAAATTGAAATCAAATATTAATAAATTAAATTTAAATTCAATTTTTTTTATTCACTCTTGTCATCGTAGTCGTATTCGACAGAAAAAAAAATGATACGACTCAATTGGTATCATCGTAGTCGTTTTATAAAAGCGACTGTCGTCAAAACGACAATCTATTACAAATTTCTAATCATCGTAAAAAAATGTGACGTCTCAAAACGACATTTGTTGTCATTATGAAATTTGTAGACTGCGAAACAATTTTGAATTATTTTAAATTTTACTGAGTGTTTATTTTTTTAAATTTGTGAACAAAAAAGGTTGCAATAGTTGTGATAACTATACACCATCATTGTTGTGACTGTTGTAGTTACTGTAGAGCTCTTGAGACTTTTTCATTGTGGATGCAGCTCCTGGAAGTCACATTGTGGGTAAACATTGTCGATAGAACCATCCACGGTATCAAACGTTTGGGCAACCATTTCCCAAAAGTGGTGAACAAAGTACTGTAACACCTTCGAGAGTTTGATATTTCCTGGTGTAAGGGCTGGAAATGGCGTATCTTTTCCATTATATGCTTTTCCAACGATGAAGTTCGACTGATGGCAATCTAGGACAGTGTAAGACAAACCTACACAGATGCATGTCAATGTGGGCACCGAAACGTAATTAAGTCATATCGAATCGTATTTTGCAGCACGATTATACAAACACGCAGCGTCTGCTTGATTTCTGCCGCAAATGTTCGCGGGAAGCAGTATGCCTTATACTATTCTAGGGTAATTTGGGTCCCTGGAGCTTGAGTGACTGTGACTGGTGTCTGTTGTTTTTCGTAAAAGAGTATTAGTGTATTTTTCGAATGGGTCAGATCGTATGGTCATTATATTAGAAAGTTCATGACCCGGTTCATGTCACAGCTCACTAAAGTTACCCTACCCGAAATCATTTGTTGTGTATTGATATGGAAAATAGATCGTATGTATTTAGATCAGGAAAAATAAATGTAATTTTTGACTCAAAGTAAATGCAATTTTGTCTTGTGTATTACAACTGATACTTTCATCTTTTTAAATTAAAAAAAATTATTTTGAAACTTCAATAACTAGCTAATACAGCGGCATTATGAATAAACTTTTCATTCAAAAAAATTCAATATAAAATAAAAAAAGTATATCCAATCTCTGTATCGAACTTACCTACTATGCTACAGGCTCTATAAATTTTATAGAAGTTAAAATCGATAGCAAGCTGCCAACTTCTGTCAGCATCAAATTGAAAAGTTTTCAGTGAAATTGTAATAGTCACCAGTCGTGTCGTCAAAATACCATGATACAAATTTATAAACGAGACGAGGAAAAAATCGACAGTCGTCAAAAAAGAAAAACGAATACGATGATAGGGGTGATTATTTGAATGATTATTTATTATTTTAGATCACTTTTAAATGGTACATAAGTATATTAGGATAAAGTAAAATGCGCTAAGGGACTATTTCATTTCGACAGAAGTTTCTATTCTGGAAGAGGTATAAATTGGCATTTTATTAAAATTCATTTGAAATTTATTTGAAAAAAAAAATTATTATAAGCAAAAATGTATGAAATTGACTCTTACATTGTTTTAGTTTTTTTAAAATAACTTTTATCAAATGAAACCAAAATATAAATTTGTTATACTAAAGATTTTAATATTTCAACATACTACAAGATAGGATAGCTAACTTTTTGAGTTCAATAGATTTTTTTCGAGTAATAAGGTGCCAAAGTTAAAATTATTTTGAAAAATTGCAAAAAAATGCATTTTTGTTGACCTGTTTTTAGCCGTAGCGACCAAACTAGTGGTGCTGTTGTGACATATTATACTCCAAAATTTTTGTCGTGATCTCTTCTTTTAGGAATGAATATCAAGTAAAATAACGTTTTTAATCGGGCCTATATGGCGTTACCTCCCGGGACAGTGCATGTTTTTGGTTTTTGCCCTTTATCTCGAAAACCAGACCTGATCCAGCAAAACCATTATGATTTTCGGATTCAGCGGGAAATTTCCCTATAGGAAACCACTAATCAGTGGTTTTTATTTGCCGCAATAATATTTTGCAAAAATTGGCGAGTAGTGTAATTAAAAAATTGAGATCGCGCAAAATATTTTTTTAAACATTTTTCAATGTACTATTAAAAACACATTTCCAAAGTTTATATAAAGATTCATTGACTGGCCCTGGATTCCGAGGCATAAATCTTACGGCGCTCTACTAACAAATAAATTAAATTCAAATTCTTTATATGATACAAAATTTGTAAGATATTTTGTATAAATAAATAATTTATGTCATTAACATCAAAACTCGGATGCGGACCCTTATAGTAGTGGGTCTGGTTGTGAGGGGCCGACAAAAAAAAAGGTTCGCTCAATAGCTGGGGAAGTAAGCCACAAATAGAAAATTATAATAAAACACACATGTTGTAGAGCAGATGAAAACACATCGATTTCATGTCCGAAAATTCTCCATACGATAAGATTTGACCCAATTTTCACCGTTTCAAAGTCTCCAATAAATACTATAATTTTGAGCAGAAATAGATATTTTGAACGAAAAATATAGTTTTTAGATCTAAACGAGTAATGTAAATTTAAAACCTTCAAGAAAAACCTTATTTTTTCGAATATGGAGATTGTCAATAAAAATTTTAAGACTTTGAAAAGTGGGTGAAATGTTGTCATTCCGAAAATTATTGGGCATAATATCGATGCGTTTTCATCTGCTCTAAAACTTTTATATATACTTTTCTCGTCGGTCTCTAACATCCAGACCTACCACGATTCCGGCGACTGAAGTGTATTTCCATTATCAGCAAGAACAGCAACAAGAAATATTAATAGAGAGGTAATGTAACGCTGCCTCCAGGACTATTATGTTTGTACCTTTTCCCAAAGTATGGGAAGTTATCATAGAATTTATACTTTCAGAATTTTATTCTGCGCAACATATCGAAATTCATTAGAATTGCTTGTGACACGAGCAAAAAAGTTTTTCTGCAATATACCAGACTTGTGTTACCATTTGCCGTATCAGAAAAATCAATTTCTAATTTTTAAGTCAGAAGTCCACAAATTTTTCTTTAAATTTTATTTTTAAAAAACTGCTGTGCTACAATGTGCCTATGAATTTCCGTGATGGAAAATAAATTCTGGAATAAGAGCTAAAGCTTAATTTTTAATAAAGTTAGCACAAAAGGGACATTATATATTTTTAAAAAAACATTATTCGACGACATTAGAGTGTATTTTCACCAGAAAAATTTATATTTTTATTCAGGACATTATATTTATTTTTTTAATGGTCTTTAGTTTTTCAAGTTTAATTCAATCATTAATCTATTTTTCTTTAAGGCAGATAAATGGCAGCATGTTAAAAAGGCTGGGCTAACTTCACACAAAAATTGTATTAAGTTTCTTAAAGTTTAAGTCCTTCGCACGATTTATTTATTTCATAAGAATTCAAAAAAATTTTGGGCTCATTTCACAGACATTTTACCAATTAAGGTCAAACTGGAGAAAAAGGATAATTTGCAGAATTAAAAATAAAATTCTGAGCTACTGTCAACCTATTTGAAGAAATCGTCTTTAATAAATGTTCGCAAGTCAAAAGTGATCTATTAACTTTTGAGTACCATCCTAATCAAAAACTTTGTTTAAAACGCAACTCACAATGCAATTGCGTCGTCGATAAAATGGCTTTAAATCATGATTGAGCATCCGCAATCAATTTTATTTAATCGCCTTGCCTTGTATCGCATCGCATCTCAACACTTTGCGTAGTCTGGCAACACCGCCTTGCAGCCAAAACAAATTTCATTGCAACTTAAATCGAATGTTGCTTAGTTTTGATTTTTTTACATGCGATGTCATTCATTTTATTGGATATTGCCATTGCGTTGTTTTTTTTGTCGGTCGTCGTTAACAGAGCACAGCGTACAAATTGAAGTCAGTATAGCTTTGTGAAGGTTACAAATTTATTTTGCTAAAAGGATTAAAGTCGGCAATGACTTATTTTTTAAGAATTTTAGAAGGTTGATTTACTCAAGAGAAACACTTTCTTTCAATGAAATAGCAAATTTATACAATAAAATGTGCTGCACTTGCAGCTTAAAAATATAAAAGAAACTCTTGAAAGAAAAAACAACTCGATTGATTTATAAAATGAAATTTCTAAACACAACAGCTATTGTGTTTTTGAAATTAACTTATACTACCAAAAGACTACACGAAAAATAAGCTTTCAAACATTGATTAGATGGGCCTAGATGGGCAATTATAGCCACAAAAGGCTTCCTGAAAATCAACAAACACTTCCTATATGAGCAGGAACACACACGTTTAACGTTCCTATTTTCGTAACCTTTAGAAAATTTATTACTTATTTACCTAAAAATAAAAAAAAAATCAAAATTCCACATAAACCAACAAACTGTGTAAGTTTAGTAGCTATTTTTACCGACTGAGAAAACCTGAAAACTAAATTTATAGAACATAAAAGGGCAACCAAGTTCTTATCTCGTGGCCAGTTTATTTTTACTACCGGTAAAATCGATTACCCTCAAACAATATCCGGTTTTGGTTCTAAACAATACAAAACTTTCAAAATCTATGCGAATGAACGAAGTAACTTTTTAATGTTTTTTGCTTATTTTTTTTTTTTCACTTTAAGCTACATCAAATTTTGTTGCCTTAACTGAAATGGCTAAAATTGTATTAAGTGCATGTGAATATTGGCAAAAAGAGCAGCACGAGTGCAATTTATTACACTTATGTTGAAAGTTCGTGTGCGAACAATGAAGAGTCAGCATTAAGCTGTAATGACAGGAAGTTAACTTCTTACTTTTGGAAAGTTTTATTAGGCAGGATATATCATATGGTACATGAGTTTATCATTGATAGCAACATTACTTTGAAGTAAGCAACTGACAGACCATTAAATTGTAAAGTTAGTTTGGGTTCATTAATCTTATATGAACGGGACTATGCCCATTGGAAGTTAGCATGATTTGTTTTTTTGTTACGTTCTAATGAAGACTAACAAGTAACGAGTATTTGAAGTTGACAAAACTGTGTCTTTTGTTTTTTTACGATAGGACAGGATTAGCGCCCCCTGTTTGAAGTTGTCAACTATTTTTAAAATGATGAAAGTTAAAGTGGTCATCAAATCCCATCTTGTCGGAAAATTTGACAAAATGGGGGTGGTTTTCGGACTACTATCGGTCGAGGAGTCAGTGATTAAATGTAGTATCTCTATATGGTCATCAGCCTCGATTTAGCTATTGTAAAATGGAGACGTATGAGTTTAGATTTGTATGCAAGGGAGTTACTGTACTGGCAAGTAGTTTGGTAAATTTTTAAATGCTTTCTTAGTAACTATAAAAAATGGAAGTAGAATAGATTTTTCAGTTCATCAAATAAATTTGTTAAATCGTCGAAATTCATAACATCAAAAAAGAAATATAAAGAAAGTGCTACATCAGCTTAACGCGCCAAAAGTACAATTTTTGCTATGCTACTCGTACTTAACTGGAATTTACGCGCAAAAAAGGCAATCCTTTTTCCGACAAAGTCTATTGTATGTATGTGTGTGTGTGTCTCCGGATAAAATATGGCTTTAAACTTTCGCACTCAAATCCAAAAAAAAAAAAAACACCAGCAGCAGCACCCAAATAGATTATTGATAAATAAGTTTTGTCTAGTAGTTTTTTGGTTCTGGTGCTGCTTCTTTTCTGAGTTTTCAGGTAATGTGGAGCATACCAACATACAAATATGTACATGGTCTTGTATGTATGTATGTACACATACACATGTAGGATATATATATTATTTATACTATAGATATAAACGCTTGCTGCTACTTACATCGACTGAAACACCTGGCAGTAGAAATGTTTGTGCCGGCGGCATATCTCTAGGCACGTATCGATAGAACTCATTACCGTCCTTGTACCATTTCACCGAATATAAAGTTTCACCATCCAGGTCGTACAGACATTCCAACTGTGCAGCTGAACCTTTAATCACGTAGTTCGGTATTCGTACCTCGACCAAGCGTAGACTATGTGTGTAATCTAAAAAGTAGGAAAGAGATAAAAGAAGTGTGAGTGAGAGTGAAGCTAGAAGTTCTATAAAATTGAGGCGCTTATATGTAGTATCCCTATATGGACATCAGCCTCGATTTAGCCATTGTAGAATAGAGACATATGAGTTTAGATTTGTATGCAAGGGATTTACTGTACGTGGTTACTAAGTGATGGCAAGTAGTTTGGTAAATTTTTAAATGCTTTATTACTTAGTAGCTATAAAAAATGGAAGTAGAACAGATTTTAAAGTAGGCAAATAAACACTGATTGACGAAAATGTGCATACAAGAATGTGAATATTTTGTTGTAGCTATAACATTTTTTCTGATTGAAAATGATTTTTAGTTTCACTTTAGTTGCCTCGTGCATGGCGGAGGAGATAACAAATAAACTTTATTATATGTATCTCCATCTAAGGTTCTATAATCTATCCAGTCGAGGGCCAAGAGAGTAAGTCTCTGTGATGCTTTTTCCGCTCAAGCTTACTGCCTCCTGGCTAACCCATAACGTGCTCTTTAACCCTAGATAGCTAACCGTCGTCCTTTTGACGAATATCGGTCAGATATTCACCTCTCTCGCCTAGCAGCATGTACTCTCACACCAACTCAGTAGTCGCCGAAAGCTTGCTTGTGGTGGTAGTGCGTAGTCAATGAGAATTTTGAGCTTTGATATTTAAGCTACTAGTTCGTTATTTTGACGAATTGTTTGTTTTTGTATAAGTTTTTTTTCTTATAGGTAAATTTTTTACGTTAAAAAACATATCTATACCTTTGAAAGATTCCTCCAGTTATATTTATTTAGAAATGTTAATTATAAGAATAAAAAAGCTTTTATTTGTGCCAAAAATAAATGAATTTTAAGTTATTAAAAAAAATTCCTTTTATTTTGTTAAATTTTAAATAAATGTTGTCATCATTTATAAGCTTATATTACATAAAATATTAACTGCACCCGCGGCTTTGCCCACTCATTTCCCTTTGTACAACCCCGCATTTTATTACGCAGTCCTTACTGCAGACAATTGGGTTCATGCACTAAATATCACAACTTGGTATCATTTCAAGAATAGCAATATAAGTGGCTTTTTTTTGTTAGGAGTAGCTGCGCCCCATTTCCCAGTCCCGTTCATATTTTGCGAATTGCTTAGCACAAACAAAATAAATATGCTTATCAAGTTTCACAACTGCGAAGATATAGCGTTTAAAGTGTTTTGTTGATCAGTAGTACCATTTTGTCGGTAACTAAAACTAAAAAAAAATCTGGGTCTTATTGTTTTTCTTTCTGATAGGGTTTGGGACTTCGAAGCAGCAAAACTTCAACTACACTTACACTATGCATAATTTCGTGATAAGCCACCTGCTATGTACAAACTGAGTGTCCTCTTAACAGTTTCATTCAACTTAAAAACCACAGAAACAATAAACTAGAGCAAAGTGACTACCTTTCAAGACTGCATACATACACTAAAATCCTGCAGGAAAAAAAAAGTAATTGATTTCCCACATCTACCAAAGATCATTCGTAGTTGCATTAATTCCCTGCTGACACTTTTCTCCGTTCGAAAGAAAAAATTGCATATAGTCCGTAGTAGAAGATGTTAGTTTTAAAGTCTGCTTAGAAGCTACTACTTGGGTGGGTGAGGGTGTGCGATTTCCATCCCTACCCACTATTAAAGTTTTAGTTTGCAATTTGCAGAGTGTAAGAAAAATGCAGTCAATTTTCCATTTTACTCCATACCAACTTTGATGTTTATCTTTGCCATTCCATCTTATGCTTGTATTGGTTAGTTGGTTCTAGTGTTCATCAAGTTATTGTTGTTGGTGTTTATGTTGTTGGTGTTTATGTTGTTGGTGTTTATGTTGTTGTTGTCAACAGTCAACTTATGTAAGTACTTTTTCTTGTCTTCTCTTCAACTTTTTCTCTAAATATTTACTTATAATTTAATTTGCCTGTGTGGATGAATCTATTCTCAGTAGCCATTGTTTAATGCTTTAACGCTAATGAATTCATACAACATATAGATACCGCTCAGAGTTGTGACATAAAACATTAAAGAACGAGCTGAAGGGTACAAAAACAGATATTTGTTCCCAATGCGACTGAATAGTTATATACAAAAAATTTAATTACAAGCATTTTGGCTCAAAATTTTCACCAGCACTACGTCTAAAAATGTGAAAATGGGATCAGAATGACTCCAAACGAAGAATGCTCTTATTACCATCATAGTATATCATAATTTTGAAAACTATGACACTAAAATGGTTTTACCTATCAATTAGGTTTTCAACCACATTGATGTCAGTGATGGGATTTGAGTTTTGTGAAAAGGTACTGAATTGAGACTTGAAATGCACTTTTTAGAGGCCGCATGCACTTTTTGTCTTGAACACCTAATTCTATTAAAATGTACGTAATTTTTGTAATAATTTCTCAAAAAAACTGTCTGCATATTTGCCATCTCAAAAACCTTAGCAAAATTAGATACATTAAATAAGAAAATCTACACATTGCGATTATAATTATTTTCATTTACTAAAATTATAAAATTATAAAAGGAAATCATCCATTGCGATTATTTTCATTTTTTCGTTTCCTGAAAAAAAGATTATTACTATTATTATAAATTGTCCGAATGTACCGAAAATGTACTGAAAATGTGCCAAAAATTTGCTAAATGATGATATGTCGTTATGTTGTCAAAAAGATCGTCCGATGCAAACCATCTTTACACACCTCAATGAATACGTTGGAATACTGTTGGAATGCAAAATCATACTGACGAGACCAAAATAAGTCTTTTTTATTCCAGCTTGAGACGAACATTGAGGATTTGGTGGCCATGCTAGATTTGAAACCACGAACTTCATTTCATTACCAACCACACTTCTATCTCAACTGAGATTATGAAATAACGCTGACAATGAACAGATCCAACCAACTGGCACATCATAGAAAAACGATCCAAGAACCGGAACAGCTATAGCAAGATAATACCATTAAAGGTATTTCTGCTCTGCAAGTCCAGATTTATTATAAAACCGTTTGTTTCTTATCAAAAATCCAAGTACGTTTGATGTCGCATTCACCTCTGTGAGGATTAAAGAGACGTACGAGTATTATGTATAATTGTCATTAGAGCCACATTTTTGTAATCTCGTAAGAAAGGTTAAATGTGCTTTTTTAAAACTTTGCATAGTTTCAGTTATATGTGCATATGTATTCCTTTGAAGTAAAATTTATGGTGCAGAAATTAAAATTAAATTAAATTTGTGCAGGCTTTGGTTTGAAAACTTTAGTTCCTAAGTTTCAATTAACCGGACATCTTTTTGAATTTTTGAAATTTTTGAATTTAACTTGAAATCATAAATGTCGCAAAAGCTATGTAGTTAACCCAGCAATACCCAGCGTATGAAATTTCATACAATGTGTGAACCCTGCAGATCGCTATTTTTACCAACAAACAAGGTAGTCGGTGATGACATTTTTGAATTTTTTGGTGTAAATATTTTCAATAAACAAAATCAATTTTTTTTTAAATATTTTTTTTTAGCAAAATGCATTATTTTTTAGTGAATTTTCCAAAAACGCATGAAAAAATTTTTTTTTTCTGGGTGCTGCTGGGTTAAGGTCGATAATGTTTTTTTTTTGTTCAGTTACAAATAGTTTTGCCATTATTTTACAAGTTTTCTGTAATATCTAAATGGTGTGGTCGTTAATTTTACGCACCTGTTCCTGACGAACTTGCTTGCCAAACTTTACTCTTTTGCAAATTTGACATTGGCATGGCGTAAATTAAAGTTCAGTTTTCAATTTCACTAAAATTGCTTATTTTATTGAATGACAAATATTAACCTTACATTTTATGTTTTTTAGGGCTGCTCCTCAAAGTATTTGCTAAAAAGCTGCTTGCGTTACTTGAATTACCAGCTGCTTTTTTATCTTGGTATAGAATTTTCCCTGTCATTTTAAGTTAAAAAGATTTTAAGTTTTTTACAAATAACTAAAATAAAAAGCATACAGGACAGAAATTCAAAACAATTAGCAAGAAATACTGAACCAACTAGTTCTGTCCTTTGAGACAGACCACAAGAATAACTAAAAAAAAAACTGGGTCATTGGCATCATCGTAAAGTATTCGCAGTTGATTGGAGTTGCTTCCCAAAGGCTTAGTTGAAATACTCTGTATTGTACCGTGGCTGTTTGAGCAATTTATTGAATTGAGGCTTTTTTTTTTGAGAATTTTGGAAAGCTCGCGTAGCAAAGCAAATGAAAATAGTTAATAACCCTAATAAATATCACATACCTTTTTTTCTTTTGTAAAAGGGCAAAAACAAAATTTAATTAAAATATAGCGATGACATCATTGCACAAAACTTTTACTTTCGTAATTTTATTATTCAGCAAAAAAATAAATTTCCTAAACTTTAAAAGTAAATGCCCCAATGTGCAGCGGTTATAAAATATAACAACGATGACTTTAAGTACGTGTGGCTGTTGAAAAGTAGCAGCAACAACAGAAGATTCATTTGGGGAAATTTCATTTTGGTCAACTTGCCTACATTGAACTTCCCAGCTACTTAGAGTGCAGAAAATTAGACAGCTGCTGCTGCTGCTGCGTTGCAATTTCAGCAACTTGAAGTGAATAGCAAAGTTGAAAAGTTTTTCATTTTTTAAATTCAAGTAAAGTGGGTGGGTTGAACGCTTCATTTGTTCATCTCTAATGCATTGGGCGTAAAAATTAAAACAAAAAAATTCAAGGAAAATTCTCAACGGACTGACAGACTGCTGTATCTTAGTTTCAGTTGATTTTAAGGTAAATTAAATTTTTATTTTATTTTAAAATTTTTTAAAGGGATTTATTTGTTAAAAAGTAAGCATGTTATTTAAGTTTTCATTATGATGAGTATGAACATTTATACAATTTTAAATTATCAAAACTGAAGTACATAGTAATGAAGTAAGATGTTCTTAAGGGAAGGAGTTGAACCTTGAGATCTTCGTTTTGCTTTGGTCGGCATAGCTCAAGTGATTGTTGCGCTCCAGAATTAATTTTTAAATTATTGGGATCCAGCTTATAAGCTTTCCAGTTTTCGTCAGAAGTTTTCCTTTTTCATTCCGCATGCTATTTAATTTTAAGTTGTAGCTGCTACTTAACACGGGCAGTGACCCATGAACAAGTTTGCAAACAAAATTTGAAAATTGTGTGATTAGTGTTTACTTAAGCATAGAGATTAAGCCACAATATACACATACGCAAACGAAAGAGCTTACGCCTTACCCTTAGGGTGTTATGCACACATAATTCCCGTCGATTGATCAAAGTCAATGAATTCTTATGTACATTTCATCATCTTTCTTATGCGTCTTCTTCTGACCCTCTACTTAGGTACATATATTTGATTTTGTACAACACTGACTTCTCAAACGCTAAATCGTGTCAATATTTGCGGTCATGTTGCTGCTGTTGCTGCGGCGTTAGTGTTCATGAAACCCTTTCACAAAAA
This sequence comes from Meiosimyza platycephala, assembly GCA_963662105.1. Classification (NCBI taxonomy): domain Eukaryota; kingdom Metazoa; phylum Arthropoda; class Insecta; order Diptera; family Lauxaniidae; genus Meiosimyza; species Meiosimyza platycephala. The sequence goes on along the minus strand of OY759210.1, from coordinate 28,520,593 downwards.
TTGTTTGCTATATCCTGTCGCTTACGAGAAGTATTGTCGATAGTCTCTCTGTCAAACTGACATACACACTAGTTAATATTGTAAATTGTACATTGAGGAAATTTTTATCAACAAAATGGAGATTACATAAAATTTGAAAAATATATGAGCCATTTGCATTTTTATAATATTTTTTATCTCTTTAGATATCAACAGTACGTAAAAATTTGCCTGAACATGAAACGTTAAGATCGTTAGGAAACAGTTCCAATGAAATATGCGAAAGGTATAGAAGCGGAATTAAGGCCATACCTTACCTTTCAGCTGGAAATTTAAGGGGCTTAAAACAAACAGTTGCCGACTGTAATGGTAATGCTTCCACATTCGCGTCTGACAGTATTCTCCTCAAAAAGATATATTGATTTGATTTCACGGAAAACATTTAACTTTCTATTTTCTCCAGAAAAATTATTTAATATTATTAGGATTTTAGTGTCCTCCTCTGAATTGCTGGAAGGAAATGTGTAAAGGATTTTAGCCTAGGACTTTAAGAACTTTTCTATTTAAAAAAAAAAAATCTTTTTTACATTCCCAAGGTTTTCAGAAGCACGAAGTGATGAATTTTTTGTCAACATTTGACATCTTCCTGTCCCGAAAAACCTATAAAACGACTTAAAATTTTATTTTATGGATGTTTTAGGTCATACGAGAAATTAATCAGATATTTAAGTTCTTTTTAATTTTCGATTTTAAAAATAATTCATAAGCACAACTCGCTAAAAACAATTTTTTTTTAACCCTCCGATTAGCGGTAACCTAAAAGTTGGTAAACCATACGTTGTGGTCTGACAGACCACATTACCTATTTTGTAGGTGTGGCCTATGAAAATACGGCATGGTCTTTTCCAGATGTGACATTATTTGTGGAACGGTGTATAGTATAGTACAAGTATATGCATGTATGTATGTGTAGATTCTTAACCTTATCGAATAGAAAGGTAGAATCAGTGAGCTAGAAGACAGGTTTTACCCCATACTGGTAGAATTTACTCTTTTCATTTCATTATTTTATAAATTAAATCGGAACATCTAGCATGCTGAAGAATGAAGCCAATGGCCAGTGACTAGAAGCGCGTTTGCACGAGTTAAAATTGGTACAAGTTCTCTGATAGTGTTCGGGTGATCTATATTCCATTTTTCGGTGACCATGATCCTCAATTTCCGGAGCTCAAAACCTTCAACATTCTCGATAGGAAGTCGCGCGTTGTATTTCTCTTTCTGATTAGCAGAAATATTTTGAAAAGGAGTGTTTCAACGATCCTCTATCAAGAATATATCGGATGCATTTTCATTAAAATTAATTTCCAAAAATACATTTGAAACCTAAGACTGCAAATTCTGTACCCGAGAAAGGAAACGGATTATACATCAAGACTACATGCGAAACCTACTAATAGTGTCGTTGTATACTCCAATCGCGACTCCCAATTCAAACAAGAATCGATTTGACTGATGTCTAAATTTTAACGGCCTGTATTTTTGTTCCTATAATTTTAAACAAAGTCATGGCACCATTTGCCGAAATATTTTCAGAAAAAAAAAACTACGACACAAAAAGTTTTAAAATGCTCTGACAGACCACAACGCTAATCGGAGGGTTAAATTGATATCAAATCCAAAGGAAATTTTCGTTGAAATAATATCATTTATGTAAGTTCCGTGACAATTTTCAAGCAAATTCGGGCTTTGCATTGGACTTGGGTTAGACAAAGTCGCCCAAAAAATCTTTGTACAAAAGATAACATTCCCACAGCTTTAGCACTTTATGAAAACTTCTGTTTTCAAAATTTTCTCGGGAGGAATCTTCCAACAACAAAAATAGATGCAAGAGGTCTCTCTAAACTTTTTTGTGCTGTAAATGTATTAAAAGATATTTTTTTCGAAAATATTCTTTCTGTTTTCAGGTCAATTTCGTGCTTCTTAATGGTATTAAAAATCGACCTAAGCCAACAGAAAAATATTTATTATCTAAATAGAGATATCTCTTATTTTTAAGCTTTAGAAATTAGTAGAAAAACAGAATCAAAATGCACAACTGTGAAAATACAACTTGAAAAATCGACAATGACTTTGAGCAGTTTTTGGGAGGATTACGGGCCTATTTGCATACAAATTTTACTTCATAAATTATATTTTGTTGCGGATTTCATTATTTCGACCAATTTAGCGACACCAAAAAATTTCTCTCGGTGCACAACCGTTTCACTTAACTGGGGTTTTAGAATGAATTGTTTGCTTTCTCATACAAAATTGTAAATTTTGCACAATTGATGTATTATAAAGCAACAAGGACGCAAAGAACAACGACCATGGGCTAAGGACTCCACACACAAATGTCTGGGGCAGATAAATGGCAAACAATTGTGGCAACTTAAGGTAAACAGCACTGACATAGGCGACGCACAATCACAGACACGAAGCACACACACTACGGCAACAATCGCATTTATTAAAAGTTCGAAAGGATATTTGCGCTATCCGGTATTATGCTTTTCTCTCTCATTGTGTGAGTGTTAGTATTAACGTACGTGTGTGCTAAGCTGTGGGCACTAGCGAAGGGTCATGTCACACATTCTGCTCCATAGACAATGTGTGACCCATATTAAGGAACAAAAAAAAGTGTAGAGAAATCATCGAAAGTGTACAATTGAAAGAGAAAAAGCAACCGAGCAAGTGGAACACGGACCCACTTGTGTAAGCATGTTGTATTTATGTGCTCACACACATACATCAATGAGATTTATGCGTTTGGAAAAGTGTGTATGTGCAAGTGTATAAAAATAGATTCCCCGGTTGCAAAGCCTAAAAAAGCCATAGATTTTTTTCTTAGAGATCAGGTAAGGTAGGACCAAAAGATAATAGACGGCTAAAGAAACTGGGCTATGAAGCATCTCAATAAAAGGACTTAAACTACAATTTGAAAGGAAGATTATTCCTTTCCGATTTCATAAAAAGAGTTTAAGCAAACAACTTCCTTTATGCGTATAATCTCAGCAATCTCAAAGTTCAATTTAAATGGCAGCAATAAGAATGTAGTTTTGTAGGCGAGCCTTTGTATCATAAGTAACAAGTAGTTTGATTAAAATACTTATATTATACATATGTTTCATTTGAAAACAAAAACTAAAATTTATATAAAGATATTAATAAAAGATAACTCAAATATTTCGTTAAAGAGCTTTTTTCGCACTATATACGACTTGAGCGACTTCTTCATCTAAATCGATTATGAAAATCTGATATTTCGATACCCAAGTGAATTTGGGGATGCGACAATTTAATTGTGAAGAGATATTTTGCTTTGTATTGTTTATAGTGTTTTAGCCCTAACATTTGCCACTTTTCACATAACTTTTCTATTTTTCCTAATGGGCACGCACCTTGTTAATTTATGTAAGTGCGTCAATATGTAAACCATTTCCAATGATGTATAAATCCTTTGCAAATACATATGAGAGAATAATGTTGATTTCGTATTTTTTGTATTCTCTTCATTGTTGTTATTGCTATCCTTGCTTTCTTTTACTATGAGTATGAAAACGAAACATTTTATTACATCCTTGCAGAATTGATGGTTCAATATCCGTTGGCACTCGATTTATTTTTACTTATTTTTATTTCGTTTATTTTTTTTTAACTTTATATATCTACATGTATATGTATATATATATGTATGTTTGTCCATAAGTATTAGTGCTCTGCTTGAGATGGAAAGAGAGTGACTGTTTTAATTTATGTCTGTATTGGTCGTGCGATAAATGTAATTTGTTAGCACAAAACTGACAATTTTCAAGTGTCGCAAGAAGAAGGATGGATTATCCTTTTTTTCGTATGTTACGTTGAAATAGAGAGGGGCTCGTTAAAATGACAAAAAATGATTTAAAGCCCGATTGGTCATATGTTGTTGTTAAATTATTTTATCATAAAAGAAAATGTGTAAATAGATTTTTTATTAACTCTTAAAATGATAAATTGTAGTGTTAATAAAACGTATTGTAACACGATATTTGCAATAAATATTAGCAATATTTTATATGTGAAATGTTTTCACAAAGTTAGAGCACTTAAAAACTAGCAAGATATTATTAGGAAAACATTTCAATAAATATTTTTAAAAATCATTCATATTACTTATCACATTCAACTACATAAGAAACTAATAGCATAGACAGACGACAGCGTTAATTTGCATTAAAAACGTCCTAATTCAAATTAAAATTTTACCCTGGCGACGACAATTTTGCATTTAGAAAACAACTGATTTGATTGTCAACAAATTTTTTTACCATTTTAATCAAGATAAAATGAATGAACGCAACAATTTGGCTTAGAAGCTGTGCTGTTGGTGAAAATCGATTATTTATTTGAAAGAAATGTGAAATTGCTTTTGCTGAAAGTGCGCAATTACATCAAAATTGTAAATCTACAAGCAAATCGTTGACACGTTCCTCCCTCCCATCTCGATCCACACTTGTTTTTTCCCGCTGGACTTCTTTAAATTAAAAAAAACGCGTTTCGATTTTAATATAGCAATAATTTTTGCTTAATATAATTGAAATAACTTACTTTTGCTGACTTTGAACTCATTTAACAATATAAACAATAAATTCAATTTGTGACACATTCACAATGACATTATTAATTTACAATTATCGACTGTGTTACCATATTGAAATAGCTAAATTCAGTATAAATTCAGTTTGATTTCGTGAATTTAGATCAGAGCTAATGCACATTAGGATGGCCATAATTCATAAGATAATTGGAATTAAGTCTACTAATGCAAGTTAACGATGTCGTCTGTCTACGCTATAACTTAGCTTGATAATAGCCACGAGCCCTCTGGTGCCCGCAAATGTGACGTGCCCCATGAGTAGCGAATGAATCTGGCAATCCCTCAAATCTTTCATTTACTATTATAGCCAAAACATACGAACGTGCTGTCACGCAGAGAATGTACTGCACCGTTTCTACTAGTTTGTCATCTTCATTAGAACCCATGTGAGGAACCGGATAATTTTTCTGTTCAATCGCAAAATATCCTTCACCCTTTCAGCAATAACAATTTGAAGACCTTGTTGCGAGAAGCGACGAACTAACTGTAATAGTTTGTCTTTTCATTTTTGAAGCCAAATACACACGATACAATTGATAAGAAAAAAAAACAAACAAACCAAAATTTTGATTGTGCAATTAATTTTTATCAGTTCCTTAATATTTCAATGTAATTGTTAATTTTTTTTATTTTTAATTTTTTTCTAATATTGGAAATATGTAAATTTGAATATTGTTCAACAATTTGAATTGAAATATTTTTAATGACCTATATCTCAAAAAATTCATTATCGGTATTCTTATGGCATCGAATAAACGAATTCATAGTAATAAAGATTTAGCCAAGAAACCACCGTTTCTTGAAATAGCACGTTTTTTTTGCATTATTTGTAGGTTTTTTCATTAAGTTAAATTCACTAGAAAACCGAGTTCCTCCTTTTCTACCATTTCTCAATTTCATCAAGTTCAAATGATGCAATTTCGCCCAAATGTCCCCAGATATCGAAAAAACAAGAAACCACTTCAAATTTTTTTTTAAAAAAAACTCAGCTTCAAAACTACCTTAGGGTATCGTTAACTGTGGTAGCATAACCTGCTGCTGCTTAAAAAAAATGGAAATTCTTCCTAGCGCAACCATAAAACATGACAATATTCAGCTTCTTATGTTTCAGACTTCACATCCTGGCCATGTCAGACATTGTCGAAGAAGCTTATAGTTGCTGCTGCTATTGCAGCAATGGCAATGACTGGCTAAAGCAATTTTTTATGCTACGCTGACAACATTTTGTGTCAATAGCAGCTGCTATTGCTGCACAGTGATATCACTGTGGCATATCTGCTGAACACCATCTTGCATCTTTGATGTAACTAACCAAGGTATTAAACGACAACGACGACGACGATGACATGGAGCTTTACATACACCCTCTTACCCACTTCTTATTGTATTGCGTGGGTATAAAAAAGATGTTAGTTTTAAAGTTTTTTCTATTTTTCCCCACTGCCGAAATTCACAATTGCTGAGCAAAATACGAGCATTAAAAAAGTAGCGTAGTAAAAAAAGTAGTTGTAGAATAGTGGTAGTGGTATTTGTTTTACTAATATGTAGTAAAAAATGGAAAATGGTATGGATTCAATTTGCAGCTTCTTAGATTTTGTTTTTGCCTTTCGTGTGTAGTTAAGTGTGAAAACATTTCAAATAATGTGACAATAAGTGGGGCATTAAGTGGAAAAACTGAATGAGATGGAGTCAGCAAATGGGTGATTTTTACTATCAAATTGAGAGTGATGTGCATTGAAGAAAGTTTTTCTTTTTTGGAATACTTTGAAATTTATTTCAAAATTACTTAAAAGAAAATGCTTTGTTTTAAGGTATTTTTTCAAGCCCTATAATTGAACATTTTTAGAATACTATTTATCTTACTTAAACCCGTCATCATTGTGGTTCAGCAATATAACGCGACCAATGACGTGGAGTGTGGAATACCCCAAAGCCCCGGTACCACTCAAACTATCATCTTTGGAATGTCTTATATTGTAGTTCCTCAAACGTTTCTTCAGAGCTTTCTATTTTTTTTTTTTGAAGTTTCCTAGTAAAGCGTTAAGCGAGGTGGGGTGTGATATACCCCAGCAGTGCTTACCTGCGTGTTTTTTTTTCCATATGTTACGCTGGACTAAGTGTCACTTCTAGCATGTTTCATCTTCAGCTACTGCGGGCATGGGGGCAGATTTTCGAGTGAGGAGAAAGTTGTCTTTATTTGTAATCACGTAGAATTTGTCACACCCCACCTCACTGACGTCGGGTTAACTACATAGATTAGTTTATATGAGCTGCAGATATCAAGAAGGCTTAATAGACATAGCTACTTAGAAAGCCTTGGAGGGAAAGAAGCTTATCAATTGTCATCTCCAAAAATGCATGAACAATTTGTGCTGAGGTTGATTTAGATGAACAGAAGAAACTTTTCTTCAGTAAAGGGTCTACTGGTTTGTCATCTACGAAATATTGTTTCGCTTTAAAGGCTTAGGGGGTGGAGGGTCAAGGGAGCCGACGTCTCGGGCGTAAAGGCTGGGGCGTTGTAAATATTAAATTAAAATTTTTGTTTGATAAATAACTTTGAACTTTATATTTCACAATTGTGAAATAAAATAGTTCCATCCATCTCAAGAAATATTACATAATGTTTTAGAGTCTAGATGATAATTTTACTTGTAGTTCGTAGTGGTATAAAAATCAAACTTACAATATTTTATAGCAAATCATTTGATATGTAATCATGGCTTCTTCAATTCTACAATAATAATTCAAATAACAAATATATACATATGTATATGCATATTCATATTTGAACTCATTCATGCAAAATGTCAATTAAATGTGCTGAACAAAATGCTTATGACTGAAGCATACATTTTATTTAAGTTAGAATTGCAAATTTGCAATGGAGTTTCATAGGGATATCATCATATATCATATGCTTTTGCAGCATAAGTAAGAAGGCAAATATTAAAATATAAGTTAGTTGAATATGTAAATGCATCTGGGAAAAGTAATATGACACATATGCCTTATTCGCATACATTGATACAAGCACAAACAGGATAACGGCCAGGATAATTGAAAATGTTTATATTAGTAAACATTTCGACAGACAAAAGTGGATACTGCTGTGTCTGCCACTGAATATAATGTCAGCAGCAAAATATCAACAAAATTATGCAAAAGTAGCTAAAGTCAATTGTAACATATACATTTACAGGTACATATATGGATACATTAGAATGGCTCACTTTTGCTAAGCAACAACTGAGCGAGATTAAAATATATTGCTATTCTTGAAGCAAAAGTAAGTAAAATAAAGTTACAACGTTTGCTAAAGCTCACATAAAAGTTATCTTCAATCGTATTTATTTGCATTTGTAAAAGAAATAGATGTAGATATAGTGAAATTCATATTAGTACATATAAATGAATAAAAGCAGAGATACAAAAATACCACATTTTAATATATTACGGCCAAGAATTCAATTATTGTAACAAAGACAAAAATCAAAATATATTAAATTTATTCATGATAATAAATGTAACCAAATATTTAGTGGTAACAGTTGCTCAAATGATTAATTGGAGAAATATTCGGCATGCAATAAGGACCTTATAAATGTTGCATATATATTATGTATATGCATAAGTATATCAAGCCTTCTGATGAAATATCTAAATTTTTCATTGATGAAAATGTTTGACTAAAATATGTTGCTTTCAGATTAGTTCGATTACGCTCTTAAGTGGAAATCGCATTGAAAAAATCATTTGATGGTTAAACGTAGCTCAAAATGAAACGACTTTCAGGTTGCGGTTCCGAGAAAATCAGTTTCAGTAGCATTATCAAAATGGAGGAGCTAGGTCGTATTTTATCGTTTCGCCATTTAACAATGACTTTCGAACACATAATTTCAGATCTTTTTTTCCCTAAAATGAGGCATGCCAGGATAACAGGATACGCAGGTTGTTTCCATCGTGCTATAATATTTTTTATAACTGTTAAGCTTTTTTTGCGCTGCAATCATTCTGTTTTTTGTGTGGCTTGACAATAAAATGAGAAATTAAAGTAAAAGTAAGCCAAAGAGAACAAAAATAACATTTGACTTCTGATAAAATGTTTCTGTAAGATCAAGCAACTCAAATAAATGAAAGTAAAAATAAAAATCAAATGAAATTACAACCGGAAATAAATGCAACACTTGAGCCTACGAGCATGGAAGTTATATCATGGTTTTTTTCATTTTTGCGAATGTTTTTTTTTTGTTGAATTTCCTTTTTGTGCTCCGTCATGTAATAAAGGATATCCTTAGCAAATACTCTAGCCAAGGATATGCAGTCAACTTGCCAGTGACATCAACAGATTTAAAATGTTAACAATAAAATTGTTGGTTTAAACTGACGAGGAGTAGAAAAAAAGAATAGTGTGAGAAATGAATCTGAGCTAAGGACAGCAGCACCAAGTGTTTGTTGAAGGAAGTAAGCGAGTGAATATAAAAGAAAAAACAACTTTTGATAAAAAATGCACCAAAAGATTACAAATAAATTGGAACATTTGTTAAATGCAGTTGTTAAAAATTGCTGGTAGTTTTTTGAAACTTTTTATTCTTTAAGCAGAGTTCTCGGATTTTATGGTGGGAGGACTAAATTGGTTGGTTTGGATGTGGGAAAAATCGCTCAAAGTATTATTGCCCGAAAGCGGATATAATCCAAAACTATTTAAAATCTGACAAAATATTGCTCAAATAATCGTTATTAAACGGAATATCAGATTTCAAGCAATTTTCTCAAAAAAATTACCGAAAAAATAAAAAAGCTTGAATAATCGGCCGAAATTAGGGTTGTTGACCAATGCGAATTCGTGGTTCACATAAATCTATACTTTCGAAGATTCAGATTAATTTAACTTCAGCTTAACCCTCTGCATTTGACATGGTAGTCAGACAGACACCACAAAACAAAACTTAGTGCATTCTGCCGTAAATTTTAAAGTTATGGTCTTCGGGTTCGTAGTACCTTCTTGATTCGTATCATGGCATCGGTCAGTGCGAGCGATCGTGGGATGCGTACGTGCGTATATACGCAATTAAGTGTCAATTAGTCTATCACTTCAATATAACCGTAAGTTTCTAGCAGACTATCACGTCAATACAATTGTAAAATTTACATAGAATCTATGGGACTACACTTCAGTAATTGCGAATCTCACCGCGCGATTTTACGGAAATTTGAAAGATACAATATGAATTAAAAGGTGTTTATTTATATTCAGTACCACTTTTCCTTAATAACAATTTGTTAACAACACTATTTTTTTTTTAATTCTTTAGTAAAGAGTTTAATTTTCGTTGTTTCTATGGCACGAAATTGAATAAAGCATATAAATTTAACAAACATATTTTGTTCGACTTTTTTACATTAACATGGACTGTCAAGTGTTAATTCTTATAATTCAAAAAAATTTAATAGGTTTTAGTACTGAAATGACTAAAGAAATCAATTTTAAAATCTCAGCATTCGGGAAAAGATGAGAAGAGAATAAAAAATACGACATCTGACACCTAACCTCAGTTTTTTGTGCCATTTTTTACGAAGAAACACTTCATCAAACGGCCTGAGAAGATTGATTTTCGATCCCTCTTGGGAGTCTTAAGGATAGTTTTTCTGAAATAAGAAATAAATCAAAAAATTTTAGGGAATACTAAAAACATAAAAAGCTATGACGACGTTTGAACCTGTTCCTCTGAAAGGTCACGTTTTTTTATTAACCCTAGTTCGGCCGAAGATTTTTGTAACTCATTTCGGCCGAAGCAGTCACCCGGGTGACTATATTTGAAAATATGATAAATTTGGGATATAGAAGAAATTTTTTCGAAAATTGGGAATAGTTCAAAAGTTCTGAATTAAAGAGACAGTTTTTCAAAAAAAATTGGATTCTAGCTTTAACAGAACCGAAGCTATGAATTTTTGAAAGTCAGTCTCCAAGCCAAAAATCACGAAATTCACAAAATTTAAGTTCGCTCTATTTTGAAAAAAAAAAATATCTTCAAAAAAATCCTCGAACACGTATCTCTTTTTTTTCGATACAGAACTCATAAAAAAATTTCAACCAAATCAAAAATGTTTCGGTCAATGTTTGTCAAAATTCGTTCGGTTTGCAAAAGAACGTTTGAATGGCTGCTTCGGCCAAAATGAGTATAAAAAACTTCAACAAGTAACAATTTCAAGTATTTTGAGTTTTTTACACTTAAAATTGATTAGTTTAAGATGTCAAGGAAGGTAGGTTAAAAGAATTAATAAGAAATAAATTTTTTTGGTCGAAAAAGTTTATATAGTCACCCGGGTGACTGTTCGGCCGAATGAGGGTTAATAGATGGAAAAGATTCGTAGTTCAGACCAGTGATGGGATTTGGGTTTTGTGGAATTAAACTGAGTCAAAATTTGAAATGTACTTTTTAGATGGCAAATCTAGTTTTTCATCCGTCCTATGTCATAACCCAAATGGTCACAATGCCTAAAGAATTTTGAGCGTTATGTCCGCCTAAAAAATTATTTTGGAGATTATGACCACTCATACCGATGAACATAACATCCATGAGTGTTACAACCCAGGTCCGTACTTACCATAGGGACATAGCCCCTCCCTAGCGCCTCATTTGCTCCTCACGCGTTTTTTAGGAAAACTTCAAAAACAAAAGCAATTAAGAAAATCATTTTTATAGTTTATACCAGAGATGAGCACAAAAATTTTTTGGCGAACTCAAAAATATTTTGGAAACAATTTCGTAGTATTGAAAAATATTTTGCGAAAAAATTCCTAGTATTTTTGAAAATTTTTAAAAGGCTGCGGCAAGCTAATTGCTTGGAAACAAAAACAAAAATCTCAAGCTCAAGGAGCAAATGAATTGTTAAAAAATCACACAAACAATAAAGTGCATTGAAGACAAATCTACAAAAACAAAACCCATGCAACGATAGCGAACCGAAATTATTTAACTTGAGTAACGGCATAAGCTGAACGAGTCGATGAGTTGATGAAAAAATTACACGAACAAAATACACGCGGTGATTGCGGACCAAAATGATTTAGCTGAAATAACGGAGTGAGCTCGAAGTGAGCAGAATATTTTTTGTTATTGTTGTAAGAGCTGGAAGAGCCAAACGAGCTATGGGCTGCGCATTCTTGGTTTACAGTTCATTTCTAAAACAATATCAATAATTTAAAATAGCTGTACTCTGCGATCTTTCAGTACACTGAATCTTTTTAAAACCAGGTCTAGATCTATAAACTCGAGACGTTTGTGCTCGAAAGCCAGAAACGATAAATTATTCCGCCTATCAGTTTTGGCCGCATGATTCGTGTTAATGCCGATAATGACGATTCGCATACTTCCGATCCAGAAGGGAAAGTTTCGATGGTTGCAAAAAGATTGCACACTTTCTTCATTCCTTGACGCACTTTATACAGCTCCGTCAGCACCACCGCACAGTGGCGCCTTTTGCGATTTCGCGTTGCTAAAATCATAACTTTTGAACGGGTAAAAATATTTGAGTAAAATTTTTTGATATTGGTTGATTATTTCTGTAGCTATGACATATATAAGATTCAGGTTTGAGGCTTAGCTATAAATACTTTTAAAAAGAGGTGAAAGCAATGATGGCATTTGGGTTTTGTGAAAATGTACTGAATCGAGACTTCAAATGTACTTTTAAGAGCCCAAATGTACTTTTTGGTCTTAAACACCCAATTTTCCTTATATGTTCGAAATTATTTTAAAATTTACTAACAAAAAAAAAAAAAAAAAGGTACTCACTTTTCCCATCTCAAAAACCCTAGAAAAATTAGATATATTTCACATTAAATTAATTACAAAATCTGCACATTGCGCGAAACGTAATTAATATAACAGGTAATTACTGTAAATCTATTCATTGCGGTTATTTTCATTTACTAAAAAAACAAAAAGAAGGTAAATATTATAAATTGTCCAAATGTACCGAAAATGTACTGAAAATGTGCTAAAAATTTGGCAAATGTACTGAAAATGCCCCAAATGTACCGAATGTACTGAAATTTTGTCGAATGTACTGACAACGATTTTTCAGGACGCAAATGTACCGAAAAAAGTACAAATGTACCGAAAATGCCATCACTGGGTGAAAGTCCAAATTTCGAAATTTTTGGTTTTTAGTGGTATGAATTCATAAAAAAAAATTTTTTTATAAATTTTAGTGCGCTTTATTCAATTAATGAACTTTTAATAATTTAAAAATTTTTTAAATACTTTTTTAAAAGAAAATTTTTTTTAATTTTTACTTTTACTGCTCAAAATTCGCTTAGCGGTATGATCTAGTAAATCTTGGAGTCTAACTTCAGCTGATGTTTCTGTCACCGTACAGTTACCAGGAACCGCTTCCTTTTTGGCTTCTGACACAACTTTGTAGCTGGGAAAAACATCTACGCTGTGGCTTCTTAATAAATTTCTTAAGTTGTTATATTTTTCCTTTGAAAGCCCCAAATTTAGGAAAAGCGCTAAAGCACTGGAACCGTCATATTTTATGGGATCACATTGTGGAGTAAGAATACTTTTTTGATTCGATCGACTCTTTTCGTTATTTCTGCCTTTTTCATTTCATGATCTTTGTACTTCGTACTGAGCGCATCTGCTAAGTTCTCTTTTAAAATGTTTACTTTATGACACCCAATTTCTCTTTGTTGTGCAGTAAAAGTTTTTTAACTTCTGTGTATGCTCATCCTTAATATGTTTCGGGTATTTGTCTTTTACCGCAACCACAAATGAGTTTCCATTTTCGATGTTTGCAAATATTTCAAACAATTTTTCATAAGATATACTCATTTTCCTTGGAAAATTGCGTAGCTCACACTTTAAATAGTCAGAAAAGACTGAGTTATTGAGGCTTAAAATTTGACTTTTATACAAATACAGATACAAAATATTGTGTTACAAACCTCAAACATAATACTTGTTCAGCGAAAAAATTTAACTACCTAATAAGCTAAATTCCTTGTATGATATCTACCGTAATAAGACAGGTGTCTATAAAGTTGGCCTGCACTAGAGTTCACTGTTATCAGAAGTGCATCTACCTGTATTCTATACAAAAAAAACAGATTTATTCTATTTGACATTACTAGATATTTTAAATTGCATTAAAAACTTAGGTATAAATATCTGAGACAAGTATTACTATTTCGCTATACAAAAGCGAATTTTCTTAAAAAGAGTGAAATGATTTGGAAAAAGTGACAAATCAAGCGTTTTGGAGGTGGAGCAAAGCCCATATTATAGGGACAGAAGTTTTCTAGGTACTCTTTACATATGCATCTATTTGCGTCAAATATTTTTGGAAATAGGAAGAATAAATTAAGAAAGGGGCGTGGTAACGTCCATATTTACAATTTTTAATTTATTTTGAGTGATGTCTATATTCGCTGCAAACATTCTATCAAATTCAGATTAACAATTTCCAAGTCAAAATATCATAGACTGAAAATCGTCATCACACAACAAATTCAGTTCTATGCATATCATGTCACATAAATCACATAACTTCTAAATGGGCAAATATATGCAGGTAAGACCCATAAAAACGTGCTATTTTAATGATCGATAAAAAGTTATCCAACTTTGAGCACCCACAAAAACCAAAATACTTGTCATAAATCAAAAAAAAATCGGTTTTAGAACCTTTGGTCAATTATCTGTCAAATAAAAAAAAAAAGTTTCGAAAATCAGAAATTGAAAATTTGATTTTAGCAATCACTTTTTGAAAAAGGAGCCACTGTGCACTGTCTTAATTTTTTTTTTTCCGGCTTTTTCAATTTGTTTAAATGTTCATTCTCCGAACGAATTCCATCTATATATTCTTTGGTAATTTTGAGCTCAATTTCACTTGGTAATTGGATGGCCAAATGGCCAATGGGTGCGCAGCTTTTCCAAATCCATTTCATCAGCTGTATCCACTGTAAGAATGTCATTGTTTGTAACAAAACGATTGGTCATATCAATTAATACGATATCGATTGTTTCATAGAATGTTGATTTCAGCCTCACAAAAAGAACGTAATTTTTTAGGGACGTAGAGTAGAAATTTTTTTAAACTGCCACTTGCCTAGTTCAAATATATTGAGCTCGTACTTTTTTATTCTATTGTACGTTTCTTTGCAATATAAGTATACATTTATCTTTAATTTGAGATAAGTAATTGAAATTTGTTTGCATACTTTTAAAACTTACCAATTTTTTGATTATTTGTGGCATATTTTCAGTTTCCTAATTGCAATAATTAGAAAAAAGCATCCTTATTGCTTCTAATTGTGGCTTTTGTTGGTGAAAACAAAATTTATTTACTTGATTCTTAGCACCTGCTTAAATTGGCTCATCATGTTGTCAGTTAAATCCTTGCTGGCCTGGGACAATCAAATGCGCAAACACACATTCAACACACTCAAACACACATACAATCGCACTTAAGCCATTAAATGTCTGAGTAGTAATAAACTTTCAAAACAGAAACGGAAATGAGTGCAAAATAGTTACATTTTTGAGAAGCATATGATGATAAACAGCAACAAAAACATTAATAAAAATGACAACAAAATTATTACAACAAAATCCATTGTAGCAAAGGAATCGGTAGTATGTATGTTTACATATGTGTTGTGTATCAGTGTGTTCGCTCCTATTTACCTTAGCCTTGTTTGCTGCGTATAAGCAAGATGTCAGCAAAACAACAATGGCTTGCCAAAAATTGAGCACAGTAAACAGGATAAAATCAACATAACAAAAACAACAGCAAAAATCGTCAGCTTCATGATGATAGTCAGAATCATTATGACGTTGATGTGTGTGTATGTGTGTCCGAAGAAACGGAGATGAAAATTATACTGATGTTGCATACGAAAACAGTCAAGAAGTCATCATCAGCACGCACACACACACACACACATGTTGCTAATGTTATTACTACAGACTTAATATTTTGAAAAAGATAATAACCAACAATATTGTATTCATTGTTGTTGTGGGTTAACTATTTGCTGGTCGTACTCATACTCATGTCCTTCTTGGTTCTGAACACATTC
Source organism: Meiosimyza platycephala (assembly GCA_963662105.1). Classification (NCBI taxonomy): domain Eukaryota; kingdom Metazoa; phylum Arthropoda; class Insecta; order Diptera; family Lauxaniidae; genus Meiosimyza; species Meiosimyza platycephala. Next base: position 28,504,850 of record OY759210.1, on the reverse strand, counting down.
GTATATGCATGCAATCGAATATTTCTGAAAATGTTGTAGAAATGACAAAACTTTAGACCTGTCAAGGATATGCAAAAGCAGCTAATAAAAGCACAGCTGCCAACACACGCAGGTGCGGAAACATTTAGTAATTATTTGTACGATTTTGGCAAGGTTGCCGAAAATTATCTTGTTGGAATGTTACTTCAACACTTTGTATGGATAGATATATCCTTTGCTTTTCAATTTGATTGATATCATGTTCACCTTCAGAGCTCATCTTTTTCCTCCTACTGTCTATACTTTGATCAATATGTAAATTTACATGAATAACCTACACAATTTCAGCTTACGATATCAATATTAACACGTGTTCCAATGAGGTTAAAGTTAACTAGTTTGAACTAATGAGTCTAATTTCAATAAACAGAGTTTTTGAGAATAATATATCTTACGAAAATTTGCTGAAATTTTGAATTCTTCCCAACGATTTGTAAATTATACAATTCACCTGCAAAAAAACTGAAATTTTCGAAAACAAATACAGGACATATAAATTTTTAAATGCTTAATGCTGCAATATCGAGAGAAAACGTAGGATGCCAACTTATCATTTATATTATACCACAAGGTTTCAAATTAACAGATTCCCAGAGTAATTGTTCTTTCACAAAAATCTAAATTTACCTCGAATGTTGATTATAACACAAAGCTTACATTTTCCACAACAGTTTAGTTTTTAATTTACCTTAAATCCTAGAATCTCTTAATTTAAACGAAAAAACTATCAGCATCTCTAATCATCCTGATAATGTAAAATGAAAAGAATTATACAAAAATGTACAAAACACAAAATTAATTTCTTGTTATAAATTTTGTTCAAAGTTTTCTCTAAATAATCATAATAATAAATGAATGCAACAAAACCAGAAGGAAATTTCAGCTTTGCGTGCAATTAGAGCTTAGAGCGGGGAGCAAAAATTGAATCAAGAGAAAAAGAAAGAAGAATATAATTTATGGCCAAAGGACACGTTCATTTGAACACTGTGCACATGCATACCTACACATAAGGCAACATTTCCTCCCAGTAGCAACAAAAGCATGATTTTAAATTTTAAGCTTGCATGCCAGAAAGTATGCAATATTTTTTTTTTTCTAGTTTTTTTTTCACTTTTTCGTTATACTTGCACACTTCATGCTTTACACTTGCCATTTGAGAAATTTGTTGAATCTGCTATTTTCCAGACGATGAACATATAACTCTTACGTAACGTTAAATTGAAAACAAAAGTTTTTTTTGCATACTACATATAAGGCATTTCAAAAAATATTCCAAATATTTGAATGCATGTTTTGATATAACTGTTTTCTTAAATGGGTAGATCGAGTCCGTTGAAAAAAAAAATCTTTTATTTCTTCCTCAGCAGCATTCGCTAAAGACTCTTCTGTTGATTCATAAGCGAATAGCTTATAGTTTTCTTCAAAACGATCGATTCACATCGACATTTTAGCACACACACGACCGAAACCATCGCCTCAGTGATTAATATATGACTCATCCACGATTAAAAATTTCTCTTTGTGGCTACCGCTGCTGTTGATTTTATAAAAGAGAGAGAGTGAGAAACAAATGAACTTTGAGCTTCATTAGCATTGCACTTGCATGTTTGTCGTCTCCGTACGGATATGTGTGCCTTCAAGTTCTTATGTAAAATGTATGCTTTTGCTGCTTTGATTTTGTTTGCTTTGCATATGTTCTGTGAATATGCATAATTATTTGCATTAGTTTTTACTTAACTCAGGGAATAATTCTATGTTTGCGCGCGGTTGATATAAATTAAGTAGTAGTCAGCAGCATTGCATACATTTGGGCGCTTAATTTTTTATCGAGTTTAATCTTTGTTCTTTAAATTATATAATTTGCAAAACTTCTTAAAAATTAAGTGAATTTACTATACGACTTGAGACTTATATGACCATATTCAAAAAAAATTGACGAGACTAAATTTAATAAAGTTTAGAGTCCAAAAGTTGCTGCCAATCGTTGTCTGTGGGTGTTCAAATCATCTAACGTAAGATTTCTATTGAAATAAAAATTGGTTTAATTGAATTTAATTTCATTGTGCGACTTTGAAATGCCGCCAGATTACAGCTTGTGTGCTTAATTTATTGACCTATTTCAAATTGAAAAATTGGTCTCTGCTGTTATAATGACCATAATTTTTTATGTTTTTTGTTCAACGAATCTAAACACAAATATACTTCAATGATTAAAAAATATGCTGGTTTTTTTACTGCATCAAATAATTTTTTCAATCCCTTCAAAATTTGCAAAGACGCAATTTAAAGTCGCAATCAAACCATTTGATCGCTTTAGTGCTTTTTCATACTACTTGATGAAATTTTCTGGTGTATTCTGGCAACCTAGATCTTATTCGTCATGTTCGCAGAAATACTTATTTAATTTCTTTTTTTTATAGCTCATCCTGATAGACCTATTTAGCCAAAGTGAAAATTAAAGGATTGCATTTTCCCTGCACTATCATGTCCACTATTATTAAATGTTAAATTCTCTACACTTAGAGTTACAAAGATAATGATTTGTTACGATATCGTAAGCGGAAGTCTCTGTTCCCTACATACATATACCGACCACTCTATCTATTGCGTAATAAAAAGACTTTTCTATGCACAGTGGCCAGTATTAAGACCTATTGCGCCGATATTTACCTATTTTATTTAGGGCTTTACCGAGAACCGATATATATCGTTCTCGTTATCGTTATCGGGACCGAGAACGAGAACGAGAACGATAATGAGACGATATTAAAAAAATTATTTCTCGTATGACCGAGGCCAAGGACGAAAAAGGTCTGGCCGATATCTCGTTATCGGCGATAATGTAAAGTTTATCATACGATAATCATTTAAGAAAACGTAATTACTACAATAGAGTAATTATATTATATACAGGTAATTACTATAAATCTACCCATTGCGGTTATTTTCATTTACTAAAAAACAAAAAAAAGGTAAATATTAAAAATTGCCCAAATGTACCGAAAATGTGGTAAAAATTTGGCGGATGTACTGAAAGTACCCTAAATGTACCGAATGTATAGAAAACTTGTCAAATGTACTGAAAATGATTTTTTAGGACGCAAATATACCGAAAAAAGTACAAATGTACACAAACTTTATTTCGGGTTTTCCCTGGAATCCGATTTCAGCCCATAATATGATAGTGTCAATATATGTGCTGGAATCGGAAAACCCGAAACAAAGTTTTTGCCCTAAAAATGGAAAGCGTGGACTACGTAAACTTAATCGGATTCACATCAAATTCTACCGTGGCACAGTGGATAGATTTGTATGGAAAGGCAGCCATAAATAGTAATAATTACGCTAAACTCTTGAAATTTGGTAAAGATGTTTCAAATGTAAAAATAAAAAAAATTTGTGAATATGAGTAAAATCAGTCCAGGGACACGCCTACTTCCCATACAAAGTTGGAATTTGGTTGAGACCTTTTTTCAAAATAGGTATCAATTCCCTTTAACCCTTTCATGCCTGAATTAAAGTGCGAGGACTTAAAAAAGTCCAAAGGTTAACTGACATGAATTTCAAAGTCCTACGGATCCTTGTTCTTCCTTACGGTCTATAGGCAGCATTTACTTTGAAAAATTCCTAAGACACAACTCAACAATTTTTGTTTACAGATTATGTTTAAATCTATTAGTTTACCTATTTTGAACGAAATGAAGTACTTTTTTTGTATGACCGAGTAATTTATTTCACATAATTTAATTAAAAGCACAAGCACCTTTTTTTCTAATTTTTCGGCTCTTGTTGTTTTAACGACGTTACGACGTCAGTGACTCCAATACTAAAAACTCATAGCTGCTAACTCAATTTTGTGTACACTTGAATGCACAAAACAGAACAGCTGATAAGACAAGAGCTAAACAAATCGCGAAAAAAATAACATAGCGGTGATAGGCAACATTTGACGTGAAACGGTTAATTTGGCAGTTCTGATTTCAAAAATGTTACTAGTTTTGCGATATCTTTTATAGTTTTCAAGTTATTAGCGAAAAATCAAAAAAGGTGGCCATTTAAAGTAGTAATAGCGTTAGAGTCTTGAATTTTATATTTATATTTACAGGAAAATATATAATAAGAATAATAAAAATAATAATAATAAAAAAATAATGATAATAATCAAAATTTTCATAATCGGACTTAAGCCCCATATGCATCTGTCATACCTTCACTACGTTATATTTAGGTATAAAAAGGGCAAACCCGAAGGGGGATAGATAAATAAAAATTAGCCCTTTTCAGTTCCCTTCCATTTAAAGGAACTTCTTTCAAAATTTAAGCAACTTATTTCACACTGTAATCTTTTACAATCAATAAAATTATTGTAAAGCGTTGCAAAATGTGAAGAAATAAAAATATTTTTTCCTTCAAATATTGCAGTAGAAAAATAATCATAAAAAAAAAGTTCTGAAAAAAAGCAGCTGAAACCTTGGATTTTGGTTAACCATTATATATTAAAAAATTTTCGAAATCCGGGAATATACTTTTTTTTTTTTTCTCAAAGTTTGCCAATTTTCTCAATTATGACTTTTTCAGCAATAATTTTAAAAAAAATCGGCATAATTCACACATAGAATACTAAAGCTCAAGCAAACATTTATTGAAAAGTATGGTTCATGAGCTTTATGCCAATATACAATATTGGTATATATCAAAACAAATAAATGAAAAAGAGCATTTCTTAAAATCAGTATGTTCCTTCTAAAACTACATTAGAAAAAACTTGATAAAAAGAAAATTGTGAAAAAAGCAGCTGAAAATTTGTCTTTTAGCTAACCATACGTTTTCACATTACATATAAAAAAATTTTCGAAATCCGGAGATATACTTTTTTTTCTGTCAAAGTTTGCAAATTTTCCAATTAATTTGGATGTGGTACCTTATCTAGTTAATATTGCCACACTGAAGAATCGAAATTCCTTATTTCTTTTCCTCAAGAAAATAATTTCCTTTAATATCCTTTATTTTAGAACAAGAGTTTTTGGATTTCAAATGAAGCACATTATACATACATCAGCCGCCAAACAACAGAGCTATACTTTTCGAATCACGAAATGGATAGCGCGTTATAACTATTTTACGCTACAGTGAAGTTTTTCCCAACTGTTTTAGCAAGTCTTAAGTATAGTCACAAGTGAAACCGGCGCCATTTATTAAAGAAAACAATTTGATTTTAAGAATGCTGATTCAATAATTTCTGTCACTCATTTTCTTTAATGTGTAATATTTTCAATTTCCTTTTAGCTAAATCTTAAAGCATTAAAAAAACATAAATTCGCTAGCGTTATGTATGCATTTCCAACCACAAAGCTTGACCAACAATTGGCCCCTAGCGGTCAACAGCTAGTAACCACAACTTAGACAATTCGACCTACCATGGAGGGAAAGCAGAAAAAATAACACAAATCTTCCAACTTTATGTGCAATGCCTTTGATAATAAATTAATTTTTATTTTATTTTTTTGTTGCCTTAGCAATGGTTTTTCTTTCAACTCAGCCAGGCATTGTACTTTAGTGCCAGAGTTTTATTGTTATCTCTGCGCATAACGCAAAACTGCTGCAGGTCATATGTATGTACAAAAATAGCAAGAACGAGAACAAGAACGGGAACAAGAACGTAAACGAACAAACAACAGAAAACCAACTAAATACACTGAAATTACATATTCCCCAAATACCAAGTTAATACATTCCCCAATATGCCCCTAAGTTTACGTTCAAATAAATGACCTTAAATGGCACAACAACTTGTAGTTGGTAGCTGCTGCTGTTGTTCTCCTTTTCAACGACATTAAAGTACTTGTACCTCCCACTTGCTGCTAGTGGGTGTGAAATCTGACCAGCAGCCAAGTATTGTTACCGTAGCAGCATCTTAATGTAGGCCTACATTTTTGAAACAAAAGGTCAAATATGGGTCGTTGTTATGGACAGCTTATTTACTTCAGTGTTTAGCTGTATGTATCTAAGTATGTGATGTTTCCAATGATTTCTCTTTATTATTTGTTTTGCCAGTTTTTGTTGGGTTTCCGTCTTTTATTTTTTACTTTTACTTTTTGTACGCGTTTATTCATTGTTTCTGACGTTGAAACGTATTTTCGATTTCCCCTGCAATAACTGAAAAGGTATATTTGTACTAAAGTCGTATCAGAATATAGTGATCTAATTTTTCCAAGGCCTGTTCACAGTATCCAAATTGTTCACTATATCATGGCTGAAATTTTTTGATCAAAAACTTGTTTTATTTGCTCAAAATACACATTTGTATATGCGACGATCCATGTCAACCGGATCAGTGCTGTGTCCAAAATTAGGAGAGACAAAAAAAATTGCGCGAGGGCTCATTTTGAAGCTTAACACATCAACTTTCAGATTTCGCGCATTTGCAAAATTCAACATGGCGGATCCAATATGGCCGCCGGAAGCCGGAAATTGAACATTCACAACCGATCGGGTCGTTTTTTGGCTCAAATTGTAGCTCCTAAAAAGCTTTCGTGGAATGTTGACAGAATGCAAGATGGCGGATCCAATATGAGAGTCAAATATTCAATATGGTGGAAAAATTTTGGAAAGTCGAGGGTCTTGGGGGTCACGATCACTGGTCAGTTTTTACAAAATCAAGATGGCAGATCCAAGATAGCGGACGTATTTTTTAAAAATCAACCGATTTGGGACTTTTTAGTAGGGATTTTACCACCGGTCACGCATGAGTTCTGTCAAACTGTCAAAATATTTTTGTCCAGTATTGTTTGACATTTCATCATGGAAAAACTTGCACCGCAGCAACGTTTGCACATTGTAGAAATTTATTTAAAATAAATGGAGTTTTTGAGAAAATCCGGCTTGCTTTTTTTTTTCATAAAAAGCGATATAAATCCGCTAATTTTCAACAATTTTCAAAATTTCTTAAAGATTCTGACAGAGAATTAGAATTTCTATTAGAATCAAAAGACAAAAAATAATTATTTTGATTTGGATGAAAATGTAACGATTTTGAAAAAAATTTCAGCGGTTTTTCAAGTTTTGACACTACAACATTAAATGGGCATAACTTCGTTAAAACTGTTTTTCAATCAAATCGGGAGAATTCATTTTCCCTTATGTCCTTTGAAAAACAACATATTTAATCGGCAACCAATTCCGCAATTTGAAGTCAGTCCGACTGCTTAGTTTGAAATGGATTTGGTCTATAGTTATATTAAATTGCATATATGAATATGGTTTGTAACGCTTAGGCGCAAAATATACTGGACCGAATATCATAATTTCTTTTTTGAAACAACAAATTTTTGAAAAAACAAATCTATATAAAACATAAACACAATTGACCGAACATAATTTTTCATCCTATATTTTTTTCGCAAGAAAATATCTGATGTTTTGACCTGACAGATTGTTGATTTTGTTTTTCCCCACTCATGATTAATTCCAGCAAACCTTTCAGTTTCACATTTTTAGCCCAGTAATTTTAGGTTTTAATTTCGGCAAAAATTTCATCATTTCGTTTCATTTGCTAGGCCTATGTATATGAGTACATCCTTCTTGATGATTTAAGTAACTGGCCAAAAACAGACATCGACGTCATGCCGGCATTGTAAGATATTCATGGTCAAAGGTCACGATCAAAAAAAGTTTCTTAGTAAAGGGTTCTCTACCTAATAGGTTCCATATTAATTTTTTTCTATTCTTCATCGACATTTGGGAAACAGAAAACGAGACTTAAGCGAAAAGGTGAATGATTGTCGATTTTTGAACCCACAATCACACTTACCAACGAAGTTCAAGCAATTTCAGATCTAAAATTACTGGGCTATTTTCTTCATTTTCATTCATCTTATATTGTTGTTGTCTATAACAGTGTTGCCATTTCATGCTTAAATAATTTAGTGTTTATTGAAATGTTTTGCCTGATATTTACTGATGTTGTTGTTGTTTTTTTTGTAGTTGCTTTCAATGTTTATATCTTGAGTGGCCAATTTGTATTCATTGACGGTTTTAACGGAAGCCTGTTGTTTAGCATTTTTTTGAATTGATTTTTATGGCTGATAAGCCATGCTGATGTTAAGCAGAAGAAGAAAGTGAAAATACGAATGGAAAAACTTTTTCCACCTCAACCTTCCATCACCCCTTCAATAACAAATAAATAAAAATGAAAATAATTGTTATTGTTTTTTTTACCCTGCGCAAACTCCCTCACTTCAAACACCGAAATCACAATGGCGTTAATTTATAGATCATTAGTTGTAGTTACGCCAAGTTAAACTCGGTAGATGTGTGAGCAACAGCATTTCATTGTTGTTGGTTGTAAACGTGTTAGGCATTCGAGATGTTCTTAATTTCTTTAATTAACATTAAAGCCTTCACATGTGTCTTGCGGAGAAAGTTTTTCTGTTAAAATTTCATAACGTTAGGACTTGCATGGATGTTTTATGTTGAGAGATTTAATTATGAAAATTATTGGCAAATAAGAAAATAAGGTCAATTGGGTGCACTTAAGGACTGTTCCAGAAAAAACTTACGTTTTGTTTTTCAGTTATAAAAAAATACCCAATAATTTTTTTAATTTTTTTTCTTTTTTTATTAATAAAAGTGTTCTAGTGTTCACAATATAAATAACTAAAAATTAATTAACATTTTTTTCGTTTCTATAAAAAATTTTTACATTTTTCTTAAGGCCCTTCATTAAATTTTGCACAGTTGTTTCATCGACAGTACGGTACGATCTTTTCCACTTAAATCTGAAGTCTTGTAATTTTTTTACAGTCTTACCACTCTTTCGAAAATCTCTTTTCATTTAAGCCCAATATCTCTCAATTGGGCGAAGCTCTGAGCAGTTGAACGAATTTGCTATTTTTGGTACAAAATTGATCTTTTTACTTTGTTACCGTGCCATCGTAGCTTTAGAGTAATAAGAGGTTGCTAAATCAGGCCAGAGCATCACTGTACCCTCATCTGTACAAATAAATTGTGAGACATGTTTTTCAAGGCACTCGTCTATATAAACTTTGGAATTGATTGTGCCTTGCGTAACAAAGAAGCTGCTTCTGAGGCCATAGGTGCATATGGCCTGTCAAACGATATATTGCTTCGGAAATTTCGAAATTTTTCTTTCTTTGAATTTACTAGGCACATGCCCCTTCTTCGGTGATGTATAATATTCGAGCCCAAGTAGCTGCTTAAAATCTGCTTTAACGTAAGTTTCATCGACCATAACACAGCAATCAAATTTAGTCAGGTACCTTGCATACAATTTTCGGGCTCGCATCTAATCCATCAACTGCTTTTTATCAGAAAGGTCTGGTACTTTTTGAACTCTATATGACTTCAGCTTACTTTTTTCTGTTATATTTTGTACAGTAGATTTTGATGTACCTGCTCTAGCCGCCATATGTCGCACTGAGGAATTGGGATTCTGCCTAAAAAGACGATTCACCTTCGCCGCTACTTTTGGGACAGATAATTCTGGTTTTTTGCCTTAACCTTTTTTTTGGGAACAGGTAGACCCTTTTTATATTTAGAAATAACCGTAAAGAGAGTTTGATCTGATGCACCAACTATTTTTGCCATAGCTGAATATTTGAATTCTGGATTTTGCAGGTATTTGGACAAAATCAATTCACGGACTTTTTCTTGCATGCAAGATATCTTTGTCGTTAGAAGTGCTATCTTCAAGTGTTATACATCATATCAAACGTCACTTTATGTCGAACAAATATTGTGTCTTTTAAGACGTATAAGAATATCAGGTAGAGTATAATCTTAAAAAACAAAAACGTAAGTTTTTTCTGGGACAGTCTTTAATATATGTGCGCTTAAAATTAAATTTCTAAAGACTTTTTAGTGCATACATTTCCGAAAATTGTTTTATGACATCAGTGAATTTATATTTTGAGAGAAAGTTATAAAGGTTTAAGAATTACATACACGGGAATAAAAGTTATATAATTATTATACTGAAAATTTAGCAGAAATCCCAATTTTTTTCGAAATAAAAACTTCATGTTAGGCTAAAAGAAGTTTATGTTAACTATAATTTCTGTTAGGCCTAAAAATCAAATATGACTGAGTGGCTGAAACATAATTTTAAGCTACTTATGACCAAGAACATTTATTTTGAACCTTTATTTATTAAAGTGAAGTGCAGTCTTTATGTTAATTTCTTCTATTAGTATCAATTTTAAGCACTTCAGTTTTATTCAATCAAATAAAATAACATGATTTCTAATGGATGAAAAAAAATAATAAGCGATACATTTCATGAAATGTAATACAAGATGAAATCGATTGGAGAAACGAAATCTATTGAAATGTTGAAAAGCCTATAGCGCAGTCACAATTCAACAACAACAACAACAGCAAACATAGGAGCTGGTAGGCAAGCAAAGCAACAACTGTAACAAGTAATGGATTGGAAACAACAGTCATAAAAGGCAACTTTTACGTATCATAGGAAGTTAGACGATAAATTGAAAACAATTAATAATCAATAAGAGCTATCTAGATAGCAACTACAACAACACTTCAAGATGAATAAAAATAGGGCTCTATAGACATGGAGCCTAAAGATCTCACCAAGGAATGAAAACTGTTGAGCAGCAACAATAACCGATTTTTAGCCGTGGTTGCTTAAATGCTATTGCAGTTAAGAATTGACAGAACTTCTATATTGTCATTGAGCACAATATGTAAAAATTGCGCCATATTGAGATATAGATTTCGATGTAGTTATTAACATATTGCATGACTTAAGAAAATATCCAGAGTTTTGTTGAATATGTAGGTATGTCGAGTTAGCCCGAAAGTGAGCTAACAATAGAAATAGATTGTTTCCTGGTAGTTTTCCTAGTTTCAGGAACTTTTAACCAAGTGTAATTCTATTTGAATAAATCGAAAATATATAATAAAAGTGACTTCAACTTAAAAACTCTTCGCTTGAAATATTGAAATTCCAACTCACTTATTCACGACCGCAAGAGATATATGACAGATATATGTTTTTAAACCTACGCCTCCGATTCCGTTAGAGCTCCGCATCCGCACAGCACAGACATCGATGGACATAGCTATCATTTTCTTAACATATATTGCACAATATCCTCCATCAATCAGGAAATAGTTTACTATGAGTTCCTTTAAAAATTTAATTTAAAAAAAAAATAATTTTTTCATAATTTCACTATTAAAAAAAATGGTCTATTTCCAGTTAAGAATGGGTTAATTACGTTCGCCAATTCAGTGTAAAGTATTGCGGTTGTTGGTGTCGAACTTAAGTACGAATGTTAACTTCATCCATTTTCCCACAGCGACGGAAGTTCTACAATATAACGCTTGTTAAGTTTAGCTATACCGTTCTCTACAAAGTTTTCGTCGTCATCATAGAATTGTTTGTTTATTGAAAAATTATTATATTTCTGCCAGAGAGCATAAAAGTTGCAGTGGGAATTGACAATACACTAAAGAAACAACAACAACAAAACAATAGCATTTGGGTTACAGAAGGCAGTGGCAGCATTTGTCGTCATCGTCGCTACTGATGATACTGATATCCGATAACCTTAGTGACTTCTAGCTGCTGCTCGTATTACGAATTGTAGAAGGCAATCCAAAATAGAATTTTCTGAACTTTTGGGCTTAGGTGACCTTCGTTGGATTTGTATTTTGTTTGATTGTGGGCTGTTGCTTTCTTTATGGGCCTTACGTTTTATATCTTTTGTACGCTACGGCGCTGAATTGTTGTTATAAGCATTTTGCGAAGGTATGCCGAATCTAAAAAAAATAAAGACATGAAACTTCTATGAAAATAAGCCAATTCTAAAACTCAATTGCAGATTTCAGCACATAGTGAAATTGTAGTTTTACGGTTAACTAAAGCTCGAAGGGAATGATATGTTACAAGAGGAAGATGTGAATTCAAAACTAATAAATCTTCTTAATTAACCCGAATATTCTGTCCCTGGCACTCTTTTTATGTTGCACAGAATTTTTCCCAAAAATATGTTATCATCAAATCGGTGTTTAAAGAATTATGAAGATGGGCAAAATAGAGCGGAAAATAAAACTGAGTCAAATATTTTCTGATGTGCTTTTGAATTCTAAAAATTAAAATGGAATCAGAAAGTGTCGGACGGATCTGGTTTCGGAGATATAGTCTTCAAAAGTTGCGGATATAGTTTTTCTAAAAATCTATATAAGTCAGAAACGCCTGCATTCCTATTCAAAATATGGGTGTCATATGAAAAGTAATATAATAAGCTACAATATTGAATCAAAAATTTTTGAAATTCGAATCGTAGATTTCGAGATATTACGACTTTTCTGAAATTCGGAACGAGTTTTTTTCAAAAAACTGTTATTTTTTCAAAAAAGTTCGTTATTATTCTACAGTTTTATTAAAATATTTATTAAGCTCAATTTATTCCCTTTAAAATTATATACTTACCGAAAATGCATCCAAAAGGTCTGAATTGTTAGTGAAAGTTGTAGATATTGAAGAGGCGAACAAAAACCCAGCACCAGATGTAATAAAACTCAGTTTGCTTAGGAGATATAGAAAAAATATGAATCTAGGTGCAAAATTGAACAAACTGAGCCAAATGGTTTCTTAATTTGGCCTATATTTTCACCCCGCAGCATCAGATCTGAGTAGACTTTTGCAAAAAAAATTTGTTCCAAAGTGTTTTAGGAGTGGTATCCCAACCTTCAATTTTTTCGAGGACTCACCGTTCCAAGGAATATATCAAAAGAGACAGACAATCTATAGGTTGCGTTACTCTTTAAAGCACTATCATCTTTCTAAACCGACCGCAATCTTCACAGAAAAATATTCATCGATCTGTTTGACTTTTATCAACGGTTTAAATTGCATTAGCATGCACTAAACATACACGGAAAAAACACCAACTCGAAATTATTGTAAATATTAATGAAAATTTAAGAAAAATTAGTAGGTAATTTAGTAATTTAGAAACGGTTCGAGTGTCTATTAAAAATTACTAAGCGTAATATAAAAATTGCATCAAGCAGGCATTAATTTTTCGAATGCAAGTTTTTAATTTTTACAAAGTAGATTTTAAAATTTCTGCAATAATTTATTATATTTTAAAAGGACTGTACTATTTTTTAAAAAGTACATTATAAAGTTTTTATGATGAAATAATAATAACTGAAATTGATTTTTAAAATTTTTAGTGTGTTGAACAAAATTGGGACGGCCAGCAAGTTTCCGTTGCCGCTTTCCTGACCCCGTCCTAATTCTGTTCAACACATTACTTCAAAGCCAATTAGTAAGAGTTTGGCAAGCCTTATATATTTATTTTTTTGCATGAACATGTTGAGAACTCAAACAGAGTACAAATTAAACACAAAAGAGAAATAAAATTCAATATAATAAAAATTAATAATCTTGAAATAATTTTTCTATAACTACTTTTTAAAAATTATAAAGCGGGAATCATATATTACAATATGAAATATATAAAAATTCTAATGTGGCAATTTATTAAAATTTAATAAATTCTTTGTAAAATTTCAAAGTTTTTATGTGATAATTAAAATGAAGAAAATAATTTTTAATATGCACTTATTAAAAAATGTAAAATGAAAATATTTACAAACTAGAATAGAATTTTTAATAAGAATTTTCAATTTATTACTATAAAAAAGTAATATTTGTTTTCAGATTTTAATTTTTATAATCTCCTATTAATTTTTAATAAAATTTAAGTTGGTGTTTTTTCCGTGTAGGACACACTTTACTACGCTGCTCTTCAATTCAATCCTTTGAATGAACGGAAGAATGAAGCGTATGTTGGTAAATTTTGAAAAAACAACTGAATGTCTATTTCAAATATTCTTGTCTGCCATGACCGAATATAAATCCCTGTCTAATACCGTCCAAGGGGCTCTTTCCTTATTTTTTTGTACACAAATAAATTTAGCATATCAAGCGAAATCAATCGCTTAAGCTGTTTTTTAGCAACAACGTTGCTTCTTTTAATGCATCCCATTAGCATTGCCAAACTTTTTTCTAAAATTCTCACACTTTGAGTTGTTGAAATTTGTGGCTTTTTTTCAAATTTACCATTTTTTTAAACTGAGTGACAATAGTGTTGCATCTTCTATGTTGTTGCTGCCTTGTTATCTTGTCTGCAATAAATTTTATTGAACGGCAGCGAATACGTTACAAACAAAACAACAAATGCTACGTTTGTGTTGTTGTTATCTTAAGATTTTTATCGCCCCAATTTCTTTGTGCGATTTGATAAAAAAAAAGGAAAATAATGAATTCAAATCTGCTCAACTGAGATTTTTAGATTAAAAAAAAGTATGGAGTTGTGTTGAGACGGTTTCCTTATAAAATCTAAACCAATTCGGTTTGCGTTGTGGTTTTCAAATGATAAAAATCTTTGATTTCAATTCGTTGTTTTGGGTTTTCTTTTTTTGGGAAATATAGAACATTTTAAAATTTGTAACATTTTGTTGTTGTTGATTATTTACAGAATACTTTGTCTTGCTGTTCGAAATTTAGGTTAAGTTTGTATATCATTTATAGTTTAGTAATTGAGACATACCTATTTTTGGATAAACATTTTTAGACTTTTGCTGTAGGTTTTATTCATTAAAATATTTCACTGCAAGTCTTACCTGAAAATAGATATTAAAATATAAATTTTTAGCAAAAAAATCAATTAAAATTTTCAAATAAAAAACAGATATAGTATTGTAATATTTTATAACCATCATCTATTCATGCACACTTTAATTTTCATAAAAAATTAATAAAAAATAAATTGCGCAAATTCCGCAGTGAATTGTTAGACGAAAAATTTATATAAAATTACTTATTTATTTATTGCACATCTGCCCAAAAAATTAACACTGAAATCAATAAATTTTTTTTTTTTTATTTTTCAACAAAAACGTACCAATCAATTTTTGCCAACTACATAAAAAATGAGCACCCATTATATTTTTCCAGCTGAATTCCATTTTACATATTAAATTATTATGTCAATAAACAGCATTTCGTATGTTTATCATCAATATAATCCGTCATTTTAGCATAGATCAACGCCGATAGTGTAAAATTTAACATTTGGAAACTATTAAAAACTTCAGTCGGAGGGAAAAATTTATTTCAAAACAAATGTTGTTACTTTGAGTTATGATATGAAGTGCAAATTTTTTTTAATGCCGTCATAAAAAAATTAAATAGAAACTCGTAAGTCATTAAAATCATTACGATGCTGTACATTAGCGTTTGAGTTATTGGAAAAAAAATCATAGATGGCGCCACATGATGCTTATAAAAAGTAGTTTATTAACAAAGTGGGGATTGTATGTACGACAAAATTTAATTACACTGGCAGAGTTGTGCAAATATGCATACATACATAAGTACGAAGTCCCATTTATCTGCCTCAAATAGTTGATCAGATATGATGAAATTGAAGTATATACTATATGAAAAGGGGCGTGTCATCGTCCTTTTCTTTTAAAACCAAGCTATGTTAAGAACTATGTTTGCAAACTATAAAAATATATGTACCAAATCTTATCAATAGATGCTCGGGTACTAAAATTTTTTAATTTTTTTCATGTAGTAGGCGTGACACCACCCATTTTTTTCATTGAAATTTAATTTTTTCTGTATCTTTAATATATGTTTTAAGTTTCATTAATCTGTGTCAAATAGTTGATGAATTTGATTTTTTAATATATGGGGGCGTGTCATCGCCAATTTGCTCCAAACCCAACTTTGCTTTTTTCTCGGAATTTACTTTTTGGTCGATAAATTGATTACCCCCCGCTATCTTTTATCGATATTGGTGTCGTTAATTAGGTAAAGGTCTAAGCTAAAAAAACGCATGTAAATCTCCTCCCTAATCCCTCAAAAAGATGAGTATATAAGGAAAAGAATGGAAGTGCAAAATCCATGTTTTCATTTATGTCCATAATTCTGTAACGGCTGTATTGATTTCAAAAATTATGACGAAATATTATAGATAATCACAGCGACTATAATTATGGAACTCAAAACTTGATCTGAATGCAGCCATTTTTAGTATATGTCGAATATCCCAATTTTTGGTGCTAATGTTCAAGTGTTAAAAAATCATTGATAGAATTGACATTTGGGGAATTTATCGCGATAAACGTTTACGTCACAGCCTCTTCTAACTGACCCACTAAAAAGTTTGAGAATCGCATTTTAAAAAACTTCTTTATTTGAGGTTTTAAAATTTTTTCTCCTTCTGTGAAATTTCAAAAATATGAGTTAGGGCCTTTCTACAAGAGAGCGACGATATGTAAAAAAATTAAGGATGCCGTTACTCATTCCAATAAAAAAAAAATTTTTAAATCGAACCACCTACGACAAAATCACATTCGAATTCGTAGTTTTAAGAATTAATTAACTATTTTTATTTATCATTTGAATGAAATTAATATTTTATTAATTAACTTTTATAATTTTGGTTAATTTTTTAAACCGCCTTTGAATAAATTGCTTCATTATTAAATTACATTCATTGTAAAAAATTAGTGGTAGAGTTAAGAAAAGAAATGAAATAAATGAGTCTTAGTTGAAGCCTGAAGCTAAAAACGGCCGCGCTTCATTCTTTAAAACATCCAATACCAGCTTCGCTAGCCACAGTAATTCTATACAAAAGTTAGGGTAAGTAAGTGGCCTGCTCAGGATTTAAAACTCCCAAAATCCAACACCGGCTTCAGTCTATAAAATATCCAACACCTAGTTTAGTGTTTGAAATATTACAAGATATTAACGATTAAAATATATTTTAATATTCTTATTGTCAAAGAGAACATATCATATCTAAAAAATTTCAAAAACTTACAAAAATTCATCAAAATGATTTTTAATTTTTTCGGTAAGAAAGGGTTAATATCAAAACTTTTTGTTTAAGTGTTACATCATTAAGGGGGATGAATTGACCTTTCTAAATATGTTAATAAAACTGCAGTTTAATAACGGATTTTTTTAGAAAAATAACGGTTTTTTGAAAAAGTAATATCTCGAAAACTACGAGCCGGATTTCAAAAATTTTTGAGTCAATATTGAAAATCAATGCAGGCGTTTCTGACTTATATAGATTTTTAGAAAAGCTATATCCTCAACTTCCGATGGCTATGTCTGCGAAACCAGATCCGAGCGACGCTTTTTGGTCCCATATTTATTCTTAGAATTCAAAAATACATTAGAAAATATTTGCTTTATAATCAATTTCGATTGTGAATGTGAACTGTATTTAAAACAAAAATACATTTCCTGGTTTATTGTGAGTAAAAAATAGAGAAAGAGGGGTTCTATCTCAAACACCCTGTGAGTTGCAGGATGTTAAACAAAGTTCAAACTGGGTATGATTCAATAATATTTGCATACGGCCATGTATTTTACATTTAACCCTAGGAGGTTCAACCAGGTCTGTGCAGACCTTTTGCATATAAATGTGTGTATAACTTTTTTTTTGCGTATTGTAGACGAATCCGTCCATGACTTCCTAAAAGCGGCTACGGAGAACCCAATGATCACAAAATCGGACTGCTTATCTGTCTGTGTTCGGTTTTATTCGTGTTTATAAACGAAATGGTTCATACGTACCAACCAGGTCTGTGCAAACCTATGTATATAAATGCGTGCATCACTTTTCTGTTCTGCTTGTTAGAGCAGAATCCGTCCATAACTTCCTAGAAGAGGATACGGAGAACCTAAAGAGCACAAAATCAGAACGCTTATGTGCTTATGTTCGGTTTTATTCGTGTTTACAAACGAAGTGGGTCATGTTTAAAAACGAAATGGTTCATACGTACCAACCAGGTCTGTACAGAACTTTGAATATAAATGTGTGTATAACTATTTTGTTTTGCGTGTTAGAGACGAATCCGTTCATGACTTCCTATAAGCGGCGACGAAGAACCTATTTTTCTGAGCTTTTAGCACATTTACCCATACTTTGAATACACCTGCCTATACAAATCCCATATTGGTCTGCACAGACCTAGTTGTACCTGTTAGCGCCAAAAAATCCCTGAACCTCCTAGGGTTAATGCTTTCTTTATTCCCATATAGCAAATTTTTTAAGGAAATTAATTTAAAATTATAAAACGATTTCAATAATTTACAAATAAGGATTATTCAACAGCTTCCAGCTGTGAAACTGTCTCATATTTTCCCCAACATTTTAAAAGAAAAAGTGCCGACAATATCAGGAAAATAAATGAGTTTAGCTTTCAGCATTCACTAAAATCTTTTAACTTCCCGTTTTATTAATTTTTTCAATTTTCAATATTAATTTTAATAAATGTTTCCTGACAAAGAGCTAGGAAAACAAAAATCAAAGAAAATGTTTAATGTCCGCGTAAAAAAGTTTCAAAAAACAAAGACAAATTACAAAAATTTAAACAAATGTCAAACAAAATTAAAGCTTTCAAAAAAAGTTAAATCAATGCTATGGAAAGTTTAAATGAGAAAACAACAGAAAATGACAATAAAAAAAAAATAAAAGAGAAGAAAAAGATAATGTTAAAAAAGAAAACAACACAACAACTAAACATTAATTAAAACGCGCCCTTAAGTGAGGACACAAAATTTTCCAAAAAACGAAAATAAAAACACAAAAAAATAAATACGAAAAATGCAAAATAAAAACAATAACAATAAGAAGCAGCAGTAACGTGGTAGAAATGAAAAACAAAACCCATACAATTTAAACCATGGTCGGTTGGCTGGTTAGTACCTGGTACCCAGCTCAGGCTTCGGTGACAGGATGAAAAAAAAAACGTTGAACACTTGCATACGCCAGCAGAAAATTAATTAAATCTAGAGAAAAAAGTCAAGAAGAAAGAAATATATAGAAGAAATCTAAACTGAAAACAAAGAAAGTTCAGTGAAATTGTAGGTAAAAGTAAAGGTAGGAAGCCAAAAAATAAAGAAATGAAGAAGCAACATCAACAAGAATATAAACAGTAACCTCATAGAAATGAGATATCGAGTTATAATACTAAATACTTTCTTACGATACATTATAGCTGAGAAATTCCCAATGAATAGGACCACTAACTTTTCAGTATGCGGACCAATTCACCAGTGTTTAGTGTATATCGCATTCATATCATTGGTTTCTTTGTAACTTTGATATACGGATGGTTCCGAGGCAGAAAAAGAAGTCGCAAAGGTATAAATTCTACGTAAGTTAGGGCTATGGCAAGTCTGTTTTTCAGGCCAAATGAATGCGATTGAATTTCGCATAATCATCCGATATTTACTATCTTCAATTATTTGTATTTACTAAAAAAAAAAGGTCTTCACTTTCACTGAAACCCCTAGCAAATTGAGATTTATTATTTCCAATGAAAACGCGGACCGCGCGGAGCAGAAAATCGAAAACTCGGACTTGCTTTGCGAAACGC
Organism: Meiosimyza platycephala; assembly: GCA_963662105.1. Classification (NCBI taxonomy): domain Eukaryota; kingdom Metazoa; phylum Arthropoda; class Insecta; order Diptera; family Lauxaniidae; genus Meiosimyza; species Meiosimyza platycephala. Next base: position 28,485,344 of record OY759210.1, on the reverse strand, counting down.
GGATCATATGGTCACGTTAGTCTAGAGCCCTTTCCATGATGATATTGCTAATAACGACAGAGAACGGTCTTTGCTTTCCAGAATAGATACTGTCCAGGTAACAAGGCACTCTTTGGCTATATCAATGGCATTATTATTGGTTCCAGAAGGAACATACTTGGGAACCCTTTCAATGTTTGAAACTCTCAATCGGGCGCATCATCTAATGATAACCCACTTGTGTTGATTGATCTTCTTCGATACTTTAAGTAATTTGCAAAATTTTTAACGATATATGAAAAGTAAAAAAGTGCTATAATTTTCTACACCACAGAATAAGTTTTAAAGCAACCAAGTCAAACACCATCCCTTGTCAATAACCTTAAACAACATGAAGACAGCGTAATTCTACTTTAAGACAATTCCAGTGGGTCTAATTTCAAGTTAAAATTTATGCATTGCACTTTCACCTTATTGACCATTACAAACTACGTAGTAGAACCCAAAAAAGCATACGATAGAAAAAAGATACCCTCCACTCTGACTGCACACCCACTCGTTTAGTGTGATATTTTATTGGGTCTCATTAAACTGCTGCAGTAGTAAGGATACGAGTAAGTTGAGCTGACACTAAAGAAATACAAAATAAAATAACGCACAGTGAAAAAGTTGAGGATATAAAATAAGTAGTTGATGATATGTTTGGGGGAATATCCTGCGGACAGTAATTGTGGAGGCGTATGGTATGCAAACTCATCTTATTAATGTTACACAAAAAAAAAGGTGCGTCTGACGCGACACATGAACTTTTACCTAGGGTCAAAAGTGCACGCTAGATTATGGTGTGAAGTTATGTTGTCAATACTCATACTTATGGGCTTGAGTGCTCATTTTTCAATCGTGCTATTTTCCTTGAGAAGCTCTGTATAGGATTTTATTAATTTACTCAATTCATATTACGAGTTATAAGTTTATTGATTTACATAAGATAATATATTTTAATGAATAAATGAAATAGAGCAATTAATTAATTCCTAAAATATATATTTTTGAATTGATTGAAAAATATCTACAAACTAATATTAATTAATATTAAAACGTACGAATCTGTCTCAGCCATAAACAGATTTTCCCGAAAACAGGGATGCATTTAACAATAAGTACGCCGGTCATTCCTTAAATTGCGGAAAGACGGTTTAAGGTTTCACCAAAAGATTTTAAATTCATTTTGAAATTTATAAAAATATAGAAATGGTTGAATAACTTTCAAATATTTTACTTAAATCGGATACGCAATGGGTCCATACATTGACAAAGTTTAGATGACATGTCATCTCTCGAAAATAATCTCGCCTAAGCAACTATTTCAAATGTACCTCGCGGGATTAAAAACTGTTGCATTTAATTCACATATGGGACGGTCTTTTACAAACCGAACACTTTTCGGACGACGCATTTTTGATTTGGCTGAAAATTTTTTTATGGGTTCTGTATCGAAAAAGAAGAGATACGTATTCGAGGATTTTGAAAAAAAAAATTTTTTTCAAAATAGAGCGAATTCAAATTTTGAGAATTTCGTGATTTTTGGCTTGGAAGCTCACTTTCAAAAATTCATAACACCGGTTCTGTTCAAGCCAGACAATTGATTTTAATGTCATTTTAAAGCTAAAAAATTAATTTATGTAGTGCTGTACATCTTATCAGCGCACGGATCTATTGCACGCCTCATTTTCTTGTTCCATACATAAATTAAATTTTTTCTAATAGTAACAATAGTTTCCCCATTAAAAAAAAAAAGTTTTCGACAGGAAATTTGACGTAGAACACGATTCTGACATTAAAAATTTGATACAAGGTGGGAGCAATTGTTAAAAATTGATTTAAACATTTAAATTGCTTATAACAATATTAATTTGTTAGTAATTTTTTAAAAAAATTTTTATATTCATATTTTCACCTTTACAATGAAATTAATTTGAATTTTATAGCTTTAACACAACCGGAGATATGAATTTTTGAAAGTGAGTTCCAAGCCAAAAATCGAAAAATTCTCAAAATTTAAGAGAAATAATAGATTACCCATTAAAAAAAAAATACTTTTTCGATAGGAAATTTGACGTAGAATACGATGGTTACATTAAAAATTTGATACAGGGTGGGGAAATTCTTAAAAATCAATTTAAATCATTTAATTGCTTATAACAATATTAATTTGTAAATAATTTTTAAAACAAAATATTTTTTTATTAAAGATAATTTTCTTAGCTTTAAAATGGCATTAAAAAAAATTGTGAATTGAAAGTGAGCTTCCAAACCAAAAATCACGAAATTCTCAAAATTAGAATTCGCTCTATTTTGAAAAAAAAAAAAATTGTTTCAAAATCCTCGAATACGTATCTCTTCTATTTCGATACAGAACCCATAAAAAAATTTGCAGCCAAATCAAAAAGGTGTCGGTCAATTTTTATCAAAATTCGTTCGGTTTGTAAAAGACGCTAACTCCCGTAAAAACAAAAGCTTAAAATAGCTTAAGGGGACGTCCATTATTTACGTGAGGTGGTTTTTAAATATTAATTTTAATGTAAATTCTATGTAGATTTTGTTTTGACCAATATTTTTATTTTATATGTACTTTTGTGGAAAAATTATTTTTCCTTGAGCTTTTTGGTCATTTGTGGTATATGAATTAAAAAATAAAAATTTTTTTAAATTCCCTGAAGAAGCCTGAATCCAACGGGCGAAACGTCGGGAAAAATTTTTATTTTTTAATTCATATACCACAAATGACCAAAAAGCTCAAGGAAAAATAATTTTTCCACAAAAGTACATATAAATTCTATGCATTAAAATGTTGACGTGAGGTTTTCCTTGACCCCCTCCCCCCATTGGTGAGATTTTGCCAGACCCCCTCTCCCCCTATTTTAACTCACGTAATTAATGGACGTCCCCTAACTGAGAGATTTCTGACAGATTGTTGTCAAATTAAATATGCCAATTTTTGGTGAAATTCGAAAGTGCCGGAAAAAATGCGCGCCATATGGGCCAAATATATATGTCTGTCAGTCTGTCACTGTCTGCTTGTCCATCGGTCCGTTGTTTGTCTGTCACAGAGTTAGTTTTTTAATTGTTGAGAGTTTTCCAATAGAGACGGAACTGAAATCGGTTCACGAACACGCGTATTGCCCATACAAGCAAAAACTTTAAGACACCATAGAGAGAAAGTCTTTTCAGTTAATGCAACCACATTTCAAATGAATACTAGGAAAAGTTTGGGATAGCGTCATACTGAAATTGGGGAGACTTATTTTCAAAAGAAAAACCATAAAAGCAAAAGCTTTAAGTCACTTCACTTACAACTTTTGAAGTAGATGTCAAACTCATCATGGGTACGTTTGAAAAACTCAATAAGCACTGGGGAAAGTCTGACCAGTTTAACTAAAAAACTTGCGCACTTTTTTGATGACCACAAATCTTTGAGAAGCTTTTGAAGTAAATACTATAAAATTAGGAACGATACTATTCGTTGGAACTTAATGAAAATAAATAGAAAAATTTTCAGGGGGATCAAAAAAAGTAGAAACCAGCCATCGCAATCATCACATTGAAGATGCTCTAATTAGGTTTTTGTGATGTACGATTGCAATTTTCTATAATAAGCCCACATCTTTTATTAAAAATTAAGCTTTATAATGTTTCAAGAAAAATTTCATATCACAGTTTCCTGAAATTATTTTAATTTGCATTACACAAACTCACACATACTTTTTATTAAATAAAATATTATAAAAATAAAAAAAATGTTCAAGTTAATGTTTACCTTTTTTCATTATATCTTGCAACGGCGATGAAAACATAATTCAGAAAATCCTTGCACTCATACGTCCTGATAGGACAGACAGAAAAAAATACAAACACAAAAAGTTTACGCTGGTATAAACGCAAACTTAACTTCTTTCATTTAAAGTTTTACTTTGAAAGCTGTAGAGAAAAAAAAACTTTTCTAAAATGACAACAGCAAAAGCCGTGAACAACAATGACAAAAGACGTCGGCTGGTGCAGATGACAATATATAGATTATGAAAATAAGTTAAACGTATAAAATTCATATAAAGCCTGTTTAAACCCTTTTCGTAAAAATAATTTGGATAGAAACTTAAAAAACTTCAAACAATTTAAAAAACTCAATATATACTGCAGTAGCTGTAGAGTTTCCTGATCTAAAAGAGATATTACGAAATGAATGTAAATGCAAATGCATAAGGAAATAAACAACCTATAACCCAAGGCTAAGTTTGATATTTCAGCAATCATAATTTTTTTATGTAAAATGCTCAAATATAATAAAACATTTTGCCCATATGAACACAAAAAAAAAGGCAACGACACTAAATTGCATTTGAGAGCATCATATAAAAATATATTACTCTCTTTCCGCACCAATACAGTCAACGAGCATTTTCTGTAGCTTCTCGGTAGTTGGAATGAATATCTGTATTAGTAGGTGTATATGGTAAAGTAAAACGATTTTTATGCATTTCCTGCGGTGTTTTTTTTTCTGTGGGTGTGAGGGTGTTGTGCTTGTTTTCCTTTTTGACTGAAAGCGAATAGAGTTGGCTTATGATTTTTAGCTGACGTTAACTTTGACGCCAGTTTTTCTTTTATTGTTTTACGCATTTTTTTCTGCACAAAAGGCATTACAAGAGAAGTTTAGAAGAAGAAAAGAAAATACGCGCACATTCAGGTTAAGCAGAAAACAAAAAGGCTGCAAGTCATATACGATCTGTACGTGGGATTGTTGAATTAAAGTGCTATCGGGTTTTTCTATAAGTAACCGGTATTTTTTTGTACCACTGTATATGAGATTTTGTCAACATCTGATACTTTTTATCATTCTGATTAAGACTAGGATATCACTTCTCATAAAATATTCCCGTCAATACATTGATAAATAAATACTACATAAAAGACGTAATTAAAATATTTAGCGTAAAATGATAAATGTTCAACATAGCTCATTCATTCCAATTGGAATCGAAACTGAATTTAAATAGGATATAAGCCTTTGATCTAAAAGTTGCATCATATACTGATTTTTAATCAATTTCAGGCGTATATTGTAAGCCTAAAAGTTTAAAAGCTAAAAGAATTTTTTAAAATAATGCACCTAGTGTTCCTTATGGCTATTACCTCACTAACTTTTAAACTTTTTAAGGAAGATTTAACTTACAGATGTGTTTGATATTAGGGGAAATCTATATGCTAGTACCTAAGAGTATATGTCTATAAAATCGAAAAGTACAATGCATGTGAAGTTAAAACTGACAAATATTAGTTGAACATGCAGAGGACTTACAAACACTTATAACTCGCAAAGGTCTAATTGGAAGACTTTTAGAATGACAATGAGTTGGATGTTATGATTTCTGTAAGTATGTTGAGGAAGTCAAAATTATTACAGTCCGGGAGGTATTGTTGCATTATTCGTGATCAATTTGTCTTCTTTATCAATTGATTAATTATATACGGTTAATAATCACATTAAGCTATAGCCGCCAGTTCAGTGGTGTGGCAGGTTGTGACAAGCCGGAAAAAAAATTAGCCTCAATAGCTCGGAAAGTAAGCCACGAGTAGGCATATATATTAAGACTAATGCATTATGGGCCCGCTGACAACGTTTTCTGGCCAAAACTCTGAAAGGCTCCATAAGGCTGTTTTCGGAGTCGCTGATTTCGAATTTGATGTCAAAAATTCAAAATGGCGGATCCAGTACGGCGGCCAAAATTTTAAAATTTGATTTTATCTGTATGAAACGTTGGGTAAGGGAGCTTTCGAGACTTGTAATACATTTTGCTTTCAAATTAAACTATATTTCATGAAATTTAGATGGAAACCTTAAACCATTCAACCTTTTTGATAAAAAAATACATTTTTAAACTCGAAAAATCTCGGAATTTTTGAAGCAGTAGTTGCCTGGAAAAAATTTGGGCAATTTTTTGCAAGCCAACACAAACTTAAGAATTAAAAAATCACAATTATTTTATTGGTTGCATTAAACAACTGATTTTTTCACTGCACCAGATCTTTTTTTGAAAAGTTTCATAATAAAGTACTTAACATCACCTTTCTTTTCCATGTTTTACTTTTTTTTTAATTTTTTTTTCAAGCAAAAATTATATTTTAAAAACCTTAAAAAAAACACGCACAAAATTGCATTCACAATTTTGCACAGAAAGCTAAACTTTCATGGTTTGCTGTTAAACTGTATGTTAGTACATATTTACAAAAACAAAGTGCATATTTATGTGCTCTGAAGTATTTTCTAATAGATTACAACAACAACAATAACAATAACAGAGTGTGAAAAAAATAGGTTTTGGCCAGCAAAAGTAGTTAGCGGGCCCATAGTGCAATGTTGTAAAGCAAGAGGAAACGACCATGACAAATGTAACGCTAGCTTTCCGACTATTAAACATATTATCTGCTCGTGTCTTGCTCTTTCAATAAGGCGACATAACACAATTAGTTCGATTATCTTTGAAAATTTGGATTACCTTAGATGCGTCAGAAGGTTTATATATGTTAACGGCCAAACTCGTTTTTAGGCCAAACTAGTTCCGTTAAGCCTAAAGATGTGCAATGAAATTTTAATGCAAGATCACTGTGGTTAGTGAAGTCTACGACAGCAGCAAAGTCAGACAACAAAATTTGGCAATTTCATTGTATACTTGGCAAGTCGTAAGTAAGGGTAATTTGGCGGCCTAAGGCCGCGGTTCAAGATTTACATCCTCTAATATGTCCAATATTAAATTGTATACTTTTAGGCCTTCAATTAAACTAGTTTGTCCTGGGAAGAACTCGTTTATCCTAGAAGTACTCGCTCTCACGCCATAGGAAATGTTTCTAGCTGATTCGCCTGGAGTAAAGGCAATCTCCATTTTCCAAAAAAATTTCGTTCAATTACATTTCAATTGTACTCAGCTTCGTACGTAATTTTTAATTATTTTTACTGCAAAAATCAGGATTAAAATGACGATTTCTGTTTGCGAAATTGAGATTGCCTTAACTCCAGACGAGTTTGCTAGCAACATTGAGGACGAATACATCTCTTCGTCTATATAAACTGAGTGGGTGCGTAAGAATTAGTTTGTTACTTAGTTCCATTATAAAGTAAAGTTGTTTTTACAAATGAAACTAGATGGCGGTAGCATGGTATCACAATGGATTATTGTTTGGGATAAGTGAGTTTCTTTAAGCTATTTTTGGATATACAACCTGATTTTAACTGCTTACATCTTCTGAGAATCTAAGCTGAATATCCACATAACTTGGACCCGTTTTCCAAATATAAAATTGGCATTGGTCTTTGATCATAGAGATTTTTAATGCAATGATATCCAACGAGTTTCAGACTACATACATATACCGAAATAATTAGATCAGTAAAAACCGATTATTATATATTATTAAACCACTAATAATTTTGTCAACAAAAATTTTTCAAAGCTCACTGCTACGATTTTTTAGCCGGAAATAAAGAAGAATTTCCCGCCTTTTGTTTTTTTGCGACTATAGTATATTCGTACACAAACACATACACAAAGTAAACGACATCAAAAACAAAGATGACGGCGTCAGTGACGATGACGACAAAGACGACATTTTTTGTTGGCTGTGGCGCTGTTGCTGCTGCTGCTGCTTTTGACGCCTATGTTGCCGGTATTGTTTGCTTTTGGCGCGCGTATAGCGTTTCGTAATATTTGCGTTAGTGTTTGTTGTTTTTCTTTTTTCCCCATTCATTCATTTGTGCAATGAATGTTGGAAATATGATGTTGGCACACTAACAACAAAAGTAAACATTAAATGCCACACATACTCGTACATTTAAGCAAGAAAATGTATTTTTACAATTTAACACATTTGCATAAAAACATTCATACATACAAACAAGTATATAGACACTAAAGCAACAGAAAATGTAAGCAAAATATGGAGAAATGACAAAATCCTGTCACAAGGATTCACGGCGGCTGAAAAAAGGCAAATTTGTGTTAATGTGTGCGTGTATTCGTTTGTTTTTGTATGAATGCAAACATATTTGCGCCGCAAAAGGATTTGTTTTTTTTTCCTTCTTATTGCTGCTGCCTTTGTTTATATTGTTGATATTGTTGTTGCCCTGTTGAACATATTTACACACACACAAACTCATATATCACTTTCTTAATGAGAGTTTTTATTAGAGTAAACAAATGGATAAGTGAAGGTTCACTTAACACAAAATGTTGCCGGTTGCTTGAAAAATTGGCCGAAAGATCGAAATTTTCCGAAATTATTTTTATGAAATAAAAACAAAGTTTTGGCCTTCGTTTTCGAAAAAATCATCCAACCTAATCTTATATAACCTACTCTTATTGTATCTAGCCTTGCCGAGCCTAAGCTTACCAAAGCAGCTTCCACTTTAGAATGGCCTAAACCCAGGATGCAGCTCAAAACTCACTTATCAAATTCTTAGAACAATAACAATCCAGCTCTTCTAAAGCTCTTTCCGTTATTCGAGCTCAATCATTTCGGTTCACAATCACCGTATGCTCCTTGTTTGTGTAATTTTGCTTCGAATGTTTTTTGTTGGGCCTTTTGATCACAAAGTACTTAGAATCCCGAAACTTCTATTAGACCCTAAATAGTGTTGGCAAAATTCTGACTGACTTTTCTGAGTCGGTCTATTTAAATTGAATGGTAACACTGTTAACAGCTACATTAAAAAACGTCTAAAAATATGCAACAAAAAAGAAAACTAAATATAAAAGAAGGGTTCATGGCTTTCCTCAAAAATTTCCTATAGTGTGGGTTACAAAAAATTGCACAAACAATACAAAAAAATTCATCACAAACAATTTTATGTTGTAAGCTAAGCCGGTTTTTGTTAGTTTGTTTTTGCTGTCGCTGCGCTGTCGCAGCTACTATTGACAGTGTCACCGCCAACGTTTATGACTTAATTTACAGTTAAATGGCTCTATGTTGGAAACGAAAGAGTTCAAAAACAACAACAACAGCGACGGAAATCCTTCTTGTATTAAATCTATACAATTTATGTGCGAGGATTTTTGTGTTAAGCTACTTATGTTTTTTGTTTTTCTATGTAAATTTTTAAACAACAACACCTTTACATTAACAGGCGTGAAATTGTGCCATTAACGCTTAAATTGGAAATTTTAATGTCATGCAGTGCTTTAATTAGGTATTTTGGTTTTCTACTCGCTACTCATACATTGTGTCAAAAATATGACATCAAGGTAATTAAAGAGAAATTGTTGCTTCTTTAATTACACTGTGCAACAAAAAAGAAGCTGAAATCCATTTTGAAAACAAAATTTTTCAGTTCATAACGGATTTAATCGTATCCCACTATTTATCGAGCACAAATCTATAATTTTATAACATTTACTAACATTCTTTTAATATGCTCCCTTTCCGGCGAACATACATCAAATATTTACTTCAAATTAATGTGCACAAAAAAGTTGGAATGAGGCACAAAAAATACGCTTTAAGCTGACAACTAAAGCTTAGTTTATCTAGATATATTCATGGGTGTTCTTTGAAAAGTGAAATATGCGCCAGGGACATGCAAAAGGACGAAAGCCATTCATTCGCATGCATAGAACATCTTAACTTTTGAGTGTCCCTGCTAAGTTGCACAGGAATTGTTGGATTCCACATATCCTCAAAACGGATTAGACGGCAACCGAAAATTAAAGAAACTGAAAATTGAAACTATGTACAGTAGACGTCCAATATAACGAACTAATTAATGCACGGGACAGTCGTAATATCGTAAAATTCGTTATATCGAAATGTTTTTTTATTAAAGAAACTGGCTTTTATTATCGCATATATTAACTCGTATAAACGTTAAATTAGATTTTGCAATGCTTTTCTTACTGGCGATCACCTTTACTTGTAAAAAAAAGGTTATTTCAGTTCAACAGTTATTTTTGAATTAAACAATGTTCGTTATTAGGAACGGAAAACATTTTTAGCGTTCTTAATTTAGAGACATCATTGAAAAAGTCTCAATTTTAAAAACTGTTCATTAAAATGGAAATTCGTTATATCGTTATACGTTATATTGGAAGTCTACTGTATTTAGATATCCACGAAATGTGACTAAAAGGTGAACTCTAACTGCAACTTAGGATTCTCACTCTTTAATGTCTACTCTATTTCTCATATATCAGAATTTCAACATAAGCCATAAAATAAAGGAAGCGACATTACACTTCACTCTGTACAACTCCAACAACACTTGGTCATACCAGAGGTTTTATCAATCAAACCACACTAATTACACCAACAAGAGCCAAATATGTCGCCAACATCAACCCAACTTGTTAACCATTGCCAAAACTGTTCACTCAATACACACCCATGCTAACATCATTAGAAGGTTTTGGATTAAAATGGATTACGCAGTGTTGCTGCAGGACGAATGTGTAATTACCAGGAATTGCGGTAGCCTTATAAGTATGAGAGCGCATACAAAATGAAAAGCTTACACAAATTTTTAATGAATTCAGTTAGAAGTTAATTGAATGAATGGAAGAAGTATAGCGTTTTCAGAGAGGCTTTTTGTAACCAATATCACATCTGATTTTATGCTATTTTATTTGACACAGAAAAAAAAACAAAAGTTTTCCAATATCATGAACTTTTTAAAAGAAACTGCTAGAGTTGGAAAATTATTGGATTTGAGTTTGACTACAGTTGGCCGACAAGTGGTTGCCATTTCTAGGACAAATATTAGATTTTGTCTGTCAAAGTCTTCCTCCAGTATGGGCCGTACATTTTTTGAAAGTAATTTATATAGCCAAATTTAAACTACTTTAAAAAGTTCAAAGGAAGAGAGATTTCATCAAAGAACTTTAGTTGGTAAACAATTATGTGCTCATTTCTCTAAAGCTTTTTATTATAAAAATATTAAACTACAAAAAAAAAGCATTTCAAATGCTCGGGATCTTTTGAAATAATTATGTGAATTTATTTTGCTTTATTTACGCTTCTACTAAGAATCATATGACCACTTTCAAATATTTAATCACAACGAAAAAAAAGTCTTTTTTTTTAATAAAACGCACACAATTCACATACATACAAGTAACAAAACTGCGGTTTATAAGGTGCCCACAACGACCAACCATCACCCACTATGCCTTTAGTTAACTGCCAAACAGAAACATACGAGCGCATTACCATAATTACAGCAAACGTTGATATATAGCTCCCACGAGGAGCATTGCTGGTTTTATGTTTGCTGATTTTTTTTTTTTTTCGCTGTGGTCAGCGTTTTTTATTTTTCCCCAATTCTTTTTTTTTTGTTTTTTTTCTCATTTTCCATTCTTAGCTTTTTTGTATTAACTTAATGTAAAAATTCGAAGAAGTGAAAAATTTTTAATTTAAAAGGTAGCAAAAATGCAGACTGCCCATTTTTTCTTCCTTTATAATTATTGGAGTTATTCTCCAGCAATTAATGGATGTTACAATTGTAATTTTTTTTTTGTTTTTTGCACTAAAACTACTGAACATAAAAGCTCTGTAAAATTCATATTAAAGATACCTCATTTGTATAAATAATAAGCATCTAACGTTTAAATCAAATCATAAAATGGAGGAAAAGGTAAAATTTTAAGAAGAAGCTTGTGAAAAAAAAATTTCTTGCAGGTAAATTTTGGTCCTATATAAATAAGTTGTATGCAAGTTCAGCACAGAAACGTCAACTTTGTACAAAACACCACATTGCCATACTCTATCCATCAGCCACATGAGCAACTTTCCATAATAACAGCTCCAAGCTTAGCAACTATGTATGTAGCCAAGGCCGATGACCGATCAATTTTCTAGCTTTAACAGAACCGCAGTTATGAATTTATGAAAGTGAGCTTACAAGCCAAAAATCACGAAATTCTCAAAATTTGAATTCGCTCTATTTTGAAAAAAAAAAACTTTTTTTTAAAAATTCCTCGAATACGTATCTCTTCTTTTTCAATACAGAATCCATAAAAAAAATTTAAGCCAAATCAAAAATGAGTCGTCTGAAAAGTGTTCGGTTTGTAAAAGACCGTCCCGTATATAAGAACATTGGAAGATTACCGTTGATCATTTTGGTTTAAAAATTTGAGAAAACTTGTCCTCATTCATCGCTACCATTTCCATGACTTTCTTGAGCGTTAATAAAATAAATTAAAGAAAATATACTTATATTTTTTTTTCGTAAATATAATCATCAATATTTTGCCCACTTTTCGTCCATATTTACATAAATATTTCGTAGGTTTTTCGTAAATATTTTATGTTGCCCTGCTTATACCAACAAACATTTTCATTTTTCAAGTTTAATCTGCATATCATGCACATACTGATGGCACTAAAACATAAAGATAAGCTAAAACAGATCGATGATTATCAAGGTTTTCTTGCAGCTGATCAAAAATCATTTAAAAAATCTGATGACCTTTATTTTCAAATTTTTTTTCCACAAAATCGATTTTATATAGTGTCTGTTCGTTTGAGAAAACCGTTTTTGTATGATGTGTTTCTCTCAAAGTCAATTTTACATAGTGTCTATTCTTAGAAAAATCGTTTCTATAAAGTGTCCGTCAAAAAATTTCGGGGGGGGGGTTCTATCTCCCCAATCTCCCCCCTAGATACGGCCCTGTATGTAGCACTGTACAGTCATCAGAAAATATAGCACCACAATAGCCGAAGCATCCATTTAGCAACAGTGTCATTTGAACCAACTGCATAGACGTAGTACGTGTCTAGATAATAAGCTCCTCAGACGTCTAGCCAAATATGCTCTGTAGGCGTAGGAGTTCAACTCAAGAGCCAAGTCACGAAAGTTTCATAGAAGTCCAAGATAAACAAAGAAAGCTACGCTTCAAAAATTTAGTATTCAAATAAAATTGATTAGCCTGAAACTTTGTACATATATAAATTGGTCATGTTGACATAATTTAATCCTTAAAACTTTAGACCCCAAGTCACATTACATTCTTGTCACAGACGCTCACAAACGGTCTAAAAACTCAAAATTTTGCTTCGACCTCAAAGTTATAAATTTTGTAGGGAAATCCACAGTTATGTTAAAAATTTGGAAAAATACATATTTATTATATTAAAACAAAATTTTACATATATTTTCAGTATTTTCTCGCAGTTGGAATTCAAGCAGCAAATACATAGTTGTGACAACAAATCTGTCGTGTTTTTTGTTTTTATTTTTTACGAAAGTTGTTATCCAAAGACTGCTTCAGAAGTTATTCAAGTTATAGGTTGGTCGTGTACAACAAACCCATGAGTTTCAGATTTCTATTAAATAATTGTTTTGGGAAATCAAAGCACTTGCATGGTAAATCATAGAAGAGTAGAAACAAAAATTTCGCTACTTTTCAAAATTCTAAAACCAATCTCTATTCATGTTAATAAATCTTGATTAAGTAGTACCAAAATACATAACCACTGCAGACAACAGCATTGCACAAATAAAAAAATCAAAAATCAAGAAATTTTATGACAGCGAAATAAGAAGAAAAAAAAGAAGAAAAACAGCAAATGGAGCGCTCAACGCGAATGACCAACGTCACACTTATGTGCGAATAGCGAAAACGAGAACACCCAAGCACTCAAAGGCTTAAAAGTTTAAAGTGGTTTGACGTCAAAAGACAGAGATACGGGAGTATGGATGGTTCAAAATTTGTTAAATTTATTGTGTGGAACCAATGAACACAAAAGAAAAATCGCAACGACTTACTGAACATAATTTTCCAATTTATCAATTGAAATTAATGAATAAATTTTGTGCCACACAGGGTGTGATACTTCACAGCAATTAAAATATGCTCTGTAATTAAGAGCACTCTTAGGTATTAATTGATATCAATAATTTGTCCGACATATTATTTCGTTTTTATAAAATTTGTGAATTACTCATTAATTCAACATTTCAAAAATTTCTGTCTGCATTCTATTTTCTTCTGACGAAGCAAACATTTTCCTACACATTCATTAAAATTTTTTATTTTTTCATATATAAAAAAACAAAGTTGCGAAAAAACTCTATGTAAAAAAAGAGTTTACAAAATTTATTAGCAATTCTTAAAGTTTCATACCATTGGTGGGACTTGAACTTCTCGCCTACGTGCGAACCAATATCACCAACGCTTTTGTTTTTCAAACAAATTAAATTTCGAAACTACTTCAAATATATTTCAAGCTAATGAATAAATCGCTACTTAAATATTATTTTATTGTTATACCTTCTGCATTAATTTAATTTCTCACATACATAAAGTTCATTTTTTTATAGAAATTTAATATAACATTAAAATCGCCAAGCATAAATGATGATAATAATAAAATTTTAAATGACCCATACGCTGTCAAAGAGAGTCAATATCAAAAATCCACATAAAAAACTAATAAACGGATTTAGGAAAGTGTACAGTATATTAATATAAAAAACGCACATCAAAAGAATTCACTTGGGGGCAAAAATAGCAACATAAAAATTTGCTAAATAAAAATGAACATAAAATATTATTTTTTATGAAGAGTGGCAACACTTGCTATGTAAAGCGAAAATTGTGCGTTAAAATATGAAAACATAAACTAACGAACAGATGCATGTTGATTTTTATGAGTGCTTCTGTTTAAAGGAGTTTCAGCAAAATAAACTTAAAATTTTCGTTTCATTTAATTGACGCAATTTTTAAGTAAAAACTGACAAAACCCTTACGTTTGCATTTATATATTGACGCGACGTACTTGTAAGAACGTCACTATTAAAAACATTTTCAATTTCATGTTTCTTTACAAAATATTCTGTAGCTGCAAAATATTATGAATGAAACCGGAAAAACAAAATATACTTATATGTATTAATATTCAGGTCCGCCGAGGGGGACTGCGGAAATGGGTAGATTTTCCCCACGTCTGTAGTTTATTTGGAGGCTGGTGAATTAGAACGAATATTTAATTTATTATCGTCGCTTGGGTCAAATTTTGAAGGTATAGCAGTTCGAAAATGCAAACTCTGATTGCTCAAAATAAAAAAGAAGCATATATCAACAAGAAATAAAAGAAAATGGAGTGAATCTTAAATGCTTCATTTTGAAACACCAGAAGTTACAACAAAATATTTAAATTTAATTCCATCAATATGCACAATCTTAACTCTGTTATTTAGATTAAAGCTTAGCTAGTCTAGAAATTTGGAATGAGATCAAAGCTTTGAATATCTGGCTACAAGAACTTTGTGAAAAACTTTGTCAAAATTCTTTCAAAACTTCCGTTTAAATTGTGACAACTTGAAAAATATTTGAAAAAACAGAGGCGCAATAGTCAGAAAACCCGCTAGATAGGGCTTATATAGTTGCAGATACTGCAAGCAACTAACTCTAAGTTAAAAGGGCCAAAATCAATTAATTTCCAAAACAACTGGATTCAATGAGTTAACGAAAAGACTTGCAGAATCACACAAGAAACTCGATAAAATATCATTTGATTACATATTCGTAGGTATAGAAGAGCGAAGAGTTTTTCGAACAAACAAAGCTCAGCATACATATTTTTTTTACGAAAAAATTTATTTTAAAAATTAATTTCGATAATGTTAAGCGGCTTGGGACTTTATGGCATGGTCACCTGCTCTCAAGTAAAAATTTCTATTTCAATTTATACTTTTTGAATTGCACATAGAATTTTGGAAGAAAACTTTTTAAAAATTTCAAAAACTTGTTTCTGTTCCTGTGCCGTTGTCGTTAAGTTTTAATTTCCATATAGCTAAGGACAAACTAAATATTTAATATTTTTGGAATTATTGCAGCAACTTTCAACTTATGGGCGAGAGATTAGATAAAACAGCAGCAGAAAACAGACATCGCAATACTGAAAGTTTTTTACATTCGGCATTATTCGGATCGCATCAGCATCCGAGCTCTTGGTCAATGGCGTGTCCGGGTCTATCTGGGTACCTTGAGGAACTAGCCATTGCTCCAGCTATTGACCCTGCTAGTATAATAAGGATGAAAAATTTATGGCACACATAATAAAATATGAAGTAGAAAGGACGAGAAGCAGTACAACTGCTACAAAAATAATTCGAAGAAAACTGAAATGTAGCAGCATAAAGAAATGAAAAATAAGCAATATGTTACACAGGATATTTGAGATGCAACATAAAAATGAATAGACAGCTGGACAGAATATGAGACAGACAGAGTAAGTCAAACATACAAACAGTCAGTCAAATAGACAGACATAAAAAGACACAGCCAAAGGGACAAAACGAGAGAGACAAGCATTTGAACAGCTGTAAATTAGAATTGGCAAATAGCTGTCGATACGTTAACGAGATAGGATGGTGGCTTGTTGCTCCTGCATATTTTTATTTATTTCAGTCAAATAAAATTCGGATGTTTCAAAAACTTAAAATGCTATATAAAAAAATTTCAAAATCCTTAAACTTCAATAAGAGGGTAAGAAGCGGGAAAGAATCTGTGCAGCTAATTGAGAAGATTGAATTGCCTTATATGATACCTTAAATACAAAAATCGGCATTCAATGCTTATGATCATAGAACTTTGCGATTTCCAAGAAGTTTTTTTGACCAAGTACTATACAATAAATTCAATTGTTTTATTGTGCGAAAGATATCTTAAGCCGCAGCTGCAACAAAATCTGCAATTAACCTTAATTTAACACAAACGTTGCAGCAAGTGCATGGCTATATTAACGCCAACGGCATGTTTTTAGGACAATAGTTTCTGGAAAGAGGTGAAATTTTTTCTATTTGAAAAAAAAAATAGAATTAGGTATAGAAAAGTATATGTATTTTATATCAAACTCACCACCTAAGTCGAATTAGCAATTTTCGTTAGTGTGGCTGCCTCTCTATCTGTGTCTGGAAATCGTGATAACGGGAAAATCATGTAAAATAATTGAATGACGTTCGGTACACAGGCTACACCTTAAAAAGGTTCTCGGGATTGGGATTCTCAGCCACGTCTACCACACCGAAAAAAAAGACCGTACTAAATTTGAAGAACTGCCTTCCTCCGATTTAGTATAAAAATTTTCCTTAATCTAAGTTATTTTTCCTCATATTGATGAAAATATCGTTTCATTTAGTAATTGAGTCCTTTGAAATGAGTTCATGTTTATTTAAAGCAAGTCAAAGCCCTTCCTCAAATATAGAGTTTGTGGTTTTAGTAAAACTTTCCTTTGAAATAGTAAATTTTTCTTTGGGAAGAATTTTTGAGGACAACTTGTTCCTCATTTGAGTAAAAACTTCCTCAATCTAATGGAATGTTTTGTTTAAGGAAAATCGTACTCAGTTTTAGTTAGTTTCTTCAAAAAATTTACTATAACGTAGGAAAATTTTCCTTAATAAATGAGTCGCAACACTCGCTGCTTTACTCGCTGAAATTAATATCTATTCTTCTCGCAAGTATTCTGTTTTTGCCTATATATTTATAGTTCTCTACTTGTTTTTTAAATAAAAAAATAAAAAAAAAAAAAATTATGTCGTCGCCGGGATTTGAACCGAAGCTTCCCTGATCAGACAATGGTTGTTACATGCGCAGTTTAACAACATCATTTTAGTATGTCTTAAAAATGCTGTCAGTGGCTGAGTTGGGTAAGATGAGCATCTTTGAACAGTGGCAGGGCGCTGAGAACACAGGTTCAATTCTCTGAGCGGGTGACGACAGGTAAAAAAAAATTTATGTTCTTCTTTGAAGATTTAAAAACGTATTACAATTAGAATAAGAATGACTGGCGGCAATAAGTAACCAACAAATAAGAAAATAGAGGAAATAGAATTTATTTTAAGTAAATTTCTTTCATTTAAGGATACCTTCATCCTTAGAAAAAGTAAAATTTTCCTCAGTTTTATAACCTTGTCCTCACATTGAGTAAACTTTTCCTTATTTCAAAACAGCAATATTTACTTGTACTAAGGAATCCAACTTACTTATCTTGAGGAACCCATGGCTTTAGCTCGTATTGAAGGACATTTTTTCCTTGCATTTAGGCATTTTTCCTTAAACGGAGTAAGTTTTTTTTTCGGTGCACCAATATATGTAAAATATTTAAAACGCTATAGTGGAGATTAACAAGTCAGCACGTAATAAGGTGGAAAAGACACCGCTTTAAAAATAATTTAGGAGTGTGAAAATTTGGGGATGCCAACATCCTTACTAGTTTTGTTTTGTAACAGCTTGTATTTTACATATACATATAAGTAGTAAGTACTCAAGTTCTTTACAAAATATTGGCAAGATAGAAAAGCCTTTCACAGATCACATCTCATATGATAATTTTTATTTTCGCAGTCTAATCTCAACACCATATGATAGTTCACGACTTTTCCTCCGAATTTTTCAGAACACTCTTACACAGCATGCAAGAAGCATACACACACACATGTATACATATCGTTTTACGGTACGCCTGTCTATCAATTCTTTTGGCATTGACTGTTTGTGAATGCGCCAAAAACTATGCTACAACTACGGTAGATAAACAACAATTGTGGAACGTGCCTCGGTTCGTTACTTTTGTCTGTCTGATAATAAAATATGCAGCAATTCAGGCAGACAGCTGGGGTTGAGAGTGCGTTCTAAAATATAAGCGGTAGATAAATCTTTTGCAAAAATATTACCGTAGAATTACAGACTTTAAATAGATTTTTAGTAAAAATTTTTTTTCGTATTTTTTCCATTTCAGCGCCATAAAAGAGATCATTAGGCTGCAGCAACATGACTTATGTACGAGCTATTAATATTCGGTAACCGCAATTTCAGATTCATGTTAATTGCTAATAAGTTGCTATAAATTTGGTTTTTTCCTGGAATAACAGTAACATAGAAATTTTCTAATGAGCCATAAAGAACTTAAAGAAGAACATAATAAAATGTAGCTAATTGAGCAAACGGTTCCGTGTTGCCAATATTAATAACAGCAACCATTTAATATTACAAATTTTCCGCATAATTAATTGATTTGCACTAAAATTCTTAAGTAATTCCCAGAAATATTTTCACACCAATTAACTTCTCATGACAGCGTGTAATGGAGCAACAGTCAACGACAATGAGACGAACAAATGCCATGCAATTGACGTTGGTGTGGAAAAAAAATTAAAAAAAAATCACAATAAAAAACAATAAAAAAAAATTTAACGCAATAATTGAACGTAAGTAAAAGAAACGTAAGAATACTTTAAGAAAAGAACTGTCAATTGTTTCGGGAAAAATATATATATAAAAATAATCGTATCGTACGAGATGCAACCAAAAACAACAAGAACAACAACAACAGCAAGAGCAACGACAATAATAACAACAAAAACACTTAAGATAACCATCAATACAATTTGTAGCATACACTTGAATGTTGTGCGTGTTGCAATTGTTGGCGTTGTTCTCGTTGTAACTCTGGCGGTTCAATTAGATGTGCAATCGTAGCATGTGCGAAAACACGCTACCACCAAGATAAGAAAACTCAAATCCAATTTTTTTCATCAGTATCAATTTGGCAAAAAATTTGTATTGTTCTTGAAAGAAATACAAGAAGTTTCTGTAGTAGAGCCACAGTAGTTATGTTACAATTGAATGATTTTGTACCTTTAGGTATCGATACTCTTGATGCAATTTGCTTTATTTTCATTTTAATATTTTTGAAATTTGGGTCAGAGTCGAAAAAATTAGCGATTCTCTGGCAACGAACGACATTCACCTATCAATTTCTATATTTACGTACAAGCCCGATTGAACAATGTGTAATTTGCAGGGACCGTAAATAATCGTTATTTTCTATAATTAAAGTCAAAAAAATCACAATGACGGAAAAGTCGAAATGTGAGTTTGAGTATACAGATGAATTTCTTTTGACGAGAAGCCTAGATATATGGCATGATTTTTAATTATGCGATTTTTATTTTTAGATCAGAAATAATTGTTATATCGGATTTCTATTTTTTTCGATCATCGTTATTTTGGATTTGTATTTTTTCGATCAAAAATAATCGTTATTTTTAATTTCTATTTTTTTTGATTGAAAATTATCGTTATTTTGGATTTTTAGTTTTTCGATTAAAAATAATCGTTATTTTTTATTTCAATTTTTTTCGATCAAAAATAGTCGTTATATTGGATTTTTATTTTTTCGATCAGAAATAATCGTTACATTTAATTTCTATTTTTTTCGATCAAAAATAATCGTTATTTTGAATTTGTATTTTTTCGATCAAAAATAATCGTTATTTTTAAAATCTATTTTTTTCGATCAAAAATAATCGTTATTCTGGATTTAAATTTTTTTCGATCAAAAATAATAGTCATTTTGAATTTTTATTTTTTCGATCAAAAATAATCATTATTTTTAATTTCTATATTTTTCGATCAAAAATAATCGTCATTTTTTATTTCTATTTTTTTCGATCAAAAATAATCGTTATTCTGGATTTAAATTTTTTTCGATCAAAAAAAATAAGGTGTTCAGTACAAAAAGTACATTTCAAGTCTCGATTTAGTAAATTTTTGCAAAACCCAAATGCCATCACTGGTATGTACCCAGTAGAAATTCTTGCATCACTGATGTAAAAAATAAACATAAATGTTGGCAAAAAGTGGGAATGCACCGCATGTCTATACAAAAAATTTTTAAGCTCAAAATTCATCAATAAAAACAAAAGTAATTTTCCGAGATTTTAAACAATTTTTCCATGAATATGAACTTTTTTTACAACAATGATGCACACAAAAGTAGTTTTCTTAGTCTCCCATTTTATTTACAAGTCAATAATATGTATGTTCATGTGAAAAAAAGAAAACCACAAAGAAAAATTGGCGGGATTTCGCGGTGACATTTTGCCTCTCGACCGGTATCTAGACCGCCTTATCAACAACAATAGGGATAGCAGTACTTGTGGTTTTCCCTCGTACATATGTAATCAATTACAGCGTTTTTAAATTTTCGCTTATACAGACCGTGCGTCGCCCTTTTTTCAAAATCTCTCCAATATTTGTTTGGCGCTTGTTGGAACTATTCGTAGTATTTGTGCCTTGTTTGTTTGCATTACCTTAAATAAAGTTTTTGTTTGCATGGAAGGTGCATTCGATACCTTAAGTAGGTAATTTTTCATCGATACTTTGGAACATCATTTTCACGCTTATATAAGTCGCTACTTAAATTTTACTCTATATTTTATTTTATTTCTTTTGCATTGAAAGGAGAGCAAAAATGTGAATTGACATCGCGTGTGGCAGGCAACTTTAGTCTTCGACAACCAGAAGACATTTTCAATTACAACACTACCCAGCATCATGACCATCACCACTAGTAGCATTTACAGCAACTGTCTGTTTTGTTCGCTTAAATCGCCCTCGTAGCTGTCCATGTCAATGTGTCTGTCAATTTGTTCGTCTTACTGTCCGTCTTTAAAATTGCGCAGTCTGCATTAAGTAAGTTTTCGATAGATAAAAATCGCACATTACTGCAATAAGGAGAAATAAAAATTTCAAGTTACGCATGAAGTTGTTTGCGGTGCAACATGTGAAATTCACTCTGACACATAGAGAATTGTGGTATGTCATTTTTCTCAGCTTCAGGAGATATTTCTACAACAAAAACTACAACTTCATCAGCCACTGCCGAGGGAAAATGCGTCAATTAGTGGCATTTTCGATGATTAAAAGAAATATTGCATTTAAAAATTTTATCTCATTTTATTGTTGCAATATTTTGTTGTTCACGCATGTTCTGAAGAGTTACGAGCACTTGTATTGTCAGCTGTCAGCTGGGAAATGAGATGTCAATAACCTGTGCATTTAATGTATTTGGCGAATATGACATATTCATTGAACAAAGTTTAAAAAGTGAGGGAGCACTTGTGTAATTTTTACAATTGTATTTAACTGATATATTATGTGCGAGGTCTTATGTCAAACTGGCGGTTAAGGTCCAGTCCAGGCTGAACATTAAGCCCAGGAAGGTCAACAAATATGAAATAATGACTCTGTAAGAGTTTATTAAATAAGAAAGATCGAGTCCTCGAATAATGGAAGTTTACTTTGATGTCAAAAAATTTATTATAAAATGAATGAAAAATTAAGATTTTTTTGTCTTTAACTAACTGATTTTGTATGAGGTTTTATATCAAACTGTCAGTTAAGGTCTCGGTTAAGGCTCAGCCAGGGAAGTTCAAATATTATGACATTATGACTCTGCAAGAGTTAGTCCAATATAGCAATATGTGATACAGTTTTTGACATAGTTAGCAGGAAAGTTTAATTTGAAGTCAAAAAAATTTTTAAGAAATGTATGCAAAATTTAAATTTAAAGAATGAATGGTTTTTAAACCCATGAATAGTTTCGTCAATAGCACCATTTCAAAAAAAAAAAAAAAAAAAAATGAGATTTTCTTCGGGCTTAAATTCTCCTCATCAAATTAATAAATTATTTTCAACTCCTTTCTTGAATTAAAATATTTTTTTATTTTATATATGAAAACGCTTAGTAGCAGCAATAAAAGGACGGATGGTAATAGCGTGGATAGAACTATTTTTTAAAGAAAACAATTAGAAAAGAAACTGCTTGTTTGAGTTCTTAATGTCTTACTTAAATGTCTGAAGTCCCTAAAGCACTGTGTTTTTTATAATTATTTATCTCAAAGGTTATTGCTAAGGATTTTTGAAAACTAAAAAAAGTCACTCAACTGTGTGCAAAATTTTTATACAAAAAGTGAACATATGACTCAATTTACTCCCAACTAATATCAGGGATAATTGTATGTAAACAACAAAACACAAATCAAATTAAATCAAATAATAGTCCCTAGTCAAAACAGCCACAAGACCGCAAAGTTAGCATAATAAACATTTCCATTTTTATTATTAACCAAATATTTACACGCCAATGCCAATTAATCAATTCAATAGACAGGCGAGTATCCATAAAGCTCATTATTATTTTAATACGGAATATAATGGATCATGTACAAACTAAACCAATGAAAAATGTCAAGCAAATAAATGCACACAAAATACAAATAATAATAAAAAGTAAATTTAAAAATCCACAACAGCAGCAGCAAAAAAAAAGTTAACAAATAAAAAAAAAACAAAAAGTTAACAATAGTTATTTGATTAATATGAATAGTTTGTTTTGTGGTTACAAAAAATAACTAAAAATAGTAATTTTTTATTCTACTCGCAACGTTTTAATTGGAGTATAAGACTATAAAAACGTCAGAGATATTAAAGACATTGGAGTAAATCGGCAAAACTCCGCAAACTCCTTCTACATGTTACGAATTGTCGATTTTTAAATGTTAATGTCCTAAGAATATGCTGTTGGCTTCAAAATCCTCTAGCGGTGACATCGATTTTTGTCCAATTGTGGAACAGAAAGCATTTAAAAATAGAAGGTTCGACGAACTTGTAAAAAAAAAAGAAAACAAAATATCAAGAAAGTCACTTTCCTAAATTTGAATATTTAATATTTAGAATTTCTAAAAAAAGAGTTTAGACAAAAAAGCTACAAATATACTGTCATAACCGTCGGTCTGCCCACAAAATTTATAAGTTTGAGATCATAGCAAAATTTTTAATTTTTTGACCGTCCGTGACATCAGTATTATGTGACTTGGGCTACTTACTTGCAAATACAAAGTTCACATATCCTCGATTCAAAGATGCTCAAATCATGGAAAAAATACTCATATTAAGTTAAAGCTTTTAGCTAAGAAAATACTGAACTAAACAAAATTTTTACCTAAGGTTATAAGCAGTTTAAATTCCATAGTACTGAATTAAAGATATCACTGTAAATAGTCTTTATCTGTCAATCACTGATTTTTGGTATATCCACTGATCATGGAAAGAATTACCTTTTCGAAACTACTTACATTACATTATATCTATATTGTTATTTAATTCGAAAACACAATGGGAGAAATATAAGAGTTATGTCATTTTTAAACATATAATCCTTTAACCCTTTGACGACCGCTCCTGAACCGCGGGAAAATTTTAAAATCCAAAACCGGATTCGAGTTCAGCGACTCCAAATTACTAAACAAAAGTGTGGCAAAAAAAAAATTATTTTACCTGTAAAGGTGTGAAAAATCGTGGGACCTACATATATGTCCCAATGGTCGTCAACGGTAAAAATGTATGCGACTGTTTTCGGAACTCAAACGCATTCTATTACTCATAAACTTTTATTTATTTACTAAAATTCATGTAAGGTGCCGTCCATTGAGTCCAAATAGAGGGTGGGCGACCGGCAAAATCTCACCAAGGGGGAGGAGGAGGAGGTTAAGGAAAACCTCAAGTCAATTTTTTAATGCAGAGAATTTACATTATTATAGCAGATAACAGATTGTATTAGATTAATTCGGTTTGTTTGGCATGTCGACAATTAGTGTTGAACACAATAACATCGATTTAGAAGCTAAACACAACTGGGACGTGCGACTATAAATTTTGTAGTGTCAAGTTTGTGCTCACTATTAACGTATAAGAAAAATCTGGACGATATCGCACGTCCCAGTTGTGTTTAGCTTCTTATGCGTTGCAGATATCACGGCTGACTGAACGAGCAAGGATGATATTTGACCCTTATACGGCGCATGTTTCAAATCGGGAAACCCCGAACCTAGGAAATTTATGATATTTAATATGCCATTCAAAGCTTTGAAATCCATTATTATACAAGTTTTTTAGTTCAAAAGTTCATTTATATCTCACCAAGGGGAGGGGAGGGGGTCCGAATTTAAAAAAAAAACCTCACGTAATTAATGGACGGCCTTTAAATAAATGTTCAATGTAAAGATCTAAAAGTTAAACAACTTTACTTTCGTTCCAAATAAATAACTTCGAATTTGATTTACATATACCGTTGACGACTATTGGGACACAGAGGTCCCAACAGATTGGGTGGTCGCGTGGGTACCCAAAGTAGACTATCCTCTTTATTTTGTTTTTGTTGGAGAGAAGAAGGTTGCCCGCAACGTGTCCAAAAATTTTAGAGCTTTAGCTCCACCCACCTTTAAAATATTCCAGCATGAAAAAGGGGTACAAAAGGTTAAGATATTTCGACTTTCGAGTGGTCTTGTAATATGAATATACCTTTAAAAATTAGGTACTTTCTGAAAGCCACATTCATTCTCTATTGAATAATACCTTGTTGACGAAAATCGATTTCATAGTTTTTCCTGGAAAAATACGAAGGCAAAAGGGTCACCGGTGTCCCAATGGTCGTCAAAGGGCTAAGCAGTGAAAGGTAAGTACAATATTAAAGTTATTATATAAAATAATGGTATATGTATATAAAATAATATTAATATCAAAATTTTGAACTAATATACTTATTTTTCATATCGTTGATAAACCGAAACAATTTTTTTGATTAATAAAAAAAAATTTTGCGTATAAGAATTAAATTTATTTATACATGGTATACAGGTAAAAAGTGGTAAAGTCGTAAAAAAAAGTAGGTAACTTTGAACAACTTTATCTTAGCTAATTCTTATCGTATATACGTCAGATTTCTTTTTTATTCACCTAAGCATGTACCTAAATCCACTCAAAAAAAAGTTATACACAAATATCAAAATATGTTAAATTTTTCGATTTTTTTGACTTTAAAAAGTACTATTTCATTAAAAAATTATTCTCTACAAAAAATTGTCCAACCTGTTTCTACGAAAAATATATAATTTTATAGTTATAAGTGATTTTAAATAATCGAAATAATCAAATTTATAAGTTTTATAGTTATATTAAAAAAGTAAAAGATAGACAAATTTGCCAGTCTCAAAAATCCAAGCCTAAGTTTAATAACCTCTTGTATTTTTTACTTATTTCTTTTTTTTTTTGTGTATCAACGAATAATCAATAATTATAGTAAAAACAGCGATGTTTGGATTTCTAATAAAATCACCCACCCTTTAACTAGTGGAACGATATACAAATGCATATACCATTGGGTCTGTTAGGATTCAAATGACAACTAATGTCGTTAAAAGTGTATAAACACAAAATTATTGTTAATATCTATTACAACAACAATAACAAGGACAAAAATGATTATGAAAATACAATATGTAGTATCCTGTTTATACTATACCGTCACTGCTAAGGACATAACATAATAACGTTTAAAATACCATAATCAAAACATTAAAATAAATATTTTTTCGATTAAATCTACAGAGCATATTAAAAATGGAAAAACAAATAAATGACAAAAACAGATGGCAAAACAGCAACATGCCATGTGCATGCCATGAAATTAAAGTAATGAAACGGTTGAACCCAAAAGTTATATCTGGAATGACTAAGTTGTTGATGCAGAAGACATTAATTTTGCTTGGTATTTTGAAAACTGGATATTTACAGTGATTTTGTATCTAATATTTGTATACGGGGAGAGTACATAAAAAGGAATAGTCAACCAGAAAAACTTATGAGCTGTTTAATGTCGAAATATTGATTCAATTGGTATCAAGAAACGGTTTCAAAATTAACTAGTAAAGGTCTTATCTTCGGCCAGGCCGAAACTCACATACCCTACACTACACTAAAATAACTTTCCAAATAAATGTAAAAAAGATGTTGAAAAGGTTGAAGAAATCGAAAATAATGTAATAAGGTTCAAAGTGGTTGAAAAGTGTTGAAACAGTTGAAAAAAACTCTAACATTTATGGAGACCATTGCAGAAAGTTAAAAGAAATTGACAAAGTCGAAAAAATAAGGAAAATATTGAAAGTGGTTAAAAAACTCAAAAATAGTTGCAAGAAGTTGAAAAAGGTTGAAACAATTCAAAATTCATGAAAAAGTCGAAAAAATAAAGAAAATGTCGAATCAAGTTGAAAGATACATATGAAATATATTGGGAAAAGTTAAAAAGTTGAAAAAGTCAAAAGAATGTCGAAAATGTTGGAAAAAATAGAATAGAAATGCAGAAAACCAAATATGCCACGCCCACTTCTCCAATTCCGCCTACTTTTGGTTCAATAAATTATATTTGTCATTAACCCACATAGTAAATTTTATCGAAATAGCTTGTATAGTTTGCGATATATGCCTTAATTAACCTTAAAATTTAGGGCGGTGACACACCCACTGATACAATCGAGACAGATTTTGATCCAGAAATAGCTTTCCAAAGACAAACCTCTTATACCAAATTTCTGTATGATTGCTCATATATTTCGATAGATATGCCACTTAAGGTATTTTACTTGTATGGGAGGTGCCACGCCCACTGGTGCGATTTTGCCCGCTTCAGATGCTGACATATCTTATAGCAAGTTAACCACCTGCATCAAATTTCATGCCAATTGCTTGCTGCAATAGTTCTTTCAAAATATCACTTCCAACTTTATGTTAATATGGGAGGTGCCACACCCACTGATGAAATCCCGTCTAAATTTATTTAATTTTATAGCTTATAATAATTGACATCTATGCACCAAATTTTATGAAGATTACTATCATTGCACACTATCTATAGCATTAAACGTATTTTGGTTATATGGGAGGTGCCACGCCCACCGGTTCTATTGTGCCAAATTTTCGTAAGAAGATACCTTTTAGCCTATCTGCCATACTAAATTTCATTACGATTATGTTGTTAGTTGTCTAATTATAACGTTTATAAATATTGTGGGCTGTGCCACGCCCTTCGACGTATTTTTTCAGTATACTGACGAGGCTTGTATTGATGACTGCTCTCAGTAGTATCATCCCTAAAATTTTTATGAAAATCGAATATGCCAATTTTGAATTATACGAAATCAATATTTTCAATTGTTAAAAAGGGCCGCGCCCACTTTTCCATTTCCGCCCACTTTAAACATAATTAAAGATATATATGATCTGCATTCGTGTACCAAGTTTCATCACAATATCTTGCACGGTTTACGAGTTATGACGTTAGAAAAGTTAACATTTAGGGATGTGCCACGCCCCTTTTAGAGCCTTTGCAAATTTAACACCTAGCTCAATCATAATTTTGTTCTTATGTTCACCAAATCACCAAGTTTCTTCGAAATCGCAGCAACTTTTTTCAAAATGGGCTGAGGTATATTTACATAGAGTATGGGCGGTAAGCGTGGTCTTGAACCGATTTCACCCATTTTTATATGCTAGCAGCTTGCAAGAAGGTGTGACCTGTGTGCCAAATTTCATTGAATTAGCTTACTTAGTTTTTCCGTAAACGTGATTTCAACAGACAGACAGACAGACGGACATAGCTATATCGACTCAGGTGGTGACGCTGATCAATAATATATATACTTTTCTATACCTACCACGCCCCCTTCTATGCATTACAATAAAATTTTAATGAATGAAAGGAGTTAACTACTTATTTTTAAGATCTTGAAAAGTGGCGTAATTCCGCTTATTTATAAATAAGATCACCATATGAAGAAAATTTCACAAGCTATTGTGCTAAGTTTTGATGCAGAAGGTTCGGTTACTATAACCTTTCACTGAACATAAAATAAACGAGATTGCCTGAATGTTAGGGCATCTACCACAATATATAAATTGTTGACCCATATACATACATAATTGAAAACTACGATACCTATTGAGGTGATATTTAATATTAAGAATCCAGTTACTTTTAAAAAAAAAATCTTCAATGATGGTTTTTAAGCCATATAAGAAAGAGGTATTTTTTCAAATAATGTTTGGATCGTTCATTAGATTTGCCTAGAATTTAAAATAATGTTTAGATTTAATGAAAAGTAACATTTCGCTTCAATGTCATGCTGAGTTGATTAACGTCAATATAGTTTTGAAAAGACATAATCGAAATTTCATAGTCTGCTTCGATAAAAAAAAATACTTCATATACAACGAAAACAATTATATCCTCTTCCCCAAACAATTACTCGCACTAAAGTAAAATGAAACCATAACGAATGACAGCGCACGGCCAGCGTTAAAGGACAGCAGACCGACGTGCGCTCGCATGTCCTTAGTATTTAAAAACAACAAACAATGACACAGTCAGTCAGTTAGACCAGACATTAGTCAGACATATAGAGAGTATAGAGAGCCTCTCTAAATTGCTTGTGTGCCCAGTTTATTTAGTTTACCAGGGAACATCTGTTTTTATATTTCACGACGCAAGGGTAACAAAACAACAACAATGGCATAAAACTACAAACAGACAGACAGATGAACAGACAAACTGTCGAGTGACTAACTGCCGCACAGCACACAGCACAGGGTGATTCTTATCTATCATATAACTTAACGTACTTTATTTATTGTATTTATTAATTGTATTTGCCATAATGAATGTTGAATGTTGTCTGCCTGAGATGGTGTTCGATATGAAGGAAGGCAGTGAAATTCAATGAAGTGAATTTATGTCTACCTTTTAGGATTACACGGAGCATCAAAATAAAAAATATATTTTAGGAAAAAATTAAGATCTTAATTTTCAAGAAATACTCATTTCTGAAATTTCTGAAATAGCAGAGGTTTGATATAAAATTTGTGGTCTATATGTCAGACACTAACTATACGACTTCTGCTCGTACTTTGGAACCAAGATCACGTGCATGTGAATTGAAAGGTATATGAAATTGACCCTTTTTTCGAATGTTGTACTTTTAAATGATTCGAAGACCATATGCCGAATGGGAACTAGACAAAAAAAAAAAAGGTTTCAGAACGTATTTATAAACTTATATTTAAAACATCTGCTTGTTAAGAATTTAATGCGAGTATACTATAAGCTATAAACTTATGTAGCCTAGTGTAATAATAAAAAATTTTGTAGACATTTGCTATAATAAGTCTGAACTTGAATCATATTGTGCTTATTTGACCCCTGACCGCATCGCGGGGGTGGGTGACCTCTGTTGCGCTTGACCGCATAATTTTGTCACATTCAGTGTTGCCTGTGTAGTGTAGTTATAAAGTATAAATAATAGTTGGGTTGTTGGGTTTGGTACGGTACGGTTTAAGTTTATAATAGAAATTCATTATATGATTTCATGGTCAATTCGCGTATTGTCTATGTTTTTAGTTTTAGCTTAGTGTGAAGGGAGACTTAATTAATTAAATGACTATTTTGATATATTCGCGTTAGAATAAGCAAAGGGTCTGATCTATTTGTAGCAGTTTGTTGAGTAATTGCTGACGTGTGTAACGAATTTGGGGGTTCTTCTTTTTGTTATGCGTCAGTTATATAAAATTTAATAATTTTTATTGAGTTAGAAGAGAAATTGGTAAAAAATTAATTCATTCTTCTAATACAAATAACATACTTTAGAAACAATGATTTAGCTTACATATTGTTCAAAACATAGAGGAGTTTTCTAAATACATAGCTAAAATAGCGAAGTAGCTAAAAATTCTATAAATTTATGAAAGTTATATAAACCAAATTATTTCGAATTCAAATTTTTTAAAAAAAAATTTGTAAAAATTATTGTGTACATGCTTAATTTTGCATGAAACTTTGTCAAAAATTGTTGAAAAATTGTGTACTTTAAACTTAGGGGACTCACCAATAAACATACATATGTACATATGCTTTCATGTTTCGTGATAGATCTACGTACCTGAAAATAAACAAAAATTAGAACGTGGTTAGTTGCTTTGTTTTTCTCTGAAGTTGCTATTAAAATGATTTTGAAAACTCATATCAATATTCATGGTGGTCCGGATCCCATGTGCCATTTGGAAGAATTAGTTTTCCTGATACAGTGTGAGTAAAAAATTGTATGAGAGGGGGGTGAAGGTCTAACTTCAACACTTTATGAGCTACAGTGTATTCAGTAAAGTCATTTAAGAGTAGTATTTATAAGTAAAGATTATATATATTAAAGCCCGCTTATTTATATATTTAATTATATATTATACTATAGTATTACTTTCTAAGTAATATAGCTAATACAAAAACTAGTGAGTTTCATAAAATAACATAGGCCGACAAAAATTATACCCAGAAACCAGATTATATATTTCCGTAGGTTTTCGATGCGCTGATTCCGAATCTGGTCGCAGAATTGCTCCATCACGTCAGGTTTTTGAGATATCCTAACCTAAAAGTGGAAAAAACACGGTTTTTGGCTATATTTGCGCTTATTTTACATCGCAAATAATTTTTTTTTTCAAAATTGGTTACGGCATCTGAAAGTACTACCCTTACCCTTCAAATCTTTTTTTAGATTATATCAATAACTTTTTTTGTCTCCGAAATATCGTAACTTGAAATTTATTACATAGGCCTACATACAGATCTACATTAGCTCTAGTATGGCAGGATACATAGAAAATTTAAATTTATGATACTTTGGTGATTAAAAGAGATATCGACATAATTTAAAATGGGTTTTGAAGGGTAAGAGTAATACTTTCAGATGCCGCAACCAGTTTTGGAAAAAACGATTTTATTCGCGATGTAACTTAACCTCAAATATAGCCAAAAACCGTGTTTTTTGCACTTTTAGGTTAGAATATCTCGAAAACCTGACGTAAAGGAGAAATTCTGAGCTCGGATTCGGACTCAGCGCATCAAAGTCCTTCGGGTATGATAGGTCTGGTCTCTGGGTTTGGACTTTTTTTTATTTTTGTCGGCCTGTGTAATTAACTCAAATATTTTATAGTGGTTTCATTATTGCTACCCGTGTCTACCATTCATCGCTTGCTTGTCATTTTCTTTTACACATTTTAGAGCACCACAATACTATCTACAAAGTTTTGACGTGGGTCGAGTTCTTTTTCAGATGTAATTTATTAAGTGACTTTGGTATTGAATATTGGTTACATTTTAATAATTTTTAATGATAGGTGAGCTTTTTCCTATAAGATCGCCAATTTTCAGGGTCGCCAATTCATTAGAGTTTGAAAAATTGAACGAAAAGTTACCAAATGCGACAAATTTCACCTCTTAACATTTTTTGTTTAAACTATCAATTTTCAGTATAATCGCACTGAGAAAAAAGTTCTTAGAATTGGTCAAAGTATTCAGAAAATTTTTTTTTTTTTTTTTTACAACTTTTTGCATGACGTCATGATTTTTTTTTTCTAATGTAACAATGAAATAATAATAAATATATAATAATAATATTTGGCAAATATTTATGAAAATGAATCTTAGACGAAAAAAAAAATTTTTATATTATTTTGGTTTATCAAATTTTTACAAAAAAAATACTATCATAGAAGACGACAATTTTGAACGTAATAAGTTACATTTTGAAATATTATTTTAAGCTTCTAGTACCAATGCCACCACCGTTTTTGAAATTATGTATAAATTTTAAAAAAGTTTCAATGAAATCAATTGCATTGCAATTTTTGAAAATTTAGTTAATGCCTGCTTTCTTCAATCTGTCCCTTTTAATGTCCCAATGAAAACACCTTTATAACTATTATAGTTTACTTTTATTCTCCAAAGTGCTTTTAAAGGAATAATTCTTAATTTGACAAAATCGGCAAAATAGCATTGGTATAATATAATAATGGTAGTCGTAGCTTCATTGTAAGCAGATGTTTTGGCCCAAATTTAAAATTAAATTGATATAATTTATATGACAAAGTTGAAAATATAATATTTTGCGCACGATCAGGGCATACTTTTTTCATTTTATGTATTGTTTTCGGAAAAAAAACTAGTTTTTACTTATTCATTGGAAAAGTTTTTAATTCTAAAAAGAAATGCAAAAGAAAATTTTCAAAGTGATTTTTGATGCATTGGATGAGCTAAGTTCTGATATGTACTTAGACATTTTATCATGAGCGAATCTATCTATTCATAATAGTTTTGGTATACATTGAGGACCTATTCGCTTTAAATTTTTTTCTTTTTTTTTCAATTACACGGGATATTCATAATAAAGCTTTTGTTTTTCGCTATTCAATACGGAATATTTATTGTAAAGGAAATTTAATTTTATATGAACATAAGTAGCTATTAAAAGTTTTAATGGAATTCTCATAGCGAATATTATTTTATGCTGCAGAGCTAAATTTAATCAAATCAAGTTGGATTACCTACCTATGTATGTACACATATATAAAATTGTAATTTGATATACTCTAAAAGTTTTAAAAAAACGATGAATAAACGATGTTCACAAAGTTTTTTTTATGTAACACACTTTGTACCATAAATAAAATAAATTTTAAATTTATTAAAATTTTACTTGTGTTGAACCAGCAAGCATAAAAAAACACTGCCATTTTTGACACCGTGCTATTAGCTTTTTTTTTTTGTAGTGCAGATGGGTCGATAAGTTTAACCAGTTAATTTTTTGTTGGCTTTTATTCTGTGTTTCTACCATAAACCATTTTTAGTGCACGTTAATGTAATACTCTCTAGATTTTTTTTTTTTGATGAAATTGTATTGTATCTACTTCTAATATCAAAATTTTATTGAGGCGAAAATTACAGGATTGATAGTTCAATTATAAGTATCATGGTTTTTTGTTGCAAAATTAATATATTTACCTTTGAAGGTAGTAGCAGCATCAGCACAACATTTTTGCCAAAATTAGTCAACTCACAAAAATTTGAATCATACATAGTATCTACTTACGAAATTTGACTCAGTGTAGTTAATATATTTGAATGTATGCATACACTAGCTTAAAGAGTTATTATTTGCGAAATTATAATTCGAATTTATTACATTTCAAATCCGCTAAAAATCCTTTGATAAATTCAGGCTTAAGTCTATTGCTGGTCGGTTGTCTTCGTTTTCTTGTATTATCTGTGACAATACGGAAATTGTCTCAACTAAGGACATTGAAGCACATAATTTTTCCTACAGCTCACTATGTCCTCTGAAAATAAATTTTTTTCTCGTTTTTTAGCATTCTTTGATCCTTAACATTTCTGGTCTCTCTATCTCGATAGCAAGCAAGAAAATCGTTAGAAACCATAACAAACCGGTTAATCCGGTTCGCTGCACCAACATCATATAACGAAATGTTGGAGTCAAGCGACCAACATCAACCATCAACGCAACTTACCAACCAATCATCAAAATGCGAATCCTTTTTACTTAGCGCTTTCAAAAAAAAAAGTAGGATTTAAAAGTCAATATCACCTACTCGTCGTCGTATTAAGCGGAGAACATGAGTATCAAACAAGTAAACATCGTACACAACCGTTACCACATGTGACATGAACATGCAAACGTTATAAGGATGTGCAATAGAGAGGACCTTATATTTAGATTGATTAGTCTTTTTTGCATATGACTCGCTTACTATAATATGATAATATGAAGCCTATTATTGTGATGTCAAGAAAGCAGGATACCTATGGGACCTTACTGACGAATCTCGAAGTTCAATTCAAACGATTGAGTAGCCACTTTGAGGTAGAATTGAACTCTCTAAGGGAAGGTATTTTGATACACGCTATTGCAATAATACCTTCAAAAGTACTGAAAGATGATCCAAACTTGATAGCAGAACTATCTTTCTGTAACAAATTATTATAATCTTTGCCTGTGAACTAAATGACTGGAACAATTGTAACAATTTAAACAAAAAAAGATTTTAACAATTGGAGTGGTGACAACATTCTCTGTGTCATAGTTTTGATAACGAAATATTTTTTAAAATTTTTTTTTATTAAATTTAGAATAAGATCCATCCTAATGCCAAGCTACTTTTGCACGATACAATGACAACGAAGTCGTAAAAGGGTTTTTAGTACGACGAGTATTTGAAAACATCACTTTAAAGCTGACATGCTTAAAATTTACAACATAATTTGATGCTGTTCCGCTTGTAGCCGCAGCATCATCCCAGCTCAAGTAGCAGCCCCTACACTTTAAAAGCACGAACTTCATGACACTATAAAATCAAATCCCAATTTAACTCACGAGCATCCTTTGGAAAGCAAAAGGGGCGACAAGAAAACATTTTTTTTTCTGCTACACTTGATCTCCACACTAAGTGATACGTGACCTCATCACGAATTTATCGAAATGTTATAAATTGTTTTTCATCATCAATAACACTAACAGGTTTGTGGTAGATTTAACTGCGTGAGCGCGTGTGTGTTTGTGTTATCCTAACAAACCAACACCTGCGCGCAGTTTGTAAGGTTTTCTTTGATGCTAATGCCTCTGTTGGTTTCAATCTTTATTCCTAAAGTTTGCAGGTGAGCCAAACAATCACATCCAAACCAATTTTCCGGAAATAGTATTCGATGGGAAACTGATACGAGAAACACGCCTTGAAGATTATGGCAAGAAGACCAATAATATTTACTAGATATGCAAAAAAATTTTAGATAGTACTTGGGAATTGAAGTCTCTTTGAATTTGCGATGCCGAGCTATTTTAAAGATATCACTGTTTTGTTAACTGGATGTTTGTCTTGACTAAGGCAGGGTAGGTATGTAGATAATTTGTGAAATCCTTCTGCAATTTACTTAGTCCCAACAACTGTCTTTCCAAGGACGCTTTCCGTTAGATTTTCGCTTAGGAACTACAGGGAATCAAATCACCAGGAACTGCTTTATGAAATTGATTGCTGTTGGGTTTTTTGTACCTTATAAGCTGCCTACCGCATACCTTAAATAGCAAATTCTGCGGCAATTCGTGAAGCTTCGTTGACTTTTGGTGAGTTTTTAGAGAATCAAAAACTCGCTCGTTCTGTGACATTCGCAATTAACAATTAGCAATTGAATTACAAATTTTAATATATTTTTATGCAAATAACTTTTAGAAGTTCAAACAAATTTCAAATTATCAAGGAATAAAAAATGGTAAAAACTTTAAGAAGCCCTGGTAGAAAAAATAAATGGGGTTGTGAATAGCCAAGCTACCACAATTTTTCATATACGTTAGATAAAAATTTATGAAAGGCTTACAAATTACTATATGCTTAAAAATTTGAACACATAATTTGTTTAGCTGCATAAAGGACCTTACTATTAAACATTAGCTGATGTAAAATGGAATTGTGTCTATTTTTGCTCCTTTCAGCTATGTATTTCTTTTAACCATGCCATCATGAGGCAATTGGTTATTATGCTAATAGTTTTATTGTTGGTATCGTAGGCTTGCAGGACGAAAAGGGCTAAATTTATACAATGTGATAATATCAAATAAAATGAGTGATTATGTTAAGATTTAATGAGTTAATCAGCATATGAATTCCGCGTGGGTAAAAGCAGCTGTATTTGCGGCAAATACATATATTGATAGCAAGGGAATGCAGGATTTTTTTTTGGAATTGATAAGAACCAGCTTTAGTTTTATTTATTTGATTAATTTCTTTTAAAACTCTCTAGATATTTCCATTCAAACTATATGACACTAAATGCAGCTGTCAACTGACATTGACAAATTGTACAATTACAGAGCGCAACACGAATTTTGTCTTTGGGTTCTAGATATCAAATTTTGATTTCTTTTTCAAAACTAAAAAGAGAAAAAATTTTTTTATTAGTTGAAGTTTGCTTTTGTAGGAATCAGATCGACCCAAAAGTGCGAAAATTACGATTTTTCGAGATATTTGAAGCAAAATTTCATAGAAAAGTCATTTTTTTTTTGTAAAACTATGAATGGGTTCTGAAATAACTACAATTTTTCATTAATAAACACTTCGAATTGTATCGATATCTTTTTTACTCTCCAAAATATCGTAAACTGAAATTTATCATACAGATCTCCATACAAATCTACATAAAATTTTGTAAGAAAAATGTGGAATAAATTTAAATTTATGATATTTCAAGGAAAAAAAATAGATATTCAGTGAGTTTTAAAGAAGAAGAATAGTTTTTTCAGTCTCCATAAATTGTCTTTCGATGTTATATAACCTCATATATATCAAAAAAGTTTGTCTGTCGCACTTTTAAGTTAGAATATCTTAGAAACTGGAACGATCAGAGAAATTCTGACCTCGGATTTGAATTGCTTTGAAAAAAGATATTCGAGTTTCAAAACCAGAGGCTTGACCAAGTTTTGTCGTTATAAAGTTATAAATGATCTCATATAGAAACATTACAGTCGAGGAAAGTTAAGCATCGATTTCTAAAAAACTTTGTTAAATTTTGGGGAAAAACGAATACGCTGCAAATGCGACAAATTCTTTTACGCCACAGTACTTATTGGAATGTTAGTGCAGTGCAGTTAGTCATTCAGAATGATAAATTGGGTAACCAAGCTTAGCTGAATGAGTTTCCATGATTCTTACTTCAAATATTAGTAAAGGCTGATTAAATTTGAAGTTATAAATTAAATTTGACAATACTTTTTATCTGATATTTGACATTGAGTATTAAAATTTTTATTTCTTAAGTGATATTCAGCAGAAGGCATTTTTATTCTAACAGAATTCGCTCATTCTAAAAGGATTTTGATAACCAAAATCGCGTTCTTCTTGTATTATGGTAAAAAATTGAATCCAAAATTTCAATGAAACCATCATGTCAATGTTGGGTGATTACAAAAAGAAAAATTGCAGGCTAATTATTGCAAAACGATACCATAGTTATAGAAAGAGATTAGTTGCGTTAAGCCCAGATCACCGCAGATCTTATAACTAAAAGTGATAGAAGAATTCACTAAAGTGGCAGAATCTGAAATGCTGCTTGTGGCGGCTGTTTGGCCGTTATCATTTTCATTGTTTTTACTTCATATCTAAATTTAGATATTACCATTAATAAAAGGCAATGCGCTCTATTTCACGTATAAATTATAACTTTCAATTGAATCGACTTTTATAGTTCGGTTTTTTTTTAGTTTTTAGGAATTTCAAGTCCATAAATTTTCTTAAGTTTTTACTTAATATATCTAAGAGTCGTATTGATCTACCATCTGTTTTTCTTAAAATATTTGATAATAGCAAACATAATGAAATCTACGAGTAGACACCGATGCTTAATTGTCGGCGGGCTATCGCCAATTTAGCTGTCTAACTCCACGTGTGGTACAAGCTGCAATGGCGAAAATAGCTTTATAAACAAAAAATGTACTAAGGCTTTAAGAGGTGTTTATTTTTGCCGACATTTATTTAGCTATAAAACACAGTGCGTTACCATCGGAAGTTAAGCTTCCACATACATTTGATACAAAAAATGTTTTCCTCTCATATCTATTTAAAAGCATATGCTCATTTTGAATATTTTTTTATGCATTTATATTTCTTGTTATAATTTATTATAAGCGTTTTTAGGGACTTTTTAACTGCAAAATTTCATGCTCCATAGTTTAAAATTTTTACAACATGCAGCATTTGTGTCACGTGATGCTTGAATATAATATGTAAATATACATACACACCTGCTCAAAATAATAGGTACACCGTAGAGTTCAAAATTCAACTCAACGGAAAAACTTTTAATTCAAAATTTTTAAGAAAACAAAAATGCAGATATCTTCGTAGCCTTTATATATATATAAAAAGTAGAGATTCTTTAAGAAATACCATAAGGTACGAAAGTTGAGGTCACATAATACTATTTGCTCAATATTTGCATGCTCAAAATAATAGGTACACCGGAAAGATATACAGAAAAACAAAAGGAAATGTTAAAGATATGAACTTTTTTGTTTACACTTTCATTATTTAGTGTATTCACCTTTATTTTGGATAACTTTCGCAACTCTTCTTGGTATACTTTTGATTAGAGCCTGGCAGGTTTCTTTGGGTATCTTATACTACATTTCTTGGACGCACTCCCAAAAACGCTCCGTATTTGTGAAAGTTTTTTTTGCTTTTTTTCTTCCTTAAGGCCCCTCACAGGTTTTCTATCTGCTTTAAGTCCTGTGACTGACTCGGCCATCTAAACGCGTTGACTTTATTGTCCTCAAAACATTTTTTCACAAACAAAGGAGGTGTGTTTTGGATTGTTATCTTG
The DNA here is from genome assembly GCA_963662105.1 of Meiosimyza platycephala. NCBI lineage: Eukaryota > Metazoa > Arthropoda > Insecta > Diptera > Lauxaniidae > Meiosimyza > Meiosimyza platycephala. The sequence goes on along the minus strand of OY759210.1, from coordinate 28,446,440 downwards.
CTGATGGATCCAAAGCAAGGGCATTTTTTCCTCAGAATAGGGCGGCATTGCGTTTTCGAGTATACCTTGGTATTCGGCTGCAGTCATTTTAATCGTAATCCGGAATATAGGACCTATCCCATATTAAGGAAAACACTACCACACCATAATATTTCCGTCTCCGTGTGTAAGTTTTTTTTTTGTGAATCTGCCGTGAAACTCCTTGCTTTCAGGCCGTCGCACATTCTTTTCTTAATCATTTCCAAATAAATTAATCTTAGTTTCATCTCTTCTTAAGATATTACGCCACTTTTTCTGCCGTTCTGGTCATGACCAGTTTTCATCATTCCTTGCAAAATTTAGCCTCATACTCAATTTTTTGTCCGTAGCAAAGGAACTTTTTTATCTATGCGTAGGTTTACCTTTAGTAAACGTCGTCGAATTGTTTGAGCGGTAACCGCGTCCCCAATTTCTGCTAAAATTGTCTTTGAAGATTTAAATATGCCTGTTTTTTCGATACTTTCAATATGAAGATCATCTGTTGGAGCGGTTTTGGATGGTCTACCACGAGTTTCTTTTTGCGGATTATTTTTAAATACATTTCTCACAAAATTGTGAGATATATTCCACAACCTGCAAGCTGCATCAAAGAGATTTTCTTTCTTGTTTCAAGTTTAAAGCCAGTCTGTGTTCCTCAGCAGATCAATTTGACTTACGACCCATCTCAACTAAAATTTTTTGCTGTTAATTCACTGCATTTTAAGATTTAATTAATGAAAACTCACCGTTCTTCTAAGGAAAGCTCAAAAAAATTTAAAAAAACAAATTATCAAACAAAAATTAGAACCAACTTGCAGGTGTACCTATTATTTTGAGCAGGCAAATTTTCAAACTATACACAGAAAGTCGAAACGTTCAAAACTTAGGGGAATTAAATGATTTGTTTTACTGAAGATCGTGCAACCACGTTGTGTTATTCACGTTACCACTACGATTTTTCCTTTATATTTCCAAAATATTTTTTTAATAGAGTTTGAACTAAAAACTGAGAAATGTACCTATTATTTTGAGCAGGTGTGTACATACGTATCAATATGAGCATTAATAAAATAGCGCTTAAAAACAACAGCCGATATGCGAGTATATTTATATGTGTACGCAATTTTGTTGGACCATAAAATTTAGGACAATTGTTTAATATTTGACATCTATTTAAATTAATCTTCAGTCAAGAGCAAAAATTTGGCGTCAGTTAAAAGATTTTAAACACAAATTATTAAATTTATTTATAAAAAAATAAAATTTAATATATGGCACATTATTTTTCAAATAGAAAAAAAAGTCGACTCAATGTCATCGATTATCCGGAAATTTACAGATATTATTCTACGTTCAATTCTGGGGGACCCGTATTTTTTATTTTGCTGAAAGGGCAAAATTTTCAATGTTATGGTCATGTGAACTTTGTCCTTTAAAATTATAAAAAATAAAATTCTGAAAGGAATTTTTTTCTAACTGTCGATATTTCCTTAATAAATAACGGAATTTCATATTTTTTTTTCAAACATTTCATTATAAAATCCTCGTATGAGTTTTCGTTTTCGTTAAATACTATTTTGCAGTTAGTTGATAAAGTTGAACGAGAGCTCTGATACTGATTCCCTTATGCGCCGATGTAACGTCGTGTGCTAACACTTTTCCATAGATTTAATAATGAAATGTTTTTTAGAGAAATACCTGATTTGGTTATATCAGTTCGAATAAATTTAAGCAACACAAGGATATTAAATAAAGTCCCTTCATGTTGCATCCGTTCTATTAAAGTCTCAAACCGTGTCGAAAATTTACTTTCAAGTATAGGAAAGAGTTTTTATATTCATTTCTGATTTTGCATGATCAAAATACTATTTTTATATAGAGAATACTTTGAAAAGAGAGCTTTCAACAAAACAAAACAAAAACATTCGTAGCTACTAGCTACAGCGCCGTCTCTAGGTGTGTGCGGGCCCCTAGGTTGAACATATGGTGCGGGCCCCCACATGGGGATTTTTATTAAATACCTAGCAAAAAAAAAACAGGTTTAATACGAATTCTTGTCTATTACTTCCTTGCGAAATTTTAATTTTTTGGAATTTGAGTAAAAAATTAAGAAAATTAGATTTTTTCCTTTAAAAGATAACTGTCAAAACTTAAAAAAAAACTCGGAAGGGCTGTTATCTCTGAAATTGTAATTGCAGACAGCCCACAACAACTGTCAATCTCAGTATGTAAGATAAGTGAAAATATATTTTATTGGTCAGATTGAAGTTTTCGGAAATATTAATCGCTAAGAATAAAGTAATGCTGAAGTGGTCCCACTTTTCTAAAATTCGAAAAAAATGGCTACCAAAATAAAAGAGCATACCGAAATAAATACACTCCTTCGTTGGGTGCTATCAAAACTTTTTTAAAATCCAATAGTTCATTCCAGCAATATAGTCGAAATACAAATAATTTTTAGCCTGCAGGACATCTATGACCATATTTTTGAAGTGTAGTACAGGAGCTTTGGTAAAAATATAAAAGTAGCGTGAGCAATCGTAAACGTTAGCGCGTCGTGTGATCACACTGCGGTGTAAGGATTCAGCATATGTGCATTTTCACAGAAATCGGCATTTTAGCTGGCCTCGTTTTCGTTTTTTTTTTTTTTTTTGGTACACATCCTTCAAACATGGTTTTTCTTGAAACTAAGACTGTCTTGAATTAATATTCAAGGTCGAACTATTAAAATTCAGATAGCTATTTTTTTTAATTGCAATTAAAGTAAGAAATATGTGTAACTTTTTAAACACGGTTCGCTTCAAGCTACATCAAGATCGGAAAAAATTGTCAACCAAATCTGTCAATGCACGATTATTATTTAGTGTCCGGAGAATCCAAAAATATAATTCGCAAAATCGTCCTGATCATTAACTTGTTTTATGGCCATTTTAAGGTAAACTCTTTTACCGATAATTTTACTAAAAATACGTTCCATGAAAAATTGTGAATAAGACATTAAAAATTTAAATTTTTTTATTTTGATTTTTTTGTGGGCTTTGTAATCAAAAATAATTTTAAAGCCCATAAGACAAAAATATATATAAATTATTTTTCATTAGTTTTTTTATTTATGGTTTTTTTGCGTGCTTTGTAGTCAAAAGTACCTTAAAAATCCATAAAACAAAATTATGAATTAAATTATTTGTCACTTATTTTAAGGCCTAAAAGAATTTTTTTTTAATATTTTCAATTGTTTTCCATGGAAAATGATTAATAACATAATATATATAAAAATTTTTTTGTCTTTGTGGACTTTGTAGCCAAAAATACTTTTAAAGCCCACAAAAGAACATGAAAAAAGTTTTTTTTTCACTAGTTTTTAGGTCGACAAAAAAAATAGTTTTTTTTTGTATCGAATTTTTTCCATGAAAAATGGTGAATAACCCAAAAATATTTGCATATTTGCAAAATTTAGTGGTGTTATCGTGTTCAGCAACTCAAAATACATAAGAACAATTGTCACAGCATATTTTAAAAGTAAATTACATTTCACTTGATCTTAAAAGCATCAAAAACTGTACACGGTTCGCTTTATGATGTTATTAAAATTATCGGTGAAAGTGCTTACCTTAAAATGGCCATAAAACAAGTAAATGATCAGGCACGATTTTGCGGATTATGTTTTTGGATTCGCCGGAAACTAAATAATAATCGTGCATTGTCAGATTTGGTTGACAATTTTTCCGATCTTGATGTTGCTTGAAGCGAACCGGGTTTAAAAAGTTACACATATTTCTTACTTTAAATGCAATTAAGTAGCTATCTGAATTTTAATAATTCGATCTTGAATATTAATTCAAGGCAGCCTTAGCTGCAAGAAAACCATGTCTGAAGGATGTGCTCCAAAAAAAAAAAAATCGAAAACGAGGCCAGCTAAAATGCCGATTCCTGTGGAAATGCACATATCCGTTTTTCCATACCCGCATCAAAAAGAAATGATTTCTGTTTGTATTGGATCAGGCGTATTATTCCTTATACGAGTAAAAGGTTTTCGTCATAAAAAAAAACATTAATGCTCTTTAAATCACAAATCACAAACTGATTAACTTTTAAATGCTGTTTTCAAGAAATATTGTCTAAGAAAAATTAAAATTACAAAGGAGCGGAAATTACTAATACAGCTACAATTTTGGAATCAGAATCAAAATTTGGAATTGAAAAATTTTTGATTCCATTCTATCTATTTTTAAAAGATAAAGAATTCTGTGGAACAAGTTTACTTTAGCATATATCGCCCAGTTTTTGTTTTCGTGGTAGGAGGGGGCAAATGCAAAAAAAATTAAATAAAGTGTTGCTCAAAGAGATAGCTATCGGAATTTGCGGTTGCTTTTGTTAAAGTCATTGTAAGTTGGGAGCCCCTGAATGGATGTATAAATTGGGTTGTCATAAGAATGATAATTTATTGTCCTACAATAATGGTGTATAAAACTTTAAAATTTATGACATACTACATATGATTTTAGCAAAAGCTAATCCACAACTTCCGATGGCTATATCACCGATACCAGATCCGAGTGACATTTTTTAATTAAATATTTATTCAATAGAAAACCACATACAAAGTGTTTGGTTTAATAAGAAGTGGCAAGTCAAAAGAGAGAACGGTGTCAGGGTTAACAGCGTATGCAAATATGAAACGATATCCATTTAAGGTGCTTGTACACGCCTGAGATATTGAAGCAGTTTTTGAGAAATCGATGCAGCTTTTTTTATTCAACTCAAAATTTAAAATGTTATAACGGATTTTCTTATGGCGCGGGCCCCCTTGTGGTGCGGGCCTCTAGGCTGCAGCCTATACAGCCTATGCTTAAAAACGGCCCTGACTAGCTACCCCTCTCCGTTAAACAAAAATCAAATAAAAAATTAAATTCAAATATTTTAGGCTTTAAATGCTAAGATAATGCTGTATAAAAACAGACACCGAAAAATCAATAGCACATTTTTGCATAATCTATCAAAACTTATAGAACGTTTGACATGGATCAGTGTAAGCACATTACAAATTCTTTGAAATACTCGCATTAAATTTGTGTCACAGCCGATTTTCTAAATTGCTTTTAATTTATTATTTAAAATTCAACCTAATTTTTGTTTACTGTTTTTGTTGTAGTTTAAGAAAACAACATTCTAATCAAATAAGGGGTAAATTAGTTATTTGAGTTTTTATTTTGTTTTTTTCTAGTTTTAAAGAAATTTAAAAAAAAAAATATGTAGCTTTCTAGCATTACTAAACCTTTTCAAGTTAAATTATTTTATTGCTTTAGATTTTCAAAGATGCAAGTGCACAATATTTAAGAACATACTGAAATAGATTTTTTTCTGATTTAGATTGAGCTCCCCTCTTAGGAGTGGCTTACTTTCAATGGTTTATTTGACTTATGTATATTGAAATACATTTCAGTTTTTACATTTTGCATTACGTCAAAACGATTTAATGTTTACGTGTTTGATAAAAGCTTTGAATTAACATTTAATTGACATAAAAACACTACATTTTTATACATAAATCAAGAGCGTACATGGGCACTTTACTGAATTTCATATTGATTTTCACTTGTAACTTGTAACTTTTTGCTGTATCTAAAATCATATCGAATGAATTACAGTTCTACACAAAGTGGTCTATGAGCGATAAAAATTTCAGTGTAGTGGCGAACAAATGAAGTATGCGAAGCGTCTTAATTTTCTTATATGTAATTGATTATTAACTCAGATCGATTTATCAAAAAAAAAAAGCCAAGAGGCTTGCTGGGGGTCCATCCTTGGCAAAAGCAAACCAGAAACTTTACATATAAAACGTGTAAGTTTTAGACATGGATCAATTTTTTAACATCACTCTGGCTGCTAGTAATTTTATTTACTCCACATAAATTGTTATCAACTTTAATATGGCGGATATACTTACCATAAGGTATTTTATTACAAAAAATTGCCGCAACAGTACCTGCGGGCGTGGCGCCTCCTATACAAGCAAAAAATGTTTAATCCTATAGATAGTGTGCTATGAGAGTAATCTCCATAAAATTTGGTTTGGAGGTGTCGGTTACTATAAGCTTTGAAATTAAATGAAATTCAACTGTATTGCATCAGTGGGCGTGGCACCTTCTATATTATTATAAAGTTGTAAGCGCTATATTAAGTGAACTGTTAAAGCAATTGGTATGAAATTTAATGTAGGTGGGCAATATAGAACCAGTGGGCATTAGACCGTACTTTAAAAAAAAAAATTCACGGTACACCAGCAAATTCGAAGCATCTTTGCAAGGTAATTTCGAAAAAAAAAAATTTTTTTTTGGATAAAAATAGAGGTCGCGCATTTGAGTTTTTCATCATATCTTCAGCATTTACAGTCCGCTCTTAAAGTATGATATATCAATGTTTTTGTCTTGAGTAGACCAACTTTTTTATCAAATGATCCTTGACATCAAGTACCCCGTTCTTGAACTTACCCACCAGATCTCAGTTCCTATCATCCTAATGAACCACCCTAATGTCAGAAAATTAAAGCTTTCAAAAAATCATTAAATTTTTCCAACAGAAGTATTTTGATTATTTCATTAGAACTATTTTTAAAAATGTTTTTAAAGTTTTTTACCGAACGTAGGGGTCCCCTTATTAAATTTTTCGTCATACCTTTTTTTTTGCCTGTAAGGTGGTACGGTCTAGTGGACATGGCATTTCCCATTTGGTGTAAGAGGTTTGTTTATAGAAAGCTATTTCTAGATCAAAATCGACTGGGTTGTATCCATGGGTGTTTCACCGCCCTAAATTTTAAAGCTAATTACGGCATTCAAAAAATCGCAAACTATGCAAGCTTTTGTGCTAAAATTTGGTATGTGGATGCCTGTTACGACCATAAATAATTGAACCAAAAATAGGCGGAAATGGAGAAGTGCGCATGGCATATTTCCAATTTTTCATTTCTATTCGATTTTGTTCAACATTTTCCGTATTCTTTTGACTTTTCAAACTTTTAAATTTTTTCAATATATCTATCCTATAACTAGTCGTTCGACTTTTTCGAGTTCTTTTAACTTTCTTCATTATTTTCTTTATTGTTTGGACTCTTTTAGCGATTTTGAGTTGTTTCAACATTTCTCAACATCTTGAGTTTATCAACCGCTTTCAACATTTTCCATATGTTTTCGAATATTTCAATATTTTTCAGCATTTCCTACACTTTCGATTCCATTCAATTTTCTTCAATGGTTTCCATATTTTTTAGACTTTTTCAGTCTTTTTCAACTGTTTCAATACTTTCCAACTTCTTTCAACCTCTTTACATTTCACATTTTTTTCGCCTTATTCAACCTCTCCAACATCTGGCCAAAGACAACACTTTTAGTAGGCTTTACACAATACATATTTTATTTAATTTCTTTTTTTTTAAGACTCAAATTTTTTCAAAAGTTTTTTCTAATGCTGCAATTGTCAACTTTTCTAAAACCTTTTCCTGCGCCCTGTCCTGCGACTGAATAGCTCAGTAGATTGAAATAAATATTCTCGTTGTATAGCTACAAAAAAAGGGGAATAGAAAATTCACTAGGGGTGTAACTAAAAAGAAAAATATTGCTTTCACTAGTGCACATAATTAAGAGGATTGTGTAGTAAAAAAAAAGAGAAAACAAAAACACAACTTTATTGATTTTATGAGGCGCTGTCATAGCAGCAGCTCAGAATTGAAATGCATTTACAAGAAATTGCTTTGAGTACATTGCACAGTTTATTGAACTGTAAAATTATGAGTGGAAAACTTCGTTAGGAGTTTTCGCTGTTTTTTCAGTTTAAAAAAAAATACAACACAAAATTGATATTTTTTCATATTTTCTTTAAATTTTTTCACAGTTTTTCCCAAAACGTTATTTTAGCAATTTTTGTTAATTATTATGCTTGGCGACTTTATGTATTGTAAATCTTTTGCACAAACTTTATAACAAATTCCAACAACATGTCGCAACATGTTGTTAATAAATAAAAAATTAAGACACAAATAAAACAAGATATTTGACATTTTCTGTAGCTTTGGATTACGTATGAACATGTGTATTTTTGGAATTTTTGGCCTTTGCGTGTACTGACATTAATCTATGTTTGGTCTTTGTAGGGTGTTTCTTTGGGATTTGTGGGATTACTTAGGTATTATGTGGGGTAGTAATTATTTTAGTAGAGGAAAATAAAAAGCTTGCTGAACGTAATGCGGTAATTTTTGTAGAGAGAATTGAAACTTGATTTCAATATAATATATATGCGGAACAATCATAAAATATGCAACTTACCGCAAAAGTATGTATGTAGTTTAAATGCATTTAAATATAAGTTTTTCTTACCTGAAAAGAAAAATGAATTTTTTAATCATAAATTTTTGTGATCTATCTATTTAAATGAAATTCTTAAGAGTTTTTGGATTTTTGTCAATGATTTTTTGGCTTATCTAGCAAATAATACAAACTCTAAATAAAGCAAATTTAAATAAAGAAATATATAATATTCCTCACTTAAAAAAAGTATCGCTCTTATCCCAAAAACTTTTTATTTATTCTATTATTCGAACTTATCTGAAATATTCCACTAAGAGTTTTTTTTTTTGAAAAACATATCGTTTGTATTAATTAAAATCAACAGACGAAAAATCTAAAGAATTTATTTCAACTTTTTAATTAGAGAGCAAAGAAAATCAAAAGCTGAAAATTTACATTGTTTTCTCATTTTTCTTTTAAACCTAATGGATACGTTTTTATAATCGACTGTCTGTCTTTCTGGGACTGCTATCAACACTACTGTTCAGTAGCACTCAGCCAGACGCGGCAACATCAGAATATAAAATGTGATGCAGCACACATCGAGCAAATGAATCCCTAGATGAAACTTAATATGTCTCCCATGTCGAATGTCAAATAATTAAAAGTAGAAACTGTCATAAGTCATTTTTCGACTAATACACATAAGCACGCTCCCTATTTTCTTGCAGCAAACAGTTCTCTTCCTCTCCTTACTATGACGCCTACCAACAAATAAAACTGTCAGTTTTCATCTATAGAATTTAATATACAACAACCGCATATGAGTTGCTCTCTGAATTAAATGGTATTTTTTGGGAGAAGCACTACGTACGAATGCAGTCAACAATAAATTACAGTCAGTGCAATACTTTTCGTTCACAAGAATCGAACCGGTGGCAACTCTGAGGCAACTAATGAAAATTTATTAAAAATTATATATTTTTACATAAACGAAAAAATTTTAATTCAATGTTTATTTTAGTAAAACAACTTGAAATATAAAGAAAAATTTCATTATTTGTTAAATTAATCTATTGTTATGTCAAAAATCGTCCGAGTTGCCATGTCGATGTTTCTTGTTTACATCTTATGTTGTATATTGTGGTATATTTTTGTTTCCATTAACATGAAATTTTATTTATTTTCAAACTCTATCAAATGCTATTAACACGCTCCATTTCGTGCCCCTGAACTCCTTTTTCTTTCTGATAAGAAAATGTTTGTTAAATTTCTATTATTTTCGTGTATGTGTTGAATAGAAGAAATTAGTTCTTTGATTTTAAAAATCATTTTTTTGGATCATAATTAAATCAATTTTTCTATACAAAAACTATAAATATGTCAGTCCATAATTTATGTTGCATTCAACTTTTTAAACAGTGATAACTTGTACTTTCTAGGATATACTGTATATTTTCTTAAGTTTTACATAAAAAATTCTTCTGTTCGGAAAAAAACCAAACAAACACAGGCACAATATTTTCAACTTCCCAAGAAGTTTTACACGAGAGGCATATTTTGCCAAAATGAAATGAGGTGAACCGACTTTTTTTATGTGGGTAGTATTCGACTAGTTGCTGATTAATCACAAATAATTTTGGTTCTTGTTGAACCATGGTCGCGCTGAAATTTATCATAATTACACACTAAAAAGTCTTGGTATAAAAATTAAACCAAATTGGAATAAATATGAATCCACACCAAATTTGGTTTAAAATTTATACTATTACTTGTTATACAAACAGTTTATAACAGTTCGTATATATTTTTTATACAATAAATGTATTAAAACCATTTAAACCATTTTAGTATAAATTTTATAGTATGAATGTATACAAATTTTTTAAACGAATTTTGTTATAAATTTCATATATAGCTCATATAAAAGCATTTTAAACCAATTTAATATAAAATTTATAACGATTGAATAAATATTTGGCTATTTATACTTACGTTTTATAAGTTCCAATACATAAAAATATTAATTTTTGATTTATGTTAATTATACATATGCTTTTATTTACATATTTTAATATATAAAGAAAAATTACATTTTTATAAAGTTTTACATAAATTACTTATATTTGGCAACAAAAAGAGTTCTAGTTTTAAGTGTTGAAATGAAATATTTTAACTCTTTTTGTTACACAAAAAGCAGGAGTAATTCATTTTAATTTTAAAGTTACATAATTTAAAATTTTACTCAGCTCTGTAGCTCAATTTTGAAAGGAGGCACCGAACCTGTTACTTTACATGTAAATTGTATGGAAAAACTTTGTTAAACAGGTCTGTGAATGAAATAACGAAAAACACATTTTTTTTGCACTTAACCCCAAATATTTCAAAGTTCTGACGTGATGAGTCGATTCTGAGGTCAGATTAGGACTAAGCGCCAAAAATTACTTCTACGAACGACCCTCAGTAGCTCGACAACATTCGTCACTTAATCATTCACAGACCTTTTTAATAAAATATAGGTCTTCCAAACAATTTATATGTAGAACTAACAGATCTCAGCGCCACCTTTCAAAATTGAGCTACAGAGCTAAGTTTGTGTGAAAATTTTCTTCATACCATAGTCTCAATTTTTCCGCAACAGCATCTTAAAAAACCTAAAAATAAAAAATTTGAAATACATATATATATATAGTATAAAATAAGGATCTTCTCAACTTTTCAATTTTCACAAACCTTTTGAAAAATTATAAGCTTTTCTACAGCTTGCTCGGCAAGGAGGTGGTAAGAGCCTTATCAAGTTTAACGGATTAAGTGGACGTGTCAAAGTCTGTGAAATAAAACCAAAGTTTATAAAACACTTTCGAATAGAACTTTAACTTACCATTTTCTCTATCTGCTCCTGTGTAAAATGTTGAATTTCGTTTCACTTTTACAATAAAAAAATATTTGTTTGCAATAAATTCAACAATTTTGACTTTTCACATAAATAACTCTGACATACACAACTTATATAAACTTTATAAAAAATTTGTATTACATTTTTCTTATTTTATAATAAATTTGTATATAATTTATAATATTTTAGTATATAATTTTTCTATGCTTCTCATTTAGATAAACGTTAAACTTTTTTGGAATAAATTACTATGATTGTATGTGAGCATTTGTATAAAAATCATATCAATTTGTTATTTAATTTCCTATTAATAGGTAATTTGGTTTAATTCTTATTAAATTTTGGTATGAAATAGTTTTATAAAAAAAAATAATATAAATTTCATAAAAAAAATAGAATGCATAAGTTTATAAAAACAAATAGTATAAATAAGTTTATACTTTATACCCAGACTTTTTGCCGTGTAGAGACTCTAGAAGCAGTTTGTATGAAATTTGGAAAGTTAATTTTATTCCATTTATTTTTGTAATGTAAAAATGGATGGGACTGAACATGTAGTAATCGTAGTTTTTAACAAGCTTTAACATTTCTAGCGTCGAAATAGGGAAAATCGTCTATTGAAATGAAATTATGACTGGCGAGAAAAACCAAGAACTTTTAGAATTCAAAAAAGGATGAGCTAAAAAAAAAAGTACCCCTTTCCATATCGCTCATTTACTCAAAAACACAAAGTGGGAGAAAAACGCATTTAAAATTTTCAATAAGTTACTTTTTATATGAGAATTCAAAAAAGTATGTTTACATAAACTCCTCTCACATAGCGAGTTTATAAGATAACTTTCTGAGTTTTTGAAACAAAATGAAACGTGAAATGGTGGATATTCCTGCATCATTAACTCAAAAATCAGATTTTTTGAGTTTTGCCACTCTTGAAGTAAATCAGCGATATGTGGACTACTTTAGCTATATTAACAAAGTCTCAGAAATGTGCTATTATTGTCATAAGGTCCTAAGGTCACTAGATTTCAATTCATTGTGCTGTACTGCTATGGAAATATACACGTACATACACTGAAAAACAGAATTGGTAAAATCAACGAATTGCAATTCTATGATTAAAATTTCTTCAATTCAACTATTTATTTCTTTGAATCAAAGAAAAAGTTTGCAAAATCAAAGCCCTTTTTTCTTTGATTCTGCAAATTCAATTTATCTAATTTTACAACAAAAAATCAGGGAAGCTCCTGGTTCAAATCCCGGCGACGACATAATTTTTTATTTTATTTTTTTAATTTTTTAATTCAAAGGTATTTAAAAAACAAAAAGAAGTAGAGAACTGTATTTCTATAAATTGAAAATATCTTGAAAACTGCCTTTTATGTTAATAATAAAAAACGAGTCCGTTATTGTTTAATATAAATGACAGTTTCCAAGATATTTTCAATTTATACATATATAGTTCTCTACTTGTTTTTTTGTTTCTTAAATACTTTTAAATTAAAAAATAAAAAAATTAAAAAAATAAAAAACAAAATTATGTCGTCGCCGGGATTTGAACCAGGAGTTTCCCGGATTAGACAATGGTTGTTATGCAGTTTAACGACATCATTTAGTATGTCTTAAAAATGATGTCGGTACACCGAAAAAAAAGACCGTACTAAATTTGAAGAACTGCCTTCCTCCGATTTAGTGTAAAAATTTTCCTTAATCTAAGTTATTTTTCCTCATATTGATGAAAATATCGTCACATTTAGTAATTGAGTCCTTTGAAATGAGTTCATGTTTCATTAAAGCAAGTCAACGCTCTTCCTCAAACATAGAGTTTGCGGTTTTAGTAAAACTTTCCTTTGAAATAGTAAATTTTTCTTTGGGAAGAATTTTTGAGGACAACTTGTTCCTCATTTGAGTAAAAACTTCCTTAATCTAATGGAATGTTTTGTTTAAGGAAAATCGTACTCAGTTTTAGTTAGTTTCTTCAAAAAATTTACTATAACGTAGGAAAATTTTCCTTAATAAATGAGTGGCAACACTCGCTGCTTTGCTCGCTGAAATTAATATCTATTCTTCTCGTAAGTATTCTGTTTTTGCCTATATATTTATAGTTCTCTACTTGTTTTTTAAATAAAAAAATAAAAAAATTAAAAAAAAAAAATTTTGTCGTCGCCGGGATTTGAACCGAAGCTTCCCTGATCTGACAATGGTTGTTACATGCGCAGTTTAACAACATCATTTTAGTATGTTATAAAAATGCTGTCGGTGGCTGAGTTGGGTAAGATGAGCATCTTTGAACAGTGGCATGGCGCAGAACGAACACAGGTTCAATTCTCTGATCGAGTGACGACAGGTAAAAAAAAATGTAAGTTCTTTGGCGAATGTACTGATAATGCCCCAAATGTACCGAATGTACTGAAAACTTGTCGAATGTACTGACAACGATTTTTCAGGACGTAAATGTACCGAAAAAAGTACAAATGTACCGAAAATGCCATCACTGGTTGTTACATGCGCAGTTTAACAACATCATTTTAGTATGTTCGAAAAATGCTGTCGGTAGCTGAGTTGGGTAAGATGAGCAGTGGCATGGCGCAGAACACAGGTTCAATTTTCTGATCGGGTGACGACAGGTAAAAAAAAATGTAAGTTCTTCTTTGAAGTTTTAAAAACGTATTACAATTAAAATAAGAATGACTGACAATAAGTAACGAACAAATAAGAAAATAGAGGAAATAGAAAATTAACAAATGTTTTTTGAAATCAACGAATTTATTTTAAGTCAATTTCTTTCATTTAAGGATACCTTCGTCCTTAGAAAAAGTAAAATTTTCCTCAGTTTTATAACCTTGTCCTCACATTGAGTAAACTTTTCCTTATTTCAAAGCAGCAACATTTATTTGTACTAAGGAATCCAACTTACTTATTTTGAGGAACCCATGGCTTTAGCTCGTATTGAAGGACATTTTTTCCTTACATTTAGGCATTTTTCCTTAAACGGAGTAAGTTTTTTTTTCGGTGTAGCTGAGTTGGGTAAGATGAGCATCTTTGAACAGTGGCATGGCGCAGGACACCGGTTCAATTCTCTGATCGGGTGGCAGGTAAAAAAAAATTTAATTCCTCCTTTGAAGTTTTAAAAACATATTACAATTAATAAATTTGACAAGTAAATACCAACAAAAAACAACAGCATTAAGAGAAATAGATGGAAAGTAAAAAAAAATCAAAAAAGAAAAATGTTTTTTGCGAATTTATTCTAAGTTTCAACAAAAACCTTAGGAAAACTAAAAAATTTTTTTTGAAATCAACGAATTTATTTTAAGTTTCAACAAATCATCTTTTGTTATTTCAGAGAAACTGTTTCTATTACTGAAAATCATACAAAACATTCGTTGAAATCGGACCCGGATTGTTTGATATCATAAAATCGTTTTTCTGTGTGCTTAACCCTGCATTACTGTCGCCTTTTTCGTAACGCCATTACTAACGTGGGTGTAATCCACCCATACTTTAAAATGATCATATATCTAAAATTTGTTACTGAAATCATAAAATTTTATTTTTATAAGTAAAAACACTTATTTAACTATGTTATTCAAAAGTTTATTTTTTAATTTAAATAATTTCAGTTGAAAAATAAAAATTATATTATATCATTGCATTTTCCACATAAAAAAAAAGTAAGGGTTTCATATAAAATTATGGCAAAATTCCATTTAATACTCCAACGTCTTGAAAGTAGTCAATTATTAAAGTTGAGCTGACGAGTAAAAATAAATTATTTAATATTTTTTTAATTTTCAGTGCAAATTTTTCAAGTAAAATCTATTCAAAGTCCTCGCACTATTAAACATGAAAAATTCAATAATTTAAGTTAATTATTATATTTTAACTGAAATGATCTTACTTAAAAAATAAACTTTTGAGTTACATAGTAAATAAGTGTTTTTACTTATAAAAATAAGATTTTATGATTTAAGGACCTAATTTCATAAATTTGCTTATTTTAAAGTATGGGTGGATTACACCCCCGTCAGTAATGGCGTTACAAATGGCGTCAATAATCCAGGGTTGAATCTTGAAACAATAACGGCAACTTGGCCTGCTCTCTTTTGTAGTTGAACATTCTTTTGTAACCAAAAACTTTTTATACTGCGTAAATATTTTTTACTAAAAACACAATTTCATCTAAAAACCGTATACTGAGGTGGGTGTAGTACACTCAAAATAAGTGTCACGCGATTACACTTGTGGGTGTAAAACACCCAGACACTTTTTTAAATGATAAGTGTTTACACTTTAATCAGCTAAATACTTCTGAAACTTATTTTAAAATATATGGAAATATGTAAATTTAGAATAAATTTGGGGTACAGGTTCATTACACTTTGGTATCATAAAAATTTTGCCTAGTTTTTTCCACCCTGCGATAGTAATCCAGGGCAAAGGAAAATTTACAGGCTTTACAAATCCGAAGATATCAAAATTTTATTGATTTTTATAACAAAACAATATCTTCAAATATCAGAAAAATTGGTCAGGTCGTTTCGAGAACAAATTATTTGTTAAGCACATTGGTGTCATAACCGTTACTTCCTCTGAAAAAACAATTTGTTTGAATATATTAAACGCATATTTCATATAGAGCAATCAAATATTTATTTGAGAACATATTGTATTTGAATCAAATAGTGATAAGTGGTGGTTGAAGCATTTTATGTTTGACGCAATCAAGTAATTAATTTCTCTACAATATATGAAATATGCGTTTGTTATATTCAAACATATTGTTTTCTCAGTGAACATGTATCGAAAAATTTCCTTTTGACAAGATTTGAACCACTTTTTATTGTTTTAAAATTTTAACGACCATCTTCAATTTCGAAGAAATAATTTAATTGAAAGTTTTAAATTAACATTACTCGTTCAAATCTGAAAATCATATTTTTCGCCCAAAATAGCTCTTTTTGCTCAAATTCATTTATTTGATACATTAAAACGGTGAAAGGTGGGTCAAATCTTTAGGTATGGAGATTTTTCGGATTTCAAATCGATGTAATTTCATCTGCTCTACAACATTGGCCTTAACATAATTTTTTACTTATGGCTTACTTTCCGAGTTATTGAGCGAAACTTTTTTCGTCGGCCTTTCACAACCAGACCCACCACGATTCTGGCGACTGACGCTTATTTCCAATATCAACATTACTTAAATTAGCAATTAAAAAAAAAAACGAAGCGGGAGGAAATTACCTTCAAAAATGCAACGCTGCCTCCTGTACTAATATTGGGGCAAAGCTCCTCCCTTACAACAAAAGACGCAATTGTCTGCAGTAAGGACTGCGTAAAACGTAAGCGAGATTGTACAACGGAAAGTGAGCAGGCAAAGCCGCGGGAACAGCAAGTATATTTATAAAATGTAAAAAATTTATTTGCTTCAACTTTTAACTCAAACTATTTTGGTTAAATCTAAATTCTAATCATTTAAGACATTCAGCCTAACAAATCTTAAATTTCCGCCTATAATCCACTTAATTCGATAGAGCAAAAAATTTTGCTCCCCTCCAAAAAATTACTCCTTTTTAGCATCGCATGACATTTTTATGTTTTAATTAATTTGACATTTCTTGGCAAGCTTGGATAGCCACAACCACGTAGCCATCCATGTTGATGTTCATTACTGCCAAATTTGCTGGTGTTGCATTGTTTTCTTATTTTCTTGGTTTTTAGCGCATATCGCCCTTGCGTGCCCGTTACGCCAACGCAATGCTTAACCCAATTTCATTTTAAATTCCGTGTCATCGTCACCACACTTTTTAATACAAATTTAATATGGCCCCTTCAAAAAAAAAGAAAAATAAATTATGGCTTAACAATTTGGCGTTTCATTCTTCTGACATTCAGTGTTGGCTTTTCGAAAATGCATTATATCCAATCAAAAACACATTTCAAATACAGTGTCTTCAAAAAATGCTCGCACCACATAACTTTCGGCATCATCGTTTGCATTTTTATTTACTACACTTTTAAGCAGACGTTTTTATTGTTCGTATGCACGAGACATAAAAACGCAGCGTCATAAAACTTTGGATGTAAAAGAGGTATTTTGTTATACGCATAGTGCGAGTAGTATCATAAAGTAAGTCGCATAGAACAAAAATGATATAAAAAATATTTTATGGCTCATCAATGAATCGAAAGAGTTAATTTGATGGGGACACAATGACATTAAGTGAGTTTTAGCCAAGTGCGTGTGTATGTATGCCGATATGCTTCTGTAATGGGCGTATATTTGCCGCATACATAGTGCATATTGTGCTGAGACTGTTGGGAAAATTCTTGAGCTTATTAGTAATTTATTTATTGAATTGATGTTATGCATATTCAAAAATATTTAAATATCCAAGTGGTACATTTTGAACAAAAAAAAAAAAATCAGTGGTAAATATTAGCGCCTTTCACAGTGAGAAAATATTTTAAGTTTTTATGTTTTCGTAGCTATTATTGGAAATTATCAGATATCAGATGCTGTAAAATGTATCACAAAATATGTGGCTATAGTTAAACTAATTTGGCACAGAAAAAGATTTTCCCGCCAACTTCTTTCGCCGATAATATATTTATGTACCAAAAAATTATTAATTCATAATCAATTAGTTTTTGTTTAATTACACTGGTCAACACTAGTTTTGGTGCCGAGAAGCTGTACCGTTTTTTTTAACTAAGGATTTTACATTATTAACAAAAATTTTGATATCCTACGTGTAGTTTTCTAGATTTTGCCCTGTAAAAAAAAGAACAAATTTACATAAAAAACAACATTTTTTATATTATTATTTAAATTAAAACTTTCTTATGCGCTACTTTCGTAATTGAGGTGTAGTGGGACTATCACGTTACATCCCCCAGCAATAGTCAGCCATCATAAGCCGATCTCATCGGCCTTGGTATCTTTCTTCCATACTTCTTATGTCCCGGTGAAACCATTCTCTTTATTCTTCGCTATAACATCCAATATTGTCTGGGAATTGGTCAAGATGACTGTAAAGGACTTTGATAGACATATTACACCCTAAGTTCTTAAAGCTTTCTAGCATGTCATTTACAATTTTAGAGTAGTTACTTCACTTGTGATTTCCGAGAAAGTTTTCAGTAACTTCAACAAACGAAGTCTTGCTCTTGCTCGATAGAACGTCACTTTTGTACCTGACTCCAACAAGTTTTTTTCTTTTAATTTAAAAAACAAACCATCTGCAGTTTCTTTATGTAGTTCAAGATCCCTTATCAAGTCATTTAATTCTTCTTAGGTAAAAGGTTTTGGCTCCGTAGATGGTATTCCTTCGAAATCGTTGTGGCTACTCACTTCATTACTAATTTCTTCAAATCATGATTCACGAATAGAACAAAATGCTGGAACAGGTACTTCCTCTGAATATGGTAAGGTTCTTCTAGCAGAATCTAAGTCTGTATAGTCATTTTTATAACGTTAACATCAGCCAAATTAATACAGGAGAAGTAATAGTCTTCGACATGATCTTTCTGTACTATCCATTGCATTGGCACTCCGAACCACCATTGGCTTCTTTGACCACTGATACACTGTTTAAGTGTTCATAGCACATTTTACAAACAATTTGGGGTATCTACGGCTTGTATTCATACACAATTTAAGTAAGCAAAATAAGCACTTTTTATAAAATCTGTTATAGGTTTTCTGAAATATTTCATTGTGTATTCACCACAAATGTAACAAAACGCATTTGGATCATTGAGACAACTGCTTCGTGATGAAGACATGATATAAAATGCAATTTATTTATAGAAATTTATCCATAAAATAGCAAATCATGCATTCGGAAGTACTGATAACAGCGAATATTCAAAACTGACGGTTAATCAAAAATGATACGTAGGAAAAAAAAAATTAAAAATATTTTTAATGTTACCAGGGCACTCCTAATACAAAACTCCTAACGATATCTTGGCACCAAAAATTTTTCTTTGATTTGTTGACCTGTGTTATCAATTTATTTAAAAAATTTGCGAATTGAAGCAGATAATCAATTTATAACGAATATGTAAGTTCATTTCTTATTAATTCTTTTCATGCTTTATTGGCTACCTAATTTATCACATGCAAAATAACTCTTCTACACCTAATTGTGATATATTTGTGAACCCAATATAAGATCATCAATTTTTACTTTCAAACGAACAAAGACATCACAAAAGCTAAGAGGAAACCTGAAAGGGAAAGAAAAATTCCCAAGTCACAAATTTGCACATATTTGTAATGAACAACAACAACAAAAAACAGCCAATTGCCAACAAAATTAGTTTGTGAAAGACATAAAATAAGAAAAGAAGATTTTTGAGAAATTTACGCCTTCTAAAAAAAAATTATTGTAATAAATCAATAAAGACACAACAACAAAGCAAACTTTTGCAATGTTGCATGGAACCATAAACAAAACTCATCTAAATTGTTGCAGACCAACACGTTCGGGCAATCGAAAACTTTTTCCATTCACACTTCCCGGGTACACTTGTTACCATCACTGGTTATGATGGTGCTATATGCGCCAGGGTGGTGTATCGTCACCGCCAATATGCGAAGAAGTCAGTCCCTTAAGAGTCTGTTAAGAAGCTGTCACACATAATAACAATAAAGAATAAAAATGTATTATAATAAAAACTACAGAAGAAACAGAAAGAAAGATATATGAATTTAATTCATAAGCGAAATAGCACGCAATACACCGAAAAAAACAATTGATTCGATAATAAATTCTTAGACAATAAGATAGTATATTGTTGGTGATTTGAACAGTTTAAAGAAAGGAAATCCAGGTCATCAAATAAGAGCGAAACAAGTATTTTGTGTCGTTTTATGGCAACTGCGGGGCAGAAGCATAGCAAATTTTTCCGTCTTAGAAACATACCTTAAACTTCTTTAGTAGTCAAAAAGCCGATCTTTTTAAATTCTAGCATGTCTGCCGATATCAGTGATAGGGAGTATTGTTTATGCTATTCCACCCAGACTTTCTTTGAGTTTTGTGTTCATCTAATGTTAGTGTTTTTTAGTATATGAGGCGTCCTTTTGCAAAACCGGCCATGTCCCTTTTTCAAACTTTTGGAAAAACAACGAAAAACGTTTATCTTCATATCTTCTTGCAACAGTAACTGGCAAGTAGCAAGTGGGATTTGAAAACCTTCCTTATTCTGAGGAATTTTTGAAGTAATCGTCTACAAGTTGCTGAGTTTTAAAATGTTGCAAAGTCATTTAGATAACATGAATTTTAAAGTGCTGAGCCATCTGTGTTTAAGAAGACTGATCCTTAAAATTGTATAGCACTCTAACTTAATGAGCAAATGTTTATTTGACTTTTAGATACAACATTTCTGCAGACCCGAATGCTCCTTCTATGGCTATAGCTTCCACTTGAAAAACATTGCAACGGTGTGGTATCTTTGCAGGAATTCTTAGCTTCAGTACCTATTTAGTTTGGATTTATTTGAGTAGAAATTGAAACAATCCTTTTCAATTATTCTTTTATAACTAACCTTTTGTATTATTCTTAGTTTTCAAAAGAAAATAGGATAGACTTATAGGTACAAAATCCTTGGACTAATATTTGAGCCAGCCTTTGGAATAAAGATGACTTTGATCCGCCTCCAAGCTAAAATAAAGTCAGTTAGTAATTGAAGTTAAGTTTGAGCAACGTGGCAGTGTAGTGAATTGAGTTAAAGTTAAATGAAGATAAATGAAAACGAATTAAAGCCGAAAGAAAGACGAAGTGCATTTAGTGTGATATAAAGAGTGCATTTAGGGTGATATGAAGAGATATAAAAAGAAATGAATTTGAAGTGATTTTAAAGTTTAGTTCATAAAAAGTTCAAGGAAAGTTAAAGTAAAGTTGCACTGAAGAGTGAAGAAGTGAAGTTGAAGTACTATATATGAGTTGAGTTGATTTTTTTTATAGTAAGGTTAAGCTGAAGTGAAGTTGATGGGATGATTAAATAAAAATGAAGCGAAGTGAAGTAAAATAATTTAAAGTAAACTTAAATGAAATGAAACCCAAAGAACTAAAGTGAAACCTTTTTCCGTATTCTTTGAAATGTATTGGAGTAAAAAAAAGTAAAGCTAATTATGAATAGCTAAGTAAACTGAAGTATTGTATAGTATAGCAAAGTGAATTGTATTGAATTGAATTGAAATAAAATAAATATATAACTTTATTTCAATTTTAAATAATTTTATTAGTGTATTTCCAGCAGCATCCAGTATGACCAGATAACAGATGAAAAAAAATCAAACATAAATAAGGAAAGCGATGGAGACACCAGCTGCTGTCTGCTCGACTTCTGTCGTACTGACTAATAATCCATTCAGTTAAGTAGATTTATTGCCATATCATGCGAATAAAAGATTTACGTACACAATTTGAAGGTTGTGCTCACTCCGAAAGGGTAGGGTATGGCTGTCCCATTGTATATATATGATACAAAACATCAATTGCATATGAGAGCATGCATACGTATGTAAGTAAGTTTCCACATAATTTTATTGAAAAGTTTTATTTATTTGTATGTATGTATATAAATCTATACTTTGAATATCTTTTCGCATATTTGTGCGTATGATATTGACAATATGCGGCTATTTATAACAATCTGAAGTCATTTTTTTATCATTCATGCATATAGTTCAAGTGCTTCATGATTGTGCTGGTTTGACATAATTTTTGTTCGTATATATTTTGGTCTCATTTGGCATTGACATAAATTTTATGTTTATGTTTGGTGAACAATTCATTAAGTAGCCAACGTTAAAACGAACATTTCGAACTATAAAATTTTAATTACTTTTCATTAAAAATGCGAATGTTACAGCACTTCGTTTACAAATAAAAACAGATATGTAGATAATGGACTATTCTAAGTTTACGAACGATGTCCGTTTGCATTCTTGTTATATTTAAGATTTTTTTTTTCAAGTAATTAAAGTTTTACATTATATGTTACTAGATTAAAGATTTAAAATATCTAACATGACGCTTTAGAAACTGAAACACATAAGGTTTGGTCGATGGAAATTGCTCTTTTGAATAAATCTTGAAATATATTTCAACTTTCTAAAACTTTATTTGTTAGATCACAAGTTAGTCACATAAATCGGATTGAAGGGTTTATGATGAATCAAATCCTTTCAAAATGATAACTCTGTTAGCATGCTGCTAAACTGATATTTTAAAGGAAAACGAAGAAAAATTGTAGTGCTAAAAACAAGCGCCTGATAATTTCAACAGTAATCTATTACAGCATTTACTCATTTAAAGAGATAGAACAAAGTCTTCGGATTTTTCACAGAACTATTGGCAAATATTATGTAAGTTAATCTAAAACACCTTCCGAGCATTGTCAGTTGCCGCACAAAGCATCCAAGGATCATAATTATCGCAGAACATATCTGAAACACCATCTAAGTTACTGGTGAAGTCAACACATTAATAAAGTCTTGTGAGACAAGTAAATCAACGGCAACTCTTAATATATTATAAAGAGCGCAGGCCCGTGTGCAAGGGAGGATTTTTGGGGGTTTAAACCCCCAAATTTTTTTACATAGCCTTTTATAAGAGATGTTTGGCTGGCTCTAGGTCAACAAAATTTAGATATAACAACACAAAATTAATTTTTAAAAAATTTTTTATGTTTTTAAGTTATATTTTATTTCTTCAATATTTCGAGTTGATCTTGCAACTCATCATCAGGAAGCTGAATACAATGAAAACCAATAAAAATATTTAAATTAACAAACAATTACACAATATTTAACAATTTAAAAAATTAATTGTTACATTTCAATTTAAATTAACGTATTAATACAAACACGGAGTAAATACAACTATATCTTGTGGTTTCTCTTATTATAAGTTTTCCCTATACGACTAATGATGTGTCTGTAGCTGTGAGCGCAGTTATGTAAAAGAAATAACACATTTGAACATTTGAATTAATACATAACAAAGCGCATTTTATGTCCTTTCAAATGGTGTGCTATTCTAAGCTGGTTTTCTTGGATTTCCGGATTTTTTAAGGAAGAAAAGTGAACGTGCTCTTGAAATTTACTTGAAATATTGGATCGCTTGATTTTTTAATAAAATTTTTAGTTTTTTTGTGAAAAATACCACCGCAAATAAATGTGTTATTGTTTTTATTGTTGTTATTGTTGATACTGTTGCTGAAGTTGGTCTTTTGTTGTTGTTGGTGTTCTTGCTTTTGTTTTTCAACAAATCACAAAATTTCAAGTAAATTTCTAGAGCTCGTTCACTTTCTTTCCTTAAAAAATCCGGAAATCCAAGAAAACCAGCTTATAATAGCACACCATTTGAAAGGACATAAAATGCGCTTTGTTATGTATTAATTTAAATGATTACTAAATAAAAACTTTTCCAAAAAATAACGCTTTTTAATAAAATAAATTGACCAGAAACTTAAAAAAATTGTAATATCTCGAAAATTTTCAAAAACTATAGCTAAAATTTCAAACTTTTATAAGCTTATATTATAGTTGATTAAATTATCTTTCATACGACATCCATATTTTGAAAGTCCATCCAGGGGTTCCCAAATTATGAGAATGATTTCATTAAAAGCTATGTCCCCGATTTCTGATGGCTATATCTCCGAAAATAGATGCGTCACCCAACTTTTGATTCCATATTTGTGTTCAGTATTGAAAGCCTCGCAAGAAAGTAGGATTTTATTAAAATATGAACGCAACTCCCAAAGTAAACTTATGCCATAAAAATTGTCAAAATACTTATGCCCCCCACAAAATGGTTTTTTATCTTTTAAATATACTGCAGCACTTAAATCAACAAAAAAAAATACGCAGCTTTTTTGTTCTTTTTGACACCTAGCATGTGTTATTTCTTTTACATAAATATATAGTACCGCTAGCATTGACAGTTAGCCATTGCAGAAAGAACATTAAAACGCACATATTTGTCAAAATATATATGCCGACCACTGTAGGCTGCTGGCCATTACTTTTAGCGCCGTAAAAGCAGTCGATCAAAATAAAAACTTCAAAGTTAATTCCTGTTGGGCGACTTTCTGACATCAAATGCAATATGGTATGTCTGTTTGGTATGTTTTTAGATTTCTTTATATATAAAATTCAAAAAACTTAAGAACTTCAATAAGAATATGTAGTTAGTAACACGATAAACGGTGAAAAATTAAAAATTAATTAAGAAATAGATGCTAAAGCAAACACTTTAATCTCTGCAGCTATTGGACTACTATCTGCTTGCTGTCTGTTGGTTTCTTTGTGGCGGACCAGGCAAAAAACCGCGGAAGATAAATTTTCATTAGAAAACGATAAAAGTGAATGAAATGAAAACAGCGTGTAGTAAATGAAAAAAGGGAAAAATAAAAAAAGAAAAGTACAACAAAAAGTGGTAATAAAACATGACTGTAAATAGTCATGAAAAGCGTTGCTTCGAGTGAGGAAAAAAGTTTTTCGCGTACACACATACAGCTTGAACATAAAAAACCGGAAAACCCTTTTAAAAATTAAAAAAAAAAAACGCAAATAATAGAAAAATATAAAAATTCAAATCAAACGCGAACCCAACAAAATACCACAAAAGCAAAAGCGGCAACGCCAAAAGTCAGAAAATGTAAAAAATGTTTTACAACATTACATACAACGAAATTTTTGTGGGTATCTCCGCCTCCGGAAAACACCGAGTAAAATAATCAACATAGTGAACAATAAAACGAACGTCACATGAAAAACTCACAAAAATTCCTCACCCGCAAAGTGAAAAAAGTTAAAATGTGAAAAAATAAAAATCACTTTGAAATATTTTACAATAAGATTAGACTAATTCCGCATAGAGCCAGGACAGGCTGGCAGTCATCTTACGCCACCAAGGGACAATGCATTGAAATCAACACGGTATGTGTTGGCATAGGTTGGCCAATTCGCTTTATAAATTCATAAGTTATAATTTTTTGTACTGAGCCAAAAACGTGGTTGGTTAAATGACGGTGACCATAGAATGAATTTAACAGGAATTAAAATATAATAAAAAAAGGCCGCCTTTTGCCTTGGTCCTAGCAATTTTGGCCAAAAAGCTACCAACGTTGCGTTTGTTTACGTGCTATTGACCCTTACGGCTTTGTGCCCTGACATTTTTTAAAAATGTGTTTTAGCCTATATCCTAGTACTTATGTCCAGCAGCGCATTTCATAGCTGGATATATAACAAGAAATTCCATCAGCATTTTTTTCGTTTTTTTATATCAAACTTTTTAGACTTAAATATGTATGAGTGGACAAGAAAAAAATTAAAAATTTGAAAACAGCAGCTTGCTGCACTCAACCAAGCGTTAACACTTCTTATGGTGGCTCGTTGCTGAGCTTTTAGTGAAAAAAAAGTTATCCATAAATTCTTTCATGATTTACGACGCGTTCAAATTTTTGCTTAACTCATAATTCTATTTTTCTTTTAATTTTTATATAATTTTTTTTCCTCTGTAAGATGATTTAATGACAATATCATAGCAAAAATCTGTTTGTCATACGCTAGAGTGCGCAGATTTATGATTGTTGTTTACTGTTTGGTCAACAGATGGTGCGCGTATTTAAGCGCGTTCGCATTAAAACAACTTTTTTCGTATTCAATTAATTAAGTTATCTTTTTTATTTGGTACTCATGTATGAAGTTAAGACACAATATACATATGTCGTGCAATTGCATAAAAGAAACCAACATTCATATATTTGTTTATAACAATAACAGTGTCACATGAAAAAAATATCATTATAACATTTATAGAAAGTTGCCTTATCTACAACTTACATATATATGAAACAACATAATATCCTACCATTCGGGAAGTGATATATCACGTTTCGACTATAAATCTTGAATGAAAACAGTTGAACAAATCTATTTCTTTTTTTAGTATATAATTTTATCTTCAATATGTTTCTGACCCGCTAATCGGAAACAAGCAAAAAAAAAAACTAAAATATATGAATTTATCCATACGCGACGCATATTTCTATATTTATGAGACCTTTTATTAAAACACTATTTCATTTGATAATTGGGTATAGAAATCTTGCGACTTGACAGTTTTGTTACTATGAGTTACTTGCATTTTCGAATTCTACGGTATGGTATGAAAGAATATCATCGGTTTAAAATGGAAGATTATATATGTATTAGCAAACCAAATGTGAGGGTTGTGCTAAGTGTACAAGTGAAATTTTAAGTCTAAATCGAGTCAAGTCCAGAAATGAGGATAAAGGGACTTAGTTCATGTTTGTTCTCATTCACTTTTCTTTAATCGAAAAGATCTGTATGCTGATACTTAAAGAACCAATCGTTAACACAGGCATAGTCATCTACTTGCTTTGTTAACCACCCCTGCGCCTCGCTCGTTGGATGTGGCTTCGTCAAAGCCCTTTCCGCACGTCACTCAAAATTTTTGTTATCTTCTTACTTTTGTTTTGATTTCTTTATTCTTGACTTGAACCCCTTTATACTAAAAATATGCAACGGAATTTTTTTCTTCTTATATTTGCTTTGTAATTTTACATATTTTCATTCATTAAGGGAAAATTTTGTGACACCGAAAACCATTTTATATAATAGAGAGGAATAACTTCTGACCCAAAAAAAAATTTTTAATTAGCCCAGTATAGCATGTCACCGAGCACGTTTAAATCTTTGTCTACTCATAAGTTAGACCTACAGAAAATATGTTATTGGCTTTTTTGTTGAAAGAACTGTACTTATTTAGTAAGTACAGTATTTATTTTCAGCTTCCCGTACTTATTTTTCAAACTGTACTTAATTTGTACTTATTTTTCAAAGCGTACTTACCCGACCATATCACAATACCCGAAGTTACTCTACAATTCAATAAAAAAATTTCGACATAAAAACAATAGCTCGGAATTATACTTATTTGTTCTTATTTTCAACTATTTTGATTTCAGGCAAATGCACTTATTTCTTTAAACTCAAAGTTGGTATGCTTATATATACTCATTTTATCCCAACGTTAACAAACAGTATAGCGTGATAACGATGAAATCGATTGATATATCTGTTACATTTTCTACGAACCTCAAGTTTCTATTGTCAATACTCCTCGATACGAGCTGTCAGCACTCTATCGGTATATTCCAAGTTTATTAAATTGAGGAACTCGGCACAGTTATGTTGTCGTTAAATTTTTTTTTAAGAAAATGTACACTGACAATTTTCCATGCACGATTTTTCCACAGAAACTGTTTTTTTTTAATGTGTATTTTATTTTAAATGCTAATAAAACAAAGCACAAATAAAATGTTAAAGCATTTTTACTGTAAGTTTTCGAGTAGAAAACTATAAAAAAAAACTAAAGCGAGAAGCTTACAAGCAAATTTATGAAATGAACAGTTTACTACGCAGTCAAATAATTTTTCCCTATATAATCCAGACCAGTAATTTAATTTTTGAGAATAACTTTGGCATAATTTTGATAACTTTGGCTAACAAATATACAATTGAGTCGCACACGACCGTTCCAACCAAATACATACGTAAAAAAATAAGCAAACTAATTTCATGGTCACATTTTAGAAACTAAAAGAGATTAAATTATTTAAACATTAGTATATTGTGGAGAAAATTCGCTATAGATTGAAGCGATTACTTTAAGCTCCATTATGGTTGTGTGAAATGTGGCTAATCATGAATTTACAAACACACATACAATGCATGTCCCTTTACGCATACAAATTTCGAGGGTTGCCTTTTAAATTGCTTGATAATGCCCCACAAATGAAGTTGCTACTTCGTCCTTTTTTTTTTTAGAAAATTTTAAAGACAAATTGGAAATGTTGGCAAATTTCATGAGATTATATATGCAAATGGGTAGTTGGGCTTTTGAGGGTTACACACACATTACCTATTGAATGATGTGCGTATGTATGGGTAAACGTTTTTTAGGTTGTTATGTAGCTAGTATTGGATTTCTAAGGTTTGACATTAAATGTATCTTCTATGTATCTAATTTGAATCAATATTTGCATTTATTCAATGGCTTACGATGCTGTGCCAGTGTAATCGTTATGCTTGCCAAGATATTGTATGTACGTTGTGATTAACTCTGACTGGTTGTATCAATTTAACTTGATGGCTGGGATAAAGCAACGATTTGTTTGACATTTAGAACCTAACGAGTAGGGTAATAGTAGTAGCAGTAGCAACATATTCTTACAAAATTGGAGATTTTAAAAGCATAGAAGACGGGCATGTGCAACCCAGA
Source organism: Meiosimyza platycephala (assembly GCA_963662105.1). NCBI lineage: Eukaryota > Metazoa > Arthropoda > Insecta > Diptera > Lauxaniidae > Meiosimyza > Meiosimyza platycephala. The sequence continues at coordinate 28,417,917 of OY759210.1, read as the reverse complement.
AATTGAATGCGAACATTATATACTGTGGAAATGATTTATTACAAAGGTGATAGGTTAAATAAATAACAAATTTGAAAGCTTAATTTGAATGGGTTCAATGGGACTGAAGAGAAAATATTTTAATGAGGTGATATTGGAGTATGAATTATTTCGTATTATTATTTTATATATGTACTTCTGATTATTATTTTTTTTAAAGAGTCGTTGGGTTTGGTTTGTCAAAAGGAAAATCACTTCGCACTTTAAAATTAATAATTTAACTTACCAAACTAATTTAATTTACGGAGCAATAGAATTTTTTGAACAACTCTTACCTAGAAAAATAAAAGAAAATATTATTAGATTAGATTATATGTACATATATGCGGGCAAGTAAAGAAAAAAAATACAAAAAAAAATTTTAACTAACTATACGAAAGTTGATAAACGAATAAGGAGTATGAAATGATTTGGAAAGCAGTTCTAACATTCGCGTAGCAGTTTATGCCAGAAACTTATTTGTATATTTATGGCTTATTTTTGACGTTCTTTCATTGTTCATTCCACATACATAAATGGAGGCAACTAATAACCTCGCTTAATATGCTTACAACAACACAAATATTTTTAAGAGTGTATGTAGTCAAGTAAAAAAAAACTTTTTTAAATGAAGCAGAACATTTTAATCGATCACTGCTTATTTCCCAAATTAGATTCGACGGCTTACTCAAATTACCTATAATCTTGGCAAATGCTTCTGTAACTTTAATAATATTTTCCCTGATTTATATTATGTTAAAGATACTTAATAACAAAGTCATGATTCTTCGACATAATATAGTACATTTCCAAGGAGCAAAGTTATCTCGTAAGTTGAAACCATTCTTAGTATTCAATATGAGTTTTCATAGTTAGTCTTTTAAACGTTTGCAATACGTTAAAAAAGTTTATTTTTCAGTTTCCCTCACATTTCACTTTAAATGTCTGCTGCATGATCGCTTTACTATGCAATTACTCACCATCAATACAACTTTTGCTTATCATTTTGAAATTTGCCTCAGAACGTAAGAGAAAAAAGTTATTACTTTTTGCACTTTAAAGATATAAAATATTTAAATTTACTCACAACATAAATAAGCTAAAAAAGGAAACAGTATAAAAACATTCAACATTCAACGTCTAACTACAATGAATTACGAGTGATGCACTTCATATAACGCACGTAACATATAACGCGCAAGCAGCAGGCAATAGCATGGAAATGCGGCTGCAATTCGTTTCAAACGCAAAATCATCCGTTCGTTGTCTGTCTGTCTGTCTGTCTGTCGGTATGGCTGTTTGTTGGTTTCGTGCAAAGGCTGCAGCTACTGCTCTGCCCCTTAAACCTGTAACAGGTGTTGCCACACTGAAGTGCACTACTTAGCTGCACACACTTGATGCTCCTGTTGCTGCATACTTTCGCTTATTTTCTGGATCTGGCGTTGAGCGAAAGAATCAAAAGCAGATGCAGCACCTTTTTCATAATGCGCATTTTGTACATTTTTTTTATTTTACATTGAAGTTTGGCATTTTTTGTGTGTATTTTTTACACTTCTTACTGCATTAATGCAACAGCATAATTTTTTCGTGTTGCTAAGAGTGTTAAAACATATCGATGTCAAGAAATACTGCCTGTAATTTTTGATTTTGAGCTTCCTCAGTTAAAGGTGTTTATTGTTATTTATATGTTTTGATATGAAAATCAATATCCTAAACTTTTAATAGTAGGCAATATTTCAAAGGAAAGATGTTTTTTATTTAGTGCTTTAAGACTAACGACAATGGGTTTCCCTATTCTCTCCAAAAAGTCATAAGTTTTAAACTGGCAAGATATTTCATAATTTGGAAAAGCGTGTGCCATAGAAAACGTTTTTTATGCATGTCAATCCTCATGATATTATACGAAATTAAACGATGTTTCGATTATTATTTGTTTATATGTAACATTAAATTAAAATCTGTATTAAATGACCTGGGGGTTGTTCATATATTACGAAAAACTCTTAGGGGGAATCTCGAGAAAAGTGACAGTCTGTGACAGAACGAAAAACAGCGTAACGTAATAAATAAACAGCCCCATAGCTAATCGATAGTTAGTAAATAAAAAATTCAGATCTTTAGTTTTGGCTCTCTTGACAAATTTGGCCTGGGTAGACAAGGTCCCTTTTTCCATGAGTAATCGTAAGCGCAGTACTGATGACGCTTAGTAATACTGGACGCTAGGCAAAGGATATACAGATATATTTTGTTCAATATATAATAAATAACATATCATATTTGAGACCATCGACTACCAACGAAATTTAGTAGTTCTTTCCAACATTTAAATAATGTGAACTCAACTGATAGATATAATATAGTGTTCGGAGATTCCAAAAACATGCTCTGCAAAATCGTATCTAATTACTTACTCGTTTTATGGCAATTTTAAGGTAAACGCTTTTACCGATAATTTTAATAAAATTATGAACCGAACCGTGTAGTTTTTGATGCTTTTAAGACAAAGTGAAATTTTAAAATAAATAAAAAAAAAGTAAGGTATCTCTTCTGCTCCCAGAGATGACAAAAAATCAGAAAATACATTACCACTAAACAACGGTAGCCTTTTTGAAAATTTTCTTATCATGACAAATAATAATAAGAATATATTCAAGATTTAAAAAATAATCACTTTTGCGTGTCCTCAACCAACAATTTAGACTTAATATAGAAGTCAATATATATATTTATATATACCTAGAGTTAATGGTATTCTTTGATCATCAAATTATGTTTAAATTTCGGAAACATAATTTTGAAAAAAATTCATTAAAATGCTGGCTGAACTTTTTTGTGATAAGATTTCTTAAAAGGACCGCGAAGTTTTGCAAAACAGTTGAAATGAAAAAAATAACGTTTGGATTTATTTAATGCTAATGACGGCGAACTTTAAGTTTACTCAAAAGTTAGAGAAGCTGGCTAAGTATTAAGTTTTGTTCTTATTGTCATAAATGAAATAGGTACCATAATGAATATCGATATTGATTTCACCAGGCATTCTTTATTAATGTTACTGCCAAAGCGAAATATGTCTGCCGTGGCAATAGCATCAGCAGCACTTAGACTGATTTTATAAGAAATGCAAACAGAAAATGGAAAACTCAAAAGAAAATGTCAATTTGGAATATTATATTATTTGTGCTGATAAAAGCAAGAGAACTTTTTTTCTATTTAAAATACAACTTAATGCAATATTTTAAAGTAATGAAAACATTCATAGATTTAATAGCATTTTACATAAAAAGTATTTTATAAAAATAATCCCAGCAGTGAGTAAGTTAGTCAGTCAGTCGTCATATGCCGGAAAACGTTTTTTTTTTCAACTTTTTACACCTACCGCTTACGAATGTTCAGAACTGACAACGATCCTTGTGGAATGTCTCACTTTTATTTTTATTCTTTTTGTGTTTTTAAGTCTTAAATTTTACACATTTTTAGCAATTTCCCTTAGTCATTCATTCATGTCTTGACTTTAATTTTAATCCTTCTGGGAGCAACGTGCATTACACACCCAATGCTCTTGGAAGTTACATCACAATCACAAACAAAGTGGAACTACTTGAGTATTGTACAGTAGGACGAAGTCATTTTAATAATAAAATTCAATCAATTTTTTTAATATCTTTGAGGTAGAAATATTTGCTACCTAATTTGCTTGGATGATACTCGTAAGCTCTAAGCAATTGCTATCTTAAAGCTGCTGAACACAAAGTGCGATAGAAAAGTTGGAGCTTAAATATTTTTTTTTCAAAGTTCTGTACATTTTTTGTTTGAAATGTACTTATACCACTGTTTTACTGTACGAAAGTATTTCTCGTGTGTCCGAATGACAGACTGGCTATGTGAATGACTGACGGTTGGACTCTGTGGAACGTGCCACTTGTGAACAAAGATAATCTGTTCTGTACAAATGAGAAAAACGTAGTATAACAATAAAAACTTTAAGGATATTAACATGTAGTAGAAACGAAAAGTGTCAAAATAACAGACGGTGTTGCATGCAGCGAGCAGACTTTTTCGGTTACCACTTGCATTCGATAGGGTACATATCTTTCTTTCTTTGCTTGAAATCTTTCTTCTACGATTGTTTGAATACAAAAAAGTAATAAAGGTACTTATGATATAAAGAAAAGTATTTCCTTAAAAAGATATTAAAAGAGATACATAGATAATTTCAGTGAAAGTAAGTACTTCAATTGAATAAATGAAATTTCAAGCTGAGATATTATACCTGTACAGTAATTGAGGGAATATTTGCAGAGAGATATTTTAGCGTCTTATTGAATCACTTTTGTATCTCAAATATACATGAATTTATAAATTTGAAGAAAATTCGACATTAAATAAAGCGCTTTCCATCATAAGTCTGAGACTGTTTTGCCTATGAGCAAGTGCGCTTTGAAAAATAATATCCTTATTCTCTTAAAAAGCTTAGAATTTTCTTTCATCCTGCAATGGGCTTAAAAATAACCTTTCACATGAACAATTCTTGAAATCCTAGAAATTTCGAATAAGAATAATTTCGAATGGACTAAAAAGAAATTAAAGCTCGAATCCAATTCATATTATTTATATTTTGTGCAAGGAATTCTAAGAAGACGTGTTCTAGTTTTGCTCTTAACATTTAACTGAAGAAAATAAATTATTTTTTTGAACTTTCAGATAAAAATGCACAATAGAAACTGTTTTGCATATTTGCATATGTTTGCAATAAAATAAATAAATATTACATAAAGTATAAATATAGTAAACAAAATATATATATATTGTCTTTTGTATATTTTACAATGCATAAAATAACTAAAAATATTGTAAGCGCCTACAAGAACAACTGTGTTTGAGAGGCACGCTAACTTGAATACTTCTTTTGTTATTATACTGTAACAATATATGCACTTGAATGTACTTTGTTAAAATTGTAAGATCATAATTACGTTATCATCTCTTTTTTTAAGGCTATTACACATAAGGTCATATTTTATTACAGAATTAACAACAATGAGTGAGGCGGTGGCAAAATTCCACTGACAGCGTCCTGTTTGAACTTTATTAATTACAATTGATGTAAAAATATATTTACTAATTAGGACCCAAAAAACTTGAATCCGTTGTCCAAAATGTTGTACCACTTTTGGTTTCGTCAGGTGAGACTGTTCGAAAAGTCGAACAATGGCGGTTGGGCACAATTCAGCTTAATTTAATAAAAACAATAAATGCAAATGTACTTGACACTTTTTGCACATTCGCTGTGTATGCTTATGGCATACTTTGCAACGTCTGGCTTTCCGCTCGAGCTACGCAATTATTTGGTGATTTCCCGTAACACGGAGAAATGAATGGCATTATCGTGAAGCTAAATGCCCCCTATGAAACTATTATAATTGTGAATAAAAGCCAATAAATAGATAGAAAAAACATTTTTTTGACAGAAAATATGATAATATGAGTGAAAAATTTTCCAACAGATCGCTACAAACACAAATTTTGTAGTGAGCTGTGTTTCTACCAACCGCCATTGTTCGACTTTTCGAACAGTCACTTTTGCGAGTCCGCCAATGTTTCCTAGTAGAAACAGATCTTGTGTAAAGTCACTTTTTGACTATATTCGATCTTTATCTACAGAAAAAATTTACTTTTGGAAATGAATTATTTTTAATTATATATTACTTAACTTACTAAAAATTGGTCTGCCAATAAGGTATTTTTCAACCATTAGCTGTAGCCCACCACGGAGAAGGGGCGTGGCCAATATATTTTTCTCAAAAATGCAATTTAATTTACTATAATACACTGTATACCATTTACCTACTTTTATGCATTGACATAGAACAAAAATTCGGTGAAAATGAGCAAATTTGCTGTTCGAAAACTCGAATAGCGGCAGAAAATGGGTTAAGTTAAGTTTTTGTATTTTCTTCTGAACATTGCAAACGTAAGTTGGAGATTAAGTTCGGTTGACCTCTTTCGTTCGATTAGTCTTTGGATTCTGATCCTTGTGAATATCATAAATCGGGTGTCAAAGTCTAAATGATCTTCAAAATAAGGGTTCGGTTTTTTATTCTTAAAAACAATTGGATTGTTGTATTACATTCTTTAAAGACTGGAACTTTATGAGACAAAAAAAAAACAATTAATTAATTTAATAAGCTAGAACTGAGCCCAATATAATTCAAAAATAATGAGTGTTTCTATTGAAATTTTGCAAATGCTTTTTATTTCGTAAAATTTTCAAAAAGATTTAAAAGAATATCTTCAGGATTCGAATATTAATAGTCAATTTCTACTATATGAATAAAACTTAAATAACATAAAACTTTGCGCTACAAAAGAAGAATTTAAGATAACTACTTCATATATCAAAACATTTTCACTTAATTACCGCAAAAACGGCTATGCCGTGCCTAATGGCCATGCGGTACGCGTAAAATTTCACACAAAATTTTAAAACTGGCAATTAACACTGTTGGAAACGTTTGGAGAACGCGTGCGTTAACGCATCTCATTAGACGACGATGGCGTGATGGCAATGGCGATGACGATAATGATGACGGCGACCACGACCACTGCTGCTCCTAAGGCTATGGCTAAAGCAACATTGTACTAGTTAGTATAAACAGGAAATCTTTGCGCGAACATTTGCAAAATTATTATTGCTGATTATTGTTGTTCTTGGTTTTGTTGCTACTTGACTTTGTATGCGTCGACTTTGCGTCAGAGTGAAAACAATTAACTAGTAGTGGTACACCAACTAGCGTCTAGTTTGCCACCCCCCTTTATGCTTCAGCAATGAACAGCGCAAAAAACAGGCTGACTTTGTTGACGTCATTTTTTTTATTTTAGCCATAGCTGTGTACAGTGGATCTTGTGACTAAAACTAAGAGATTTTGAACAACATATCATATTTGTGAATCTTTTGAAATTATGCAGGGTAACATTTTTTAATTACAAGCAAATATTATCAATCGTGAAAGTACGGATTTCAGCAAAGCATTTTATTATTCGCTAAATGACAGAGTTTGGCAAACCTTTCGAGACTCTAAGCATAAAACTAATAAATAAAGGCTGAATTAAAGTTCAAAATTTTCTACGGATAGACCTAGAAATATTTTGGCATCACTGTGCAGGATGATTTCCTAAGAGGTTACTCATGTCTAATTGTTCTCAAATGTTTGCTATGAATAAATGCAGCACGGGCGCTTTGCTTTCACCATCAAAATGTTTGAGTGAAGCATGTAGTTATGTTTAGTCAACATAATTCCAAAAAACTGAGGCCAAATATCTAGCGCCAAGTTACAAGCCATTGGAGTGGCATTTAAATAAAAGTGGCAAAAGCAAAATCAACATTTCATTGCATCGACGTGTTGATTGAAGCAATTAGTAGCACTGCTCAAATGGGGCATGTTGGCGGCGGCACCAACTCATTGCTGCTGTGTCGACTAGTGTAATTGTTCACTAGCCACAAGTGTGACATGTTGAAGAAATTGCTGCCGACTAAATAAAATTGGAAAGAACAGAATTTCATATAATTGCTTTCAACATGTAGTTTTTATACTGTATGTATAGTATGTATGTATAGATACTGTAGACAAATGAGGAAGTTGATAATCGAAGAAGAAGTATTAATTTTTGACAAAAAACTTTTAGCAATCGGAGAAAAAGAAGTAATTATCGATGGTATTAGTGGATGAAGAAGTTCTTGGAAAAAATAATCAAAGAAAAGGCTTGGTAACCTACTACTACTACGACTTTCAAAATTTAGAGGAATGACAAGTCTATTGTGACCTTTGCCGTAAAAATATAAATATTTCAAAAAGAAGCAGAGATTTTCGAAAATGTAGTAGCTCTAAAAATTCTGGTAAAAATATTTACAGAGTACACTTACAACTACGCCAAAAGTGTTGAGCGCTTTTTTGTCAAGGTAGCGGTGACTTTTGTCTAGGAGTGCCGGCATTCGCAAAGGATGTGCTGCTGAAAATCGTCGCTGCATATACAATAATATCGGTGGAATAAACCGAGCCTTTCAGCTAACATTCCAATAGCAATATTACATAAGAAGCTCTCGAGGTGGCGTTCTGTTCACAACCATATCCTATAATGCCGCCTTTGATATTCTTAGTGAAAGTTTGTCGGGTCGAATATTGTTTTTCATGACATAATTATCAGATAATATGTACTTAGAAGTATACAGAATTTTAAAATAAAATGCAATAAAATTATATATTTATCAAAATTTATTTTGTCATCTTTAAAATACTACGTCAGCGCACAGTGGTCTCACATGAAGTTTTTTGGTTAAAAAATTGCTAGGGTGCATAGATCTTATCGAAATGAAAGCAAATTTCAACAAATCCTCCGATTCCAATTTAAAAAAAATTGTTTTCAGAGAGGCAAAAAATTATTCTTAAGTTAAAAAAATAAAAAAATACAAATTTTTATCAAAATTCAGGCTCCGACGATTTTGCCACCTCCAATCGGTTGTGCGCCCTCAAAGGTACGCTACTGGACACGAATATATTTTGAGGCTATGTCCGCTTTTCAAAATTATTCAGATAACTACCGTGCTCATCCTAAACCTATCAGAAAAGATAGCATAAAATGTTTGACTTGAGGCCTTGAGAGACTGAAATCATCCAAAAATTGCTCAATGAAAAATTTGGAAATGACTTTTTTTCAAAAAGACTGATTCATTTAAACATTGAATTATTAATATTCCGTCAATATTCATATAACCGAACACTATTTCTATATCTAGTAGTTGACTAGTACAAAATCCTTATAGCAAAAAGATATCTCTTTCAAACGAACCATCTATTTCTAAGAAGTATATTCATATATATGTATTACACAAAGAAGTAATTTTACTCAAAGCAGGACACTCGAATAAGGTGCAACACTAGAAATTAGTAATAGTAAATGCGGAAGTATTAATTTTAGAATATGATGAAGATATACTAGAATTTTTTTTATTCATTTCAAATATTAGCAGCTATTCAAGGAAAAGAATCACAAATTAAAAAAGGGCGCAAAGGAGAACCAGAAGTGCTACAGAATACTTGTGTCCAAAGAAGATTAAGTATTATTCAGAGCTGAAAAACTAGTCCTCAGAGAACTTCTGTTACAAAATGGAAATTCATAGACCATAAAAGAAAATAATGTAAAGGTAGTTAAGGCAATACTAGAAAAAGGAGTACGAAATCGAAGCCGAAATATCGCTGGAAACAATAGTTATACAAATAACTTCGACAGAAACTTATTCTGCAATTAAAAGTTAAACTTCTCTAATGCTATATAAGTCCTGGTTAATAGATGGACCACTAACCAAACAATTCCATATATTTATTTCTCGATTGCTGCACGCATATGCTAAAGTCTTCAGTTGAAGCGGTATTACTTGAAAACCATTGCTGTCCCTAAAAGGTGCTACATTCGTTGTTGCCTTGTTATTATTATAGTTGTCATGTTCGATGACTGCTTGGCGTTGCCACTAATTTAATCATCCCATTTTTAGTTCATGTCTGACGCGAACGCCTATAAAATTAATGTCGCACTTCTTCTTCTTATGATGCATCTGCTGTTGACTTCGTCTACCAAGTGTTTTGTTTCTCCTTTTACAAAATATTTCCATTTCGTTTACTCACTTAATCTTGCTTCCTTAACTTAATGAATTTTGTCAGTAAGGCTGTTCTTCCATCCGTTTGTTCGTCCGTTTGTCTGTCCATGCGTCACTTGGCTTATAATAAACCATTTATAGTTGTGCTGAATTGAACCATGGCGCATAAAAATGATTTTTTTTTTATTTTCTTGTGCCTGAACAAAATAGTTAACATCAGTTTTATGAACTTCTTGAGTAAAAATAGCGCTTGTCCGCATTGTGAAAGAGTTTTGAATTTTGTTATTACAGTGAAATATTCACTTGGAAGAAACATTTACGAACTTGAGGTTAAGCTCTTTTTTTATATTGTTTCTGAGATTTTGCTTTCTAAGCGAAATAAGATTATGTAAAATGGATAATCAAAAAGATTTATTTTATTCCTACGGAGTTAGGTTCACTCTTTGTCTGTCGAAAATGAATAAAATTTGTCTAATATTCTGAAAGAGTACTAGTCGTTTTCATTTTGACTGACCTGCCAGGTAATTTGATTTGGCCAAGCCTATTTCATATACCCACTATTCAGAGGCGCACCGTGCATATTTGGCCCCCGGGACGAAAAGTTGCAATGCAATGAGATTTCCACCACCGTGCCTTGCGTCCGCACCTCTATCCCCCCTAGGTACGCTACTGCTACTATCTTCAACAAATAAGCTCAACTTTTTCTCTTAGTGTATAATAATATTTGTAAAATTTTTTCACTTTCGCTGTTGTCTGCAAAAATTTGCTACTTAAAGACTAATTGATTGATGATATGCGATAAAATGTTGACTGTAATTTTTTCGTTCACGCCTCATATAAACTCAGAGTTATAACCAAAAAGTGACATAAAAGATATTGACTATAAAGTCGTGCAGAAAATATTTCTTAAGAAACATGAAATACAGGAACACAGAACAGAAGGAATAAAGGCACACAAAACATTAAATTTTCAAAACAAAGTAATTAAAAACAGATGAGCCAAAAACGCAATTAAAAATAGAGGATATTACAAGTGAATTTCAAAAAACTTACATAGATGAAATTCCACGAATGCCAAAGAAAAAGTTTGCAATAACATCAAAAAAGTACTTTAAAGTTTTCATTAAAAATTGTCTCATTCAAGTTAAGCTGCTGCACATGATGACAATTCCTTAAATGTCAATACTATAAGAAAACGTGTTTCTAGAAAAGTTGTGGAAAAAGTCAAGGTTTTGCGGAAATGTAAAAGTTTTTGCCACATTTGCCATATGAGTTCTTAAATGGCAATACGTGTAGTTGTTGATGGTGACACTGCAACATATTGTTGATTATTGCAACATATTTTTTATCAAATGCAACAGCACTTGTTGGCAGCTGTTACTTTTTCTGCTTAAAAGAGTGGCAAATCAAAGGTTATTACCTGAAGTTTTCATGGCATGACGCTTAATAATATAACGAAAGTATGTACAAATCCGTCATATGATAGCGAATGTGAGTTAACTGAAATGATTTACATTGGAAAAGCTTATTTTGATTAAAGGATTATTAGTTTTTGAGAAAGAAATAGCACCACTTAAGAATTATAAAACAGCACTTGATGAAGAAATGTAACCATTAGTTATAATCGCTGTATCACACCTAGTATTAATAAGATCTTCATTCTAATTTGTTTCAAAATTCATAGTAAAACTCTTTTAAGTGCTGATATTCAAAATTTCATACATAAGCACTTCTAAGATACTAATATTTTGGACTCTTTAAAATTTGTCTTTTGAGCTACAAGAAAAATTGCCTTTTTGACGTTTTCCCAATAACCTATTTAACTGCACTTTAAGAAGCTCTTTAGTGGCGCTCTCCATTGACTTCTTTTCAGCAAACATCACAAAAATTCTTTTTGATTCAAAGTTAATGACATGTGGGTGAAACTTTCCATAGCTTATGCTGTTCTTACTTCTGCATCCAATCAATATTTATTCATCACCGGTGGAAATCTTTTTTATGACTTGGCATTATAACCAATGAAATACGGTTTTTGCACATTAACTGCTTCTTCCGCAAAACCATATCCCAATAAAAGTCCAAAGAAATCATGAAGGCATAAAAAGTAAAATCAACAAGCAAGAAAATATAATCAAAGAGAAGCAGAATAAAGAAAAATAAATGCACAAAATGGTAGCAAAGTTTATACTAGAAATTTCTTATAAAGCTGACGTGGGAGCTAAAACGAAAGTATGTAACAACAAGAAAACCGCAATGTATCCTGGCAACACCTTAGCAATGAGAATTTTAAGTGCAAAAAAACATACAAAGGCACATTGCACCTCCTTCTCTCTATGAACAAACTCACTTGTGAGATAGTAATTATGATATATTGTATATCGATACTGGCTAACACTATTGAAGTGAATATAACATTTCGAAAGCAAATTATATGATACCATACCCAAAATTTTCGAATAATAAGCAAATATAGTCGTTTCTACGCCAATGTTTCCAAAGTGTTATGAGCAATGCTTCGGTGATCTTGGCACCGGATATTTTAGGTATGTCTTACAGTCTGAAGAAGGTTAAGCTAGAATAAGATCGCATTTTTGAACAATTCAATATTCTAACTTTTATACATAAATGCCAAGACCATTTTTAAAAATATTTATAACCACATTAAATCTCACGCTTTTCGAAATAACTAAATTTTTCCAAGAATAAAAGAATTATTAGTTCCCTGTGTCTGAAATTTTTACTGTCAATCTGACTAAACAAACTGAAGCACGATGATTTCTACAACGATTGATGATGAATCAATCGTTCAGAGAAAATTGATCTTTAGCGAAAAATTAAAGATCAACACTGCAGCTACTACAAAATCTTATACTTGCGGTGAATTACAGATGATCGTCATATGGTATTTTCAAAACATTCAGGTGACTGAGCTGCAGAATGTCAGATGGTTTTTCGGAACTCGCATTAGACCGATTGGCGAAGTAAACAATACCACTAAAGTAGTCGAATTGAAGGAAATATTTAGCTCATAATCAATTCGTTAGTACGTCTCAGTATGATACCACTACAGTTCAGGGAAGACTGAAGATCGTATCGCTAAATGAAGCTGATTGTACAGTCGCTAAGAAAGTATGAATGCAACACGTACACCGAAAAAAAAACTTACTCCGTTTAAGGAAAAATACCTAAATGTAAGGAAAAAGTGTCCTTCAATACGAGCTAAAGCCATGGGTTCCTCAAAATAAGTAAGTTGGATTCCTTAGGACAAGTAAATAAATGTTGCTGCTTTGAAATAAGGAAAAGTTTACTCAATGTGAGGACAAGGTTATAAAACTGAGGAAAATTTTATTTTTTCTAAGGATGAAGGTATCCTTAAATGAAAGAAATTTACTTAAAATAAATTCGTTGATTTCAAAAAAAATTGTTAATTTTCTATTTCCTCTATTTTCTTATTTGTTGGTTACTTATTGTCAGTCATTCTTATTTTAATTGTAATACGTTTTTAAAACTTCAACGAAGAACTGAAATTTTTTTTTACCTGTCGTCTCACCCGATCAGAGAATTGAACCTGTGTTCTCTTCTCTGCGCCATGCCACTGTTCAAAGATGCTTATCTTACCCAACTCAGCCACCGACAGCATTTTTAAGACATACTAAAATGATGTTGTTAAACTGCGCATGTAACAACCATTGTCTGATCAGGGAAGCTTTGGTTCAAATCCCGGCGACGACATATTTTTTTTTTAAATTTTTTTATTTTTTAATTTAAAAAACAAGTAGAGAACTATAAATATATAGGCAAAAACAGAATTCTTCTTCTTCTTAATTTCAGCGAGTGTTGCCACTCATTTATTAAGGAAAATATTCCTACGTTATAGTAAATTTTTTGTAGAAACTAACTAAAACTGAGTAAGAGTAACAAAACATTCCATTAGATTGAGGAAATTTTTACTCAAATGAGGAACAAGTTGTCCTCAAAAATTCTTCCCAAAGAAAAATTTACTATTTCAAAGGAAAATTTTACTAAAACCACAAACTCTATATTTGAGGAAGAGCTTCGACTTGCTTTAATGAAACATGAACTCATTTCAAAGGACTCAATTACTAAATGAAACGATATTTTCATCAATATGAGGAAAAATAACTTAGATTAAGGAAAATTTTTGCAGTAAATCGGAGGAAGGCAGTTCTTCAAATTTAGTACGGTCTTTTTTTTCGGTGTGGAGTTATCAACCCAGTTTTGAAGAGTTTGGTATTCGTGTGATGGTACGCACATAAAAGGCACATGATTTTAATAATCGCAGTTTGGTGTGTAGAGTAAAATAAATAGTATACTATACAATAATTTTTCTACTGTACGAGGAACGCAGGTGAGTGTGACGATATTTTCTTTAAATCACTAAAAAATCAAGTTAGCAATAGAAATTTTATGCTGTTCAAAAAAAAAATCATAGCAAATTTGAATTCTGTGTTATTACCAATGTAAATGTTAGAAAAGACCAACAAAACTTCTTGAAAAAAAAAAAAATTATAAATAAAAAATTAATGAAAACAAAGTTTTACAACACCGATATCTAAAAATGAGAAATAAACTTTTTTAACTTTAAGTTGTTTATTGGTAATTCTTTTGTCTTACTTGCGTCGGTAATGGTAACGCCCACACATAAGCAAAGCCATAATAGGAGCTCAAACACACGCAACTTTCCATACCAATGGAACTTCTTTTTTCTTTGCACGAAAATGCTAGAGAATTTCTTCAATTACGTTCATAACACGACGACCACTTGAAGAAATCCTGCAAGTCAAGGATACACGTTCGGACTTTAACACATAGCAGAAGAAACAAGAAGATACAAAACAATAATCGTTTGGAATGCACATTCGAGGTGGCTTACTTTGCTGAATGGCCGCAGTGTTGGTTTTTCCTATTTGCTGTAGCATTTTTTTTTTTTTTTGGAGGAATTGGATTGTTGCGATTCCTATACATTTTATGTGAATTTTGCTACCATTTTTGTTGAAAGCTTTGAATTTAAAATTTTCGTATTGAAACAGACAGCAAAATCAAAGGCAATGACGCGTAAAAGCAATTTTAATATTTAAAGGGTTAGCTTAGTTTCGTTGGGAGTGTTAGCAGGAAACTTCTTGTAGTGTTAATAGATTTGAAGCAATAAAAATTTATCTTAGATCTTTTTAAGTTAAGATGCAATGAAGCAATTTAAAAGAGATGCTTAATATTGCTTGTGATATTTATTTAATCCGTTTTTGCATGTATGGTAATATCAATTGTATACAGGGTTTGTGCTAATCTGAATAGGTGTTTTCGATAGATTTTCGCACGCTGAAGGGAAACATGGCTTAAAGGTTATAAATCATGTACAGCTTTTGCAAAAATGAAACGTCAAATATGGCTTTTGGACCAACGTAGGCACTAACCTCGGAGTCCTAAAACCTGCCAAAATATATCAAATTGTAGGCGACAGACTGCAGATAGCTCAAAACGACTACTGTATCACATTTTAGGACTTGAAAAAAGTCATCTTGCATCTCTAGCCGAGGTTTTTTGTTAATCTGCAGAATACAATTAATGTGAGCTTTCCCGTTAAGTAATTTCAGCATACCAATGAACAGCCTTCTTTTAACTAACTAAATCATTTAAGAAACAACATGATTAGGGATGCAATCCTTCTATCTTTTTGAAAGAATTTTCTTAAGTTTAAATGGGTAATAGATACTTCTCCAAGTTTGAAATATTTAGATCAAGGTAAGAATTCTCTCCAGAAGAATTATTTGAATGGTGTAAGGAAGTAAATTTTTATGCCATTCATTAAGTTAATGAAAAATAGATATGACCAAGTCAACGAAAACGACTAAATTTTTACATATCTTTGCAAAAATTTAACCGCTCCTCTAAAGAAACTACATAAAACTCTAAATTTCAATTCAAAAGGATTCAAAAGGTTCTTTGCAAACCAGAAATCTGATTGTTCTATCAGAAATCTTATGACATTTCTGAGCAAAAATTAAATCAAAATTGTAGTTTTGCCCACATATGGTTGTTCTAGTTGATCTTGTTATAGACATTTAATTCTATCATCGATCATTTTGGACGATGACAACTTTTGTGACTAATGCGTTCTTTTTTAACTTAAGAACTTATAGTTACCACGAAATCGATAAAAGTATAACGTTGCAATCAAGTACATAGCCCTAAAAGTTGAAAACTAACTGCTTTACTCACTCTTCAGAATAATTCACAAATTTCTAAAAAACTGTTTATAAGATTGAATTGCTTTTCACTCGTATACATAAATAAGTTTTCCGTATCGTACGGTACGGTTGGTATATATTTGTATGACTATTAATATTTTTAATTTTGTTTACGTGCTAGTTAGTAGCCTCAGTCTGGTACTGACTGACATTACTCTATATATTTTCATATATTACATGTCATGTGTATTTCTTTTAAATAGAAGTAAGCATTTCCACACCAATAAGATTCGTTTACTGGAATCTCAAATCAATCTTATGAAAGAGTCAATCCCAAAGCCAATTCAAACACAACATCTGATTAAGACAAAAGTAATTCCCACAATTTTACTGCAGAATTAATTAAACTGATGTCCATGAAAAAAAAAGCGACAAGTGTCAAACGGCAGATCTTATGAAAATTAATAACACCCATCAAATGTTATTAGTAACAATTACAGCAACTTGACTTTAACACTCTCAAAGCAGAAACAGCAGTACCGCATGGAACCATGAATCATACAGGCCGAGGCGAACAAAGGGCGATGTCGCAACCATGAATGGAGAATGCAAACAAAAACTACCAGGCAAACTTAGACTGCGCACAAAAGAAATAAAAACATACCGGCTCGACAATGAAAATTGAATGCATTTAAGTGTAAACTGCAGAAAAAGTAAAAAAAAAAATCGCAGTTTTGGGTGGGGGAAATTGAGCAAACAGTTTTTCCAGATGAAATGACTTTGAAATAAGACCAACAGCGGCAATGCTAAATTTAACCACAAATTCACACCCTACTACTTGAACTGAATAAAAAGAAAAACTTAGTAAAACGATATCACCATCTTCATTCAATTTTTGCGAGGACAACGCATTGTTAGAGCCCAAAAAAGGCACAGATGAAAGAAATTTATACGCAAAGAAGTAAAGTCAGGGGGCACAAGGGCACAATAAAAAAAAAAAAACCCACAAACGAAATACTATAATGAAGGAAAGTGAACGCCCGCCAAAGTCCCATAAATTAAGAGTGAATGCCGCGCTGTCAACCGCATCTCGACGCAAACGCAACTAACTTCAAATGCACACACACACTCACTCATACCTGCTCCTCATTTCACCCAGCCTTCACGCCCACACTCAAGCCTATCGGTATGCGGATGATTATCCCACGATGGTTATATCCCAGTAGTAAATAAAAATAAAGTGACTCTAATGGTTGCATACAGTAATTACAAAAAAAAAGAAATCAACTTAGATTGTTCTTGCATTTCGATTTGCCCAATATGTCAACATTACTAAACATTACTCACAAAAATTAAATTCATGGTATCATGTTGCCCTATCTGTACCCCTCCCTTAGGGTTCAAGCTATCGTCACATCAATTTTCATCAAAATTCCCAAATTAGTTAAGCTAGGGAAACATATTTTCATGTTAGGGGCGTGACACTCCCTACTTCGAAATAAGCGCCTTATGTAAGTGTCTGTTCAGTTAAAATGCTCCCACGGAAAGAGTTTTTTCAATATTAAACGTCCATACGAGCGAAAAAACTCAGGTAAATGTAGAAACGCTTAAAGGTACTTACATATATTGATTGTAAAATGCAATAACAATTTAAGTTGCCTTGAATTCAAAAATTATTTAAAAGAAAACATTAAGATTATGTTTATACATAGTACATTTAATGTAAACGAGAATAACCGAGAAATATCGGCGATAACGAAACCAGAACGATACGATAACGATACAGATCAAAAAATTCTCGCATGAAAACGAATACGAGAAGATAAGCTTGGCGCCACTACGAGGACGATTCGATAATTCAAAAAATATCGTATCGGTGAAGCACTTAGTTACATTCGGCAAAATTGTTTTTTTTTTGCGTTGTGGAGAGACCAACTTTAATTTTTTTTTTTTTTCTTCTTCTACCTTACTAAATATATATATAAACATTCGTTAGTTAATATCTTAAAATGGGTGAAGGCTACTTCATTATACTTATTTAATAAAAAATTAAAGTTTTAAGATTTTTAGTTTTGATTTTGTTACGCTATGAAGATTTCATTATTGTTCAACAGTTTTTAATTTTTGCCTTCAAAAAATATTTTTTGAAATAATTCATTATAAGAGTATAAGTTTTGTTATTTTTGGCCCAGGTTTGGCTCCTAAAAGTATGGTCACCGTAGGTATCGGTCATTTAAAAATAAATTTTTTTCCTCAGGGAACAATCTGTACAAAACTTTATCAAAATCGGTATTTAAGTTTAGCAGTGAAAGCATCACTTTAGCGACGTAGTCTCGCCAACTCAAAAAGCAAATGTTATTACTCAGGAATCTATTTATCTTCATGCCCAAATTCTTCTCAATCGGACTAGCCTTGACAATTTTTTTCCCATTAGGGGCGGTGATACGACTATTCAAAGACTAAGTTCTTCATACCCTTTCTTAGTTTTCAATCTATCCCTATACCAAATTTCATTAAAATCGCTCAATTAGCTTAGCCGTGGCAACGTATTTTACTGTTAGAGGCGTGTTGCCTCCTACTATCGCCTCTATTTAAAACAACAACAAAGAAGAATATGTTGTGTTATGGCAGCTAAAAAGGGATGGAAGTGAATTGATTTCGGCTACTTTTTTGTAGATCTTCGTAAAAAGAAGATATTTGATATATTTTGTTAAATTTTTTCAAATTCTTCTTCAATTTTTCAAATTTTATTTCATTATTATAGTTAGTTAATTAAGCCCGATCTTTGGATAATTTTTTATTTATCTTTCTTTTGATTGAATTTCACTACATTAAGCTGATGTTATTCTTACTGGGTTCATTGAGAACTTTTTTTCGCTATTGACTGCATCACGTCCGTGACAAAGACAACAGCAGCACGGAGAGCACAAAAGCATCAGCCACAACAATAACACAAGGGAAAAATACAATACATATCAAGATTATGAGCAAAAAAACAGAAAACCGCACATCTACAAAAGTAACGTTGCAAAACTACCGCTACCGCCGCCACAAGGGGGCGCTTGACGCGCCAAAGTTGCTTCCATGATTTACGACTTTTCTTGAACGCAGTGCTGCACTATAAACGCAAAAGGGGGGCTACACTTTTTTTCAATTTCTTGTGTTTTTTATTTTTATTTGTTGTTTTTCCTACATGAGATTCTTTTATTTATTTTCCAATTTTTTTTTGCGCCCGCTTAATTTACAAGTTGGGCCGCCAGTGTTGCCAGAATTACCGCATACCAAATTCCAGCTGACATTTTGTTTGTTTGTCTGTCTGACTGTTCATCATCCTTTAGCTTATTTGTCTGTACGTTTGTTATTCTTTATGTTGTTACTGTGGGTGTTTTTGTTGTTGTAGTTGATTTACTGCACATACACCCAGCTTTCCATCTTGTTAGCATTATGTCATGCAAGTTGGTTGTCATTTCGCGCTACATCATGCATTCACGTTTGCAAATGATGGTGTCTTTGGTGACTATAGTGATATTCCTTTTATCTTTTATGTAATTAGTGGAGTTCTGTTTAATTGTTGCATGATTTTTCACTTTCCTGCAAGAGCCATTGTAATAGTTTTTAATGTAAAAAACATCATCATCAATTCATATTAATTCTGAATGGTCAGTCTTCCTAAGCGGCATCGTTGAGCGCTAATGCTACTCTAAATTGGCAAAATTAACCATAACCACCATCAACTTTTCTAATGAAAAGGGATTGCGATTAGCAAGTCAATAACACTCACGATTTCGGCAAGTATGTTGTGAAAGCAGCCGCCGATGTCAAAGTTCATATGGTAGTTGCATTGGAAAAACATTTCTACATATTTTAATTAAAAAGTTTAAAAGTGATGAAATCAGATTTATTACCTGTACAACAAACTAGTTCGTCCTAGTTCGGTTGGCATATATAAAATTGTGAAACATTAGTATTGGGATTCTAAGGTTCTGTTCTAGGATGTTTTAAGCACTATGAATTCTAAATTAAATGAAATAATTAATTTTAGAAACCTACATAAGGAACCAGAGCCGATAGATCAAGATAGAGATCAAAAAGCTGTCTTGTATCGGAAGGTAAAAGTTAAGTAAAGAAGTAGGCTACTTCGAACAACGAGTTTTCATCTTTGAAGAGGATGTTATCTATGCGTGTTAGGATAAACTAGTTTAGCCTAGGACGAACTAGTTTGTCCTGATAAAAAAATTTACCATTTCAGGACAAACTAGTTTGGCCTAGGATTAACTAGTCTTTTCTAAATCAAATGTTTTGAGGGTAATTATGTACTTTTTGACCCATTGTCACAGGGAGTGTGGGTTGCGGGGGTAGTTCACAAGGGGTACTCAGAACATAATTCCGTTGGATTTAGACGGTGGTCACCCCTTGAAAAATTTTTATGATATGTCTAACACCTAGTTTGCTAGCCACAGTAATTTTACATAAGAGTAGGGGTAAGTGGGCGGCCTGCGGCCACAGCTCAGGATTTAAAACTCCCAAAAATCCAATACCGGCTTTGCGGCCGCCTTCGGCCGCGGATCAGTCAAGGAATTAGCCGTCGGCATCTCCTTTAAAAAAATTATGAAGCGTTAAAATTTCTGGTAAAATTCGATGACTCAGGTCGCCCACTCTTATGTAAAATTACTGTGACTAGCAAACTAGTTGTTGGATATTGCATAAAAATTTTTGAAGAGGTAACCGACGGCTAAATCCAACGGAAATATGTTCAGAGTACCCCTTGTGAACTACCTCCGCAACCCCCACCCCCTGTAACAATGAGTCAAAAAGTACATAACTACCCTCAAAACATTTGAATAAGAAAAAACTAGTTAATCCTAGGCCAAACTAGTTTGTCCTGCAATGGTAGTTCGTCCTAGGCTAAACTAGTTTATCCTAACACGCATCGGATAAACTAGTTTGGCCTAGGAAAAACTAGTTTATCCTGAAAACTAGTTTGGCCGATAACATATACAACTTTTAATTCAGAAACAAACAAAACCACTCTTATTCTACAAATTGTGTCAAAAATTTATTTTTCGCTTTCATGAAAAAACACATAAATTAACCCTCCGTCGCTTGCAAAGTAAATTATGTACATTTTAAGTGTAGAGGGCGAAACATAAAAAAAACCTAAATACAAAATTCGTATAGTGCACAGAAAAAAGAAGATATTCAATTACAATCGGAGTAAGAACAAAATCTCATATTGCAGTAACGAAAGCAACAAACTATGAAATCCTTCCATATCCTGTTTTGTTGTGTGTTGGTGTGCTGCTCTCCAAATGCTCAAAGTCTTTAAAAATAAATTAAATGAATGCCAAAGTTTTGAAAACAAAAACCCAAGTGAAGCACCAAAGTGACAATAAATATTTCCTACCTCAAGGATGGCTGTTGCTGCTGCCGCTACTCCAACTCGAGATATGTGCTTCTCGTATGACAAATATTATGGGTATTCAACGCTACCAAAGGATCGCTTTTTTACTTAAGCACAATAAAATGCAATACGGAGACCCTTTTAATAAAAAAATGCCATAGAGTGTGCACACAGCCCAAAATGCAAATAAGTTGCCAAAAAATATAAAAATAATGAACATACAAGTTATAGCACCACCATTTTCGATAGACAGTGGAATGAAATGCAGCATTTTTCTATATTTTTTATATTATGAGATATAACTTTGAAATGAATCGAAAATAAACTTAACTTTCAAAGGAACAATACGAAATGGTAGCAACGGTTTGTTAGTCTATCCATAAATCGTTTAAAATATCTCTGATCAGTTATATAGTAGATACACTAGTTTTAGCTTAGATATTGAATGTACTATTCCCTTAAAACGCAAGATTTCATTCCAGTGTTTAAAAACCTGCTATAAAGAACACATAAACATCTCTGTATGTAGCTCTGTTGTTCTAGCTTTAACATTTTCCTAGTGGATCGTGAATCTATACACTGTACAAAAACCAGTTGCCGTGAAAATTACTTTTATTTACAATTTTCCGTATTCTTGCTTTTGTTTCATCAACAGTAGCAAGTGGATGATAAACAGCGAATTTCTTTTTTCGGCATAGCGACAACTATGATGCAAGGACATGGCATTAAATTGCAATGGAATGTGTATCGTTATCATCGTTTTCGTTGTTACTGTATTGGCAAACGTTGATTTGAGTTGGAGATGGACGCGTGATGGGCTTTATTTTGAGTATCGCATTTTGCACAACATGTAAATATCGCAATTCAACACATATTAAAAAAGTCTTGTCAAAACAAGTCCTAATAAAAGACATTTCTTAAGCTGTTCTTATAAAAAAAATTATGAAGAAATAGAAGTTCTCCAGTTCACTATAATTTTTCAGTAACAGAATTAAACAAATTATACAATTTTAAAGATGATAACTGGAATCTAACGACTTTTTATTTTGCATTTAAGTGATCTACTATATCACCTGTTTATATCAATCAATGTGAAGTGTAAAGAGTGCAGTAGTGTTGTGAACCTCTAAAGCATGGATTCCCAAAGAATTCGATATTGACCCCTTGGGGTCGAAATAAGTTTCCCAGGGGTCGGCGAGATCCGAATATGAAACAAAATCTAAAAAATTGTAATTGTAATTTATTACTTAACTGATATCTTTGGTATGTTGCAGGGTAACGATCTCAACTTGATTAAAACTAAATTAACAATATCGGCCTTTGTGGATAAATTCATACTTAATAAACAAAATTTAAGCAGTAAAGAATATTCAGTTTCCGCATTTATCCAAATTACCAGAAATGCTTATAGACTTTATTATTTTATCATATGTCACTCACTTGAACGCATTGCACAAGGATTTTACTAAAAGTTTTGATGATCTCTTAAATTTACAAATCCCTTAATGGATAATAAATCCGTACAATATCACAGCCATGGAAGAGCCAATGAGATAATGCGAGAAGAGTTGATTACCATCAGCACAGACGAGGAACTTAACCAAAAGTTCAAGCAAGGCTATCAGAAGTTCTGCTTGCAACGCAACATTGAAAGTATCCTGCATTGTGGAACATTGCGGAAAAATACCTTATTGCTTTTCCATCATCATAACTTGTCGAAAATCAACAAACGCGGAGGTTTAAGGCTCCAACTCACCAATATTGAATCGGATCTAGCAAGATTGGTAGAATGTCACCAGGTTCATCCATCACACTGAATTTTTTATTTTTCTACCTTTACTTTGCGATTTTAATGTTTTTTTTTCAAAAGATAATTACATACTTAAATATTTTTAAGTAATTTGTATTAATAATTATTAATTAAATTACACTTAATATTTACTCAATTTTATGTCTATTTATTTTGTTAAATTTTGATGGGAAAATATTGTCAAGTTAACTCACTTAACCAAAAGCAAAGTTTTTAAATTGGTAAGTATTTTATATCAATAGGAAAAAAACTAGAGATAGGATTTTTAAAGTAATTTGGCTATCGGGGTCTGAGGTATCAGTTCATTTTGGAAAAGGGGTCTCTTGCCCAAAATAGTTTGGCAATCTCTATCTAAATCTAAGAGCCTTAGCAGCTTCCACAGGTTGACGTCTGTCCTCTAGTTAGTATATGCTCATAGCTGTTGGCAAATGAGAACAAATTCTGAACTTTAGAATCTTTCGTATCAGACTCACTAAATCGGTTTCTTGGTATGATTCATGATCCAAAGTATACCTTTCAAAGAAGTCACAAGGTTTTTGATTTCATCTACATATAGTACATCATTATGGACACAAGGTAGTAGTTTTAGGATCAGTTGTTTTCTGTGGGTCCTGTCATGTACACTGTAAAACTTACGAATTCAGAATTTAACACGTTTGCTTTCTTGAAATTTTAAACTTGGATCTGCCCACGGATATTGGTTTAAAATAGTAAGGGACATATTATGACCTATAAAGCGGTTCGAAGTATAATTTAAGCTTTAAACAATTCTAACCTGAATGTAACATATTAAATGCTTTTTAAATATACTCGGACTACCATCTCTAATTCGAATACTTACATACGGTTTGTAACGCACGACAGAAAATCTGACTAACCTGCGAGAGCGTCTGCTGCAAGTTTAAGCAATAATTGGATTGCTATATAATAGACCAGATTGTCAAACGCCACGGGTCCTTGCGCACCGCCAGTACGACACGATGGCTTTTGATGTCACTTGAAACATTATATTGTATTAAAAATTGCGAAGGCAACATGACTGACTGACTGTTTACGTTTATTTAAATTGATAGTAAATGAAATTTTTTTTATAAGACAAAATGTTGGGGAAAAACAGAAAATAAAGTTTAAAGCAGAGTTCTATATTGCTTGAAAATTGAAATCTCTTTAAGAAAACATCACGAAAACTATAAAAATAAACACTATAATTCACTTTGCACATTCATTTAATAGACTTAAGATCAGCCCTTTTCTTATTCACTGAGCTCATGAAAATTGTTGTTCCTTACTGAAATTTTATGTCATTTTTTTCTTTTCATCTGTGTGAATATAGAAATGTGCAAAATGTTTTATAGCCGAATTACATTTTTATGAGCTGTCCTACTGTTGTCCGACAGACGAACAACTTAATTTGTGGTTTTTAGCAATAATTTCTACAACAACAAGACATTATGCCACTATAGCCAACAATGAACAATACGACAATGTTCCTAGCTGCTCCTGCCTCTCGAACATACGACTATGAGTAAAGCAGTTTTATTATGCAACATAAAATCTTATATATGAGTATTTACCATTATTAAATACGTTACAATTTGTTTATGATGAACATTAGTATTAAATGCATGGTTTAACACAGACACAGAGAAAATTCATACAAACACACTTGCAGATACTCGAAGTAACTAAGTTGGCTAACGATGCTGTTGTTAGTATACGTAAAGTCTATAATATATGTAATAGCAATAATCATTATCATCGTTTATAAGGAGCCTAATCTGCGATTTAATTTATCTGCTTATAATTTGTTGAATTAACGATGTTGTTCGATCGTTGTTGTTGTTTGTTCTACGGTATTATTGAATTAACCGATTGTATACAATTGAAGATTTTTGAACTTTATATTTATATAGCAGTCTTGAGCTATACATAATGATTATCATTGAACCCAGTGAAAATATTAAACTTTTTAATGTAAAGCATATCAAAGGTTTTGCTTTAATGGGAGTGCCATGTCCACTTGTCGAAACCAGCAAACAGTTTGTCTAGTACCAGCTCGAATCGCGAAATGTTTACGTACCAAGTGTGACAAAGTCTGTTTGAAAAATTTCCTAAGCATCGTCAATTAAAGTTTTTGTTCATATGAGAGGCTCCAGCCCCCTCATTGAACGCCGCCCTTTTTTTAGTCAGAGCTCAAATCTTATATCTACTACTACTACCACTAAACACAGCATTTTAAATTTTTCGGATGTCGTTGAGGTGCCACTCTCTATAGTATAGAGTCTATACTCTGATAACCTTGAAATGTAGTTTTCGCTGAAAGTAAACCCTAAGCAATTGGGATGGAAAATTGGTTAATCATAGGAGAATAGTCAATTGCTGTTGATTCTATACAGTTTTATACTTCATATATTGACCACATCTTCGACTCAATCACAGACTCTATAACCTCATACTGCTTTATTTACTCTACTCTGTGTTTTTTGATGTAGCAGCTGTTTCAACATGGGCGAGTGAAGAATGACTGTTATTTTATTGTTATAATTATGTAATCAAAAGTTAGTTAAATTTAAGAGGAAAACTTATTTTTCAAATTCAATTTAAGCTAAAAGACCGTGCACAAGCCACGTGACCTTCTCAGGGACAGGAAAGGCAATTCAATAAAGAGTTCACTAGAGGTTGCTTTATACTTATGTAATTGTGCGTGATATGCTACGCATATTTTTCATTCAAACGCCTGACTTGACATTGACGTAAGATTACGTATGGGGATCAAAAGAAGCCACAATTGAGTCACGTGGTTTATAGACGCATACTTTATTTGAATCAAATAAAGTTCACAAATCGAATATATGTAGTAGAGGAGCTGCATGTAGTTCGGACCATTTTCGAGAACATTTTTTGCTGCCTCCAAACAATGGCTGATTTTTTTTTTCAGACGCCTCTACATTTTAAACTGATATTTAGCCGCAGTTTTTTCCCAAACCCACGTAAAAGACGTTTTTTTTTTAGAATGCCAAAGTGGTCCAAGGTACAATAAGGCATTGTAGCTTGAACCACAGGGTATTGTACCTTCAACCACGAGACTAAATTTACCAACATTTCCTTTTTCACTGATCTAAATACTTTTTTTATGATCAATTTTGGACTGATATATCAACGTAGTGCTTCCAGATCATCATCGTTTAGCTTAATGGCGAATTAAATTTGATTTTGCGATGCTGTGCTTTTCGGCAGGAGATATAAAAATTAAACCATTTAAAATTTCCTCCTTTACCGTCATTGTTGTTTCGAGGAATATTTCTGAAAAAAATTTGCAATACCGTCCACGACACAGAAGAACAATGTAAATTGGACCGGTGCAAGGTACATTCCATGCATTGGTCAAAGTTGCACGTTAAGCACAAAATTTGCAAAATATTAAAAAACAATTTTACCGTACGAGATAATGAGATTTTGAGAGAAACATTAGGTACCGTTATGTCGTCGTCGATCCTCAACACAGCAAAACTACACAGCTTGTATGTCGACATTAAAAATTTACACAATATTTACAAATCGGTCGAAAATTTCGTCTTCCTTAGTTGACTAAAGCTACGCGCTGGCAAACATGAAATATCGCTATTGGTCCAAGGTACTATACATTGAAACTCCAAAATTCATCGTGAAAAAAAATTAAAATTTGTAGTTTATTTCTCAAAGTGCAAAGAAAAATACATATTATGATAAGAAAAAATCTGTAAAAAGATACAAATCTACACATTTCAACGTAATTTTTGTCGGCCCATCCTTTTAGTGCTTCTTGGCATGCTGCCTGAATATCTTGCATTTGGCTATCAACAACTTTAAAATAGTTTACTTGTTTAAGTTGTTTAACCACTTTGTGCATTGTACCTTATGCAACTAAAGCAGTGATCCTTAGGCTTTAGTGGGGCAGAGCTTTTAATGAGCTCAGTTTTTTCTTTCGGTAAACTATAAAAAACACTTAAAATTCTTTCCTAATTTTTATATTTTGTAAAGTATATCTTATTTTAAGTTAAAATTTAAAGAGATTAAGAAATTTTATGGGTTGCCATGCTTGACAATTTATTTAATAAATATCAAGGCAATAGTAAAAAATACTTTGAAGTTACAAAATGTCCTCAGACAGATTACAGAGCAAGAAAAGGGTTAAGAAAAAAATATTGGGCGGAAAATAAAACTACAGTTAAAAAGCGATGATAGCAAAGAGTTTGCTGAATGAAAAAATACTCGCAATTATTGGGTATTGAATGGGATGTGTTGTAAGGTTTTCTAATTTTAACTCGTTGTGTCTTTTTATACTATTAGCTATCACTTCTGCTTGTCGTTAATCTTTACACAGATTTCGAGGTATCTTCGCGATAAGAGTTATACCCTCATTATGTTAAAGAAAGAAAACACTAAGACTTAAGCTTCTTGTGGCTCGGAAAACCAATGCGCTCGAAGTTTACAATTGGCTCGTATGTATATCTGATGAAATGTGTTCACATTATGAATTGAATAAATTTTTAACGTGTTCGCTGTACATCAATGAGGTACGCGCCAATGTTGCCACAATATTCAATGTTGCATACATTATGTGTAAAGGTAAATTTTACATGAAATCGTTGCAATAATAAAATTAACATTTCATTCGATACAACTTTATTTTGGTTTTGGGTAGGCAAAAGCAACAACAACAAAATAATACGCACGCACTTATTTATTGTTGTAACAGACAACGTTGTTGTTTTTGTTGCGGTTATTGCATTTCGGCTGTTGTTCCAATAACTAGTGCTGTATTTTTGCATTTCATTAAATGCACTAACCGATCGATCGTTGTACGCACGATATTTTAACGTTAATTCATTTTGGGCACCCATGGTGATATTTTACAGTTGTTGTTATTGTTAGTAAAGTTGTTTTTTTGTGTCTTTTTTTCTACAAAATAGCGAATTTTACTCACAGTTTTTTTTGCGTTACATTGCAAAATGGATAAAAAGTTCGAAAAAAAAACATTTAAAAAAT
Source organism: Meiosimyza platycephala (assembly GCA_963662105.1). Taxonomy (NCBI): domain Eukaryota; kingdom Metazoa; phylum Arthropoda; class Insecta; order Diptera; family Lauxaniidae; genus Meiosimyza; species Meiosimyza platycephala. The sequence goes on along the minus strand of OY759210.1, from coordinate 28,389,805 downwards.
TAAAGACCTTGGAAAAGAATGCATTTTTGCAGGGCTACCATGTGACGCACTGCACACTTCAAAGTTAATTTTCAACTTGAAGGGTGATGCTTAATAATGCAATTCTGCACTACCACTTAAGTCAGTGAACTATGTTGCAGTCTACAATGTGTAAATACGGCACTGCATTCAGTGAACTACAAACGATAGAATGAAATGAATACATCAATCGGATAGACTACAGAAATCGCATTCCTGTTCAGCATCTGGCAACCCTTCAACACAACAGCTCGAATACCTATTATGTCATCGCGTCGTCGTCGTCGTGCCCACCGCTTTACAACGCTCATTTCATTTAATGAAGTTAAAGCTCAGCATTGGTGTTAAATTAATAACGTTTTTATTCTGTGAGTAAGCGATAAAACATATGTTCTTAGTTATTACGATATACGATTAATAAAATTCAAGTGAAAAAGCGTCAAGTATGAAATTGTGTTTATGCACATGCACATATGTATGTATGTATGCATACATTTAAAATGAGTCATAAGAGCTTTTGTATTTTTCTACCAGAAAAAGGAGCGAGCCCATTAAATTGCATCGTGAAATCTGCTTAATAGTATATGAAAAAAACCTTAAAATCCGGCTGCTGCAGCGCTCCAGTGATGGTTTCTTATATTGTTGTTGCTCTGATCCACCAGCATGGCTTAATTTGATATTCTTCGGTGTTTTTCTTTAATATTCTTTCTGGTTCGTCGTTTGCACGGATGCATTATTTTGACACCTTTGGACTATTGAAACTATAAAGTCCTTCGCGCTTTCATTTTTATAATGGAAAATTTAACGTTCTGCTTTTAATTGTGATGTGTGAAATTTCGTTATCACTTTATGCCTCGTGCTCTGATACATTTTTCGATTTCAATTTAATGGTATTTAAATACAAACATACCTTAACGTACCTACATATGTCAAATAAAAATTAATTTTAGAAACTTCACTTAACTATTGGAATTTATTGGATGTTCATTACAGATTTACACGCTACATCAAATCAAATTTTTAGGTTTTTTTTAATAATGAGATTAACTTTTAGAAATAAAAAATGGTGTCACCAAATAAAATGATATGTTTATATTTTTAAATAAAACAAAATCGAAGTAAGGTATAGTAAGGTATTTAAAGTATAATCGATGAAATTTGAATATCATTCAATTGGTCGCCTCTGCAACATTCGTAGAGAGACGAATACGAAGAGTCCAATTTTTGATAACATTGTTCAATAAATCAGGCATTTTATTACGAAATTGGCTTTCAGTATTTATTTTAATGCATTTATATTACTGAATTATTGACATAGACCCATGACTCAAAATAACTCCACGAAAACAAGTCGAAAGATTTTAAGTCACAACTTCTTAACAACGTGGCACAACCCTAAATTTAAACTTTATAACACCATATCTCGCAAGATTTTGTGTTGAAATTTTGTTAACAGATGCATATCTTATATATCTTGAATTGTACAAGAAGCGGACGGAAATGGAAAAGTGGGCGTGCCACTTTTCACAATTGGAAGATATGATTCTGTATTACTCGAAACTGGCACATACGATTTTCATAAAAAGTTTAGAGATGATACGAATGTAAGATACCATCAATGCAGGTTCATTCAGTTTATTGACAAGACTTGTTGATTGACGTGGCACAGCCCACAATATTTATCAAATATATAATAATAGAACTAGCAATGCAATCGCTATGAAATTAAGTATGGCAGATAAACTTGCTATAAGATATCTTATTAAATTATTATGGTTAGTACTTATGTTATGAGAGTAATTTTCATAAAATTTGGAGTAGAGATGTCAGTTACTATAAGCTTTGAAATTAAATGGAATGCGTGAGGATTGCATTAGTAGGCGTGCCACCTCCTATATTGACAAAAAAACTGTAGGAATTCTTTTTTCTATAAGATACATGTATTGGAATTAAAATCAGGCGAAATGGCACCAGTGGGCGTGGCACCTCCCATACAAGTAAAATACCTTAAATAGCGTATCTATAGAAATATGTGAGCGCAATCATAATTAAATTTGGTTAGAAAAATGTGCACGTTAAAAAGGGTTTTTATCTTCTCCTAAAACTATTGTTTTAGCATATAGAGCTGAAATTAAATTTTAAACTGAAATATTATAAAAACCTTCTTTAAATTGAAAGAAAATTTAAATACAATGAATAAAACCAGCTAAATTTAAAGCGTTTGTTTTTTAGAAACAATATTTTGCTTTATTGAACTTCTGCTATATTTTCAATTTAATTGAATACATAAAATGCAAATGTTTTGCTTACTTACATACAAAAACATATTGCAAATGCATGACAAACACAAGAACAATGAAAAACAATTAAAACTTCAAATTTATGTCCGACCAACTGTTTTACTGGACGCACAAAAAAGCCACGATGAATAATTGGTTCTCTGTAAAATGGTACATACTAGCATGCATTTATAGCTTTTTTAGGTATACCGTATACACTGATAAAATTGAACGTTAAAATTACTAAATTCGGATAAAAACTTAGAGTACTTAAAAACTATGTGAGAGGACAAAGTAATATATTCCAGACATGACCGCTAAATACACGGCTAGAAATTTTGGATTAAATTTTAATACTTTTGGGCTTGCATATATGACTACTAATGTATTATTGTATTAAAATTTAATACTGCCTAAGTATTTAAATTAATTTTTAATACAAATTTGTATTAAAATTTAATACTCGTTTGTATTAAGATTTAAAAAAAAAAATTAATTTCCAATTGGATTCAAACCTGGCTTCCTTTTAATACAATGGTTACATGCGCAGCTTAACGGCATCAGCTAACGTAGTGTTATTTATTGGTTGGCTAAAAGTTTATTTATATTGACAACAACGTAAAATGAAAGTTCAATATTGAAGTATTAAAATATAATATAGGATGGTTTAAAAATCAAATTGTATGATACTTATGTATTAAAATTTAATACAAAATTTATTAGAAAATTTTGTAATCCATTCAAAAGTATTAAATGTAATCAAAATTTTATTAAAAATTCTTGAAATATTTCGTAAGTATTAAAATTTATTCCAAGATTACTAAACGTGTATACTGCCGTCAGAAACGAATAAGGCGTATCTCAAAAAAATTGATATTCTTATGGCATTGGGTAGCTTAAGAAAGTACGCGTCTAATGATTTAATCCAAATAACGATATTTTAATTCAAACATATAAAAAATCCCTTAAGAATATTTTCTCTATCTCAATTTAATCTCAAATTACTAAGCGATTTAGACGTATGTCAAGAAGACGAAGTTAAATGGTCGTATATTTGAATACGACTAATAATTTAAAAAAAAACAACAGGCAATAACGCAAAGCTTCGTTGACTGGATCATGTTGTCATTGTCGTTATAAGTTCTTGACATTCTTTGTTTGTTCACTTCACCATCTAATACCAGGAAAAATGATGTCATATTGGTGAAAACTCTCTACTTTTAAGGCTTGAGATTTCATAAGTAACAATAATATATGCTTATTTTTTATGTTTCTTTCAGTAATAGTAAATATTATTTCTTTTGTATGAAAGTTTGTATGAGAAGCCTTAAGTAAAATGGCGTACAGTGCAGTCGCGGTAACGTGACCACCGTCTAACGTGAACAACGCGGTAACGTGAACAAAACAAAGATTGCATTGACTACCTTGTAGCAAGATAAAATACGCAAAAGGCTGTTTATATATTTTTATTTTCATTTTTTTATAGTTTGTGAAGAAGTTTTTTGTGTCTTTTAAAGTATTTGTTGTTACAAATGATATGAAGAATAAAAATTTTATGCAAAATACGTTATAGCGACTGCGCTGCATAAGTTTTGGTTTAAATTTTCATACCCACTAACGTGAACAATTTCGCTACCGTGGACAACCTTGGTTTTAATTAGTTCACGTTACCGCGACTGCACTGTATCTACATTTTTAAAGCTATAAATACTAAGCGAAATGGACGTATCTCATAAAAAACGTATAAATACATGGAATTTTGATATTTTCCCTTAATCATAAATAAATAACATTAAAATGATATTTAAATTGCCAAAAATAAATTAAAAAATCCGTAGAGAAAGTAAGAAGAAAACGGCATTTACAAAACATCAATTATCTCGCAACTAGTTTTTTTGAGATACGCCTTATTCACTTCTGACGGCAGTATACATCTTGCAATATCATTTCCAGTCGTTGTCAATTATATATCCCTTCACTACAATACTTAGTTTTCTCTCTAAGTTTTATGACTCAAAGAGGCGTGTTCACACACGTGAACATATATTTTGTTAGTATTTCTATAATGATTTTTTTAAGACCTACATATATATATTTTTCACCATGTAAAACTCAAGGAAATAGAAAACTCTGCTGATGACAACACAGCACCATACAAAACGTGTCAAATAATTATTTTGTAGCTACTAAAAATTAAGTCATAAAATGAAAACACACATCCATGTTCGCGTACTTCAAGGCAAACTTTATTTAAGTGCTTCAAAAAAAAAAAAGAACTGCAAAAATCAAAATCCAGGAAGACCACAAAGATGTAGGTACATACAATTATTTCAGGTGGAAACACTGTTTTTTATATATTCTGGCAACAGCAACGAATAAATAAAATTTTACCATGCAACTGAAACAACACGAAAAAATAAAAACAAATTTCTAAAAATCACACAAATATCAAATGGATTAAAATTTATGAGATGGCAAAGTAGCAGTGTAGCATTACCTACTTGCAGCTACTGTTGCTGCTTCAGCGTGCTACTGTTGCTGCTTCAGCGTGCTATTGTTGCCGATAAAACAGCAAACAATGTTCAAGTATCGTTGCGATTTAATGTTGCCAATGGCGCAAAAGCACACGATTTTACTATTGTGCTGCTGTTGCTGTCGCTGTTTTTGCGTACTGCAGTTGCTGCTGTTGTTTTTGCTTACTGCTGTTGCCACCATTGAATTGTAGCTGATGTTTTTGTTTTCATCTCATATTGGACTTAAGTTCCTTTAACGTGCAGTCATTGTATAAAGTTGTAAAAACATTTTTATTGTTAAAGAGAAAAACTGTTGTTGCAATTAATTACAAAATATTGCTACTTTTAAATTAAAGAATTTCTTTTTATCTGAAAACTTACCATAAATATTTTAATGTTTATACATTTGGTTTCATATGTGGAGGTGAACTCCAAGTGACTATAATAAAAAAATGGGCATTAAATAATAAAAAAAAAACACAACGCTCACTCTAATTTCAGAGCTCATTTTTGAAGCATCGAAATAATATCCCGGTGACGCAGGTGAAGTTACAATCAAAGAAGAAATCTGGATCGCCAGTCGTCCGCTACCCTAAATCAGCATGTTTCCAAAGAAGTCTGAAATGTTCTACATACGAAAGTAAGGAACGTACAAAAGAACACACCAAAAAAGTTATTTAGGAGTGCTACAATGCTTTTCAATGGGTCAAAACCCATGGGACTAGTTTGTATAAAAATATATTCAAAAATAAACTAACTGAACTAATAAAGTATCCTGAATGTCGAAAGAATTACATGGCCTGAGCACTGCTCAAGACTAACAATCATCACCTAGCTAAATCAGTGAAGCACCTTCGCCCAGCTTAGCAATTCCAAAAAAATTGAAAAGCCTGAAAAGTAAGAAGACCCGATATACACAGAAGAAGCTGAAGAAAAGTACTAAGTGCTATGCGGATGATCAAGTCGAATACATACATTGTATACATTATTTAACATGACATTGAAACTTTCTATACTGCCAAGCTTGTATGCAAGGGCAGGGTAATGGGTGTCATGACCCATCTGACAATGAAAGTATCCTATATAATTTTTATTGAATTTATGAAAAGGAAGAGGAACAGTATAGTCGCGACACCTTTAGAAGAAGTGAAATGATGAGCCTGTATACGAGGTTGTATATATGCTACGTAAAGAAATTTCGCCTATAGGTGTTGAAATACAAGAATGTGAATGATGTGCAATAAAGGTGCGAAAAATAGAATTTTTTTCAAATCAATACATAAGGCATACAAGAATATATACGCAAAGTAGCATGGACAAATTCAAAGGTTATCGGCCCTAGTCGAACCTGTGTCTCGCTACAGATCTTCTAAAACTATTATTTTATCGAATCGGCGAACTCCATTCAAAATTTTTCTATATTGTTATTTCATGTCCTTCTAGTTGAACTAAAAAGATTGTAGAAAAAATAGTTTTAAATCAATTGTTTAGCGGGTTGAAGTTGTTATTTTGTTTCAAACCTTCGAAAGTTATTTTTGAATTTTTTTTTTGGATTAGACAATTATATCGAGCTGTATCTCTCCTGACAGTTGCGTACTTGGGGGCATTCAAAGTGTCCCTTCTCGAAATATTCTAGTATTAAGCAAATATTTCACTGACCAATTCCAAGTCTTATCGACTGTATTGGTTGAAATATATCAAGTGAAATGAAAATAGCAATTTTCGAACACGCATTCAACCCTACCCACCCATATTGTCTTAGCAACAATGTTGTAATCAACAAATTCTTTACAAATTTGTAAACACAATTGAACGCTGCTCCTCATAATTCCGGTTAGAGAAGCATAAAGTTGGTAAAACTACGGCTAATGCAGCAGTCAAAAGAAAAATAAAAATTTTCACAAAAAAAAAAGAAACAAATAATCAAGCATAAAATGGAAAAATCTCTACAACAATAAAGTAAAATTTTCTCAATGCAATTTTACAATATTTTAACAACAGCGAGTTCATTCATACACATACAGTGCCAGTTCAAAAAAGTTGAAAAAGAAAATCTTTTCACAAGAAATTTTGTAAGAATGTGCAGATTGCGCTACACAAATTGTTTAAAAAAATAAATTTTTGCCCACCCATATTCGGCTTGGCGCCTGCTATTGTTACTGCAGAAGGTTTTTTGGTTAAATAACTATGGCAACATTGCAAGAATTTATTAAAGCTATGCGCACACTCGTATCTGATGAATTCTTTAAAAACTTTTATTATAAAAGTTTTTTTCCATCGAAGTCACTACCAAACATGAAATTTTGCTAAAAGAAAGGGTTAAACTGATATTAACACGAAAAGTTGTCAATTGAATTTTTAACCATAAAGGAAAAAATACATGAAATTTCAGAAAGATATATATATTAAGGCTCAATCCAATTATCGTCAGGATATATTTTCTGTAAAAAGTTTCATAAAATTTCATTGAATAGTTTTAAATTTAATAACTTTAAGTTCTTGCTACTAGGGGTGGTATCAAACTCACTTGTTCAGTTCTGCTCCTTTACCGTCTGGTTAGTACCTTTGTACTTTATACAAATTTATATTAAATTCCGTTGGAGAACCTTTCTAGATATATTAAGGTTTTTATTCTATTATTTGAAATTTTACGGAATTTTCATACTTTTACGAAAAGATAGAATTTCAAATTTAACTGATCCTCGTGCTGGACGGTACTCCTAACATTTTGCGAAAAGAAAAATTTATTTTTCATCGTAGTCCTAAGCAATAATCTTGCGGGTAATTTTTTTTTATTTATTTTGGTTGTAAAGTATTACCATTTTTGTGATTTTCTTTACAGCTGTACAACTTTTTTTACTCATTTTTGTAACTTGTCATATTTTCTATGATTTTGGTCATGTGCGAAGCAAACCTGTTTCGCTTACATCACTACAAAATGTTGCATTTCATTGTTGTTCCTCTCCGTAAACATGATGATCAAATTAAAGGTTGCTCAAATTTTACTTCCTACCGTACATTATCCTTTTCTTTCCAGTGTTGTCGTTTCAAAGCAACATATCAGACATATAGAGTTTTTGCTACTCCAGTACAGCCTACCTTTCATTTATTCTGATTTAAAATCTCATTTTTTGTATTTTGAAAAACTGTTGTATTTTTCTTTGTTTTTTGCATTATACATTTTGCTTGTACTTACTTGTATTTTACAGCGGCTTCTTGCCTGGCTGCTTACATAGCATTTCCTTTGGTATTTTTTATTTTTATCACAGAGATTTATTTGCTAATGCCAACATGTGGAATGCGTTTACTTTACGCAAATGATAAATTTATTATATGTTACCGTGGCTCATGGTTTTGGCCAAATAATGGCAGGCTAATAATTCTTTTATTTTTCTTCATTTTGTATGCGCAAATGTGTTTTCATGCTCGTTTGGTGGCGAATGCTGCCTCCGTATAATTGTTGTGTGCGCACAAAGCAAAACTCTCATATTTTATTATTTTTAATTTTTAAGTTTACAAAACAAAATAAAATACTGATTTTATAAAGAACTTTTTTTTGTGTTGAGCGTTAAAGTTAAAAATTTATGCTGGTTTTACGGCAGCAGGTTCTGTATAGTGAAAACTCGCCAACAGCATGAGTTTTAATGTGAATGAATCGCTTGTCAGCGTACGAGTTTTGAATACTTTTAATTAGTTAACACGCAGAATTTTGCAGAATTCATTCAGATAAGTAAAAAGCGCAAAACAAGAAATATTTTAACTCCGCTGCTAAAATATATATATATAGCTAGTATGGATCATATTTCGCCTGCTCATCCCCCTTGAGATAAAATATTTGAATTGATTTCTTCAACAAAAGAGATGAGACTTGTAAACTCTAAAAGATATCCCAAAGTTTTAACAATTTTTAAAATCAGCATAGCCAAATTAATAGAAATTCATACTCATTTTGAGTAAAAAGACTCTAATTCATCCCACTTTTGTATGGGAGGTGTACGTTAAATGGTTCTTTTCATATACACCAATTTTTGTTGTTTTATCCAAAAAACATTTATACCGAATTTCAGGAGTCCAGGGCTATTATTACTATTTATGGCCGCTGTTTCATACTAACCCATCCACAGTGTGGCAGTGCTATATGCTTGACACATGGGACGGTCTTTTACAAACCGAACACTTTTCGGACGACGCATTTTTGATTTTGTAGAAACTTTTTTTATGGGTTCTGTATCGAAAAAGAAGAGATACGTATTCGAGGATTTCGAAAAAAAAAATTTTTTTTTCTAATAGTAACAATAGTTTCCCCATATTAAAAATTTGATACAAGGTGGGGGAAATACTTAAAAATCAATTTAAACAATTTAATTGTTTATAACAATATTAATTTGTAAATCTACTATTATTAAACGAGCTAAAATTGTATGTATATATATATATATATTTTCAGACTTTATTTCCAAAACGGGCGCAGCGATTTTGATGAAACTTGGGGGTTAGGTACATATGTGAACAAAATTAGGATTGGGCTGGGTTTTAACTTATCAAAGGCTCCTGGAGGGGCGTGGCACAGCCCTAAACTTTTATTTTCATAACGTCATATCTTGAAAACTATTCAAGATATTGTGATGAAATTTAGTACACAGATGCAGATCATAAATGTCTTAAATTTTGCCAACAGTGGGCGGAATCGGAAAACTGGGCGTGGCACTTTTCAATAATTGAAAATTTTGATTCAATATTACTCAAAAACGGCACTGAGGATTTTCATAAAAATTTTATAGATAATACCACTAAGAGCAGTCATCATAACATGCTATGTCACTATACTGGCAAAATTCGTTTAAGGGCGTGGCACAGCCCACAATATTTATAAACATTATAATAAGAGAATTAACAACACAATCGTTCTGAAATTTCATATGGTGGATATACTTGCTATAAGGTACCTCAAGACGAAAAATGGGTGTAATAGTACCAGTGGGCGTGGCACCTCCCATACAAGCAAAACAGGTTAAATGTTATATTTATTGTACTATGAGAGTAATCTTCTTAAAATTTGGTGAGGAGTTGTCGGTTACTATAAGTTTTGAAATTAAATGCATTTCGACGGGATTGCTTCAGTGGGCGTGGCACCTCCCATACAAACAAAAACCGTTAAATGTTATATTAAGTGCACTATGGGAGTAATCTCATTAAAATTTGGTACAGAGATGTCGGTTACCAAAAATTTTTAAGTTAAATGGATTTCGACGAGATTTCGTTAGTGGGCGTGGCACGTCCCATATATACGAAAATCGTTGAATGTTGTATTTAGTGCACTATGGGAGGTATTTTCTTTAAATTTGGTGTAGAGGTGTCGATTACTATAAGCTTTGAAATTATATGAATTTCAACGGGATTGCGTAAGTGGGCGTGGCACCTCCCATACGTACGAAAAACGTTAAATGTTATTTAGTGTACTATGAGAGTAATTTTTTTAAATTTTTTGTTCCAATCGATAGAGAAAGCACGAAAAATAAAAAAAAATTTTTTGTTCCAATAGACTTTTAATTACAGTGGTGTAGTGTTAATATTGTAGTGGTCATTTTTAATATTTGACCACTTAGTGCGTCCTGAGCGATTTGCGGAATTTGTTGCTGTAAGGATATTTTCCTTGTCCTTTGGAGTATCCCGGAAATAGTCACTCCATAAGTGACTACTTATCGAATCGGTTCACTCCGAGTCACTTTGGGTCACTTGGAGTCACCGAGGTGAGTGAAAATCGCAATTTTGTAGTTTGTAGTCACTCCATAAGTGACTACTTATCGAGGCGGTTCACTCCGAGTCACTTTGGGTCACTTGGAGTCACCGAGGTGCGTGGAAATCGCAATTTTGTGGTTTGCGTGCGATTTTTGTAGAATTGGTCTATAACACCTATGGGCCACGTTGGTACAAACTCTTAGCGCATCTAATTATGTTTTGCGGTGCGTGCGATTTTTTGATTTTATTACTGTAAGGATATTTTCCTTGTACTTCGGCTTATCCCGGAGGTAATCACTCCATAAGTGACTACTCATCGAGGTGGTTCACCCCGAGTCACTTTGGGTCACTTGGAGTCACCGAGGTGAGTGAAAGTCGCGATTTTGTGGTTTGCGTGCGATTTTTGTAGAATTGGTCTATAACACCTATGGGCCACGTTGGTACAAACTCTTAGCGCATCTAATTATGTTTTGCGGTGCGTGCGATTTTTTGATTTTATTACTGTAAAGATATTTTCCTTGTTCTTCGGATTATCCCGGAGGTAATCACTCCATAAGTGACTACTCATCGAGGTGGTTCAGCCCGAGTCACTTTGGGTCACTTGGAGTCACCGAGATGAGTGAAAATCGCGATATTGCGGTTTGCGTGCGATTTTTGTAGAATTGCTCTATAACACCTATTGGCCACGTTGGTGTAAAAACTTTGCGCACCTAATAACGTTTTGCGGTGCGTGCGATTTTTTGGATTTTATTGCTGAAGGATATTTTCCTTATTCTTCGGACTATCCCGGAGGTAATTACTCCATAACTAACTACTCATCGAGGCGGTTCACCCTGAGTCACTTTGGGTGACTTGGAGTCACCGACGTGAGTGAAAATCGCGATCTGTGGTTTGCGTGCGATTTTTGTAGAATTGCTCTGTAACACCTATAGGCCACGTTGGTGTAAAAACTTTGCGCACCTAATAACGTTTTGCGGTGCGTGCGATTTTTTGGATTTTATTGCTGTAAGGATATTTTCCTTGTTCTTCGGATTATCCCTGAGGTAATTATTCCATAACAAACTACTCATCGAGGCGGTTCACCCCGAGTCACTTTGGGTCACTTGGAGTCACCGAGGTGAGTGTAAATCGCGATTTTGTGGTTTGCGTGCGATTTTTGTAGAATTGCACTATAACACCTTTAGGCCACCTTGTTGCAAAAACGTTGCGCACCTTATTACGTTTTGCGGTGCGTGGATTTTTTTTTTTTTTGGATTTTTACGAATTTCGTGAACCAAAGTGACTTTTAGTGACCCAATGTTACTCGGGGTGAACCGCCTCGATGAGTTGTCACTTATGGAGTGATTACCTCCGGGATAAGCCGAAGAACAAGGAAATATCCTTACAGCAATAAAATTTAAAAAATAGCACCAACCGCAAAACGTAATAAGGTGCGATAAGTTTTTGTACCAAAGTGGCTAATAGGTTTTACCCCTCGTACTAACTGTACAATCGGTTGCGTTCTTCTATATAAATGCTGCGATATCTCAGTCGATTTAGTGTCCAATTTAAATGAAATCGAGCCATTTTGCATTATCCTTTTCATTTCTATTCACTCTTGGTCCCAATCCACTCTTTTTATAAACACTTTTGCATCAGACAACAATTTGACGAAACTAAAAACGAAGCAAAATTGTTGAAAAAAATGGAACAGAAAAAAGTAAAGAGAAGTTGAAGCGTGAAAGTGAAAAGTCAACAAATTCCATATTTTTTCGATTTTTTCAACCTCAAAACGAAAAACCGAACAGTGGTCGGTCTCCAGGTACTAATTTTTAAAAAAGATATTTTTTTATTAAAGATAATTTTCTTAGCTTTAAAATAGCATTAAATTTTCTAGCTTTAACAGAACCGGAGTTATGAATTTTTGAAAGTGAGCTTCCAAGCCAAAAATCACGAAATTCTAAAAATTTGAATTTTGCTCTATTTTGAAAAAAAAAAAATTTTTCCAAAAACCTAGAATACGTATCTCTTCTTTTTCGATACAGAACCCATAAAACAATTTTCTGCCAAATCAAAAATGTGTCGGTCAATTTTTGTCAAAATTCGTTCGGTTTGTAAAAGACTGTCCCACATCTATTTTTGGACTTTTTATCGTCACATAAGAGGCGAAATCATTACCCTCGAGGTGTAACGTATGGCAAATCAACTGTCAAAAATAATGTCAAAGAGTCGGATCTCAAGGTGGCATTTGACCCCTACCAATGACAACAATGACAAGGTAATATTAAAATCGCATTAATTAGATTACAGATGGAGTGACGACCTATACCTTGTGAGTTCGCCTGTCCAGGACTGGTCGCAGTCTCTGCATGGATATCTAAACACATTTTTGAATTCAATAGAAATTAAAATATTTAGTACTCTATGATATTATGTTATCTTAATAAGTACATATTGCTATTATGAAAACTGGAAAAGAACTGAAAAAAATTTAATCAGTTTGATTTTTTAACTAAAAAACAAGGAACACAATGATCATATTTTGAATAATTTGCTACTAATGCTACAGCAAAAGGACAAACCTAGTTTATTTTATTATCACAGTCACTGCAATACCTACTACTACTTTTGCTGCTACACCCACTACTGCTACTGCTACTACTATTTTTGCAAAGTGTTGTGGAGCAAAACTTCTATCATGCTTAATGCAAAAATAACTTGGCAATAGGAAAACAAATAGCAACAAAAACAAGTGCAACTAAGTAGCACGTTGTTATCTGCAGAAAGATTAGCATCAACACCTAAGGCTTAAAAAGCATTAAGACAGGGGTTACCAATGCAGAAGTGCAAAGCATAGGATAGCAAAATGTGCGCTTCTCGATGTGTTGGAGTAGAAAGGAGGTAGCAGAGGGACAGTAAGGTAATACAATGGACCATTGCATTAATGATGACAAACATAAAAACAAAGGATAATTGAAAAAACTGTATGAAATCGCTAAGGGGATTATCTCAGGAAAGCAGCAGCAGCAAGAGCCAAGGTACTGAAAGCAGCAAGATAAATAAAATTTTATATTAAAATTTTAAGGAAGGTGATAAAAAAATATTGTTGCTTTAATAAGGTGTGATAGAAAAGGAAGTAAAAAAAATGCAATAATAAAAACGTACAGTAAAATATATTAAACAGAAGTATGAAAGTTTTCAATAGATAACTGCGCATAACTGAATTAAATGAAATTCCTCTCCTTGATTTGGGACTATTGATGACTTCTGTTGTAATTTGCAATGATTTACTTTATTTTCTTGTAAATGAAAAATTGCATGTCAATTGCAGCGTTGTTTACCTACTTTGCCTTTAATACAAACTTTTCCTACTCTTTCTTAATTTCTGTTCACTATATCCTTTTACATACTTATTGTACCTACATAATTTTATGCACATAAATCAATTTATTTATTTCCATCTTTTTATACTCATTTTAATTTTTATGCGAATATTTTCCATGGACTTTCACTCCCATTCCTTCGCTATTTCTCGATTACTAACTATCATACGGTATAACCTTTATTGCGTTCTACTACTTTTTACAGTGCAAGTGGTTACTACCATAACTAAACGATTTGCCATCCCACTGCGTGTATTTGTGCTATAGTGTTGCACATATTTGCTTTTATTTTTTATTTTTATTTTATTTCTGTTTAAGGCTACAGAAGAAAATTTTACACTTTTCATTTTGTAAAATTAAGCGATTTATTAGGTACGGAAAATTTTCCTCAATGAGGATTGAAATCGAAATTCAGTTCAATGATGTATTTTGTTCGATTATGAAAAATGCGTTTAAAAGACTTCAGAATATATTTAGTAAAGTAATGAATTGAGTTTTTAACCTGTTTATTCTAGAATATATTTTATAAAAACTTTATAAAATTATGATAACTTTAAAAAGTTAAAATTTATGTTCATCTTGTCTGATTTTGATCATTTATATTAAATATGAAAAGTTGTCAAACCTTGAGTCGTATTATAAGCATCCACACCCAGTTCTTCATTAAGCTTTGAGAACAGTGAAATATTGTACGATATACTTACATACATACATAGTTGAGATGGGCTTATTTTGGAATTAAAGGAATATATTTTATTTGTTTGTATATATATTTCTGGATTTCTGATATTGTCTTATGATTTACTGATTTACAGTCTGATGAGGCAATAAGCGAAGATCAACAATTTTGATTCCGTGGACAAAGAATAATATTCAAAATTGTTTCCTTAATATTCAAAGAAAATTTCGACTGTAGATACTTACCGTTTATCAATCTTCAGGCAGCAAGAAATTTCAGAGGGAAAAATTTCTTTAGCCAACTTTTTTTCCTCAAAACGAAGCCACAACAAATAAAAAAAAAATAAAAATCAGAGAATTCGCGTAAGATAGTCGAATGTGCGTGGATCAAGTCGTAGAAGTAACATACATTACCATAAAAAAAAGCAAGGCGGGTAATTCAAACTTTTGATTCATCCAATTCAATTAATTAAAGAAAAATGCCACAAATGGAGGCATTCAAAAAAACTCACACACTAAAGAATTATGCGTCAAATGCAAAACAATTTATTTCAATTCAAAATGTATTTCTTCAGTAGTGCTGGCACACAGAAAAGGCCCCGAAAAACAAGCAACAGTGGAATAAAAATGATAGCAAGCAGCAAATAATTAACAATGTTGCCAATGCTGTGGTAAAATGATAAACGGAATTGAAATTCAATGAAATGATGTGGAAATGAAACGACACAGACATGCACACAATAAAAGTTAATTTGAAATGAATACCATGAAGCGTCATTGTCGTTGTCATCGGCACAATTAAAAACAAAAATTAAAGTAGCAACAGTCAGGCCCGGATTTACCTTAGAGGCACACTAGGCCAGTGCCTAGGGCAACAAGAATTTAGGGGCGGCAAATATTGGGAACTTTGAAAAATTTTTAAAATTAATTTAATTGGAGTTACACAGGGAGAAAAAAGTGTGAATACTTGGAACGTCGGCCCTTAAACTACCTAAAAAAATGTTGACAAGCAACAAAAAAAAAAAAAAAGTCCTCACTTTTGATATTAAAAAATATTTTTTCCATATTCACCAGTGAAGAGGGGCGGCAATTTGTGAACGGCCTAAGGGCGGCAAATTTCTAAATCCGGGCTTGGCAACAGTGGTGGCCACTTGGAAGCAATCATTTAAATTCAAATTTAGGCATAAGAATAACAAATGTTGACACTGGCGCTGCCAACAACAACTATGATGAGAACGATTATACAGTGGAAAACGTTGACGATTTAGTGTATTAACCAATTAAGTGCTATGCTTAAAAATACATTTGGTATTCTCACATAAAGGATATAACTTTTTGAACAAGAAATTGAAAAATTTTGTCTTGAAAAAGATCACTTGGGATGTGATCTGGGAATAGATATACTCAATGATATTGTATTTAGGAATAAAATTGAAGATTAAAATTTTTGATTTGAATTTAAATTAAACTAAAAAGATTTGCTATATGATTCAAAGTGACAAAGTATTTAATGTAAAATAAAAAATTTCAGTTCAGTACTTTTCAAATTCAAATTAGAGTTGTTTGAAAAAATTTAATTTTTACTACTTTGAACTTGAAAATTTGCGGCTCTGAATCAAAAATAAAGTTTTCAAGTATTTTTCCTAAATTTACTTTATTTTTTTAATCTAAAGTGGCTCGACAAATGTGTCAGAGCTGGCAACTTTGAGAATACGCTGGGTATCCTGCCATAGAGTATCAGCTCAGTTTTAGTAATGGACCTCATTGGTCTCCAATTGGAAACTTTGTTTTTTTACCAAACAAGCTTTACCTAGCGTTAACACACATAGAAAATTTTCTGAAATTAAACGGGTTAAATTTCACTTCACCACCAACTTTACTGAAATGGTGATATTTATGCGTTGTTGCACTTCATTTGTAATTTCAGCACAAGTATAAATTGCATATAAATTGGAGGCAATGGCTGAAGAAGTTGTGCACGTGGAAGGAAAAATGTAAGCTTGCACACCCGCCGCCATCACCGACACCAAGCGTCAATTTAATGCACAATGAATTTCACAAACTCTACACCGACATGCCACCAAATATAAAGTGTGTGGCGTTGCCATATTTTCATTTCTCATTCTGATAGCTGACAGCTATTGTTTGGGTAACGTGGTAGCAAAAAAGAAATATAAATTAGAAATTTTATATGCAAAATTATGAGCGCCGCTCGTAACAAAACGATTACAATAATAAAGGATTTATTAACTTCCACCAGTTGGTTGCTGTTTGTAATTTTAAACTTGTTCGTTCAGTAGACAGCGATAGTTTTTTAGTACTTTTCCGGCTTTGACGGGATATTCTATACTCATTTCAGTGTTGCCATTTGACATCTGGTTTTATTTATAATTGTGTTTAATTGCGCTTTATTGTACTTGGCCGGTATGGTTTTCATAAATTATTGTTGAAAATGACTCGCGTGACTTTGGAGTGGATTATAAAAGCATAATATATTATGGTTGATAATTAACCCTAACCAATAAAAAATACATGATATGCTTTTTATTTAAAATGTGAGTTAAGGTCAGCAAATTCAATGTGAATTAAGTAAGGGAAATAATTGAAACGTTACATAGCATCTGAAATTCAGACATACTGTATGTTAGGAAATACCAAAAATCCACCAACTTTCTGAATTAAATGTATAAATGGACATAATGAGCATTTACATTGTAATAATAAGATCGAGCCTGAGCTGTAAAGAGATGCATTTGATTATTATATTCGAAGAAGTACCAACAGCAAGTACAATATGATGCGTGATTTCGTTATTGTTAAGTGTTTTTCTCCATTGGGCACTTTTTTGACCATCACAGTACAGTGATGGCATTTTCGGTACATTTTTATTTTTTTTTTCAGTACATTTCCGTCTTGAAAATCGTCGTCAGCATATTCAACAAGTTTTCAGTACAAGTCGGTACATTTAATGCATTTTTAGTATATTTAGCGAATTTTCAGAACATTTTCGGTATGTTTGTCGATTTATAATAATTACGTATTATTTTGTTAGTAAATGGAAATAATCACAATGTGTAGATTTACCTTTTATACTAATTATCTTTTTTTAGTAAATGCAAATATTTGTGAAATATGAATGTGAAATATGTCTCAATTTGTTAGGGTTTTAGAGTTTTGAGATAGAAAAAGTAAGGACCTTTTTTATTTTAGTTTTAGACATTCTTAGAAAAATTGAGTGTCGAGATAAAAAATTACATTCGGCTGACTTCTAAAAAGTACATTTCATTTCTCGATTCAGTACATTTCCACAAAACCCAAATTACATCACTGGCTACACTGAATTTTTTAAAAGAACATCCATTAACTCATTACTTCTGAATTAAAGAGATCCTCTTGAAATCAGGTCATAATCCTAGCGAATGGTGTAGCACTCGTTACTGACAAAATATATAGATCATTAAAGAAACGAAAACATTCAAGATTTAGGTAGGATCAGAACATATCTATATTTTTTTTTTTACAAAAAGCTAACCCTTTGACACGTGGTGTAGTAGCTTCGAAAGGGGAGACAGAAGAGTAGGAATAAGGTTAACGTATAGAGCATTGGTGTCTAGTGCAACGATAAGAATGAAAGTGATCTGAAGCAAGTGTTATGCCTTTGAACTTCATTGCACTTCAGTTATTGATGCTTTGCTAATAGAATACGCTTTTCTTACCACAGCTGAAAAGCTCAATATGGTGCTAATTTGGTAACAGCTCAAACAACCTCCAGAAAATTAAGGAGAGGAGAAGGAAATAATTGGAAAATAAGGAAAATTAGGATATATGGAAAGTGTATTACCATGCCTGAACCGGGAATCGAACCCGAGACCTCTGGGTTGTAAGCGCAGTACACTACCCCTGCGCCACAAGGCCGGCAAAGACACTAACTACAACGGTTTGATTGTGACAGTAAAGAAATAAAAACAAAAATTTATAAAGTTTTAACGTTACTATTGCAACTAACAAAAGTGGAATAGTCGCTTTGTTTATATTGCACTGGAATATTAAAAGATTTTAAGTAAGTGGGGGAAAAGCATTACAAAGCCGTATTGCATAACTGAAAAATTGTTGTTAAGAGATTAACTTTTGACTTAGCTTGAGTTGACCTCAAGAAATATAACCTTCTTAAATGATAATTAGGTTGCTTTATGTAAATTATTTTATGCAGCAATAATAAAGTTCGATAACTTAAAACACTTTTTTCATTTTATGTCAATGAGCCGTTTTGCATAGTGTGAGAGACATTGTCCGTACGTCTTAAGCCAAAAACAAATTTGTGTATGTTGTTGAACTTTAACTTTTATTTTAACATTATTTATTTTAAATTTGACACCCACCTCAATGATGTAAAACCTTGTGTAATTTGAAGGTATGTTTTATTTTAAAATTCCCCAAGAACCGAAACTGGTACTGGGACTGAGATTTGAAATTGGACCGTGCATACTTCTTGACGCAAAAAATTGGAAAGAACTCTGTAAGAAAGTCTTTTTAGGTCAGCGCAGAATTTTCACGTGGGGGGTTTTATCAAGTTTTATTAAAAAAATGGATTTAAACAAAGTACATATGCACACGAATCGCTTGAACCAAGATCAAGATCAATAAAATTGTCAACCAAATCTGACAATGCACAATTATTATATAGTGTCTTGAGATTCCAAATACATAATCCGCGAAATCGGATCTGCTCATATACTCGTTTTATGGCCATTTTAAGAATAGCACTTTGGCCGACACGGTTCGTTTCAAGCATAGTCAGGATCGGTAAAAACTGTTAACCAAATCTGACAATGCACAATTATTATTTAGTGTTTTAAGCGTTAACCTTAAAATGGTCATAAAACGAGTAAGTGATTAGGTACGATTTCGCGAATCATGTTTTTGGAATCTCCGAACACTAGATAATTGTTGTGTATTTTCAGATTTGGTTGACAATTTTTACCGATTTTGATCTTGCTTGAAACGAACCATGGCGGCCAAAGTAAAACCTTAAAATGACCATAAAACGAGGAAATGAGCAGATCCGATTTAGCGGATTATGTATTTGGAATCTCAAGACACTAAATAATAATTGTGCATTGTCAGATTTGGTTGACAATTTTATCGATCTTGATCTTGGTTCAAGCGAACCGTGTGCAAAGGGTGTCCTTTGTTTTTCATATTTGCTGTTTTGAATGGATTCTACTTAATTTGAAATTGACACATATAATTTAAATTGAAAAGAAGTTGGCGAGTGCTGCGGAGGCTCATTTCAATGCTACGAGAATAAGCTTTTTGATTGAGTGACTGCCAAGCGTCTAATATAAAAAAGATATTTTTTACGGAGTATCGAGCATCTTATAAAACAATCAATTTATTGCGAGTATATTACAAAATTATAAATAGCTAATTTATCCCTAATGATTCTGCAAAATGTGATTATGCTTTATGCCAGCATTTTTATTGTTTTGTTATCTGTTCTATTTTTGCCACTTAATTGATGCGCTCTATCCGCAACTTCCTTATAATAAAAATTAATACATTGTATTATAAATTTTTCTTGTACTCACCTTGAAAACAAAAGAAGAATATTAAAATAAATCCTAGCCAATGTGACATTTTGATGTACTTCTTCTGTTGTTTAGCTATATGGTGGCTATATGCACAGGTTACTACTACTATAAAAACTTTAAACACGCGGGCAGTTTGATAGCACTTTTTTCTTAACTTCGACAGTCGAATTTTTGGCAACAACACGTTAAACATCCAAACTGCAATTAAATAGAAATAAAATATATTTTAAAATTTAACCAACAAAGAGAGTTTGTAACTTAAAATTTAAGCTGAAGTGATTAATAACAAAATCATTCACCTGTTAAATCACAATACAAATAATAAAACCCTGCTATGACAAAGGCTCAGCATAATCGACATCATTTCCTGATTCTATCCCTCCCATAATATTTGACAGTTTTCCCATTATATTTTTTCCGGCTCTTTTTGACTTTTATTTGCTCCCCCCCCTCTAATAGACCTAATTTTTCAGTTATACAATTGTTATCACAAGCTGTATCTCACAAAACTAAAGCGTTTAATTTCATTTTGTCGTCGTCGTCTTGCACCATTAGGCTGACCATAGGTAGCCAAAAACCTCATGTTAAATGTTAAAATCATGTGAGCGCGTGACTTTAATTGCACCTGCCGGTTGTAATAAACAGACACATGTATGTAAGTACATACATATGTATGTAGGCGTGTGTGGATGCATCAGTGCTTCAGAGTTATGTGATTTGCTGTTGTTGTTTTTGTCGCATTTGAATAGTGCAATTCGTGTCAAACAGCAATTTGTACACAAATGACACCCGTTCAGTTGTTTGTTCTCGTGGCGTTTTAGGTGTTTGCTGTGTTCTTGTTACTATTCTGGTGTTGTTGTTGTTGATAATGTTGGCGCTGTTATTAGCGTGACACTGTGTGTCATGTGATTTCAGCACCAAATCTCCTGCAATTTCTTACCAGAATTTTCTGAGAAAGTGACAAATTGTGTTTAACCGGAATATTAATTTATTTTTATTTTTTTCAATTTTGTGCTTGCATATTTTACTGTTGTAAAAATATGTAGAAATGTTGATTTATAGCTAAATAAAGTTAGGTAAATACATATATACAAAGTATTGTCGCCCAAAAATAGGCACGTAAAAAATGTTTATTGTTTTTAGTAACTACATATATACATTAGGGTGATTCAAATTTTTTTTTTTATTTCAAACAGGTTTAATAGTACCAGGTACACGATAGAAGAATTCTGGTGGAATTTGAGCTCATAATATTAATATTTACTGGTGGCTCATCGAGCTTTTTTGTTTTCCATACGATTTGTATGGGAAGAAATGGTTTACTAGATATTTGTCTCTTTATCTCGTGAAAAAAAAATTTAAATAACGAAACCTAGTCCATCAGAAAGAGCATAAAATATTCTACAAATAATTTGTGAGGAGAGTTCATAATATTAATATTAACTGGTAGCTCATCGAGCTTTTTAATTTTCCATACGATTTATATGGGAAACTATGCCTTTTTAGACAGTTTCGAGTAAATCTCGTAAAAAAAAGTCCCATACGAACGAGACTAACCTCATCGGAAAGAAAATAAAATTTTTTACAAAAAAAAAAAAAAAAAAAAAACAACAAAAAGCAAAAAAAAAAAATTTTTTTCTCATTCTTCGAAATATCCTTAAATTTTGAAAGCTAATAAACTAACAAAACATTACCTCCACGAAAAAATAATTGGACACGTTTTTATAGAAAATTTTATGCTCTTTCGGATGGGCTAGGTCTCATTTCTGTAAGATTTTGTTTTCACGAGATATAGAGACAATTATCTAGTAGTTAAGCCATTTCTTCCCATACAAATCGTATGGAAAACAAAAAAGCTCGATGAGCCACCAGTAAATATTAATATAATGAGCTAAAATTCCACCAGAATTCTTCTTTCGTGTACCTGGTACTATTAAACCTGTTTTAAATAAAAAAAAATTTGAATCACCCTAATATACCTAAATATCTTGGAAATGGCTGGATATTGTGCGACGAAAATAATTGATTTTTTTTTTGTAGTGCATAAAATTTTCTACTTTTTCGCGAAAAACCATTTTGTTCCTTAATTAATATTTTTGAAATTACAACGCTTTCCAATAGTTTTTTAAAATTTATATAGTATTGCTAAAAACAACGTGATCAACTATATTGGAAAACAAGAAGTAAAAATCAAATATAAAAGACCTACATAAAATATCGGCAATTTTCTCACCGATATTGGTTAGACTTTTTTGATCTCGTTCTTGGTCATTTGAGAAATAATTTTTTAATAACGTTTCGTTACCGTTCTCGGTGTCGGTGAAGCACTTCCATGAGTTTGCAAAAATTTGCATGTTAAAATTTTACAATCTGACTTAAAATCCTAAACCAAGCCATATGATCTTATGTCACTTACGTTTTCGTATTTGATAATGATTATTTAGGTAGCTGTTTGCAGTTTGTGATATCTGAGTAAATAAATATCTGCAACCTTAGTCTTAATCACTATATAAGACAATTTTTCGTGAATGTCTATGGCCTAATTAATTCCATATGACCACTTGGTCATTTCTGAAAATGTGTCACTATTAACATGTTCCGAAGAATAATAACAGAAGAGCCATTTATCTAATTAGATCAACACATATGAATTGATTAAATAAAGATATTTAAATTTAAAAATACTTCAATTATTTCAAATAAATATTATTGAACAGTATAATTGTTTACAAAATAAAGAACAAAACATTTTATATGCAGCCGTGTTCATATATCGCTTTTTCGTTTATTACTGACCCGATTACAAATAATTGGCTTTATTCCAAAAACAATTTTCTGTGTTTTCTATTTCTACTCAAAAAACAAACAAAACAGACTGCTAATTTCTACAACAAAAAAAAAGGGAAAACTTCCAAAAAACAAAAATAAAATTAGGAAAATAAATGAAAATATCAACGTCAATGAAGCATGACAGAAAGAACAAGCACCTGAATATATACACAAATTTCTCATACACGAGTAGCTACAACAAAGAAAAAGAATAAAGCAAAAAACAAAGGTAAACTTTTCGACTGTTTCTCAATGCAGTTTACTAAAAAATCGTCAGCAGGACTACAAATAACGCAATTTAAAACATAAAAAAACAGGTGTTTAGAGCGGTATTGCATAGCAATATGGCAACCCTTCAGTTTTCTATGCAAGAAATACTAAGAAAAATTGGAAAAACTCATCAGGACATTTCCATATGAATATATATGCATACACATAAATTGGTTTTGTGTTTGAGTACACCGAAAAAAAAGACCGTACTAAATTTGAAGAACTGCCTTCCTCCGATTTAGTGTAAAAATTTTCCTTAATCTAAGTTATTTTTCCTCATATTGATGAAAATATCGTCTCATTTAGTAATTGAGTCCTTTGAAATGAGTTCATGTTTCATTAAAGCAAGTCAACGCTCTTCCTCAAATATAGAGTTTGTGGTTTTAGTAAAACTTTCCTTTGAAATAGTAAATTTTTCTTTGGGAAGAATTTTTGAGGACAACTTGTTCCTCATTTGAGTAAAAACTTCCTCAATCTAATGGAATGTTTTGTTTAAGGAAAATCGTACTCAGTTTTAGTTAGTTTCTTCAAAAAATTTACTATAACGTAGGAAAATTTTCCTTAATAAATGAGTGGCAAAATATCTATTCTTCTCGTAAGTATTCTGTTTTTGCCTATATATTTATAGCTCTCTATTTGTTTTTTAAATAAAAAAAGAAAAAAATTAAAAAAAAAAAATTATGTCGTCGCCGGGATTTGAACCGAAGCTATCCTGATCAGACAATGGCTGTTACATGCGCAGTTTAACAACATCATTTTAGTATATCTTAAAAATGCTGTCGGTGGCTGAGTTGGGTAAGATGAGCATCTTTGAACAGTGGCATGGCGCAGAAGAACACAGGTTCAATTCTCTGATCCGGGTGCCTGCCAGGAAAAAAAAAATTTAAGTTCTTCTTTGAAGTTTTAAAGACGTATTACAATTAAAATAAGAATGACTGACAGACAATCAGTAACCAACAAATAGAGGAAATAGAAAATTTTTTTTGAAATCAACGAATTTATTTCATTTTCAGGATTCATTTAAGGATACCATCATCCTTAGAAAAAGTAAAATTTTCCTCAGTTTTATAACCGTGTCCTCACATTGAGTAAACTTTTCCTTATTTCAAAGCAGCAACATTTACTTGTACTAAGGAATCCAACTCACTTATTTTGAGGAACCCATGGCTTTAGCTCGTATTGAAGGACATTTTTTCCTTACATTTAGGCATTTTTCCTTAAACGGAGTAAGTTTTTTTTTCGGTGTACATAAATTTCTGTTAATATGCATGAAGGACAGGTATGTGTGTTGTCCTTCCATTAGTCATGCATATCCTTGTTTATTTGCTAAAGCTTACTTTCATATAACCTGGCCACCTTAAGTGAAACAATACGTTTGTTTTTGGAACTACTACACAAATTGCAGCATTATCATATTTTCATCCAGAAATATTAATGCAATCAAATTATGGTTTAACCCTAAAGAGGTTCGGTTGAATTAAACAGGTTGAAAAACATCACATCTGCTATTATTAAACGAGCTAAAATTATAGGTTTACAAATATATATGTACACACAAACATATAAAATTTTATTTCGAAAACGGCTGCAGCGATATTGATGTAACTTAGGAATTTGAAGGATATATGAATAATTTTAAGATTCGGTAAGATTTAAGGTTTTAAAAGACTCTTACAGAGGCGTGACACAGCCCTAAAGTTAAATTTTTATTTCATATAGTTGAGCCGCCATATCTCGCAAAATTTGCAAGATATTGTTGATGCAGATCGTAAACAAATTAAATTGTATCAAAAGCTGACTGAATTGGAAAAGTGGGCGTGACTCTTTTCAACAATTGAAAATTCTGATTCAATAGTGGTCGAAAACGGACCCCACAACTTTCACAAAACAAAGATGATACCACGAAAGCAGTCGCCATAACAAGCTGAGTCACTATACTTGCAAAACTTGTTGAAGGGCGTGGCACAGCCCACAATATTTATAAACGTTATATTAAGAGATCTAACAACGCAATCGTTATGGAATTTAATATAGTAAATACACTTGCTATATGGTATCTCACAACTAAAAGTAGGCGCCATAGTATTTATGGCCGTGGCACTCCCTATACAAGCAAAAAACAATAAATGTTATATTTGGTGTGCTATAAGTGTAATCTTTGTAAAACCTGGAGTAGAGGTGTCGTTTACTATAAGCTTTGAAATTAAATAGAGTTCGACGGGATTGGATCAGTGGGCGATCTCATGAAACTTTTTCACCTGTTGCAATCTCTCTCAATTTTTTTAACATTTTCCATATTTTTCGACTGTTTCAACTTTCAAGTTTCAATTTTTTCCGAGTTGAATTCTGTTCTCAGTAAGGCAAAAAGCATGTCTCAAAAAATACATATTTTGTATTCTTATGCCATCACATAGCATCTTACGCATCTAATGAACTACGTCGTATGGCGATATCTAAGTTCAAACCTATAAAAAAACTCTTAAGAGAATTTCCTCTACATAAGATCTTAAATAACTCCTTCGGTATAGCATTTTTTAATTCTTGTTTGCATGTAAAGAGACACGCCCACTTGTCGAAATGCACTTAATTTGTGTCTAGAGCTTGTCCGAACCTCTCGCAGTAACTATTTGTGTGAAATTTGGTTACTTTACCTACAATAACTCCGTCAGTAAAGCACTTCAAAGTTTCATGTATGGGAGGTGCCACGCCTTCTTGTAGAAATTTGCCTTATTATTGTCCATCGCTTTTCCATGTCATATCAAGTATTTGTGTGAAATTTGGTTGCATTACCTTAAATATTTCACGCATTATAGCGGTTTACATTTAATTCGAATGGGCGGTAGGTGCCTTTTCGGATTTTCGAAACGGCGGTCATTTCCAATGGGTAAACTTTTTAGTTTATGGCATCAGAAATCCAAATCAAAAAAAAATATTTCAAATCCATTCACTATAGATGGGTTCCGAGGCATAAACCTAATTGCACTCGACTAAAATTGACATAAACACAACATCAATTATTTCGAAACGCATTTTTTTTAAAAACGTTTTTTGCGCTACTGAGGGCAGCAATGTATATAATATACACGGTTAGAAATTTTGGATTAAATTTTAATACTTTTGGGCTTACATATATGACTACACCAGAATTGTATTAAAATTTAATTCTGCCTAAATATTAAAATTCATTTTTAATAATTTTTTGTATTAAAATTTAATACTCGTTTTTATTAAGATTTAAGTAAAAAAATTTTTCATTTCGAATGGGATTCGAACGACATCAGCCACCGTAGTGTTATTTATTGATTGGCTAAAAGTTTATTTATATTGACAACAACATGAAATGAAAGTTCAATATTGAAGTATTAAAATATAATACAGCATGGTTTAAAATTCGAATATAATACTTATACATTAAAATTTAATACAAAATTTATTACAAAATTTTGTAATCTATTGAAAAGTATTAAATTTAATCAAAATTGTACTAAAAATCCTTGTAATATTTCGCTTGTATTAAAATTTAATCCAAGAATTCTAACCGCGTATGTATTGAACAAAGTTTGTGCCAAGCTACTCGCAAAATGAGAAAGGGATTGGATAATGGGGCGTGGCTGCTGCTAAACAACAAAAACACATAAATAGCTACTCTTAATTCTTCTACCAAGTTGTGAAATTTGGTACATGGACCTAATTGTCCGCAGTAAGGTCCAGCTAGAAAACGATAAACTTGGCGCCATTCCGAGCACGATACTATTATTTTTGAATTCTCGTGTCGTCCTCGTATCAGTGAAGTATTTGCAGTGGATGGGTTGTCTTCCGTCTAATTTACCGTCTCTTCTTTTTTTTATAGAATTTTCGTTATATAAATACAGTAAAGGAACAAAAAAAAAAGTTAAATTAAAGAATTAAAATAAAAAATTCTTCTTCAAAAAAAATCTCCCTCTATCATATAATTGTTTATGGAAACAATTCATTTTATTTCGGTTGAAACAAAAATATGAAAGTTTTTATGGTTTTAGAGGTATTTTTCATAAAAATGTATTTAACATTGTTAACAATACTGTACGCATACAGTATTTGAAATTAAAATGTCGTCTCATCAAATAAATAAACAAAAAAAAGGGTTTCAAAAGAAATAAAATAAGAAGTTTGGAAAGACAAAAAATACTTTTGAAAAAAAAACACACTCGATAAAAACCAACGCATCAGTGCTTAATAAAGTTATGACAAAATTCAGCAATTTAAAATTTTTTGAAAAAGGGAAATGATGCCTTAAGTAAATATGCAACAACGAAAGTGAAGGTTAAACTTACAACCATTTGTCTTTTCTTGGATTGCTGAATAAAAGTTTTTGGCACTTTACAACTGTTTCATAACTTTTTGGTCAAAAGTTATTACATATATATGGAAGGTTTTTTTTTTACTTTTTGGTCATTCATTTAGTATTTATATTTTTATATTTAAGCTACTTTGTTCGCGCCAAAATTTTTTTTAGCCTTTTATAAACTTGGGACTAAAATAAACACTGATACAAATCGGTGTAAGCCTTTTAACTTTAGCGTAAAAAAAACCACCAAAGGCAAAATGAATCTAAAGTGAATGCAAAGTATAAATCGTAGTTTGATGACAGATTTATTTGTGTAGCATACACGTTTTTTTACAAAAAGTTAAGGGTAGGAAATGGTCACTTTTTCGGCGGAAAAGTATAAGTTATTTGCATTTCTGCTGCATTAAAAACCGTTTTTACGGTAAGTTTTTTTTAAATGAGTGGCAACCCATGTTTATGACAGGATTCAACAATGCAACATAATATATTATATTAAGGCCTCTTCGAGCTCTATCATTTAACATATATTTCGAGCTGCAATATACTACAGTTGTAATTAAAACAACAAAATTGGCTAAAATTCGGGCATCGGCCTTGGCAAGGTAACCCTGGTTGGCTAGTGATGCTGTAATGCTGATTTATTTTTCATTTATATAATAGCCTTATATCATATTTTTTTTAATTTTTTTTATGCGAGGTGGGCGTAGGAGACGTCAGACCACTCCCATTTTTACATGATAGCATATTACTATCTTCTGGAACTCATGACCTAAGTTTCAAACCGATATTTATTGTACAAGTATATATGACACTCTCTACCATATAACTATACTGTACTACTGTAGACCTTTAAGGTGTCTGGCAGACTATAATAACCATCGGAAGTGTCTGCCAACTGAAAAAAACATCTTTTGATAGCTCCTCAAGTAATATAAAATTCAGCTTTTATAAAATGACGAAAGTTCCATGCAATTTTTTACACCTTTGCTACCTTTTATCTTCCAAAGTAACCGTTATCCAAACTTCATAGTCGGGGATCGTTGCTA
Source organism: Meiosimyza platycephala (assembly GCA_963662105.1). Lineage (NCBI taxonomy): Eukaryota > Metazoa > Arthropoda > Insecta > Diptera > Lauxaniidae > Meiosimyza > Meiosimyza platycephala. The sequence continues at coordinate 28,361,153 of OY759210.1, read as the reverse complement.
CCTCTATTAGGCACATACACAGAAAAACTTTCAGCTTTTATAAAATGACGAAGGTCTGTTCGTCGCTGGCTCTTGGTCTACACGTCTGTATTATTATTGCAAATCACCAAGGTATCGCAAACATGTTGCCAAAATTTAATAAAATTTATCTACGAAGTTGACGCACATAGAAGACAAAGAACATAATTATGTAAACGGTTATGTGACGAGCGCAACTCGCCATTATGAGATTTTGTATATAAATATCAATTTATTGTAGCTGATGGCGTCAATGCATATATGTAGTTAAATTTAAGCTTAGATCATTAACAACAAACCCAGTTACCTGAAAATATACTGAAATATTTTTTTTGTAAATAAGAACCCAGCATATAACAATTTTATTTACAACCAACTGCGGCAGCGGTATAAAAACAATAGAAGTAAATATAAAAAAAAGATTATTTCAACGGTCAAGGAAAAAATCGCAGTTTAAAAAAAAAAATTATAGACATAGCAATGGCGCGATTCAGAAGAAGCCTTATTAACAACACGCAGCATATTGACGACGCTCACTGGCTCTTGCTTAGTAACCTCAGCGGGTTCAAGAAAAGTTTTGTACTTTACGGGGTTCAGCATTCGGCAAAAGAAAAAATAAAATTAAAGTGGATGTTTTACTAGTTAGATTTTTGTTCTTTAGTTACACATTTAATGCTTCAAGAAATAAAATATTTAAAATGTTACGTAGCTATACCAGCATTTTTCTTGGGGGGTAGTTTGAAATTGTTATTTTGGCCAGCAATTTCCTGGAATTTGGAGCAAGCCATGAAGTCGATGAATGAAATTCATAGAAGTTATTTTTTTCATTTTATTTTGTTTTTGTTTTCGCAAATTTTCATTTTAAATGGCCGAAAAGTTAATGTGTAATATGGTATCGTTCGTAGGCATAATGGCAACATTTTTAACAATAAATGTTTGCAATAATATAAGGAAACTCTACATATAGTATAGTGGATCTTTATAACTTAGGTACGGGATCATAATTAATTTCATATTACAGCTGAAGGTTACTAGATTGAATTTACAAGTTGTTGCTGTAAATACACACATGCCTTGCGTTATCTACCGCACACAGCACAAAACCTTGAAAAACGGAACTTTATCCAATTCAAAAGTTTTTCGAAAGTAAACTTCGCCATGGAAATGAAATTGCGATAGGGCTCATCAGTTTGATAATTTCATAATATTCTACAACATAGAAAAAAAGTTTTCTTCCCTCAATTGAATTGCTTGTAAATTTTAATACTATTTATTAAAAGCAAACAAATTTCGATTGAAATAAGAATGCGATATGTTAAATATGATATTTTTTTGAAAGAATTAAGGAGATTTGACTGTGTGAAATGTAATAGCCCAAGACTCCGCTGAAGACAAGTCGAGTGTATAAAATTACAAGATAAGAAATACGAAAAAGATATTAATGCATTTTGGTGAAACTAACCAACCAGGGTTTCCTTACCAAAGCCCGCCTCGATATCCGAAAATGACTGAATTTTTTGTAATTTTGTTGTTTTAATTAAAACTGTATGATAGTGCAGCTCGAAATGTATGCCAAATGATAGAATTCGAAGATCATTTGAAAATCTTTAAGTTCCATATATAAATTACACCCCTTAAGGCTCTGAGCATTAGAATAAAAAAAATTGAGCATCTAAGCTTTGAATAAATTGCATTCGGTGCTGCACCATTATGAAATGTTTGAAGAAAAAGAATGCGTACAATTCAAAGCATATAACTTTAATTCGATGGGAAAATCTGTAACATATGTTTTGAAGAAATTGTAAAAAGCCATCAAAAGAAAAATACATTGACTTTGTGCCCATTTTGTAGACAAATTGTTAGTCTGACTGACCATTTTTTCATTTAAAATATTTATTTAATTTCTCCTTTACTAGCATTCATTTAGGGAAAAACGGAACAGTCGATAATATATCAAAAACCTGCTTTGCGCGTCACAGTAATTTTACATAAGAGTAAGTGTAAGTGGGCGGCCTACGACCGCAGCTCAGGATTTAAAACTCCAAAAACCGACACGGGCTTCGCGGATCAGTCTATAATTTATCCAACACCTGTCGTGTTTTATCGAAAAGCATCATCAAATCGTGGCACCACGGATATCGTAATCTCCCCGAAATTTTCCCATATTGTAGACAAATTGTTGGTCAATCAGAACAACTTTTCATTTAAAATATTTCTTTTAATTTGATTATTTTCTCCTTTACTAGCATTCATATAGGGAAAAACGTTGGGATTATGTCCGCATTACATGAGGACGTAATTCCAAAGAGACATAAACCCAATTGAGTTTCAGTCTCCTTTGGCAAGGGTCATAATTCCAAAAAAAAATTTTGGGATTATGACCGCATAAAAGAGGGAGTTAATCCCAAAAAAATTATTTGGGGTTATGACCGTTGGGGTTATGTCACCGTACCATTTTGTTTTGGGATTATGACCTCATATGATAAGGTCATAACACCAAATTTGGGATTATGTCCTCCTCCAAGGCGAACTTAATCGCAAATGATTATTTTTAATAATTTTTGGAATTTGGAAATTGATAATTTGTTTGGTTTTCAAATATCGATACTTGAAAATTTGATTTTGATTATACCACCACAATTACGACTCCCGTGGCACCATGATCTAAATGTTTACATCATATAGCATGTCCAACACCGGCTTCGCTAGCCACAGTAAATATACATAAAAATAAAGCTCAGGATTTAAAACCTTTAAAAATTCAATACCGGCTTCGCGGTCTTGAACAGTCTATAATATATCCAACACCTGGCTTGCTCGTCAAAGTAATTTTACATAAGAGTACGGGTAAGTGGGCGGCCTATGGCCGCAGCTCAGAATTTAAAACTACCAAAAATCCGACACGGGCTTCGCTGCGAATCAGTCTATAATATATCCAACACCTGTCGTGCTTATCGACAAGTCAAGTCGCGGCACCATGGATATCGTAATCTTCCCGAAATTTCCAACAACACCGTAGCAGATGGAGTTGTGCCCATATTGTAGACAAATTGTTGGCCAGTCAGAACAATTTTTCATTTAAAATATTTCTTTTAGTTTCATTTAGGGAAAAACGTTGGGATTGTGTCCACATTACATGTAAAATGTTACTTGAATAGAATGACATCTAAGTAAATGTTAAATAAGTTAATATGTTTACAAAAAAATGTTCTCCCGCGCTATAAACGATTTGATAACATTATTTGTTACAAAAAAATTAGTTTTGACTTAAATGTCATTAAGTAATTATTAACATTGTTAAGAATGTTAAAAAAAATCAAATATATAATTGGCCTATATAATGTGTACAATTTATCGTAAGTATCACCAAAACTTGACTATACACTCATTGTTTCTGTATCAAATATATTTAGAAAGTTTTCAAAGGATTTTGTTTAGAAATCAAACTTCATAATCATACCAATTAGCTCTAAATACAAGTTTAAAGAAGTTCTCCTTAAGATTCCCCTTATTTGAAAATACAACTTATTATGTTATCTTATCCAATAAGACTGCAAGTAAGTTTGAACATAAATACATACGCACAAATGCATACATACCATATACATATTTAAGGGTATGCAAAAGCGTTGATTTTCAAAGCAAACACAACTGCTAACTCTGCAGTATAGCCTGACTTTCAACGCCTTAGCACTGTGAGCTGTCTGTGCTTTAGTTTTTCTTTATCCTCAAGCAAATCGTTTTCGTTTTAGCCATAGTTTTTCTCTCCGCTCATATGTTGGTGGCATGTCATTTTCCATGCAGCATAATCTGTGTTGACGCATAAAGGATTTGCAACGATTTTAATTTTTTAGATGGTTAGCTCTGAGTGTTGTTGGGTGGTTGGTTGGATGTGATGTGGAATAAAATTTCGGAATACAATATAAACATTAAAAATGTAGTGCAAAATAAACAAAAAATATGTTTTTATTTCAGAATTTGAAATATGTCGCATAAGTGCACTGCATTAAATTTAAATAGAGCTGTACTATATATTAAATGTACCTACTAAAAAAAGAGCTTGAACAAAAAAATGTTTTATTAAAAAAATTACAACAGCCTGGCAACTTTTTTTCAGCATACAACTTTGGAGCCGCAATTTGTTCTTTTGTTGGCACACTATCACTTACTTTCTCTTCACCACGAAGGCAGAGGTTCTTAAGTCTTCAAACTTTTATATTAGAATGCTGGTTATTGTATTTGCATTTTTACTTTCGTAGGTTTCACTGTGCATGAACATTACATCCCATTACCACTGAGTAAACGTTTTTTTTTTTTAAATTTACGCTTGCTTCTTCTTTGAAATGACTGGTTCTCCAGCAATAAATGGAGCAGCCTGTTAATTCATATCCTATATCAGATTTGTCAAATGATTCCTAATTGAACACTGAGGGGTTGATAGCAGCTCTTGAACTGAATTGAATTTCTAGAGCTCGTTCACTTTCCTTCCGTATAAAATTCGGTTGCCCAAGAAAAACCGACTTAGAATAGCACACCATTTCAAAGGACATAAAATGCGCTTTCTTATGTATTAATTAAAATTTTTGTAAAGTAAAAATTTTTCAAAAAAATATCGCTTTTTTAAAAAAAAAGTTAACCAAAAATTTCGATAAAGTGTCATATCTCGAAAATTATCAAAAACTATAGGTGAAATTTCAAACTTTTATGAGCTTATACTATAGTTCAATAAATAATCTTTCATATGACATCCATTTTTTGAAAGTGGATACAGGGGTTCCCAATTTATGATAACGATTTCATTAAAAGCTATATCCCCGACTTCCGATGGCTATATCTCCGAAATTAAATGCGTTATCCAACTTTTTATTCCATATTCGTGTTCAGTATTGAAAGCCTAGTAAGATAAATAGGATTTAATTAAAAAATGAGACGCACTCCCAAAGTAAACTTATGCCGAAGGAATTGTCAAAATACTTATGCCACGCAAAAATTCGTTGTCTGCATGCATTCTTATCAGCAGAAAGAGAATGCAAGAGCTAAACAATATAAAATTTGGCATCCATAGAGCTAAAAATATATATTTTGTTTTGCGCATCATTTTCGCACCGATATTTAACGGTACTAAACAAAGCAACGTTCGATAGTCACAAATAGATTTTGTCAAAATAATTATGCCAACTAGTGTATGTCTTGGATCTCACATATAATAAAGATGGAACTACGATGCTCCGATATAAAGTTTAACCAAATGCAAAGTCCTATTTCGTGAAATTCAATAGTCGTTATTGCAACAAGTGACAAAATAAAATGAATCATAACTCAAATTGTGAGAAAATTACAGAAGGACATGACATCTATTATAGACACAAAAATTATGAAATGCTAAGCCACTGGAGGTATTAAAGCACATTTTAATGATCTCGGTGACTGAAAAAGTGTCTGAATGTCTAAGACAGTATTTTTTGAAAACTGATTAATTAAATAAGATTTAACTCAGTAGAGCAACGTTTGGTAGAAAAGAGTTATCATTAAGACTTAACGATGTTAATACTATTACTTAATAATAAATAAAATGCTGATTTTCTCTTGAGGAAGTTTTGAGCTCTTTATTGAATTATGTTATTTAGCTTATGATAATTTCGTATGACTTCTGCGGCTCAGCTCCAACTCTTGTCAAAATTATCGATGATGTTTCAGAACACTTTGTTCTCTACTCTACTCTACTCAACATGCCTGGTTACATTGCTAATTAGCTCTGGAATTGTTAATGGCTTCTAAGCAAAGAGCTTTCCCAAAGAAAGAAATTCAAATTGCCCAACAAAAAAAACGCTGAATGATTCCTTCAGCTCGTAATTCACAGACAGTGACTTGAGGATGCATCGGCTTCTCGACAATCTCTCTTGAATTTTAATGATCCTAAACGGGGGCGCCCTACCATGCTAACGCTCGGAAGAATGCCTCCTACGTCTTCCATTAGATACGATACTTCGATGCTGTTAGAAAAATACAAAATCTGTCACAGTACGCAATTACGGAATCCCTGCATGAAAGCTTGAACAAGCGAAGTCACAAAAAACAATTTCACTTGTCTCCTTTAACACTGACGCTGCATATCCTTCATGATGTCACATGATAGATGTCAATCTATTAATTAGATTTTTGCTTTATGTACTAACGTAATCTTTCTTTTTTTTTTAACTAAACTGTACAGATTTTTTAACTCGTTTTTTGTTTATTATAGTTATTCTCAGTTGCCATATATTCGTTTTTTTTGTTCCTTCATTTGTTGAACAAGCAAAGGATTAAGAATATTTTTTGTTTTCACTTGTTCGTCAGATTTTGAGCCACTTTTTTCATTTCGGTTCTCATTTTATATAAGGGTTAAATTTTGATGACAGTTTTTTTTTTACAGCAATTTTGTACTGAAATTGCTTGGCGTTGCCATTGTGTTTGGCTTTGGCTGAGTGTCGGACTCAAAGGATTAGCACAGGATATGTTTTTAATTATATTTTATGGAGGAAAATACTTTCAATTTTATTGTATTTTTTATGTTTGAACAGTTAAAAAATTGTTCGTCTGTTGCACGTACCACCATTTCAGATTTTATTAAAGCTTATCGATACAATTCTGAGCTGAGCTGGCCAATCGTTCAATAAATTTTTTGGAAATTTTCGATACTACTCGAAATTTTTCAAAATAACTCGTCATTATCAGTTTCCAAGTTGTGATTTGCTCTATTGCAGGGGTTCTTAAACTTATGTAGTCCGAGGACCCCTTATCGAGCTAAATTTTTCTTGCGGCCCAGCTCTAGACATTTGACGTCGTTCTAAGCTTAATTTCTGACTCAATAATGTCAAAGACACTCAGGCTTGCCAATCGATGTCAAACTCAACTACACCGAAAAAAAAACTTACTCCGTTTAAGGAAAAATGCCTAAAGGAAAAACTGTCCTTCAATACGAGCTAAAGCCATGGGTTCCTCAAAATAAGTAAGTTGGATTCCTTAGTACAAGTAAATGTTGCTGTTTTGAAATAAGGAAATGTTTACTCAATGTGAGGACAAGGTTATAAAACTGAGGAAAATTTTACTTTTTCTAAGGATGACGGTATCCTTAAATGAAAGAAATTTACTTAAAATTAATTCGTTGATTTCAAAAAAAAATTTGTTAATTTTCTATTTCCTTATTTGTTGGTTACTTATTTTGTCAGTCATTCTTATTTTAATTGTAATACGTTTTTAAAACTTCAAAGAAGAACTTAAACTCTTTTTTTTACCTGACGTCACCCGATCAGAGAATTGAACCTGTGTTCTCAGCGCCATGCCACTGTTCAAAGATGCTCATCTTACCCAACTCAGCCACCGACAGCATTTTTAAAACATACTAAAATGATGTTGTTAAACTGCGCATGTAACAACCATCGTCTGATCAGGGAAACTTCGGTTCAAATCCCGGCGACGACATAATTTTTTTTTTTTTAATTTTTTTATTTTTTTATTTAAAAAACAAGTAAAAAACTATAAATGTATAGACAAAAACAGAATACTTACGAGAAGAATAGATATTAATTTCAGCGAGTAAAGCAGCGAGTGTTGCCACTCATTTATTAAGGAAAATTTTCCTACGTTATAGTAAATTTTTTGAAGAAACTAACTAAAACTGAGTACGATTTTCCTTAAACAAAACATTCCATTAGATTGAGGAAGTTTTTACTCAAATGAGGAACAAGTTGTCCTCAAAAATTCTTCCCAAAGAAAATTTACTATTTCAAAGGAAAGTTTTACTAAAACCACAAACTCTATATTTGAGGAAGAGCTTTGACTTGCTTTAATGAAACATGAACTCATTTCAAAGGACTCAATTACTAAATGAGACGATATTTTCATCAATATGAGGAAAAATAACTTAGATTAACGAAAATTTTTACACTAAATCGGAGGAAGGCAGTTCTTCAAATTTAGTACGGTCTTTTTTTTCGGTGTAGACATAAAATGTCCGGTTATCTGACAACGTTAAGGAACGAAGAATTTTTATTTTGCTTTAATTTTTCCGATTTTTAAAGGTCTTTTCAACACTATGTATGTCCAGTTTTTGAAGATCCAAAAGTTTAAAAGCATGCAGATACAACTTTCTAATAAATATTGATACTTATACCATATATGCCTCTGCATTTTAACAAATCTTGCGCATTTATAGAGGCAAACATTTTTTATTAGGATTTTCATGTAATTATAATACAAAATGAATAAAAATTGGGGAAATATAAAGAATTAAAAAAGTTTCAGGTCAAAATATGTACATTAAACTCAGACAAATATATCTTGGTCAAAAAGCCTAGAAAATTATTTGTTTTTTTTCATATCTTTTTTAATAAATAATATAATAATAATAAAGCTTAAAATGAAAATTATTTTTTGGTGACTATTGGTTATTTTATAAGCGAAAATTGTTATTTTTTATTCTGTAATAGTTTTGAAATGGATGATGTTGTTTTCTTGAAACGAAATGCACAAAATCGGGCTCTATATTCGGAAGTTTTATTCTCAGGTCTGCTTCTACATTAAGCTGATTTCTGTACGTTGATTTTATATATAATAGTACCGAAATGCCTGTATACACAAATACGTTGTACAAAACGGAATCAAGTTTTGGATGCCCTTATTTGCAAGTGCAGAATAATCGAATTTTAGGAGTAACTAAAAGTTAGTTAGTTCAATTTTATTGAACTTTAGTTTCAAAAAAGTATCGCAAGAGATAGCCATGAGTATATCTTGCTCTAATGTCGATAATTGCTTAGCTACTAACATCTGTGTTGAATGGATCCCTGATCCAGTCGTTGCCAGAATCAGGATAGCGAAAAAACTTCCGGAAGCTGCTTTTTAGAGGCATTAAATGTTCGATAAAAAGCATGTGCGTTTTATTAACGAGCACTTTATTAGAAAATTCTATAAAATCGCTGAGTGTTGAAAAAGACTCATACACACACTTTTGAATGCTTTTTGACCATAATTCGTATTATTATAATCGCTTCTATTTTAAATAGCTAAATACCGTTGGGACTTGCGATTTAGCTTCTGTGTCAAAAATCACCAAAAAATAGAATTTGTTCTATTTCTCTGCAATAAATTTTCTAGTATCAATTTTGTACGCACTATCAACGTATAGGAAAAATATGGACGATGTCGCACATCCCAACTGTGTTTAACTCTTGACTTCAATTTTAAATTTATATGAAGCTGCACCTCGTAGGGTCAAATTAAAACTTACAAAAATTGATGATGTTGTCAAACAGTGGGAAGAGTGGAAACAGTTAGGTGCTGGGCATCCCGGGTTTGAACAAAAGTAAATGCACACTTTGTTTTTTAAAAATATGTGCAATCATTGAAAAAGCCATGTCCATGTAGAATTTTTAATTAATTAGTTATTTAAATAAAGCGAAAAGTTTGATGATGTAAAATTATTGGTGTCAAAATTGTTTCACGGACCCCCGCGGACCACAAGTTAAGAATCGCTGCTCTATTGCATTGCAACTTACATACATAATATTATGTATATAACTACACGGAAAAAACACCAACTCGAAATTATTGTAAATATTAATGAAAATTTAAGAAAAATTAGTAGGTAATTTAGTAATTTAGAAACGGTTCGAAAGTCTATTAAAAATTACTAAGCGTAATATAAAAATTGCATCAAGCAGGCATTAATTTTTCGAATGCAAGTTTTTAATTTTTACAAAGTAGATTTTAAAATTTCTGCAATAATTTATTATATTTTAAAAGGACTGTACTATTTTTTAAAAAGTACATTATAAAGTTTTTATGATGAAATAATAATAACTGAAATTTATTTTTAAATTTTTTGGTGTGTTGAACAAAATTAGGGCAGCCAGCGAGTTTCCGTTGCCGCTTTCCCGACCCCGTCCCAATTCTGTTCAACACATTACTTCAAAGCCAATTAGTAAGAGTTTGGCAAGCCTTATATATTTATTTTTTTGCATGAACATGTTGAGAACTCAAACAGAGTACAAATTAAACACAAAAGAGAAATAAAATTCAATATAATAAAAATTAATAATCTTGAAATAATTTTTCTATAACTACTTTTTAAAAATTATAAAGCGGGAATCATATATTACAATATGAAATATATAAAAATTCTATTGTGGCAATTTATTAAAATTTAATAAATTCTTTGTAAAATTTCAAAGTTTTTAGGTGATAATTAAAATGAAGAAAATAATTTTTAATATGCACTTATTAAAAAATGTAAAATGAAAATATTTACAAACTAGAATAGAATTTTTAATAAGGATTTTATATTTATTACTATAAAAAAGTAATATTTGTTTTCAGATTTTAATTTTTATAATCTCCTATTAATTTTTAATAAAATTTGAGTTGGTGTTTTTTCCGTGTAATTGAAATTAATTGTAGCAAAAACAAGGTTTTTTTCCTTACTTTACTGAAGAGAGATAAGGCAAAAAATCTTTTACGCTTTTAGATTGGCATATCTAATTCTTACCTGCATATATACTATGTACATATTAAAGTCAAATTACGATATGCTTATATCATTATTTTTTGTATCATTAAAAATTTACTGCTAATAAATAATTATTTATACTTCAAAAATTCAAATACAACTTTTTTTACAATAGCCTAAATTTCTTAAGAAGCCATATAACATTATATAGAACATAACATAAATATTTATTTTGCAGTTTAAACAAATAACACTCTTCAGATTTATTAACACTTATTCATATACACTGAAAAAATAAAAAAATACCAAAAGAAACATTATAAAAATTCAAGCGCAGGAAACTTGCGATCAGTTTGTTACTTTAGTTGCATCCAGAAAGTATTAAATTTTAAAGTCAAGGACATTTCTTTCTGAACTTCTTCTGGTACTTTAATATTTATATTTTTCCAGCTTTCAGCAGTACTACCAAGATAAAATTGTAGATGAATATTTGCCTGATCTGCTACTTCTAAATCAGTTGGAATAAACTGGAAGCGATGAATTTCTAGGCTCAATACCGATAAATGGAGTAAGTAGTACTTTAAATCGAACCCAAATTATGCAAACTTCTTTTACCATTAAGTGAATTAACATTATAATCTGCATTATTAAGTATAAATTGAATATATTCATATATGTATGTACATATGTACCCGGTTTTATTTTCGATGAACCACTAAAAGCTGCAAAAGCTTCGCGTTACTGATAATGCTATTTGAAGAGGAGATGTAAATGTTCGATGACATGTGAGGTGCCATGCCCTCTTGTGAAAATTCGATCAATTTTTATTCCGAGTTTGTAGGATTCACTTCTAGTGTTGGTGTGAAATTTGGTAGCAAGATCTTATATACGTAACTCCTTCAGAATATAATTTTTGCTTGTATAGAGGGTAACACGCTCTCTTGTCAAAATTTACCTAATTCTTTTATACTTAGAGCTTGTCCAAATCATTCGTAGTACTTGTGTGAAATAATGTTACTCTGCTTTCAATAATTTCATCACAATAACATGTCAAGGGGAGGTGCCACGCCGTCTTGCAAAGATTCGCCAAAGTTTATTCAGAGCTTCATTAAGCTACATATTTCAAGTATTTGTGTGAAAGTTGGTTTTAAATTTAGTTAGTATGGGCTGTAGGCGGTCTTACGGATTTTTGAAACAGCGGTAATTTTCAATGTGTAAATTTTTTGACCCAAAAAAAGGTTTTTTAAATCCATAGACTATAGCAGCTTGGTCCCGAGGTACATATATAATTACATACAAACATATGTACCTAATTGCACTGGACTGAATGCAAATTTTCAAAAGTAACACAAAAACTTTTTTAAATGCAAATGCAGCTAATTGAAATTTATTTTTGTCATTTTAAAGATGGTAAAATGATTGTACATGACTCGATCAAAACTTTATAAGTTTAAAAAAAATATTAATTATCTTTTCGAGGATTTGAAACTTTCTGCATAGTGATTTAAAAATGTTTATTTTAAAAACTAAGATGTTCATTTTTAGAAATAACTTAAAAATGTTGGATTTCAGATATAACGCGAAAACTTTTAAATAACGAAAAATAGGGTCAATACGTTCTTTATATTTTTTTAATTTTATTTTTCTGTGTGTCCAGACATACATACATACATACATACATACATACATAAATATGTACATGCCAACACAGCTCATATTTCAACATTAATAAAGAATTCATCAACACTCAATGATAATAAATACAACAATTCAATTATTTAAATATGAACAACAATCGACTTCAATTAAAAGCAATTTATTTACGAAGAAGAATTCAGGGAAAAATCAACAACAACACTTACACTACAATCGACTAAAAAACAAAGCAGAGGAACCAACAAAATTTGAAATTAATTAAAGATGATACGAAATAAATGAAGACAACTTAATGTTTGTTTATTTATAGAGTATTTATTTGTAAGTAGTTATAGTAAAATTCGAAATGATTCTATTAAAGCAGAAAAAAAATTAAGAAAATAGAATAATAAATGAATTATATCAATAAATATGAGACAAAATATCCAAGTTAAAACTGAGATACATCTAAATTGAATTATGGCAATTACGAAAAGATGTGCTGACTCTTCAGGGAAAATAATTTACGAAGATTACATCAAAAGCTTGCAACATTTTTTTTTTAGTTATTAAAAATGATATTTTTTTTTGTAGCTTGAGATATTATTTATTGTTCTCTAACTCATTTAAAATTGGAATAATGGTTTTAGTGAAAGCTTAAAAGTAAGATTTTAGCAGTTTACATCTTTTGATGAGTGAACATCTACATATAACTACTGATACTGAAAGAAAGTCTATACGCTCACCTTTATGTTTGTGTTAAGTTTTTTCAATATTTTTTGACATTTTTAGAAATTTCAATACCTATGCATTTAGACCAGTGATGGAATTTTCGGTACATTTTTACTTTTTTCGGTACATTTGCGTACTGAAAAATCGTTGTCAGTACATTCGACAAGTTTTCAGTACATTCAGTACATTTGGGGCATTTTCAGTACATTTGCCAAATTTTTAGCAGATTTTCAGTACATTTTCGGTACATTTGGACAATTTATAATATTTACCTTTTTTTTGATTTTTAGTAAATGAAAATAACCACAATGAATAGATTTATAGTAATTACCTGTTATATTAATTACGTTTATTTTTGTTTTTTTTTAGTAAATGAAAATAATCGCGCAATGTGTAGATTTTGTAATTAATTTAATGTTAAATATACCTAATTTTGTTAGGGTTTTTGAGATGGCACAAGTGAGGACTTTTTTTTTTTGTTAGTAAATTTTAGAATAATTTCGTACATTTAAGGAAAATTGGGTGCTCAAGTCCAAAAGGTACATTCTGGATCTAAAAAGTACATTTGATGTTTCGATTCAGTACATTTTCACAAAACCCAAATGCCATCACTGATTTAGACTTTAACAGCATGTTTCAAATTGTTCGACTTTTTCAACGTTTTTAAAAGCATTCAACATTTTTTGATCTTAAACACATTTTCGACTTCCACAACACTTTTAATGTTTTCCTTCATTTGCATTTTTTGCTACAAAATTGGCTTAAATTTTCCCCAGGTAAGTACTGTAGTGTTCGGGCTAAAAATACTTTTTGTAAATCCAATTTGTAATTAAAACTTAAAATGTCTAAACTTAACACAATGTGGTCAAAATATATTTTCATGCATCTGTTTTTCTAAAAAAAGTTTACTTTTTGAAACAATAAAAACATCTTACGAGAGAGGTACAGGTACAGGTACAGTGGCTCCCACGAATAATCGGACAAAGCTTCCTTTTTTTAAAAGTTATATAAAAAATTACGAATTAGTTAATAGGAACTTCAAAAAGATTTGTATGCCATTCAATTCATCGTTAATACTCTATTCAGACAACAAAACAAAAAAAACTTATATAAAAAACCTAGCCATAATTTTTTTAGTAATCATAAAGAATGAATAACTCGGTTTCACTTGCTCAATGAACTTACCAAGTAATGCAAAAATTGTCGTTATTTTTTTCTACAAATCATTATTTTGAGTATTTCGTTTTACGTTGCTTTACTTTGTACTCATTGGCTGCATTCAGTGTTAGAAATTATATTAATCGTATAGCGTATTATCAGCAATGGCTCGAAAAGGAAAGCAAGTTAAATTTGAAATAAGGCAACGTATTGTAAAATTATATGGAGAAGGACAAACTGTCCGGGAAATTGGTGAATTTGTCAGAAGAAGTTATTCGACTGTCCACGACACTATAAAAAGTTATAGTGAAGACTTTAGATTAACTTGCAAGTTCAGAAATAGGCAGGTAAAAAATCTTAATGGAAGAGAAGAACGCAGAATTTATAGCGAAATTTAAATATGTTCCTTCAAAACTGTAAAATAATTGCTAATATCTCTGGATAACAGGCTTGATAAGGATGTACGCTTGAAGACTGTACAGAGTGTGTTACATAGGAATAGTTTTCATGGTAAAATTGCAAGAAAAAAGCTATTTCTAGCTCAATTAGCAAAATCAAGAGGGTGAAATTTGCAGGAGAATACCTTCTCAAAACTGAAGAATTTTGGAAAACCATAAGTACTCATTTAATATGTTTAGAATGTTTTCATTTCAAATTTTTTCTGTATATTGAAAATTCTATATACAGATAAAGTTGTATTTATACAATAACATCGGTATATCGTATAGTACAGCAAATTTCAGTGAACACTCGCTATTAAGAGATGCTAATGCAATTTTAATAAGCGTTCGTTGAATTGCAAATTCACTGTATAAGTATTCGCTATACTGGACGTTCACTGTAGTTGTTAGTCTGGGATGTATCATCGCGACTATTTTTTTATGTAATTGATAGTTAAAATATGGCTAAAATTGAAATAAGCATCAGTCGCCAAAATCGTGATGGGGCTGATTGAGAGAGGCCTAACAAAAAATTCGCTCAATAACTGGGAAAGTAAGCAAAAGATAAGTATATTAAGACCAATGTTCTAAAGGAGACAAAAACACATTCAAAAACTATTTCCAAGTGCAGTCCCAAGTCTTTCAGAACTATGCTACGCTAAAATTAGTAAACTATCACGTGCAGTAAATGTGTGTTATGGTAAACGTTAGACAAAAGCCGACAGCTATAGACGAAGTTGAAATTTGCAATATGTGTAACCCGTACTTTTTCAGCAGCAGCAATATTCTAAGGAAGCAAGCAGGCAGGCATGCACATTTGATTAAACAGCAATCAGCAATAGCACAACAGAAACACTTGTACCAGCAACTAACAGCAACAAATTTTGCAGTTGATTGTAATGCTTTAAGTGAAATGTTCAATTGTGTAAATTCAGAATCCACACAACAGTTTCGTCTGCCTATCAGAATTAGGTTGCACTGGCGCCAATTCCACTTATGGTATTTAGAAACATAAAAAAAGTAAAACTTTACCGAGTAAACACACTCAAATTTACGCGCGCGCTGCATTGGTTAGAGGAAAATTTTAGTTTTTTAAACTTATTTTTCTCAATGGGAAATTTCATTGGGTACCTGCACCTTAAATATATATTATAAATATAAAAGGACTATTTTTTTAAGTTTATTAATCAAAGCCCGATATTTATCCTTAGAAAGATTACCGCCATCATAGGCCTAAATAGTCTTAAAACATAAAGTAAAACTTTTAGAGTTCAATGTTGAAAACTTATTATGTGTGTAACTCCCTGGAAATTTGATTAACATCATCAGCACATGTTTATGGAAATGCTCCCATATTCTTAATGTTAAACCTAACACATTTCTTCAATTTGAAGTTTTCTAAATAAAATTATGTTTTTTTGATTCATTTTTGTATGATACCAACGATGTTTTTTAGCCGGTCGTTTTATTCACTTAATTTGTTTTTTTTATTTGCTGGACTGTCTGTCAGTCAATCAATTGGAGATATTTTTATTTGGTTAATGTTTTGTTTAATGAATTGCCTGTCAATCATTTGTCGGTGTAAATGCTTTGATTTAATTGATTTATTATCGCAAAAGTTTTTATGTTAATTCAAATTTAATTAAATTTAATCAAATTCAAAATCATTTAAAAGTTCAATTGTTTAAAATAAACTTTTATAAACAAATTAAATGTTGGTCTCGATTAAATGCAAAGTGAGCACAATCAATACCGTGCTATATCGAGTCATGGGATGTTTCACCTATTCAGCTGGATAAAAAAACAAAAATGTTTTTTTTCGAGGCATTGTGGTTTCTAAAATGTGTCAAGGTTTTTAAATATATGGGAGCAGTTCATTAAATTAATGTTTGAACCTGAAATTTTGTGGAGACATATGTACATACATTTTGATGTTCTGAACAAATAAAAAATGTACCCCTCGTTTGAACCGTGCGTTTATTTTTTGGGTATATCGCCTTTCAGAAGCAAATTTAAGTTTTTGTTTAATATCTTAAAAATTATATATGTATCAGAGATGTGCACGAATGCATTCAAACGCAGTTGTGAAACACTCACATAAAATGAATTGTGAATCAACACTATGCATCAAACGTGTGAAAAGAATGAAAACACTGCTCACTCAAATCGAATACGAAAGCTGCCGTGCTGTACTTTTTATCGCATTGCCGTTGCTTGTCTTTGTTTTCTTTGAAGGCAACGAACACACTTCAAAAGACAAGCACTATTCACTCAAACATCAATCGTTCACTTCTATTTCTATGCAATGAATTGTATTGCTATGCAACGAATGCGATGACTATGCAACGAATGTTATTGCGCAGCATTGAATGCTATTGCTATTGATTTTAGTTTCACTACTTTTTTATAAGAAAAATTATACCAAGAAAAGTACTACACTACTTGAGAGCAATAGTAACGAATGCACGAGCTCAAATCGTTCAATGCATACGAACCAAATTAGCTGCGCAATAGCATTCAATGCTGCGTATAAGCATTCAATGATGCGCAATAACATTCGCTGCATAGCCATAGCATTCGTTGCATAGCTATATAATTCGTTGCATAGAAATAGAAATGAATGATGATGTTTGAGTGAATGGTGCTTGTCTTTCGTGTATGCTCACAGAAAGCAGAGACAAGCAATGGCAATAAAATTAAAAGGCAATGCACTGCAGCATTCGTTTTTTATGTTGCCGAATGAAAGCACGACAATGGCAATGAATAAACGAATGGTAAATTAAAACGAGCCACTCATTGCACATCTTTAATATGTATATACTTACATGTGACGGATTTTATCTCAAATCCTTTAAGCGAAAAAACGAACGTGACCGATTGAACTTTGGCAAAGTATTCCGCTTTTAGATGGACTGTAAAAATCTTAGTCCAAGTGCTTTCGATAGATTTTTTTAATAGCTTTTTGAATGGTCGTAAATTTTTTTTGAAAATTTTAAAATCTAAAATTGATCTTGTAAATCAAAAATAGCCCCAACTTTTTTGTGTAGATGGAAATATTAATTTTTTTTAGTGGCAATTTTGATATAACTATAGGTATAATAGTATTATTATATTTAATATTTTGAGGCACAATTTTATTTTCATCTGTAGATGATTTTTTAAAAAAAAGATAGCATATATCTTAAAAGTTCCGCTCTAATATGGTAATTTTTCAAATAAAAAAAAAATCATTATTTTCAAATAGAATGAATAGTTTTTTCATGAATTATTTATTAAATTGTCAAAAAACGTCCTCATAAATAAAATGTTGGCAGCCCATATTAATCACTACTTAAGTCAAAGATTAAAACTCAATGATATCAATTTTGATAAATCTACTTAACATAACTGTAATCTGCCTTTTATGTAAAGAAAACATTCATGAATACATGAATATGTATGTATGCACACACAATGCAAACAAAGGCTCTAATACCCCATTTAAGCTGCTTGCCATAGAAATAAGTGATAACTTTTACAGCATTTTCAATGTGAAAGCAAATAATATCAATCAAATTTTCTTGTCAAGTCATTTTTGTTGTTGTTTTTTTTACAGAAGGGAAGAAAAAAAAAACCACAATTTACATAAGTGTTGGCGTTAGCAACAACATAAAGAACAATAGTGGGGGAAAATAAAACACTGCCCGCTAAATAAAAATCACAGCTAAAAAGTCACAGTGACGCCTTCATGCTGGATGGGATACCGCGTCCTTTAACAATGAAGCACAACATTTTATTGACACATGCAACCTACATGCACGCACACACACTTACATATGTATACAGTGCATAATTAATAAATTGTTGTTGCTGCTTTTCACGCCTACAATGACAGATTTCATTGCCATGCATTCAGTGTACCACCAACAACATCAGCAAGAGAAGAAGGCATACATCTTCCAATGAAACTCAGCACTTTCTGAAGCGAACAAAATTTTGCGTACCGCACTATTTGGCGAAAGCCCAAAGGCGTAGGAAAACTTAGCAATTTCAAATTTAATCCATTTTCACAGCATTCCTTTGACAGATTGTTGCTGACGAGTTTGTTAGTGCATTTTAATTGCATTTGTGTGCATGTGTTAATATTCGAATGTGTGCGTTTGTGTGCACTCAAGTATTTGTGGTCTTTGTGAGTGAGTGTCCTTAACAGTCACTTGGCGGAGTTCAAATATTTGTGCGTTAAGTGATTTATTAGCAAGCAAAGTCACAATTTAATAAAAACATATAAATACATATAAAACATATATTCAGTTGGAACCTTATCAATTCAATAAAATGTTATACTATTTAATATTTTATTCTATACTATTTATACAAGTAAACTTCTGATAGGGATAGGGTTTCCTTAAACACTTGTATGAATTGTTAGATAAATGGTTTTCCGCTAAATGAACTATAAATTAAATTAAACAGCATGTGCTTCAATTAAGAATGAACGAAAGTTTTAATGATGTGTTAAGCTTCAGGCTGACAAAGCAATTGACTTTTTGATTTTAGATATGTTTCAATTTATATGCGGTTAAATATTGTATTTTCTTACATGAGGCTTACTTCTGCAGTTATTGATCAAAAACCCCTTTTCGGTCTTCTTAGACAGCCATACACTTGCTTTTCTTTGCTTTAGTTGTAGTCAAGTTAACAAGTCTTCAGGCGGTAAGAAATTGTCTTATGACTCATTCGCTGTTTCCCTTATTATTGATGATTGAAAAACGAAAAAGTACGCTCGCGAAAGCAAAATATTTCTAATACAGGCTAAATTTTCAAATAAAAAAAATCCAATTAAATGATTCTTTAAATTTCACACAGTGTACAAGGACACAAGCACTATAATAAAATAATATGGTGTTTGCATTTTAGCTTTTCAGCCGTGACTTTTCACACACTTATTTTACATATGTATATGAATGCAGTCACACAAATTCACTTGACACTTAATGTGTTTTGTTTTAATTTTTATTTTATCTTTTAATTTCTTCCTCAGCAGCATTCCACTAAAACTGAATTTTTCATTAAAAGCAGAAATTTTGTTCTTAGCTGTACTTTTACAGTTTTCCCCAAACATTTGTTGACTTCCTTTTCGTGCTGTTTTTGTGTACGAGGGTATGGAGTTTCCTTTTGGTACCAAATTAATGCGCGCATAAAAATCAATCAACAGACGCTCTTAATAGCGACGCAATATTCAATTATAGTTCTATGTATCTGACAGATACTTTCGGTTGCATATCGACACACCCGCCGCATCTACAAGGTGTTGAGGCGCACACAATTTGTGGATTTGTGGTTTTCGACAAATTGGTTTTTTATTTTCATGGGCGAAGAAAGGCATTTCAAGAAAAATGAAAAAAATCAATCTTTATTTTTTGTTCTTCTTTTATTGAAGATTTTAACGCTATTTAGAATTCTAGACTTTTTTGTGTGTATTTCACTTTCATTGATTTTTCTTACATACAAGTTACTAAAAAGTATGGTAACTGGTAGATTGATTTTATTCTTTGATATTTTCCTAATTAAAATGTTAAAGTTCTAATCAAGTAAGCTTCAACATTTTTTGTGAAATTTCACTTGGAATTCGATTTTGATACTAAAAAAAAAATTCTCTTTTTGTCTATTTTGCTCCAGTATTCTGGCATATATTCTTTAAGCAAAACAAATGATTGAAAGTAAAAAGTAGTAAAAACGCATCAAGATTGTTGACTTTCTTCGTTTGCTGGCTCGCTTTTACTTGGCACGCTATTTAAAAAGCGCAACGTTTTGGTATTTATTGAAAATCTCTAGACGAAAAAAAAATCACTTTTCAACCACTTTGTGGGTGCTTAAACAGCTGACAGTTCGACAGACAGATTGATTGATGCTTCTGTCGAGGGATTTAAATATTTATGCTGAAATATAAAATTCTTAAGTCTTACTGCAACGGAACGTAGACCAGTCGAATGCTTTCTTCTTAAACTTTTTATAGATTTTTATAAAAATCAAACAGTAAAAATCTATGTCATTGTAGTTCAGGGGTAGAAGCATCAAAAATATATTATATGATATGATATTATCTTCAAAATAAAAACAAAAAATCTTTGGAAAAATATTTTAAATTGTATGAAATATTCTATATCATCTTATCTCCGGTTAATTGAAGCAAAAGAATACAATTTTTTTTTTTCTTTTTGTTCAATAAACTGTCATTTTAAAAAATGCTTAATACATAAGCACATAACTTTAAAAAAACCTGGAGTGTCCGTGATGTGGACATCGAACAATTTTGGGTTTTTAAGTTAGTTTCTATTGGGGTAAGTTAAAAGTTTACATCACAATCCATCTACATCTAATTTCATAAAATCAGCAGGCCCGGATTAACCTTAGAGGCACACTAGGCCAGTGCCTAGCGCGGCACAATTTTAAGGGCGGCAAATATTGGGAACTTTGAAATTTTTTTTGTAATTTTTTAAATTCATTTACTTATTATTTACACAGGGGGGAAAAAAAAGGTTCTCACTTTTTGATATTACAAATTTTTTTTTCTATATTTACTAGTGAAGAGGACCGGCAACTTCCTACTGGCCTAAGGGCGACAGATTTCTTAATCCGGGCCTGATAATCTGTATATTTTTTATAGATTTTATAAAATAAAATTATAGTTCAGGGGTAGAAGCATTAAAAATATATTATATGATATGGTATTATCTTCAAAATAGCAATACAAAATATTTTAAACTGTATGAAATATTCTATATCATCTTATCTCCGTTTAATTGAAGCAAAAGAATACTTTTTTTTTTCTTTTTGTTCAATAAACAGTCATTTTAAAAAATGCTTAAACATACATACATAACTTAAAAAAAGCCTGAAGTGTCCGTGATGTGGATATCGAAAAATTTTAAGTTTTGAAGTTAGTTTCTATTCGAGTAAGTTAAAAGTCTACATCACAATCCAGCTACATCTAATTCCACAATCAGTATACAAAACGTTTATAGTTTATGGCTGTCTGAATACGATATATTCCGAATGCCAATACTCAGCCATATAAACTTATAAAAAAAAGTAAAGCCGTAACTCTCATAGGAAATCACATGCTCTCTTGAGTGGCGGCATCAGATTTGAAATTAATTTATAAAACAAAATTAACATTGTCAATTTCATTTGTCAGTCAAACCGCACGGATTTCAGGAAAAACAAAACCTCGACTTCTCCAAATGCGATGTAAACTTTTTTCCTCCATCTTTTAACAAATTCAGTTGACACGTATAACAGGATTTTGCAAAAAAAAATATTTTTCCGAAAATATTCACATATGAACTTTTGATAAATGGCTGGATTTTGACAAAACTACTCATACTTGAAGTCTATTATCTTCTATCCGATCAATGTCTTTTATATTGTCAACAAATAAAAAATAAGGAAGGAATGAATCTAAATGTGCAGCGTGAGACGAGTCAAAACAAAGGAACTAGTCCCCGACGCTCGTTATGTCAAAAACTATAGGCGATAGGAAAATTATATAGTTAGTTTTTGTTTAAAAATGCTTAAATTCTATAAAAAAATTAAAAACTTTCAATAAATCTGCTGAAACATTAATTTTTTAATTTAAAAAAATGTTCTGATTATTTTTCGTTTTATTATTCAATCAATCCTAAGAGTGTACGTGCTTTCATAACGAAATAGCTATGGAAAATATGAATTTTTTACTGATGATGCGCACCATGTTTTTCAAAATATTTTCGACATAAAATTTTCTATTTGTTTTTTTTTTAATTTTATTCTTCAATGAATCCTAAAAATGCATCTTCTTTCAAATTGAAACACCCGATAAACCGTGGGAAAATATAAAACAATTCATACAATTAGGCTGGTACGCGCTTTATAAAAAAAATATATTTTCCAAAATAATGGCGGGAATTTTAACACATAACCTGATACATTGAAGAATAACATATGTATACAAAAATCAACAAAAAATATATGAGATGTTATATCAAAATATTTTAAGAAACATTAATGTATATGAAACATAAATATTTTGAACATAAAAATTAGGTTTTTTATTTTTTACTCTCTTCCCCATAGTTTTTGTGACATATGGTATCAAAATACATACATATCTATTTTCAAAAAGTCAGAAAAAAAATAAGTGTGCATTTATTTAAAATCTTTAATTTTGACACACAGTTAACTTTCAGTGACGTGAACATCCACTAACCAGCAAACGTTTAATTAAATTATTAAGATTTGAGAGTTTCGAGAACCTCCTAGTTATCCTATCCTTTCCTTAACGTGAAACGTAAATCATAAAAAATCCGCAAACGTGAACACACTTTGTTTGAATTAGTTAACTTTATTGAGATGACGGTTTAAAAACAAATCTCGAATTTCGTAAAAAATTGTTTTTAATTACATATCAATTTCGTTAGTTCCTGAGTATAACGCAAGCCTTTAATTCTATGCAAAACTTAGTTACCGAGTTACTGGCTTATGAAAATTTGACTAAGAGTTGGTAAGGGTCTGTTTAAATAACTATCGAATTCGAATTAATTTTCATGCAAAAAACAAAAATATAAGTGAAAAACTGCAGTTTATTCGATTTCTCTCCAATATTTTTGATTTTTATATATTGTTTAATTTAATTTTATTGTATAAATTAATTTTCATGCAAAAAGCAAAAATATAAATGAAAAACTGCAGTTTTTTGCCTGAAAATTAATTCGAATTCGATAGTTATTTAAACAGACCCTTACCAACCCTTAGTCAAATTTTCATAAGCCAGTAACTCGGTAACTACATAGGATTAAAGGCTTGCATTATAGTCAGGAACTAACAAAGTTATAACTTGCCGAATAGAAACAAATTTGAACAACTAAATAGTTAGTACTTGAAATCTGTATTCGATATTTTTAATGGCTTAAACTTTAAAGTGAGCGTACTTATTGTTTCGTGATTTTAATTAACTAAAATTCATATTTTTGGACTTATATTTTTCTTTAAATTTAGCTTACCTTAAATAGAGTTGTTAAATTAAATCCATTTCATTCAGTAAGAATTTTTGTATTTAACTCAAAATAATTTTGATTTAATATTGATTTGAAAATTGCACAATAAATTTTTATCAGTAGAAGTTGGTGATAGGTATATTTTTAGTAATAAAAATTAACTTAAACTGACTTGTTTTTTTATATGAACACAAAATATTAATTTTACTTCACCTTTTTTTTGGTTATTCACACGTTTTCTTATTTTTATAAATACATTTGACGGAAATTCAAATTTTTATTTCATTTAGCCGTATAAACTTTTACTTAATTAGGTTATCAATAACGCACTCAGTTATGTTTGTATTCATAAAACGAAAGATATCATTAAAATTCTTCAACCGAAACACAAAAAATTCAAATTATTTTGTCAAATAAATTGCATTTTGTTCACTTCTTCTTTTTATTAAGAAATTCTTTTATTCACTCACTCACTAAATGACAATCAAAATTAGTTAATTAGTTATCCGTTATATTCGCCGTAAAGCACCGTCTTAACATGCGCGTCTTCAGTGACTGAAACTCATTCGTAGCATGATGACCCGAGTGCCTAGAGACGAACGAGGCATTAAACAGTGAGCAACACCAACTAACGCACAAACAGACTGCTTGGTAAAAAGACTACCAACGACAGCAGGGATAACAGCAACAAACACTGCAATTCCAATTTCCAACACGAACGAATGAGAAGAGCGCATCGAACGCATAATGCAGCACGCGAAGGAACGGGCACACGAGCAACCACAGCCAACCGTTACTCTTGTTATGAGTGTGAAGTCATGCAACGAACGCATGCGAAGAGTTTGTTTACTCTGGCAAAACAACAACACAACAGAATCTTACAACGAATTTGTTGTTGTTTTTATTGCTATAGTAGAGCGCGAACCGGCTTTTTGTAACGGTATGATTTGTTTATTTAGTAAACACTGGAATACGCGTTTGATAACAAACTGATAGTGAGAGTGACTAGCACACGACTAATGTTAAGGCACTGTTAGTACGAGTTAACAGAACTGTACTGTTTTATTAAGTCTGTTATTGATGGACAACAGCAATTCCAAACTGTTAGTGTTCTTATTAAGAGATAGTGGTGCATTTAGGCTGTCGGTACAAAAACGTTGAATACATCTGAAAACTTAAACAGAGAGAATGCTGTTATACATTTTAAAATACAACGAGAACTGCGCTTTTTGTCTGTTGCTCGCTTCAACAGATTAACATGTTACTCCTAGTTTATTTATTGGAACTTCTTAAAGAAAAAAATATGCCCCCTCATAACTTACCCATAGATTAAGTCAATGCCAACAGGTACTTATGAGATTAATTACTATTGTAAACTGTGCCAGTTTGGAAAGTTTGGTCTATATTTGAATAACCCATGTGAGCATGAATTGCAATACAAAATACTTTTATCTTTTATTAGTACTTAAATACTTTATTTCACTAAACAAAAGACATCTAATATAATAAAATTGGGCTCTCAGGTACCTTCTTCTTTTTTTAAATCCAGGTAAAGGTAATTCAACAAGAGCGAATTTTTTGATACTATGGGCTCGATTTTTTGATCTATGTAGCTTTAGTCGCTAGATTTTTATGAAATTTTAATATAATAAGGATTATTTTAAGCAGCAAATGGAAGTAAATATGTAATACTTCAACAGATATATACATATGTATGTATGTATCTGTTCTAAAACTTTTCCAAGTCTCCGTACTCATCATGTAAGACGTCCGCTGCAAGAAGCAGGAGGGGGGGTTAAGGCCTCTTCGTCCATTTTTTTAGATTTTTATTTTGTTCATAAGAATCTCCTGATTTGATCCCTCCCGATTTCTTTCAATGGGGATAGTTAAAGGAAAAGGTGTGGATGCACCATCACACCAACCACAGCCTCAATGCTTAAGGACAACATTCGAAACGAATTAATAAAATATCATCAGAAGAAGAATATCACCAGATTCTTACATTTCTTCAAAATTATGTGAATTAAGTGTATGATTATGTTATTTTATTTTCTATTAAAAAGTTAAGTGCGCTATCTGTTGCCAAAAATATGAAGTTAATAACATGATTGTTCAAACTGTCGATAACATTTCTTTTTCGTTAACAGCACACTATTAACGAACTGTGAAGAGCAAACAGCAACATAACATTACTTCCAGTACGTTCGAACAAGAACTGTAGGTAACATGTTGCATTCGTAGTTGGCTACATTGATGTTGTTCACATTTTACATCGACATCGATTGCAGCATGACAATATATTCCACTTGTATTAATAATTTAATTAACAGACGCGACGATATAAAAGGAAAATGCATAGATTTTTATTAACTCTCAGTAATAAAATTGGTGAAAATTTTATTTGTTTGTGAAAGAAAAGGCCCAACACTAATGAGAACAATAAATTTGATGTTCTTCATATGTAATTTTCTTTAAAAATAGACTATATAGTCTTTCAGTTTCGGTTTCAAAATTACTCAATTTTCAAGAAAATTATTAAGTTTACTCTTTGCTGCCAACTGTTGATGTAACTCGGAACAACAACATAAATTCAATAAAATGCGTTTGATGAGAAACGCAGGCAACGACGCTGTTGCTTAAAAATAAAACCAGCAACACAACGTCTACCTAAAAATATACAAATGCGACAACAACAACTGTAGCGACAATTAGTTTGATGACGACAAAAATAAAAAATATGCCGTGCCGTTGACCCAAATTGATTGGAAATCGCGCTCATATTGAATTAAAAATCAAAATGAAAAAATGCAATGAATGTGGTGTTGCAGATAAACCATATATTCGGATACACAGTGCGAAAAAAGATAAAGAAAAATTAACTTCAAGTTATAATTGAGATACCTTTGGTAGTTTCGCATGGGGACCAACCCAGAGACCTTAAAGAGGCTCTCAAAACTGAGTAAAATATAAACCTCTTTCATATATAAAATATTTTAAATATTATTGAAACAAAACTATACCGACATGCTCCAGAAAGCGGGGCGCCTTTTTAAGCTTAGAATTTGTTCAATCCATATAAGGGAAAAGAGGTGAGCAATTGTAAAGCATCATAAGAATTTTAAATTGAAGCCTGCTGGACCAAACTTTTGTTTTAAAAATTGAGTTCTATCTTGTCCTCGATCCTAGCAGCTGAGGAATATGTTCATATGTATGTATGTTAAAAATGTTTCTCAACAATTAAGTGTCAATGCGTAAACTATTGTAATTTTCTATATACATACATATATCGACCGAGATTGCACATTTTTCAGTTTGCTAAGCCAAGTCAACTAGCATCAGCGACAAGATAATGGTTTAATTTTTTTCCTTGTATCAGGTGCCTTCTAGGTTTTTTCTACATCATTATATAGCATGAAAATTTCTCGGTCAATTCTCCTCTTTCGAATATTCCAAACATTTTACACATGATTTTAGTTTCAAACGAACTCTAGACTGCATCTCTTCTCATTGTCCAACACTTGGCTGCTAACATTACAATAGACAAAATTACTCCATTACAAAGAATTCATTTGGCATTGAAGTCAGATGTTTCGAGCCAAGCTGTTTCATAGGCCGACTTATAATCGGTTTCCTATAGTAATAATTCCTATAATAACTTGTTTTTTACGTCGATATTATATTCCGCATATTGAGAGCGACCTTTTGAATAGCTATACATTAAATTGCTAGTTATGCTCTAAGGTGGTAGATGCTGAAAAATAGGATGAAAAACTGCTGTTACGAAAGCATGAAACCAATTTTTGGCCGACTTTATACTGCTACGCTAAGCAACATGCTGAGACTTAGTGGACTGAACAAACTAATATCTCTAATTCAAATAAATAAAACTTTTCGAACGTATTTTATCACTTTCCCTTTGAATTTACTAATTGTTGCAGTGTCTGGTGTATTCCAAATTTATTTTCGTATCTCAGCACTTAAGAAAAATATGTCAAATCTACTGCTTTTAAGTGGTGGCGCTTGACATTTGTATACGGTGAAAAATAAAAAAATCACTCATAAACCGATTGAATGGAATTTTTTTGTTTTTTATTTTTTTTGTTTGGAATTTCTTTGCTTACTGCTCTTATATTATTTTCCTAGAATTATTAAAACAACCCTTAGAAGATACTTTGTCTATTGTTTATGTTCTTGTTTTATGCCTGACTGTCTGTCATTCATCTCATATTTTCAAGTACAATCAAGAACTTTTAAAGGTCCATGTTTCCTCTTTTAGTTGCAAAAAACTGCATTAAAAAATTTTTTGAAAATGGGTCAAAAACGAGTACCATGGCCCAGGGACACATTTTCGGGTTAAAAACGGTTCTTTTCAGGGTTCGAAGGTACTCCAAGTGATGTTCAAAATCCATTTTCGACCTTTCCCCTTCGATTGGATCAAAAAAAATTTTCCCAAAAATGGGTCAAAAACGGTCCTTCCAGGGTCCGGAGGTACTCCAAGTGATGTTCAAAATCCATTTTCGACCTTTCCCATCGATTGAAGCAAAAAAAAAATTTTCCGAAAATGGGTCAAAAACGGTCGTTTCCAGGGTCTGGAGGTACTCCAAGTGATGTTCAAAATCCATTTTCGACCTTTCCCCTTCGATTGGAGCAAAAAAAATTTTCCCAAAAATGGGTCATAAACGGTCCTTCCAGGGTCCGGAGGTACTCCAAGTGATGTTCAAAATCTATTTTCGACCTTTCCCGTTCGATTGGAACAGAAAAATTTTTTTCCGAAAATGGGTCAAAACAGGTACCATGGTCCGGGACCCATTTTCTGGACAAAGACGGTTCTTTCCAGGGTCCCGAGCCTCCCAAAGTGATGTCCAAAGGCCATTTTCGAACTTTCCCGATTCCCAATTCGATTGAAGCAAATAAAAATTTTTTTCTTGACACAGTTCCACTTAAGTGGCTCAAGCCATTCACTGATTCATGAATGCTGACTGCATGTGAGTGAGCTTGTCAGGCATTCACATTCATGAGACTAGAGCTATAAAGCAGCTCACATTCATGAGCTGCATGCTATCTACGCATTTGCTATTAGTGAGCGCAACTCAGATTCATACTCATTATTGCACGC
This sequence comes from Meiosimyza platycephala, assembly GCA_963662105.1. NCBI lineage: Eukaryota > Metazoa > Arthropoda > Insecta > Diptera > Lauxaniidae > Meiosimyza > Meiosimyza platycephala. The sequence goes on along the minus strand of OY759210.1, from coordinate 28,332,557 downwards.
AATATGCACACTCACGTCTCATATTTTTGGAAGTGGCTCATAACCCTCAGTGAGCTACTCAATGCAGTTCTCTGGTAGGTACTTGTCACTACGACAAATTTTATTTTTGTGGCTTTTTATGTCTTAGTACCTGGAGACCGACCACTGATCGGTCAAAAATTTAAATAAAAACTAGTCAAAAAATTTAAATAAAAATTAGTCACAATATTTTATTTACTGTAAAACCTAGCTTTATATATAATTTTTAGTTTTATAGGTACGTGTTCATTACAAACTAGCACAGGCTAATAAAATAATTTAGAGAAAATATGGCAATATAGGAAATTAAAGTTGGTCCAAGTGGTATCAATCGATGATTGGTCCTAGTGATGGTCATAGAAACGGGGCCAATAAAAAAAATGAGTAACTTCGGGCTTGGATTTCCGAGCTGTCTAAGCTAGAAACTAAAGTTGGTCCGATTTGGACAAGAGAAGTGTCAATCGATGGGTCCTAGGTATATGGTCATAGAAACGGCCTGTAAAATAAAAGTGGCTTTGTTTAATTTTTTAAAATTTCCTAGTCAATTTAAATAGATTCCTGGTCAATTAAAATATATGCCTGGTTAATATTATTAACAAGCCTCAATTGAGTTTAACCATATATAGCTTTGAATTAACTAGATCATTTTAGTTATTTTCAATCAGATTTCTGGTTGAAATAACAATATTTTAACTCGACGCTAAAACTTTCCGTCTAATAGTTGAATGAACCAGTTCCTAGTTGATTTTTCTTCACAGTGTAGTAAATTAATGACGCCGATAGCTCGTCATGTCAATTCAGAGTTACTATAATCCAAAGATAAGCCACATTTATGAATGGATGAATAATGTGAAATATGCGGTTAGTCTTTATATTTTATTTTAGAACTAATTCATTTGTTACAGTACTTAATGTGACATTAAAACAGTTCTCAACCATCTGGGGGTATATAAATAAAGAAACAAACGATATTGGTCTCCATATAAATATTTTTAAGTACACTGTGTACAGTTCAATATGATTTCATTGTGTTTTTTCATTTTCGTCCTCGTAAATGTAAGAAAATTAAATAAATATTTTTATTTTAATATTAATTTTATTCTATGATTTTTCATTGAGGTAATCACACATGACTCATCTGGAAGGGGTCCGGGAACTATTGAATTGAACATTGACGGATCCCACAACAATGTCTGTAAGTAATTTTAGTTTTAGAACTCCTTGAAATTATTGGCAAATATTAATTTTAGATTTTTAAATCAAGTCTTTAAGCAGAAATCTTTATTCAAAAAAAACATTTAGCAGTGGGTTAGACACACTTCTTTTTATAGATACTTTTTTTAATAAGAATCGATTTGGATTTTCGTCTAATTCGTATGAAAAAAGAGATCGTGGTAATTTAAAACATCTTCAACAAGATGGACTCGAAATTTTTATTGACGTTGTAATTAGGTTGCTCTTTATTCTGCATTGCATCCCACTTGCTGTAGCATAGTGCTTCTGTACCTGGTATCCTAAGGGCTCCACCATGAATAATTCATACAATTAGACAGATGCGTCCTTTCGTAATAAATTCATATTTTCCAAAGTTAGGGCGGGAATTTCAATATAAAAGCAGATGGATCCTTGGAAATAATTTGAGCTTCCTAGCACAAACCAGTACATGGCGCGTACAGAGTTTGTGTTAAATTTCGTTGAGGTTTTACGAAAAAAACCGACTAACTAAAACGTAGAAAAAATATTTATGCTTTAGGTGTCAAAATGTAGCGTTTTAGGTATTTTAGGTGTATAGAGGGTGCCTCCTCCTGCTGTCGAGATCGGTCCAATCATGGTTTCGTTTTATTTATTTTTTTTAATATGAAAATATTTTTTTCAAATTCCGTGTTCCGACGTAGTTTCATTCATAGTTTCATTTCATTCATTGCATGTTATATGGCTATGGCCATGTGTACTTCGAAGTAATACCATAATTAAAATTTTTTTGATGCAGATTTATAATTTATAAATCTTAGGATATAAGTTGGTCAAATTAAGTGGCATTTTTTGACTTTTTTTTTAAATATTTTTGACCATATAATTTTCCCTATTTCTTCAACTTTTTAAGCCCCTTTCAACTTCTTTGAATTTTCTAAAATTTTTAACATTTCAAAACGTCTTTTTCAACCTGTTTCAACTTATTTCGATTTTTTAAATTTTTGTCAACCTTTTTCAATATTTCTTCAACGTTATCAGCCTTTTTCAACTTATTTCAATCTTTTTGCAATTTTTTTCGACTTTCAACCTTATTCAAATCTTTTCGTTATTTTCCATTTTTCAACCTGCTACAATTGTTTTTCGACATTTTCATTTTTTTTTTTTTGTCTATATCAACATTTTTCGGTTTTCGAACTTCTTCAAACATTTCCGACATTTTTCAATATTTTGTTTATTCTTTCGAGTAACTCAAGCTAATTCAAGTTTTTTCAACTGTTTCAAAATTTTTTCAACATCTTCCGACTTTTTAATTTTTTTCGACTTTTCCAACATTTTTCGGCTTTTCAACCCTATTCAATATATTTCATACTTTTTTGTTTGTTTTAATTTTTTAGATTTCCCAAACGTTTTCAACTGTTTCGATTTTATCAACCTCCATCAATTCTTTAAATATTTTAATTTTCTCATTCAATTTATTTCAACATTTTACATAATCTTTCGACTTTTAAACATCAAAATAAAAAACCGGACTATAGTCGGTCTAAGGTTGCCAAGTGGCCGGTTATGACGCGGCCAAGACCGGAACTGCAGGTCAAGGCCTGGGGACTTGTTGGAAATGAAATATTTCTGAAAAAGCCGGGAATTCGATGATTTTTGTTTCTAATCAGCAAAAAAAAAAAACCATCAAGATTTTCCTACATAAAAACTAAATTTTGGACGATTACAGTGATATAGTGAACAAATGAACACCTTGATATAGTGAACACCAAATTTTTTTTTTTTACGCGAAAAAGCGGTCAAAAAGTCAATTTCTGAACGCAAGATGCAAACATCTATTCGCGAATTCTTTCAATAAACATATATACATTTCTATTTTCCTACAAATTTATTCTAATTAACTCATTTACAAACACAAATGTGTATTTTGAGCAAACAAAACGAGATATTGAACATATTGATATAGTGAACAAGGGGGCGTTCAAGTATTGCGTAACGCAATTTTTGAAGATTTTTGAACACCTCCCCCCCCCCCCCCGCTTCTTAAACGTTACGTAACACCCAAGTGCCCATTATCTAAAAGTCACAATTATGTTGCGCAAAGTACCGGAAAGTCGCCAAAATACTTTAGTTATGTTTTAGTCGCGTTTGCGGTAATATTAAATAAAACAAGAGATTTCTAACTCGCAACGTAACGCGTTGTTCGAACCCTCCCAAATGCGTTACGAAATACTTGAACACCCTCCAACCGAGATATTGTAAACAGGCTTTGCAAAAATTAGTTCACGATATCCAGACACAACTGTTTATGAATTATTTGTAAAATTATTACCCAAAAAAAAAGAAAGCTTAACTTTTTTCCAAAAGAAAAATTCCTTCTTTTCAACTTGGCATTTCTGGTCGGAATCGTGGTACTGTAGGCTTATATCAAACATGAGGTGGTATTTTTCTCAAAAAGATTGTTAGTGTGTAATATTTTTCTTACTGCGCATTACAATATCATGCTCAATTTTGCTCTCTGTTTATGAATGGGTGAAATTTTTGACCACATAGTACATTTTTGAGTGAAATTCGAAGCAGGGTTATGGAAAGCTACTCATCTGAATTACTAAACAACTTTTTTTTGATAATTGTTCCATTTTTGATATCATATTTCGAACGAAATGACATAATTTTTAGTGCAAGTTACAATTCAGCATTTAAATATTTTGACTTTTTTAATGTGTGCTGTGTTTTTGTTTTAATTTTAGACGTTTGGTGTACTGGCAACAGAGGCAACAACACCAACAGTGGAAACAACCGCGACCAAACCACAGTAAAACCTACAACACCTACAACACCTACAACCACAGTAAAACCTACAACACCTAAAATCAATCAGGTAAGATATTTACTTTCTATTTATTTAATACGGAGAGACAACATCCAATGAACCAGTCGGAGACAAAAAGTTTAGTTGAAAAGTTTCAGTTTTTTTTTCTTTCAAAAAATAATTTGATATTAGTTTATATTTCTGTTGAAAGCTCTTTTATTATGTCAATCTTTTCTGTAAAATAAAAAACTTTTTTCGCAAGCAAGACCTCGTACCTTGGCATTCACTTGGCGGATTTAATTGCAGCTTTTCATAGCGATATGCGGTCGCTATATGAAGATGCTCCAAGATGTCACGTTTAACCCTGATTTAAAAATAGTTACAGTTTCTTTTCGCGAGAAATTGAGCATTTTACAATAGCTTTATCACCAGTGGCGTAGCGTGAACAGAGGATGAATCTGGCATCCCCTTCTTATGAGAAAATATAAAAATGTTTTAAAAAAAAAAGTTGAATAAATTTTCTGACCAATGCAAATATTTAATGTTATTTGCAGACCTCAATAAACAACAAGGTCTATTTTGGAGCCCTCAAGCCTCTGCACCCCGGGCATCGACACCCTTAGCTCCTCCCCTATAGCAACACCACTGTATATCAGGGGCCTCGCAAATCAAACAGCCCAGAACACTACATTAGGGTGATTTACAATAGTGAATTTTTTTTAAATTCGTTGAGTTCCGATTATCGACTTCAAATCTTTTTTTTTTTTCAATAAAGTAATCTTAAGATTAAAGTATTTTAAGCTGAAAAAAAATACATAATGCAACTGGTGCGATAAATTGTTGTTTGCCGGTTGAGAGAAGTTGGTCGCCTGAGTGAAGCCAGCTACCATCGTAGCAAATTTGTTGCGCCGAAAAAAATAATTTTAAAATTTTTTTTAGGCGATAAACGGTAATTTTCTAGATTATTTTGACATTTTAATAATATTTTGTACCATCCTGAGTAGCCCAACAATATATTATATGTGAAGAATTGTTCTCTGAAGGGCATTCCTAGCTTTATGCCAACATTTTTATTTAACGAGCAAAAAAAAATATTTAAGTTATAATGTATAGTAAAAATTATTTTTATTTTGGGAGGACTGTCAATTTCTTGTTTTCATCTTGGCTACCCTGTCAAACAAACATGTGGTATAAATAAGATATGGCTCAAATTAATGAAACAGAACACGTTTGTCCCGACTACTTGGAACTTTGAATACTACAGGTAATAACTAAACATAATAAAACAATTATTATGATTGTTATAAGCAATTAAAGTTTTAGATGAACTTTTTTTTTGAAAATCATATCTCGGAAAAAAAACTTTCCGACAACTTGGAATGATACAATAATGATAAGAACATTATAAATTGTTAGATAAAAAAAACGGCGGGTTGCACTCTGGGAGTGCCGACAGAAGTGAGAACTTAAAATAATATAATTGAAATTTGTTTTCATGATGTTTTGTAATGTTTATGGAATAATTTTCACCACACCAAGCAACTCATGGCTGTCTCTTTCACACCAGTAAAAAAAAATAAATGGAGGAAAGCTAATGTCAAGTTTTCAGCTTTTAAAATCCAGTGTCATCCTGTGTCGGTGATGACGTGGAGGAAAGCTAATGTCAAGTTTTCAGCTTTTAAAATCCAGTGTCATCCTGTGTCGTAACTCAATTTATACATACGTACAACCAAGACAACAACCATGACGTCATCACATGGTTGTTGTCTTGGCTACTGATCTATCAACATACCCTTAAAGCATGCTACATAATTTTAAAATTATTGTCATTGTGACGTCATGAATGTCGGTGTCCTGTCGCCAGTTTATACATTTTTCCTCACCCGCACAACGTGCCTAAAGAAGTTCTCACTTCAAAAATATTACACCATGAAACAATTACAACATTTTTGAAGCAATGGGTCCACTTTGTTATAAATAAATTCGATTTTTCTAAGATCCTCCGCTTTTTTTTTGACGTGAGATTTATATCATAAATGCGCAGATGAAAATTTCTTAGTGTACTCAACTCAAACTTTTCAAATGGCATTAGTTTTTCCGAGCGGCCGTAGTGCGATTATTATGTCGATAAATATTAGAAAAAGCAAAAATGTAACGAAAACTGTTAAAAATGTTGCAAAATATCGAAATAGTCTGTGTATTTAAGTCTAAAAATTGATATATTACAAAAAAGTCGGCAAAAGTTGAAAAATGTCGATTACTACAAAAAATTTCGAATAAATCGATAAATGTCGAATAGGATCAGAAACCGTTCAAGATAATCGGCAATGTTGTTAAGCTCTTAAAAATGGGTGCTTCAAAGGTTCTCAGATTTTAGGCAAGTTAGTTTGATATATATCCTTAAGCTCTTAAATTTGACAACACATTGACTGATTTACTTAGGGTACGTTAATTTTGTTGAGAAAAAGTGCAATTTATAGAAAATTTATTGCTTTTGGAGATAGCATTTCATTAAAAGCCTAAATATTTAATATAGATAAAGTACAATATTTCTGTTGTTATTATTTCAATTCGAAAAAATTGGATTTTCAACCCACTATTCCACATATCTTTTGAAAATGTTGTGACTTGCAATGATGATTGACTACAAAATTCTATAGTTTTCAAACGAAGTCTTCAGCTGTTTGAGGGCGAAAATCAGAAAATTTAATTGTTCTAATCAACGTCGTCTGTAGTTCAAAGAAATCTTTAGATATCTACATACCTATATTAAGGACAAAAAGTTATTAGGTTATTGGAAGAACTAGCAAATATGGAAAGTGTATGGCCACGATTGAATCAGCCAACAACCTTTAAGCTCTGGTACAGTATATTACTACTGCTCTACAAAACTTTCAAAACATTAACTTTAAATGTATGCACAAAGGCATATTGAATATAATCATTGAATGATATAAAAAAATTTTCATTGCAGCTAAATTATCGCCTGCCTGATACAATGGTGCCCACACATTATGATTTATATTTGAATCCAGATATTGCGGGTGGCAAATTTACAGGACATACGACAATTACCATAAATGTGCTCAAAGCAACCGACAAAATTGTACTGCATTCACTTTATTTGAAAATTGAAAATGTGTCGCTACTCGATCCTGGCAGCTCAACGATTTCTGTGCAAAGCACAAGTTTTGATAAAAAACGTGATTTTTTAATAATTGAACTCAGTGAGACATTACAACCACGTACATTCCGTTTGGGTATCAATTTTAGTGGCAAGATGATAGGAAAAATCTTTGGATTTTTTACTTCGACATATCTCAAGGAAGATGGCACAAAAAAGTAAGTTCTAACATTAAAATCAATATGCAATGGTGAGCTATTCAGTGAAGCTCACTTTTTTCAATTGGCCTACAGGAGTATAGCTGTATCTAAATTTGAGCCAACATCTGCACGCCAAGCTTTCCCTTGTTTTGATGAGCCCAATATGAAGGCCACTTTTGCAGCTACACTGGTTCATCCCAATGAAGGTGGCTATCACGCATTGTCCAATATGAATGTCGATGTGAGTTATTATTAAGTTTAGCGAATCCTTACCGTTCCGTAAAGAGCACTACCTTTTATTCTAGAGTGTGGTACCACATGGCACGTACACCGAGGTACATTTTAACAAAAGTGTACCGATGAGCACCTATTTGCCGTGTTTCATTGTTTCAGATTATTTAAGTAAAGAGCAAACTATTGACACAAAGGGTATTGGTGCACCATTCATAATGCGCGTTTTTGCATCAGCCGAACAAATTCATATGGTTGACTTTGCATTGGAAGTGGGTGCTGCTGCAATTGCGTATTACATTGATTACTTCCAAATTGAATATTCATTGCCGAAATTCGGTGAGTACGTTAAAATCTTACAATGATGGTTATATTGTTCAATAAAGATTGATTAAGAAATCCGGCTTTGCTAATGGCTGTAAGCAGGGTTGCCAATTCGAAGAGAACAATTCCCGGCCTTCTCCATGGGCATAAATGAATATGAGCTGGTACTACTCGGAAAGTATGCCTTAAATCAAAAAAATATATAAGGCTCTGTGAAGACGAAAGTCGGGGTGCCTTGTTTCCGCCCACATCATCAAGCTTTAATAGAAGCAATGGCAACAGCAGAACAGCCTGTGATTAATTTTTTTTTTTTTTTGTATTATTATTTATTTTTTATTTTTAACAAGATAAAATATTATCAAAAATTAATTTATTCGAACTCTTACAGTCAAATTTTAGCAAAGAACAATATTGTAAATTTTTACATATTGATCACATGCTATTTTTTCAACAAACATGACAAATATAACAAATGGAACAATTTTAACCTGGTAATTGGTGACATGTTTCGGCTATTACCAATAGCCTCATCAGACCAGTTTGGTTAATTCTGTACATGGACTCGAACTCCTGACCGTTCATGCATTGCAATTGCATATTTTAGCGACGGCCACTCTAACACTTGAGCTACTGAGGAACTGCCCTTGAGGTGTACAGAGTGCGTGTACAGAGTGCGCCTCAAGGGCAGCAAGCAATTTTCTCAACGCTTTATAATTTTCCTCTCTTTTGAGTGTAAGAAAATATTTGCGTTCTGCCGATCACTGGAATAATCAACAAAATTTGGCTCTTTTAGCGAAGACAATTTACCTCCTTGTCGTGTAAATCTATGTATGTATGTCATATTTAGCTTTTTAAGACATAATTCTCGAGATAATGAAGATATACGTTCTTTCAGCAACCTATTTAGTTGCTAAATAGTGAGAAATGCCACCAGAAACTAAAGGATATATAACCGGATTTTACTCTCAGTCATATACTTATTTCCAAGAGGTTCCTTTAATGATATAGTTTTTTTTTTACATGAAAGCCTTATATATATATTGACCTATTGGGTACGCCAGAAGCTAATATATCACTAGACCAAATTTATTTTATCTCCCTAAAATGTTAACTTTCGATGTAAATTTATGAAAATAAATTATATTTGATATTTCGATACTCTTTGAGCGTAAAAGTTTAGAACTAAAATGAGAGTTCTTATTGATTTTATGCACGGTTTTAATAATTTTTTTTTTTAAAATTATTTTGAAAAAGTATTTGGTACGACAATTAAAAACTCCTTTTTTTTTGAAATCTTGCACGTTTCAAAAACGCAGTATCCTGAAATATCTAAACCGAATGTGATTGAAAATAATGGTAATTTTTGGATCCGATTATAAATGAAAAGTCACCTTTTAGCTTATAACCCTTATAAAATAGTGCTTGCCAAACTTTTCACTTCGTAATTTTGTGTGTCATTTTCATCTGTTTTTTTTTTCACCAAAACTATACAATTTGGGAAAATCTGTTACATTCTGAATACGATCCGTCGGCATCATTACTGCAAATAATCTTCCATATTCTACCACTATGTAAAACACATCTTCCTTTTTTTTTGCTATTCCAATAAATTGTTGGTTTATACGATAAGTTTCTCTGTAGTTTCTCTCTTTATTCCACCATTTATAATTCTAATGTATAGATAGATAATATAATATATCTATGTTATCAGAATTGAAATCGAAAATAAATGAAGTTCTATGTTGATGTTCCCACCCAATAGTAGCAAAGAAGTCAAAAAGAATTATTTCACTTTGTTTTAGAATGACTTGAATCTAACTTACCTAAATTGAGCCAATTATTTTGACGGAGTTTTGGCGATATTTTGAAATTATTTGATTTGGCGATTTTATCCTCATTCAATATTATATTATGTATATACATACATATATATGTTAATATTATATAACATTGTTCAGATATGGCTGCCGTACCCGATTCTGATTCGGGTGCCACGGAACATTGGGGCTTAGTTACCTTCCAAGACACAGCTTTACTTTATAACAAATTAGACAGTACTACGGAGGACAAGCAATGGATTGCAATTGTTGTAGCGCATGAAATCGCACACATGTGGTTTGGTAACTTAGGTTAGTAACATGACGCAGCTTAAGTTGGATCTAATATTTTATGCTCGTACCTACTTTACAGTGACTATGGACTGGTGGAATGACTTATGGCTAAATGAAGGTTTTGCTAGCTTCATGGAAAGCAAAGGCGTTGAAGCAAAATTTCCTGAATGGAAAATGGTAATCAATGAGGATTAGAAACTATAATACAGAATTTAATATTATTAACTATTTTCAATAGCTTGATCAATTTATTGTTAACACCTTGCATAATGTTTTTAACTTAGATGCTACACTCAGCTCATATCCCATTGTACAACCAATTGAAAATCCTGACCAAATTGCTAAAATATTTAACTTGATCAATTATTCGAAGGGAGCTTCAATCGTACGCATGTTGGAAAACTTTTTAAAGCCCGAGATCTTCCGTACTGGCGTGACATACTATTTGAATAAATTTAAATACAAAAATGCAGCGACTGATGATTTACTGACAGTTATGGATAAACTTGTTGATATTGATGTAAAGGCGATTATGCGCACATGGACCGAACAAATGGGTCTACCAGTTGTTGAGGTTGAACAGTTGAGCAATACGAAATATAGGCTGACACAAAAGCGTTTCCTATCAAATCCAGAAGATTATAACGTCACTCATGCCGAATCGCCATTCAAGTAAGTGTGTCACAACGATTGATCGTGAGCTTCACCTGACATTGATCTCCTTTCACTTTGGCTGCATTAGTTATAAGTGGTCGATTCCTATTACATACACGACTAGCGCTAATCCGGAGCAACAGATTGCATGGTTTTATTACGACCAGAATGAACGTAAGTGATAAAATATATGTATTTCACCTACAAACGCCAATCTTTGCATTTATTTCATCATCATATTTTGTTTTATAGTTACCATTACCTTGCCGAGTCAAGTTAGTTGGATTAAATTCAATAAAGATCAAGTTGGATACTACCGTGTTAATTATCCAAGAGAAATGTGGAAAAACCTTGCCAACACATTGGCGGACACACCAGCAGTAAGAATTGCAATATTACGTTTGAATCTCAATATTCTTTGCATTTTTTTTTATTTCTGATTTAAGTTAGGTATGGCTAAAATGTATCTCAGCCGAAAAAATTTTTCGCGAAAATTTTGCAAAGTTTCAAAGTCATACATATATGTAGCTATTAGTTTTTCAATTAATTTGCTGCAACCGCAAAATGACGAAATGACACGTTTCTTGAAAATATGGCAGCATTGCTTTCAGACAATCAGCCACTATTCGAATAGGAATATTAGAAAAGTACGGAAATGATTGAGTTTTTTATATGCTACCTACCGGAATATTAACTAGTTCGGATACAAAATGTTAATGTGATACAATACAAAATTAGTGTGAAATACAGAAAACGATATAAATAAAACAAAAATATGCATCGAATCGATGAAATGCATAATATATTTAAAATACTTTTTGTCGACGATTTTTTATAGTAAAGCAATTAGATAGCATTGCCAGGGGTTGTTAAAGCAAAATATTATTACATTTAAATCTAAGTACCTCTGAAACCAACAGCTTTTATCTGAAACAGTTGTCTGGAAAAACTTTTGCATTCAAAAAGTTCAAATTACTTTCTTCAAATTTGTAACGGCCTTATTTTATATATACCCCTATTTTCACCTTAGGTCTTTTCTGTTTGCGATCGTGCTTCTATACTCAATGACGCTTTCTCTTTGGTTGACTCCAAACAGCTATCAGACGATATTGCCGTAGATATGATAAAATATTTGAACAAAGAATTGGATTATGTACCCTGGAGTGTAGCAGCTAATAAATTGACCTCACTGAAGCTCACTTTAATGTCTACTAATGTATTTACAAGCTACATCGCTTATGCGCGGAAGCTGGTAGCACCAGTCTATTCGACTGTTGGTTGCACACCGGAGCAAGGAGATAATTTTCATTTGAAAAAGTAAGTTTCGCAATACTTAAAAACTTTGTACGTTTTAAATGTTCAAATAATAATGAAAAATTTTACTTAAGTCGCCTGCGCGTTGCTGTACTAAGTGCTGCATGTTCACTTGGCTTGGAAGTGTGTTTAAAGGAAGTTTCAAGTGAGTTTAAAAAATGGTTGGCCAATCCCACACAACGTCCACATCTTGATGTGCGTGAAACAATTTACTACTATGGATGGCAAGAGGGCAGTGAGCAAAATTGGGACCAAGTATGGAATTTGTTCTTAACCGAAAAAGATTACAGTGAAAAGAATAGATTGATGCATGGCTTATCGGGTGTTCAGATACCACGGATATTAAGCAAGTAAGAAAAACAAGTTTATACGGGTATAAAGTCTCTTTATCGTTCTCTTTAACTTCTTATTTATAGATTTGTTGAACTGGCTTGGAATGAGTCCTCTATAGATGCTCTTTTCTTCACTTGCCTTGAAAAAATAGCTGCGAATCCCATTGGAGAACCAATTGTTTGGGAATATGTTCGCAATAATTGGCCTAAGTTAGTCGATCGTTTTGGTATATACAATCGTAACTTGGGCAATATGATTCCAGACATTACAACAGGTTTTGCTACCCAAAAAAAGCTTGAGGAAATGCAAAGTTTCTTTAATAAATATCCTGAGGCTGGTGCGGGCACAGCTGCCAGAGTACGTGCTATAGAGTCGGTTAAAAAAAACATTGTATGGTTAGAAAATAATCTCGAAAAAATTCGAAACTGGTTAGCATCGCAATAACTAGAATATATTAATTTTTATATCTTATATATACACAAAAAAGGCGCAAACAGTTTAATGATTTAGTTTTTTGAATTCAAAACGTTTACACAGGTTTAAAGAATGACCGATGTATATTCAATATAAAAATAAATAAAATAAAAACTAAATCGATTTTTGAATTCAAAAAACAAAATCATTAAGCTGTTTGCTAACTAAGAAAAGACAGTAAATTATGTGGTTTACTTTATATTGACTTGCTGCAATATACATATACATACATAGGTATATCGGTCATTCTTTAAATATGCGTAAACATTTTGAATTCAAAAAATTAAATCATTAAACTGTTTGCGTCTTTTTTGCGTATATATGCGACATAAAAGTTAGTACCTGGAGACCGACCATTGATCGGTCAAAAATTTAAATAAAAATTAGTCAAAGTATTTTATTTACTGTAAAACCTAGCTTTATTTATAATTTTTAGTTTTATAGGTGCTTGTTCATTTCATTTCGCTGGGAAGCACTCTATGTATGGTAGTATATAAATTTTTTGCTACAATGCGTAGAACCTCTCCTACTAATTAAATTTTGCCAAATGTTCGAATGAATAGTACTTTTGTTATCCTATTTTCGCGATAATTTTTTTTGTCCCAATGGACTTTTAACTACAGTGGTGTACTGCTACTATTGCAGTGGTCATTTTTATTATTTAACCACTTTGTGTGTCCTGAACGATTTGCGGAATTTGTTGTTGTATAGATATTTTCCTGGTTCTTTGGATTACGTGGCCTATAGGTGTTATAGACCAATTCTACAAAAATTGCACGCAAACCACAAAATCGCGATTTTCACTCAACTCGGTGACTCCAAGTGACCCAAAGTGACTCGGAGTGAATCGACTACCTCCGGAAAACTCCAAAGAACAAAGAAAATATCCTTAGAGCAACAATTTCTGCAAATCGCTCAGGGCGCACTAAGTGGTCAAATATTAAAAATTACCACTACAATATTAACACTACACCAGGGGTTCTTAAACTTATGTAGTCCGAGGACCCCTTATCGAGCTAAATTTTTTTTGCGGACCCCATCCCAACACTAGATATTTGACATCGTTCTAAGCTTAATTTCTGACTCAATAATGACAAAGACACTCAGGCTTGCCAACCGATGTCAAAGTCAACCAGATATAAAATGATCGGTTATCTGACCGGTGAAGGAACGAAGAACTTATATTTTGCTTTAATTTTTCCGATTTTTAAAGGTCTTTTCAACGCTATGTATGTCCAGTTTTTGCAGATCCAAAAGTTGAAAGGCATGCAGACACTACTTTCTAATAAATATTGATACCTATTCCATATATCTCTCTGCATTTTAACAAATCTTGCGCATTTATAGAGGCAAACATTTTTTATTAGGATTTTCATGTAAAAGTTTCAAATCAAAATATGTACATTAAACTCAGACAAATATTTCTTGATCAAAATAAAGCCTAGAAAATAATTAGTTTTTTTCATATATTTTTTAATAAATAATATAATAATAATAAAGCTTAAAATGAAAATTATTTTTTTGATGACTATTGGTCGTTTTATAAGCGAAATTTTTTATATTATCTTCTGTAAAAGTTTTTACTAAATGAGAAGGATGATGTTGTTTTCTTGAAACCAAATCCACAATGTCGGGCTCTATATTCGGAAGTTTTATTCTCAGGTCTGCTTCTACATTAAGCTGATTTCTATACTTTGATTGTATATATAATAGTACCGAAAAGCCTGTTTACACAAATACGTTGTACAAAACAGAATCAAGTTTTGGATGCCCTTATTTGCAGAGAATTCGGATTTTAGAAGTAACTAAAAGTTAGTTAAATTTCATTGAACTTTAGTTTCAAAGAAGTATCGCAAGAGATAGCCAGGAGTATATCATGCTCTAATGTCGATAATTGCCTAGCAATACCAATACTAACGTCTGTGTTGAATGGATCCCTGATCCAGTCGTTGCCAGAAACAGGACAGGGAAAATACTTCCGGAAGCTGCTTTTTAGAGGCATTAAATGTTCGATAAAAAGTAGGTGCGTTTTATTATCGAGCACTTAATTAGAAAATTCTATAAAATAGCTGAGTGTTGAAAAAGACTCATACCCATACTTTTGAATGCGCTTTGATAATTCGTATTATTGTAATCGCTTCTATTTTAAATAGCTCAACACAGTTGGGACTTGTGGTTTAGCTTCTGTGAATTTGTTCTATTTCTCTGCGATAAATTTTCTAGTGTCAATTTTTTACGCACTATTAACGTATAGAAAAAATATGGATATCGAACGTCCCAACTGTGTTTAGCTCTTCACTTCAACGTTAAATTTATTTGAAGCTGCACCTTGTAGGCTCAAATTAAAATTTACAAAAATTGATGATGTTATCAAACAGTGGGAAGAGTGGAAACAGTTAGGTGCTGGGCATCCTGGGCTTACACAAAAGTAAATGCACACTTTGTTTTTTAAAAATATGTGCAATCATTCAAAAAGCCATGTTCATGTAGAATTTTTAATGAATTTGATATTTAAATAAAGCGAAAAGTTTGATGATGTAAAATTGATGTAAAAATTGTTTCGCGGACCCCTGGAATGGCTTCGCGGACCTCGAGGGGTCCGCGGACCACAGTTTAAGAATCGCTGCACTACACCACTGTAATCAAAAGTCTATTGGAACAAAAAAAAATTTTTGTTTTTCGTGCTTTCTCTATTGATTGAAACAAAAAATTTAAAAAAAAAATACTCCCATAGTACACTAAATAAATATAACATTTAACGTTTTTCGTATGTATGGGAGGTGCCACGCTCACTAACGAAGTCTCGTCGAAATCCATTTAATTTCAAAGCTTATGGTAACCCACACCTCCTCACTAAATTTTAAGAAGATTACTCTCATAGCACACTGAATGTAACATTAAACGTTTTTTGCTTGTATAGGAGGTGCCACGCCCACATGTACTATTGCGCCCATTTTTGGTTATAAAATACCTTATAGCAGGTATACCTACCATGCTAAATTTCATATCGACTGCATATAACGTTTATAAATATTGTGGGATGTGCCACGCCCTTCAACAAGTTTTGCCAGTATAGTGACATACCTTGCTATGATGTCTGCCTTCAGTGGTATTATATTTAAAATTTTTATGAAAATCGTCAGTGCCGTTTTCGAGTAAAATTGAATCAAAATTTTCAATTATTGAAAATTGCCACTCCCACTTTTTTGATCCCGCCCACTTTTGGTAAAATTTAAGATATTTATGATCTGCATCTGTGTACCAAATTTCATTACAATATCTTGAATGGCTTGCGAGATATGACGTTATAAAAATAATGTTTAGGGCTGTGCCACGCCCCTGTTATAGTTTTTAAATACTTAAAACCTACTACGATCTTTATTTTGTTTACAAGTGCACCTAGTCCCCAAGTTTTATCATAATCGCTGCAGCCGTTCTCGAAATAAGGTTCAGCCATATACATATATACATATTTATATATTTATATACATATTTATATATTTACATATAATTATTGCTCGTTTAATATAATAGGAGATGTATATATCGGTCATTCTTTAAATAACTGTACAGCTTTTTAACTTTGACACTTGTAATTTGGGGTCACTGAGTTCGAATCTGCCATCAGATTTTGGTCAAGACTTCTGCGTTTTCAAATATCGGTAAACTAACCGGTAATAGACCCTTTAAAACGTTATTTTACGGCTTTTTTATTTCCAGTCTAAGAGATTTGGTATCTGAGGAAATTGTTCCTCATGAACTTGTTTCATTTGCACTTAATCCCCCTATAGAGGATAATATTGAAATTTTCTGAAAAAAAATAAAAATTATAAAAAACATATCGCTTGTTTTCTGGAAGACCGTCACAACTCAAAAAACCTAAAGTTGGAGAAAAACGCATTTAAAGTTGAAGATGAAAATAAATGAAAGTGTGTCTATATAAACTCTTGTCACAAGTCAATCACAAGGTATCGCCTATATGATTTTTCGATATAAAACAAATGTACAGTTGTGTTCATGAAAATAGTAGTGTTGCAGGACATGACCTTTAAATCCCTTTTCTAAAATATTTTGCCTTACAAATTGAACTCCTTAGTAAAATTTTCGTAGGACTAAATAAAAAGAACAGAAAAGCAAAAAAATCCCGTTAGTTTTGTTTCGTGTTGTCTTGTTTGTGATGCATTTACATATTTGCACCAAAATTCTGCTGTTCATTAAAATAGTAGTGCTTTACGTAATTAGTTGAAAAAAATTAAAAATTCTAGAAAATCGCCATAATTAATCGCTGTAATTAAGTAATTCAATAATTTGATAATATGAATTTATTGCAATCGAGGTACTCTTCCTGTTTTTGGTGGGTAGAGGAAGGAATTGCAGAATCGAAAAGATAGAATCAATAATTAGGCTAAGGAATTAGGGTAAGACCTTCAAGGAAACTGAAAATATGGTTGGATGCACTGCCCCTGATATTTAATGCTATTACCTATTGTAAGAAACCTAAAAATCGTGGTGGTAACCGCCAGATTTCGTTATTAGACGACAGACGAAGTGCACGATATTGCAAGACTAAGCCCTCGGCATCCTCAAAAATGATAAAAACTTAGCCAAATCTGTCGATCAGTGCTGTGACAATTCGACGTCGACTAATGGAAAATAATTTGAATACAAGAAGTTCCAGGAAGGTATACCTTTAGACGAAGAAGCACGTCGTTGCAAGAATACAATTTGTAAAAGATTATATGAAATGGAATGCCGAAAAGTGGCGCATCGTATTATGGTCAGATGAGAGCAAAGTATTTTTTTTTTGGTGGAACAGGCTCCAGACAATATGTTCGTCGTCCACCAAACACAGAATACCACCCCAAATACACTACCAAGACGGTTAAACATGGTGGACTAACCATTATAGTATGGGCTTACTTTTGCTAGACTGGCGTTGGCCCTATCCATTTGATCAAAGGTATTATAGACAAAGCAGTGTACGTTAATTTATTGAAGGATGTAATGCTATCGAATGCCAGTCGGGAAGTGCATTTAAAATGGACGATTCAATAGGATAACGACCCTAAACACACTAGTAAACTAGTTTAAGAATGTTTGTATCTTAAAAAATCGACGTGATGCCATCGCCAGGTCAGTCTCCGGACCTTAATCGGATGGAAAATTTGTGAGGAGATATCAAACGAATCGTAACAACAGCAAAGCCATCAAATAGAACACAGCTTTGACAAATGTTTAAAGGGACTTGGGCTGAAATCCTATAAAGCGTTGTAAGGACCTTATTGACTCTATTCCACGTCGATGCAAAGTCGTAATAAACAATAAAGTGTTTATCATGAAATATTAGACCCAAACAAACATGTTGTTTAAATTAAGTTGTGTCGCTTTTTTTTTTAATTTTAGTAACCAATACTATTTTCGTGAACAGCATTATTTTTGAATTTTATTTTGATTAAACCATAGCTTTAAAATAAATAAAAGTTTATAACAAAAGAAATTGTAAATATTCTCGGAAATGAATATAGATTACTATTTTTTCAAAACTTTAAATGAAAATTGTACTCATCATTTAATTTGATAGTAAAACAACCAGGACCCAACGGCACTACTATTCTCGTGAACACAGCTGTATAATTAACTCGAAAAAAATTTTTTTTTTTAGTTGGAACGGTCTTCAGTAAACGAGGAATTGATAAACTTAAAGAAACGATTTATTTTTGAATTTTACTCCCACACAGATGAGCCTGAGGAAGTTTTTTTGTTAGTTTTTTATGAGGAATATTTTTTCCTATGACCGTATGAAAAAATTTTCACTCGTTTGACCCGTATCGTATTTTTTTCAGAAAATTTGACTAAAATGTTCCATAAGGGGATTAAAGAGAGGGGTAATAAAAATATAAAGCCTTGTTCAGCTTTCCACAAACATCAAAAATACATACATTTATGGTAAGAAAATCAACATAGCTCTTATAAAATTGGATTATCGATGAAAAAAGACTGTTACGTTACAAATTGATTTCGGCGCTGGACACCCACATAAGTAAATGCACTGCTGATTTTTTATTTTCTTTAGAAAATATACTAAAACTGCTCGAAGAAAATGAGGTCTTTCTTTTGTTGACGTGCTAGATTTTTCGCTAAAAGACTTCTTGAGCTTTTTGACTGTTACGTTACATTCAAAAAATGCGGTCGAACTCTTTTACACAAAATGCTGATCATTATACTTAATACTATCTTATAAAAGCGGATAGCAAGTAAAAAATAACATATGTACATATATTGAATACAACGTACCTGTTTGTTTCGTGTTGTATTTTTGTTCATTTTTATTCATCAAGAGGCAATAAAGAAGCAAGTCTAAATTATCGCAGCAAACAACATATTTCGGGTTGACATTTGTATTTCTCTATAGCTACCTAGGGATATGTATAACCAGCAAATAATGAAGAATCCGCGAAATTTGAAAAAATAATTTTTTCTCCGTAGTCTGTGCGGTGTTATCCGTTGCTAAGCCTTTTTTCCTATCAGTTCTTCTCAAACATCATTGTTTAGTACACCGAAAAAAAAGACTGTACTAAATTTGAAGAACTGCCTTCCTCCGGTTTAGTGTAAAAATTTTCCTTAATCTAAGTTATTTTTCCTCATATTGATGAAAATATCGTTTCATTCAGTAATTGAGTCCTTTGAAATGAGTTCATGTTTCATTAAAGCAAGTCAAAGCTCTTCCTCAAATATAGAGTTTGTGGTTTTAGTAAAATTTTCCTTTGAAATAGTAAATTTTTCTTTGGGAAGAATTTTTGAGGACAATTTGTTCCTCATTTGAGTAAAAATTTCCTCAATCTAATGTAATTTTTTGTTTAAGGAAAATCGTACTCAGTTTTAGTTAGTTTCTTCAAAAAATTTACTATAACGTAGGAAAATTTTCCTTAATAAATGAGTGGCAACACTCGCTGCTTTACTCGCTGAAATTAATATCTATTCTTCTCGTAAGTATTCTGTTTTTGTCTATACATTTATAGTTCTTTACTTGTTTTTTAAATAAAAAAATTAAAAAAAAAAAAAATTATGTCGTCGCCGGGATTTGAACCGAAGTTTCCCTGATCAGACGATGGTTGTTACATGCGCAGTTTAACAACATCATTTTAGTATATCTTAAAAATGCTGTCGGTGGCTGAGTTGGGTAAGATGAGCATCTTTGAACAGTGGCATGGCGCAGAACACAGGTTCAATTCTCTGATCGGGTGACAGGTAAAAAACAAATTAAATTCTCCTTTGAAGTTTTAAAAACGTATTACAATTAAAATAAGAATGACTGACAAATAAGTAATCAACAAATAAGGAAATAGAAAATTAACAAATTTTTTTTTGAAATCAACGAATTTATTTTAAGCAAATTTCTTTCATTTAAGGATACCTTCATCCTTAGAAAAAGTAAAATTTTCCTCAGTTTTTTAACCTTTTCCTCACATTGAGTAAGCTTTTCCTTATTTCAAAGCAGCAACATTTACTTGTACTAAGGAATCCAACTCACTTATTTTGAGGAACCCATGGCTTTAGCTCGTATTGAAGGGCATTTTTTCCTTACATTTAGGCATTTTTCCTTAAACGAAGTAAGTTTTTTTTTCGGTGTATAAACAAAGTCATAAAATCCTTGTTTACACTTCTTTCGCTTGCCGTAGTTGTGGCATTAGTCGGTGTAAAGTTTACCAACATAGCTCGAAACCTATGCGCGGTATTTGGTTGTATATAAAAATTTTATTTGAATGTTTTGCTTTTCATCTCATAAAAATCAAGAAAACTCATCGGCGAAACAGAAACACGCCCGCATAACCGAATGTTTGTTTTTCAATGAACTTCAACTTTGTTGTGGAGTTAGGTAACATTTCGTAGTCAGGAGACTGGCATGTTGAATGGTAATTAAATGCTTGCAGGTAGACAAACAGACGCATGTTAACTTGCTGTGACTTACTATATGTATGTACATAGGTGAAACTCCTTTTAATCTCTGAAGGATTTTCATCACTTTTTCTTTGTTTTGAAACATTGTGCCAAAACAAGCAATTATTACATATATGACATATATATTAGTTCCAGGATACATTAGACATAAATCAAGATATAACCATAACTAGTAAAGGTGTTATCTTCGGCCAGACCGAAACTCACATACCCTACACTGCACTGAAAGTACTTTCCAAATAGTTGGTAAAAAGACGTTGAAAAGGTTGAAGAAGGTTCAAAGAGGTTGAAAAGTTTTGAAACAGTTTAAAAAACTCAAAAAGTCTAAAATATATGGAATCCATTGCAGAAAGTTAAAAGAAATTGAAAAAGTCGAATCAAGTTGACAGACACACTGACGGAATGATAAAGTGAATATACCCTCTGTGTAGGGTATAATTACCCAGCAGGCAATTGAACAAGGCCTTCCTTGGAGAAGGCCTGCTAGCACTGCTGCGATTGTAAGATGCCTTCTCAAAACAAATTTTTTATTATGTTTTTTTTTTGTTTAGTAGTGAAATTTTAATTAGCAGAATAGTTACACTCCATTGAGTGTCTGTTTCATGTTATGACAGTGTTGTCTATTCAATGTCAAATTATAAAGTAAGAAAACGTCACAACAAATAAACATTAAAAATATCAACGCAAGTGCAAGTGAGGTGACAGGGACAAAAAAAAAATTAGCTCAGAGTCTCACGGCGTATTAAAATTTAGTTGTTTCCGAGTACTTCTATCACCTCTGCTACGGCAAGCTCTCTTAGAAGGCCTGTTTTTTCGGGACATTTCATATAAAAAAGAAAGTAAGTTTGAAAGGAGGTGGCAGGGCCCTCATCTTACCAAGAAAGGCCTGCTAGAAGCACTGCTAGCTCCTGTCCTTGCCTACTGGATAGTGATGACACGCCAACTTTTTATATCTATGGCAACTGTTTGTCGCATATGGATAACATTTGGTTGGTAGCTAGCAATTCATATGAGGATAAACTATAAAAACATTTGTGTATCATATAGATATCAAAAATACACTTTGCTGAAGTGATTTAAATAAAATGACTCCCATGTATTTGACCTAAAAATGTAAATTCTAGCTTTTGCATAAACAGTAAGAACTAGCGATATTCATAAGCTCATTTCATTAACGTTTTATTTATTTTATTTTAACTGAATTCTACTGCAATTATAAATAATTTCTTTAATTACAAATGGTAGATGCTCGTATCTTTGTGGCTAACATACTTGGACTGTAATTTATCTGACAATTCCCTTGACACAATGACTTGAGGACTTTGTATGAGTGTAGTGTAATTTTGGTAAAATTTATTTTATTTTTTTTTAATCCACTTCGTCACCATCTTCATCATCGTCATCACTACAGAGGTGGACTCTGACATACATAAATTGTTTGCTCTTGACGAGTATTATCCCTCTGCCTCTTCATTATTTTTGTGCTCTCTTTGGAATGGAACTAAAGGTGATACTCTGTCGTTGTTTGACTCGTGTTTAATGCATGTTTAAACACTTTAATGACGCCTTTGGTACGCACTGCCGTGTAATTTAATATTTACAACAACAACAACAACAAAATGGACAAATACAACAACGTTTAGCGCATAATTATGCATAAATTATGTCAGCAAAAATTTGTTGTTGCTGTAGCTACTGCTGCTCCTGGTAAGTACGTTTTGATGTTGTTGCTTTTTCACAGCTGCAGCTTTCGTGATCTAATGTTGTTGTCGCTTGACCGCTGAAATTAACTTGCTGTTTCAAAAAAATGTAAAATTTTTAATTTCACTAATATTTTTTTCTCTTTTTGTTTTTATCGCTCTATTTCGTTTTGTTGTATGTATTTGTGCTCCATTCATACAGCAGCAGTGGCAGCAGCTGTAACTTGAAGGTATCCTCTTTCATTTAAGCATAACAGTTAAAGTTGAGATGTCCTAAATATATCGATATTCGATATATTGAAAATTTTAATATTTGACCTCACCTAATGATTTATTAGTGCAAGGTGAAAGTGGTTTTCCCTATCACCTTACACATAATTCTACGATTCCCCTTTTTTTCCTCCAGTAAATTTTTTATTACAAGGTCGATTATTTTCTTAGATGTAAGGGATATCGCTTCTTTTGTGTGCAAAAATTTCCAAGAGTTGAAAAATTAGTGAACGAAATCGTTTTTACTTCCAATAAAACTTCAACGTTCAATTGCAATGAATTGAAAATTGAATACATTAGTTGCACTCTGATATGAAATATCATGTATATCAATACATATACATATCGCTCATTTACCTCAAGAGTGGCATAACTCAAAAAACCTGATTTTTGAGTTAATGATGCATAATTATCCGCCATTTCATGTTTTATTTTGTGCCAAAAACTCAGAAAGGTATCTTATAAACTCGCCTTGTGAGAAGAGTTTATGTAAAAATACTTTTTTGAATTCTCATATAAAAAGTAACTTATTGAAAACTTTAAATGCGGGTTTCTCCCACTTTGTGTTTTTTGAGTTATGCCACTATTGAAGTAAATGAGCGATATGTAGTATATTATCAAAATTCTGTTGCTTCGTTCTATCGATATCTCAATATTCGATATTTTTCTTACAACTCTATTGCTTAGTTCAATACGAACACAACAGATGATGGTTAAAATTTGCATCCGCAATATTCAAGAGTTAACCATAACGACATGAAAAAAAACGCTACCACCAGCAGCAGCGACAGCAGTTGTTGTCACCAGAGAATCAGAAATAGGACGATAAAAAAAATAAAATGTTAGAAAAAAACTGCAACCTGTGCCGTTGTCTGTCCATCATTGTTCCTTCTGCGCTCTGGTGTCTTTATGGCAAATGATCTTCATACGGTGCTGACACTTGGTAGCGGCGGCGTCGCTCGTTCACTTTTAACGCCATGCCATCATTAGTATGGTTGTTGTTTTGTTTCAAAATTCCCTGCTGTGCCCAGTACGGCATGCGGCTGCTTTTTCTTTACTCTGCTTCATTTTCAGCCGCAGTAATTTTTGCGTCTTCTTTGTTCAGTCTGAACGCCAGCTTCAACATTATGCACTGTGGAATGAGAATGCTATATTTTTAATATATATTTTTCAAGATATTAAATATCTTTAATACATACACATGTTTATGTTTAAAGTTTTAAGATAAGACAATTATCTGTAGATAACGCAAACGAGTTCCTGTATATCTAGGATAACGTCACATATCCCACACGTTTCTTATATTTTTAAACAAGGATACATATATAAGGGAGTTTCTTGTGATTCACTGATTCAGTTCTAAAAGATATACATACGTAAGTATATGCGGAGTCCTCCTTGGGGGTGTTATCCTTGGCAGCGAAAGGAGGTATGTGTAAGGTTCTTTCCCAGAAGATACAATATTTAGGCCCAAACGGAATGGGAAGGATGTAGAGACTGCTGACCACTTTTTAAAGGTCTGCCATGCTTTCGCGGAAATCAAATATAGTATCTTTTACATTGATTTGTTAACAGATGAAATGTAGATTCGCAACTGCAAATCTGATATCACAGGGTCTACTTAGGTTTATTAACACAGTGACATATTGGATGACATAGATGGCAGTATAATAAATTCATAGGTCTGATTCTCAATATCATTTATCTGCTTCTAAGTACGTTCTTTATCCAAAAAACAAAATATATTATTTTGAAGCCGACGAAGTCTTATCTTATTTTTCAATATTTTTCAACTTAATAAATGAGATATTTTTGGTATATTCTTTTGGAAATAATATCTGTTTTTACTGAGGACTTTTCGATTTTTTATTAATTTCTGGGTGATATTTCATTCGATTGTGAATGTAAAAAAAATGTGAATAACTATTTTTCATTCGGTGGTGTTTTTACTCCACTGTTTATTATACAGTTCAGATTGCTTTGTGACTCAAGTCCAGTCAGGCCCTACTCCAGGGAACAACTGAGAGAAGCGAGAAGCCAGAAAGCCATCTGCACAATTAATGACAAATTAGGGCAGGTTCGTTTTTCAACCTGTGTTCTTTTTTATCTCTTTTTCTCTCTACGATTGTCTGTTGTGTACAATATTTGTCTGGCTGTCTGTCGAAAACTGCCGTTTATTTGGTTGATCCCCTTTTTTCAACCAAATGACTTTTTAGCCTTGTGCACCATCATCAACGGAATCTCCTATCTGATGGTTGGTTTAATTATACCTCATCCGTTAACTCATTTGTTAATGTTGCGCCTAAACGGTTTTTATGTGCATATCCCGAAAAAAAGAGATAGCAAATTTATTTCTTTGTTTGGAATGCGTTGTTCATTATCGATATGGCTGATTGTTTTTTATGACTTTATTAATTTTCACCTTCTGGTTTTTTCAATTGTTGTCTTTAACATCGGTTATGTTTGTTCCATTAGAGATGAACATTTATCATTAGAGCGTATAATATGGATAGCCTGGAATTTATTTCTGCGACAATTTTCGTCATCCAAAACACATTTGTTTGTTCAGGTTGAAGCTTTTAAAAACCCAAAATATAGGTATTATGCAGAAATATATAACCTATTTTGGGTGAAGTAATTATAAGAAACGTTTAATAAATAGCTAACTCTAGCAAGCTTTCTAGCTTCGATTAGTTTTTAAAATTACATTTAGTTCTGCTTTAAATTTCATATGACCTACATAGAAAACTTCAACACTATGCATGCATTTTCTACGATATAAAGTTTATCTGCCATCATATCTACATGTTACCCTTTTATTTAATTGACCATCAGCTGCTACAACAATGACAGCTGTCACCATGCTTGGCAAATAACCAACAATTGACACTTAAATGACAAATAAAATTCAGGCAAAAGAAAGAAAAGCAAAACTCAATTCAAATATTGTACCGTGACACGTGAAGTAGGAGTGGCATAAGAATAAGAACGCAATAACAAAAACTAACAACGTTAACACCTTCCTTTCAAGCAAATACACAAACAACATTTTTAAATGCTATAACATCCCAATGTGCACAAAAACGGATGCGGGTCCGTTGGGGACCCGGAACGGACTTCATAAATGGATCCGTTACGGAATCGTTTTTTTAAAACTAAATCGGATCCGTTACGGACTCGGAACAGACTTCTTATACGGATCGGTTCCGGACTCCTTTTTGGTGAACAAAATGGATCCGTTCCGAAATCGGTTTTTGTAAATAAAATGGATCCGTTCCGATTCTGATACGATTCGGATGCGAAATCGTGGGTGATTCGCCTCCAAACAGCGGGAAGAATCGTACGCGTTGTCGGATCCGTTTCGAACTCGGAACGGACTTCATATTCGGATCCGTTTCGGATTGGTTTTTTTGTTAATGAAACGGATCCGTTCGGATCCTTTTCGAATTCGTTTTCGTATGAAATTCCTCTCGAAAAATTGGAATCCGTTTTGTCGGACCCGTTCCGAAGTCGTTTTTTGTAAATAAAACGGATCCGTTACGGACTCCTTTTAAGATCTACTAAAATGATGTCGTTAAACTGCGCATGCAACAAACATTGTCTAATCAGGGAAGCTTCGGTTCAAATCCCGGCGACGACATAATTTTTTTTTACTTATTTTATTTTTTTTATTTTTTAATTTAAAAGTATTTAAAAAACAAAAACAGAAGTAGAGAACTATATATATGTTAAAAATATCTTGAAACTGCCTTTTATGTTAATAAGAAATAACGAGTCCGTTATGGATCCGTTTTTCTTAATAAAACGGATTCGAACCGGACTCATCCGAAACGGATCCTTATATGAAGTCCGTTCCGAGTTCGAAACGGATCGGACAACGCGTACGATCCTTCCCGCTGTTTGGAGGCGAATCACCAACGATTTCGCATCCGAATCGTATCAGAATCGGAATCCGTTTCTGATAAACAATACGAAGAAGCGGATCCTAAACGAATCCGAAACGGATCCGTGTAGCACACTGGGATAACACTAAAAACAACAACAGTGACTACTAAGACTACGTTGCCAACATCAACTTGGCAGCCACATCTGCATGAAACGTTTCTTCGTTCGTTCAATTTAATGGAAATCGATCGATACTCTCGATTACATATCGAGAATCTTTTCGGGAACGCATCCGAAAGAGTAAAAATCAAATCCTGACTAAAACACTTGGCATGTGATTGAATGACTTTCACTGGAACAGTAGGACAGCAACAGTAGCACTTAAAACACAAATCGGATTAGTACATTCGGTTACGCTCGATTATAACAATAGTAACTTTAACCACGTTTTAAGGGCAACGTACCAGTAATGAAAACGACATACTTCTAACTCAGTGCTGCAATAACACAAATCTGATAGCACAGGCCCAAAAAAAAAAAAGTCTTGAAGTTGGAAGATAAGGTACCATACCGTAGGTTTTTTTGATTTTTCAACGAATCTGGGATCAGAATTGTTTTATCACGTCTTGCATTCCAGACATCGAAACCTAAAAATGGCTTAAATTAAGTGAAACGGAAATAACTAAATAAGTTCCAGAAAGTTTTTATAAATAACAATTATTATGATTGTTATAAGCAATTTAAGTTTTAGATGAACTTTTTTTAGAAAATCATATCACGGAAAGAAAAATTGATGTTCAAATGGCTTTAGTTTTTCCGAGCGACCGCAGTGCGATTGCATAGTAAAAAAATATGAAATGCGTAGTATCCGTAACATGACAACTTTGTTTTGTTTGGGTTTTTGAAAAGACCACAAAAATAAAAAAAAGTTATGTAGTTGAGAGATGTGGTACCATTCCGCATGTTGTTTGGTGTGCGATTACGTCAGGTTTCCGGGATATCTTAACCTAAAAATGGAAAAACGGAAAAGTAAGAACGTGGCTTTTGCATTTATAAGTAAGTATATCTCAAAGTAGCTCCGATCACAAGCTTCTTATAGTCTCTCTGCGGCTAAATATAGTAGATTTATGTGCATTCAATAGCCCTACGCAACAATTGTTGTACAAACATACTGATGACTGTCTTCAAGAAACCTTTATTGACGAACTAAAAAGACTCAGCAAAAGCACCACTAACCTCCAGAGTTCAATCGAATCTCTCTGACTGAGATATGCAATCTGGAAGATCATAGCGAAAGATAAATTTATACCAGGAAAAGCTCATTACCCATGTCAGTACTTTTATAGTAAGCTTGTAGGTAGTATTATGCTGCACTGCAATGAAAAAGTAAATAGAAAATAAAAATTTTGTTTAATATACCAAGCGATAATTCTGAATTGAATATTCTGACTCTTTTTGCATCAAGTAACTTCATTTTGTTAATACTATTACTTCCAAATCTGCTGATACTACGAACCCTTTCATTAATCTACCGAAACGAATATTGTCATGAGCTTGGCTATCATACGGAATGTAGGGTACAATAAAGAAAGGCAGATATGCAAAAAAAAAACGAATAAAAGCAGTTAGCCTTGGTTGCAGATACCTAAAACAACAATACCAACGTTGCCACAATCAGCGTAATCAGCACCTGCAAAATGAGCACACGTCGCAAATGGCAAATAAAAGTAGGGAACGGAACGAACTCAGATAAAACAAAATAAAATAACAACGATATCAATTTTTGCGCTAAACACCATGGATTGTTAAGGAAACTGTGCAATAGCAAGTGACGACGAATCCAGCCAAAGCCTTGCCAGACAACTGACAGACATCTCCAAGGATGGACCAAATAAACCAAAGAAAACAAATGAAAAAAAAAAAAACAATACAAAGAGCAGGTTTTCAGTATGTCAACGTTGTTAGAAGTTTTCTTTCCTGATTTGTTCAAGAGAAATCTGGTGCCTGATATGCGAATGAGTTCGAACTATGAGTTAAGCTGCATTGACTTTAAAAACCACTGGGTTAGCCAGACTGATTTGTTGTTATTTAGTTTTATTTCTACTTTTTGGCGTGGTAGAAATGTTAAGTAACTTGAGACAGATTGCATAACTCACTTGAAATTTTGGGATTATTTTATCATTCGATCCTAGATGTCCTCTCTTTGGCTTGGTGCATCAAAACGAACAATACTTGTGTTTGGTACTGGCTTATAACAGTTCATCTTCATATCAAATTTTTAAGTGGTAAAATAGATAATTTATAGACCTCTACGGTACCATTTAGCTAATACTATTTCAAGCGATATTTATCAAAATTCTTTTGTTTTTGGTAGCTGACACGCACCTAAGCAAACACGAGCCCATCACTTAAACCACAGAGTTAACACATGTTTGCGCAAATAAACGCATTTATTGACAGCACATTACATAAAATAGAAGACCAAAATGGGGAGATTTTGGTAAAGGACAACCATCTGACGTTGCTTCAAACTTACACCTTTTGCCTCACACTCGTCAGAGATAAGGAACAGTGAAAGGTGTAAAAGTACGACAATTTAATATATCGTAGATTATCATCCAGCTTAGACGCGTTTTCAGCAATTTGATTTATAATGACATGCAACGTCATCGTTTAAGGGTTAAAGAACTTAAATGAAATTCAGTTGTTTAGAAATTGGGAGAGGTCAATGAATGACGAATTCACGAGTAGGTAGTTCGCATTAAAGGCAATACGTCATGATTCAATTTGTACATATACTCTCGAGCTATGATTCAAGGTTTTGCAAGCCTGTATAACATGTACTATTTGTTTTAGTTTTTGTGTAAAGAATTTGTATTTAGGGGTTTAAAAAGAGTTACATACGCTTCAATCTGTTGTAGAACGAAACCTTTTAGCACAACTCATTGTATCGCTTTTTTGATCTGGTAAGAGCAAAATCTACGAATATCGCATTACATATACATGATATTTCTGATGGTGATAAATGAAGTGATCACTAAGTTTTTCTGTTGCTTCTAGATATTTGTATTTATTTTCCCTTTGAAACGAGTTTATAAGAACTAAGTACAAGTAAAGTCAATTTATCTTTTTAGTTATGTAAGCTTATCATTGGACTAAAAATATAGACAGAGGGAGCGCATGGGATTAGTTCATATCTTTTATGAATTCATTATGAATCTGTCCTTAAGCATAGATTTTTTTAGTTTAGTATTTGTAAAATTATCCAACATATTGGAAGACAATAAATGTTTTTTTAGATATATTTTTCAATATAACCATACATATATGGTTTTTAACGAATTTTGTCAAAAGAAAACAATAGCACATTAACAGTATTCGAGTAAGTATTTAACAATATTAATGACTTCACTAATTTGATCGCGTTTAAGAAGTCATCACTTGAATTTCCTATTTTTGAGAATTATTAATTGATAAGGAAATTGAGTTAGTTTAATTAAATAATCTTCAAATTTCTAACAAAAACGATCAAATAAAACAGCTTAGAACATAAACTTTCTCCCTCACTAGAAGAATTTCCCCGTGCCATCAATTAAGTTATTCGAACATGTGGCATTGAAAGTAAGATAAAGTAAATTTCTCTTAATTCCCTTTATCAGCTTAACTAAATAGCGTGCAAGGACGTTCGAGTCGTGGGAACTTAAAATAAAAGTTTAATGAGCCAATCATGCAACCAATCGAGCTGAACCGAACCGAAACCATTGTAATGGAAAAAATTCATTATAATGTTGCCACTTGTAAGTGGATTCTAGTGAACAAAGTTTAAGTCTCCTAATGTGCGTAGGTTGTGTAGGTGCAACGCAACAGGAAATTCGTTATGGTAACCGCAAGCTACGCGGACAAAAATTATATTTTTTTCGGCGTAGCCTTTGAAATTCTTTTCGGAAGTATGCAATGCATATGTTAGTTTTCTTTGAAAATATTTTGATTTTATTTCAACATGTTGACACTTTTGAACATATTGCAAAATTTTTAGTATTTATATTTTACTGAGGGTAGAATTTTTGTCATAATTAATTATGCCATTATCGCAATTTAAAAACTTTTCCAATATATGACTGTGTGAGGGTTTCTAATGAGTAATAAAACAAATACTTGTACTGCCATATGAATAGCATATGCAGTTAGAAAAAAAGCATCGCATGTTTGAATTGTATTATGCTTTGAAACAGGGTGTGTTGGTGCAACAAGATAATCAACAGACATCCGCTGCTGGAAAAAAATATGAACTTTTTTTATGTATTTTCAAACTTTATTGAATTAAATGACTAATTCTTTTCACTTTTTTTGTTGATGTAAACTACCCTCTTTTTTATTGTAGAATTGCATGTTCAATGTGCTGCTTTTTTTTTTTACAAGATCGGCATGAGTGTTGGCTTTAATTAGTTGTATTTTGTTAAGGGGTAACAAAGTTTGCTGACCTCTATGTATCAAAAGGATGACTCATAAATACAATGGGCAATAAAAATTTAATAAAAATCTATGACTATGACTATTGAAGGAAATGTTTGCTGACGCACACATTGACATGCATCTGTGTAGGTTTGCCTTATAATACTAGTTTTGAGAATAAAATGACAGATAGCTTTCTGAAGAAGGAAAATATCTTTACTTTTCAAATATCTTTTTCCTATATACTATATAATTGAAATTGAATTAAAATTGAAAAATTATATTCGCTCATAATGAATTGATTAGTAATGATTCGATTTAGGTCATCAGCCTATCTCATTGGTGTTCTTCCTCCATGTCGTCACTTTCGTTATTTTTGCTAAGAGAATTTGTTTGTATTAATTTTTTTATATATCAAAAATTTTCAACTTCAAAATGGTGGAATCAATATGGCGGACGCATTGTTTAAAAATAACCCATTTGCACAAAATTTGGTATACGGGGGTTTCTGGGGTCGCTTAATACGAATCCAAGGGCAGAAACTTAAAATTCAAGACAGCGGAACAATATCGCGGAAACTCAATAACCTAATCCACCATATTGGGTCTGCCATCTTGAATTTTAAATTTCTGACCTTGAATTCGTATTTGTCCAAATCGGTTAATTTTTAAATAATACGTCCGCCATACCGAATCCACCATTTTGAATTTGGAAATTTTTGAAATATAGCCTCAGATTCATAATCCGCGACCCTAAAAACCCCCGTACAACTAATTTGGTACAAATCGGTTGATTTTTAAAAAATACGTCCGCCATCTTGAGTTTGTCAAATCTCACCTAGGATTCGTGATCAATGACCCCCAAGACCCCCTATAAATTTGGTGCAAATCGGTTGACTTTCGAAAGTTTGGCCACTATATTGAATATTTGACCGTCATATTGGATCCGCCATCTTGGATTTTGTTATCTACCACGAAAGCTTTTTCGGAGCTACAATTTGAGCCAAGAAACGCCCCGATCGGTTGTGAATTTTTATTTTTACAAGCTTCTATTGCTGGACATTCGACTTTTCTCCGGCTTCCGACCGACCATATTGGATCCGCCATTTTGAATTTCTAAACGGGCCACACGGCTTTTAGAAGATTTTCATGAGGCGAACATCTTAAGTCTTCGTACGTCTTGATCGGTCCAGCCAACTTTTGGCCGCGAA
This sequence comes from Meiosimyza platycephala, assembly GCA_963662105.1. Lineage (NCBI taxonomy): Eukaryota > Metazoa > Arthropoda > Insecta > Diptera > Lauxaniidae > Meiosimyza > Meiosimyza platycephala. Next base: position 28,300,295 of record OY759210.1, on the reverse strand, counting down.
AGTGATCCGCTTGACGTGAAACGTCCCATATATGAATATTTAAAATAAATTTAAAATCAACACTGAAGAAGCATAAGCAGCCTGCAATTTAATTAAATTCGGCTTACTAGCCGTTGATACCCTAAAAACTTAGCATTTGCAATCAAATAAAAGGTTGGCGCACAGTGTTATATGACTGCCTATTCAAATAGCTCGCCACTTTTCATATATTACCTAAGACAAAAAGCATTGAAAAGTTCTCTAATTGTTTGCAAATATGCTTAATAAAAAGCACTTAATTACATTTAAGGACTTTCTAATCTTTTTATCGCACAACTTTAGATTCCTTTCAAAGTGTGCTGTTGAAGTCAACAAATCAACCCTCTTAAATTTCCGTTTCCAAAAAAAGTTCAAGAAAAAATTTTTCAATTATTTTACACTTTTGTCCTGCTACCTTATTTGGCATGGTCATTCGTCATACACCGAGTATTTTAGTTTAACCCTTTTTTTTTGCAGTAAGTCACAATTTTTTTGTTTCTTCCCTTGCCATTACCGCAAAAAAGCAATTGAGGCGCAAATGAGTCTTAATTTTCACAGTCCGTCTGCTAACGTTCGCCATGACTTATTTTTATGTTCCTTTTCATGTACCAGCATCACAATGCCGTCGTTTTTTCTGTCTCTCTTTTCTTTGCTTTATGTTTCATTGCCTTTCCTAAAAATTGCAGAACAAAAAAATTCAAAGTGGAAAAAAAATCCATTGCGGTCAGACATTCAGCCTCGCCTGGACCACGTTGTTTTCTTATTCAATTGTAATTCAAGTGGCCAATTTGTGTCCACTCAATTTTAGAACCTGTTGGAAAGAAAACTGCGGTTGACTTTTGTGTCGGCTTTTTAATTTCGGTTTTTTATTATGACCTTTATTTTGTACTGTTTTTGAAAACTACATTTAATTTTGAATTAAGTCTATTCAGAATGACATATGCGATAGTATTTGGAGGCGATTGAGGAAATGTTTGCTAACTTATCACTACGATTTCAAGGCAGAAGTTTGAAAAAGTTTTCAAAAAATCAGAGTTTTTGGGCCGTAACCAATCATCGGATTAATTCAACCAAATTTTTTTCTATGAGTTCAAAGAAAAAGTTCATTAAATAAAACATTGATTCTTTGTGAACTCAAATTAAGATGAAAAATTTTTATTTAAATATTGGTAACTAAACAAATGAAATCACCATCATCAAAATATATAGCAAAAGTTACAGATGCTACTTTGGTTTTTCCAAACCTAATAATTGTTCGTTTAGATGTTGCTGGTGTCACCTAATCTTCTTTGCTCATTATATTGTCTCGTAAGGCTCTCTTGATATGGGTACTGGGACTGTCCTTGTATCACTTTGTTGCCTTGTGCTATAACATTATAATTCTTTTGAAAAGTATATTTCAAAAGGTCGAAAATTATATTATTATAATACATAATAATAATACAGTATAATCATAGTCCAAATGTAATCTCTCGCAGGACTGTAGCAAAAAGGATCCAAGAAAATTATATTGAATTATTCATAAGATTTTAGAAGAAATAATAAAGAAGTTATATGAGGAAACGTCAAAAATTTATTTTAAAAGTCACCGAAGGTCCGCAACCATCTAAGAAAGTTTAGTGACGAATTTTTTAAGAAACTGAGAAAAGGTGGAAAATGTTTTCAAATCAAATGTTCGATTGTAGAACATCAATACTTAAGCAAAAAAAAAACTTAAAAACATAATAACAAGTCAAAAAAAAAACAACATCATTAATAAGAAATCAATGCCGCAAACTTAATCTAACAAATACTAAATATTTAAATGTTTACGGGTTTTCCACTTATGCTTTGTTTATGAAAACATCTCATAAATAAATCAGTTATCTTTGCTGCAAACTTTTATGGACTTAAGAGATGTGGTGCGATGAAATCAAACTGAACTCAAATCTACAGAATTGAAGATGTTAAATAGATATACTCGTGTATATCGAAAGTATAATAAAGCTGATTCTTTCTCATGCGTCATCAGTTTTCTTGTATCGATATATTAAAGAAAACAATATAACAAAAAAAAAAGTTTTTAATATCAGCATTATCATAACAATAAACTGTTTATGAAAGGGTCTAAAAAAGATTTAGAATTAAATAGAAAACTATATATAGTATTCACAAAAACAATAAACAATTTGTATATCCATTGATAGAGCAAAATATGAAATACATAAATATTTCATCTCCATCATTATCATGGAAATCTGTGCGTACCAGGGATTTGTTTCTCATAGATTTACTTTAAGAAATTCCATGATAAATAAGACATGAGCCTGGGGTAAGACTTGTGTAAGCAAAGTATATTAAGGATTTTTTATGTTATCTCGGAGTTTTTCATTTTTGTAAATACACTTTGCCAATGGCAGATAATTTTTGGTTTATATTTAACCCTAAACATAGATGCAAGCGGTAGTTCATTTACATTTTACTATACGATTTACGCTTTCAATTTGAATTCGTTTCCTTTTAAATTCATGGGATGAAATGTCGGGTGTTGTAGTTGCACAGTAGGCTGGTTCAAAATCGTATGGAAAAATTAAATGCCGTCAAATTTCTGGTACTCAGACCTGAAAACATACATTGAGCCTATGAAGCCCTTGTACCAAAATTTCACCCGAATCGGACCATGGGACGGCGTGTCACTGGTTCGATTTGTATGATTTTTGTGCATTTTCGAGACGATTTTTTAGTATTATTTCTTTTAATTAAAAAAAATATCAACTTCGAGGTATATTCGTGGTTATCATTTTTTATGGACTCAGTATGATGTGAAATATGTGCGAAAATTGTAAATCAGAAAATCGCCGCAAGTCTGAGTATTGATTCATTGATACGAATGTGAAAAATGCTAAAAAATCTGACATACTTCCACTTTGCCCGTTCGAAACCATACCAATTTTATATTTTTCGGCCACGGCACTATGCGCAATCGATTGGTAATCTTTTTTTACACAGAAAACAATATGTTAAAAGTTTTTTGTAACAACGATGTGATCGGGAGAAATATTTGATTAATAAAAGCAAGCATTTTCGTCATAGAAAATAAAGATTTTTAGTTTATTTTTGTTCAAGAAATGCTAATATTTCACATTTGTTCATTTTGTAGATTTTTTCCGGTTTTCGGCGGCCACTTAAAATAATTTTTAAAACTGATCTTCGTGCTTCATTATCTGTTTCTTGAGATATTGCAAAGACCAATTGCTTTTTCCGCGGTGTCATTCACAACATGGATTTTCTGGAAAAAGGCCACATTTGCTGGCCAAATGACGAATCGTTCGAGTGTTCGAAGATTGTAGCCCAAAAATTACATATTGTGACCGACACCGCAAAAAGAACGATTCCTCTTGTGCAAAATTTCAACAAGCAGATAAGGGACCATGAAAACCAGATTCACAAAATACTTAAAGTGGCCGCCGAAAACTAAAAAAATCTGCAACAATCTGGACAAATGTGAAATATTAGCGTTTCTTGAACAAAAATAAACTAAAAATCTTTATTTTCTTATGACGAAAATGCTTGCTTTTATTAATCAAATATTTCTCCAGATCGTATCGTTGGTACAAAAAATCTTTGACATATCGTTTTCTGTGTAGAAAAAGATTCCCAATCGATTGCGCATAGTGCCGTGGCCGAAAAATATAAAATTGGTATGGTTTCGAACGGGCAAAGTGGAAGTATGTCAGATTTTTTAGCATTTTTCACATTCGTATCAATGAATCAATACTCAAACTTGCGGCGATTTTCTGATTTACAATTTTCACACATATTTCACATCATACTGAGTCCGTAAAAAATGATAGCCACGAATATACCTCGAAGTTGATATTTTTTTTAATTAAAAGAAATAATACTAAAAAATCGTCTCGAAAATGCACAAAAATCATGCAAATCGACCCACTGACACGCCTTCCCGTGGTTCGATTCGGTTGAAATTTTGGTACGATAGCTCCATGGGCTTAAGATATATTTTCGGGCCTGAGCATCAAAAATCGGAACATGTATTGCATTTTGAACCATCCTACTGCACAATGTAAAACATATTTAAAAGTATTCATTTAACATTGTGTTTTTAAAATGTTTTATCCGAAAGTTTTTGAATTCTCTATGTTTTATATACTTTGAGATAATCTGGGGCCAAAAAATGTACTATGAATACCTACATACATATGTACATTACTTTTTAAGTATTTATGTTACATAGAATATTTTGAAATATTATTTTGAAGAAATACTTGCAGTATGAAGATATACTGGATATCATATGTATGTACATCGCATGCATGTCATATGCATAAAATATCGATTTAACAGCATAATTTGTATAAAACAAACAATTAATTTTTTGATCTTCTGCAGCAACCCGTTCAATTAAATCGCATCTTAATTCAAATAAATTGCGACAAGTGTTCTAGATTTACGTGACGCATTGCGCTCATAAATTGCAATTTTTCAATACAATTTTATACAGCATTCTCATTTTTAACAAATAAAAACGCTGTAAAGGAGTGAATTTACTTTTATACCAACACTTCTCAAATTTGTCTGTGATTTATCTGATTTCCAAATTCATATGGTGCTACGAAGCTAATGTTGGAAATATTGGAGGATGTAAGGGTACGTCCATTAATTACATGAGTCAAAATAGAGGGGAGGGAGTCCAGCAAAACCTCACGAAATCTCACCAAGGGGGAGGAAGGGGTCAAGAAAAACCTCACGTCAACTTCTTAATGCATAGAACTTACATTAAAAATTATAATTTAAATGTCACGGGACGGAGGGGAGGGGTCCCGCCAGATCTCACCAAATTTCACCAAGGGAAAGGGTCCCGCCAGATCACATCAAATCTCACCAAGGGGAGGGGGGGGGTCCGAATTTTCAAAAAAACACCTCTCGTAATTAATAGACGTCCCTTAATATGTGAGCAGCGGCCGAATGCCGTTCACTTGCCCCAACTTTTATGTAGAATTACTGTTGTTAGCAAATCCGGTGATGAATATATGATATTATAGGATGTAAGTGATTTTCATGCGCCAGATTCAAGAAACAAAAGGATGAATTTTTTTTTTTCAAAGCTAGTGATCGCCGATGCCTTGGTCGTGGATGCATTTAGAAAAAAGTTTTTGTCATGCAGTTATAAAATTATCAAATAATAGTAGTTATCAAGTACTTGTACTTTTTACAACTCTGACACGAACGCATACACGTACGCACTAAGAACAAGTACAAACGCATTACAATTAGTTAAATCGATTGCTGCAGCAGCAACAGTAGTAGCAACAATAAATTTTAATAAATCTGTGATACTGGCGCTCACGTTATTTGGTATCTAATGAATACTTATCAAGTCAATAGCGATAAATCTATTGGATGTGAAATTCAAATTTCTGGTAAGAAAAGAACTTGAATGCGCACGTTAATTGCATGAAAATAAAAGATGTGTGTGGCAAAATAAATGGATGAAATCATTTTCTTTTAATTTAAGTTAATAAAAATTTTTTTATTTTTTAGGTTTCTAATAATTTCACTTCAACATATTGATAATAGCACTGAGGCAGATAAATCTACAATACTGGAATATTTTAAAACAGAATGACATGCGAAAACGATGGAAATATGGGACTAATTTCATCTTGCGGAAGATAATAAAAATGTTTTATTGAGAAGTAAAGATTTGGCTCATTTGAGTGATCTGGTCGCTAAAGCTCTACCAATTTTTCCTCGCTTGGTAAATTATATTGGATTTGGATTCCATATTTAATCATAAATAGGCAAGAGTGATCTGATAAGGAAATGCTGGAAGAGAAAAATCCTGGAGTTACCAGCAAGGGCTTAGCGAAGTCATTCCAAAGACAAGCAAAGACATTAGCATAAAAGCTTTCATCTCTATGTGGAGTAGATTAAATTAAATAGATACTTGACAAAATCTTGCAACGTTAAATACCCAGTGTTCACGGAAACTTTATTTGAAGGTGTAGAATTGATGACTTAATTGAAAAAAAATTATCTCGATCAAATGACTAAATCCTAAGTTGGTGCATATTTATTATACACATTTTATGGCATTTTGAATTGTTGCTCGTAAAACATCTGGCTCAAAATTGGTGATATATGCTCCAATGTTGCCTTTCAAGACTAGCAAGGTTTGGGGTTTGCTGTGGTGATCGCGAGATTTCAAGAAACCCTAAAGAAAGAAGTCTGGCGACGTCATATCTGTTGATCAGGTCGGCCAATTCAAATTGCCAAAGCGGGAGATCACACGGTCCTGTTGCTTGAGCTGTGTGAGCGGTTAGTCCGTCCTGCACGAACCAGAAATGCTCTATCTAGACCTGATTCACCAACTTGTGGCAAAATAAAACTCTTTTAACTTCTGTCTCTAGCGCTCATCAGTCATGGTTACGGTGGTGCCGTTGGCGTCCTCAAAAAAAATAAAGGCCCATCATTCACTTTAAGGGAATGCAATGGCTCTTCGTGCATTTCATGTGAATTTTCTCTGCCACAGAAAATGATTTTGAACGCGAAAATATAGTTTTCTTGCACCACCATGTGTAAGCATGTAAGTTAACCTCACTTGACGATCAACAGGCAGCAATTGGTGAACAATTTGCACTTTGTGTAGAAACATCTTCAGGTTTCTCATCAAAATTAAACGCAACGAACGTCTGCTGATGCCAAATTGTGTGTATCGTTGTCTCGTCGATGTTTGTGAACTCTCTCACTGGCCGCAGTGCTTGTGGAGGCCTTCTTTATTGCATTCACACCGTAAGTTGGACAGAATTTAGTTCACATGTCTGACAGACAGCTACCGATGATTTTCGTAGAAAGTAATATGCCTATGATCGAATAGAGCAGATATATCAGTTAGTGGGCAAACATAAGCCCAAAAAATAACACCAATTACAGTACATCGCATCAGGTGGCTGTTTGTCTTTAACTTTATTACACCTATCCTTACTGGATTACCCGACAAGATTGTCGCGTTGACGAAATGTGTAGTTGGCTTTATAAACACAGCTTCTTTGAATTTTGTATCGATTATGATATATAAAGATTATAATAATTATTTGGATAATTATTCAAAATGATAATCAATTATAATTTGATAGTCTTATATGCATTTTCTTCTTTTCATTTGCATTTATTTTCAAATACCTTTATACTTTAAATTGATTTAAATTTCTCTTTTGTTCTGCCTCTAGAAATCATATCAATAACCATAATGTAATTATTTTTGATTATTGCAAAACCCTTCATCAATCAAATCCGCTTATTTTAATTGTATCGCATTAAACGACGAGCACAATAAATCCCACTGCAGCGTTTGCTGTTTCGGGCTCAAAAATGCAAACACAATCTGTGTCAACGCGTTATACAGCAATGCAACGCATATCGTCGCAAGTTGCTGCGTTGGTTTGGGCTATGCTGTTGTATTGCTGCGTCACTTTCAACAAACATTGCAGCACTTGAGTGCGTAACTAAGCGACATCACTAACAGATTTAACAACATATAAATTAGTTTGCGTACATGTCATCATCATCGTCGTCTCGTCATCATTACTTTGAGTTGTGATAAATAAAAATATCACTGCGCCAATAAGAAGCACGGTATGGCTGGAGCGAAAATGAATTCATTTAAGAACAAATCATAAAGAGCAGTTTAAAAAAAGCTTAAAGTATTACAAAATATCCCATACCGAGTGCTTGATCATTAACAAATTATAATATCAAACATTTTACGCAAAAAGGAAAGTTCGTCCGGCTCACCATTTTGTTTTTCTTATTTTGATTCTTGTCAGCGTAGCTGGGGCTAGGTCACATAACTGCTTGGCAAAGCAAGTCGTAAGGCCAATATCTTAACAAAAGTCCTTCTTAACTACCAAAAAATTATTTGATCCTGAACATTTAATTACAGTTTCTATTCCTGCATAACAACAATAATTGAATTTTGTAGGATAGAAATAGTTTTTTTTAAATAAATCCAGCTCTCAATCATAATTCAATTATTAAAAAATACTCCAGATAACATGAAATATATCTATCCATCAATCCCTTACAAAATATAAACAACAGATGAAGGAGGAAGCCTTTACAATTTCCATATAACCACACACAGAGCCTAAAAATCAAATTTTTTTTTTTTAACCCAGAAAACCTGAACGTGTTGGGCTAATCCCAAGAAGAGCTGATGCTGCCAAAGGGATTTCCTTTAAAGCACCACTTCGGGATTGTTGTGCTTCCCAACAATTCTTTCCATATAAATCGTTTATTAATCCCATCAGTTATTAAACCATCATTTTTAATAATTGGCCTGTGTGTAGTGGAATGAGCAGCTAGTGTAGCATTTATTAAGATAATTTTAAGATAAGTATATGAGAAGCATTTTGCAACACTGTAAAACATAAAGACCTATAAATTTCAATTATGTAAAATACAACATGAATATGTCACTCATCACGTTTGTCACATTTGCTATCCTGTTACGTATGATAAGTGAGAAATCCACAAAATATTCAATTTTGTGGTATTTTTAGTATCTCTACTCGACATTTATGGTACAAATGTATTTGCAACATATTTGCTTTACACCAAATATAAGAAATTGCAGTTAATGTTGGGTAATTCAAAATTAATTTCATGTTAGCTGTCTTAAGTAATAAACTACACTAGTCCTAAAAACCACAAGTTGCAACAAATTGTTGCATAAATAAAATATATTGAGAATAAATGAAAAATATAAAATATGCTTGATTTCAGATTCTCGTAATGACAATGATGTAAATTACTAATATGTCAAAGTAACTTTCAATAATTTGAAATAAATAACACAATTCATTAGGTTTTTTCTCGGCTCTTGCAAAAATTTATACTACATTCGGTAAGTGTATGCGGCAACGGTGCTTTTAAAGCGTACAGTGCTGACAGGGATACATGTCAGAACTATTGACATATTACGCAAAAAGGACCAGTTTCGATGAGGTCTTATTGTGATCGCTAATATTGCCAAATAAAATGATTATATTTTGTCATATTTTTCGACGTATATTGTTAGTAGTATCGTGCTCGATCAGTGAAATATATCTTCAATCACTAGACTAACGTTAATTTAAGGTCAAACGCGGTTTTCGTTAAAATGTATCACTATTTTTCTCAATAAATCCAATTTATGTATGTAACTAATTTGAACAATTTTTATACACTGCACCCAGGTACATATTCATTTTGTTATTTCTGTACATCGAAATCAGTAACTAACAAAGATAAATTGTTTCTAGAAAAAGTTCAAAATGGTTACATGGTTACAGGCACATAGCCTGAACAAATTTACTTGAAACGTTCAGGAAACATTGAACATGGATCCTCTCAGAAACACTTCAAAACTATGACATATAAAAAATTTTGCTTGAACCGTATCAGAAAGAATCATTGAATCTGGAATCTATCAGAAACACTTCCGTTTGCAATCTTTCAAATAAAATATTTCTGTACGTTACGTACTAATGAAACGTTACGCGCCGAGGGAGTACTGCAAATTTGGCACTTTGGTTTTAAAATGCGATTGGTTTTGATGGTATACAACTTTGATATAAGAACTTTAGTAAAAATTGGCTTCAGAAATTGACTGTGCTAAAAAAGTTAGCAAATGCACATATTATGCGTCGCTTTGAAATTTTAAATGAAAACCAAATGCTCGCCAAAGTACTCATTTCCCAGTTTTTGTTAACTTATTCAAGAAAAAAGCCTTAAATTAAAAAAAAACATGTGTGCAGTTCACACGCGGTAGAAGTGAAACCTTCAGAAAACTAAACAGCGAAAGAATGAGACGAAAATATTTTATTAAAATGATAAAAGTTGACGAAATCTAGATTGTAGATTAGGTACAGCTATGCTTTGGTAGTTGATTAGTGCATTGCATGACAAAAATGAAAAAATAACAAATCTTTCAACGCTTTTGGTTAACCGATCTTATACTCTGCTCGATGAGTAGTCTAATTTGATATTTAATTTATTGCTGTAGAGAAAAAAATTTCTGGGCGTTAGAATTTGACAAAGTTCCTATGCTTGTTTTGCCCAACTTGGGTTTCTGTCGAATTTTGGTTTTTCACCATGTTAGATAGTAAAAAAAGTTGAAATCAGTACATTCACAAATAAATAATTTTCCATGTTGTATTAGCGAATGTTTTTAATAGAAAAACTTCAATATTCAGTTAAAAAATTTATAGTCCTTGAAATTATATTTCCACAAAAAAATGTTAATATAAAATTTGCTTCCACTTAAAATTAACATACAAATAGTTAATTACGCTAATTGCCATTCACGCTGCAGTACAGTTAAAACCAAATTGAGATCAACCAGGTACGAAATAAAATAATAAACTGACTTTTGACATCCCATCGTCCTTTCTTTACAACGGCATTTATGTATCACCACCTTATAAGCAACACCTTAAATGGTGCCGACTGCAAACAGGCAGCCAACAACAAAAGGTGGTACATACTTTAATTGCTTGACCTTTAGCGGTGGGATTCTCATTTATTAGCGAAGCAAACAACAAAATCAAGAACAAAAGAAGCAACAACAAACACAATGAAAATATGATAGTCAACGACCTGACGACGCGGCGTCATAACAAAAGTTAAGTGAAATTTCTTTAATAACATTTTTTACATGCATTCATACACGGAGAAAAATTAAATTCAGTTCGACGTTACGAGAAAGTTATAAATTGTATGTGCAAAAGCTGCAAACCTGGAGCAAAGAAATACTATTTATTACAATTAATCCATTTGATTTACTGCTCATTACAACCCAAATAGTAGATTTTACACATTGTTAGATAATCACCAAAATTTTTTTTTCGATGAGATTTGGTGGCCCAGGATTCTCTCCAATACAGAATTGCTCACCAGGTGCTGTCAAGATTTGATTATTTTTCAAATCAAACGGAAATAGAAATGGATTGTGCACACGTTGCGGAAATCACAAACCAAAGGCTTGCTTCGCAGTGGATAGGTTTGTATGGAACAGCGGCCATAAATAGTAATAACTGTGCTAGACTCTTGAAATATGGCACATATATACGTTTTTTAGGTTAAGACAACAAAAATTTTTGAAGATGACAAGATCGGACCACGGACACTCAGCTTTGCAAAAAATTTCGTCCCTCGAGTCTAAAAATCTTGGCTTTGTCTTTTCAACAGATGTAAACATCGAGAAATTTCATCCTCCAAGCCGTCATCAAATCAGAGCATTGCATTGGAGTGGGAGCAAACTTGTCATGAGAAATGTCCTTTCAATTGCGTGTCTTTACTGTCAATGATAGTTAGAAAAATGTAACCGTCAATTTACAGAAAAAATTTTGGGCAACTTTGAAAGAAACTTTTCGTAGACTGTGTTCCTATTTTCAAAATTTGTTGTTATTTTAAATATGTGTAGGTACATTTAGGAACTTATTATCCCCACAGTTTTCGTGAGGCTTTGAAATTTAAAAAAGTTTAATCTTTACCTGCCAGATTTTGAATTAAGAGAGAGATCTTAATTTTTAAAGGAGATTATATTTTAGGAAAAGACACTGAACAAGGGTCACTAGTCAAGTTTGGCAAAAATTTCTTTGTTCCCCACATACTATATATTTTTAGAGTTATTTGTGGTTCTTTTTATTATTATTATTTCTTTATTAACTATAATTCAAGTTACAATTAATATTTACAAAGCACTTGCTGCCAGTGCTATCGGCTTTCGTTGTTCTTTTCATAGTTGAAGTCCTTTCAATTAGAGTACAAATGTTTTAATATATTAATACATGTTGAAATTGTCTCAATTTTTATGAGTTGGCATACTTTGATAAAAATATCCTTTGTGTTAAAATTACATGTATGTGTCACGAGATGCATTCAGAAAAGCACTTTGTTGTTGTTATTGTTTTCTCAACATATAGTATTTACACCGACAGCATTGTAGTGCCTGAGACTTAAATACAGAATGAAAGACCAGATTCTAGCAATGCACCGACATCACCATTGTGGTGATACAGGTACGTATGTATGTATGCACTGTACGCCTTTGTTTGCTCTGGGTGTTTTTTGTCGACTTTTTTACATGTAGTTGTTGTAGATATGTTGCACCTACTTTATTCTTTTTGCTTTTCTTTACTTTTCCAATTCTTTGCCTCTGAGATGTTTTCTCATTCAATAAACTTTAGGGTTAAAAGTTCATTCGTCTTTTATTGCATTTGCACGAAAGTATGCAACAAATTTTTATAACATTGTTTTTAATTTATGTAGCTGTTTAAAAAAAAAATCGTTTAAATTAAACTTTTGGATTAAAATGTGATATAAAATGCCAATCTACAATTTATTATTTTTCTACTTAATGCGTAATATTATATGTAAATGTAGGAATATTAATTGCATTAACTCGTTTTTAAGAGCTGTTCAGATTATGATTATTTATTTGTAACTGATATCCCATTAAATAAATTTTGTAATGCATTTCAACATCAGTGATGACATTTTCAATGCAATTAACTTTTTGATAATGTTCGCACTCTAAAAATACACAAATTAAACGATTCATTCTGCGAACATTTTACAAACATTATTATTAACCATGTCCGGTGTTACACCAGATTCGGGACGCGCCCAATTTAAAAATCCAAGTGATGTCGTCAAAATTGGAAAAATTAAATTATAACACGATTTCAGGCCAAAATGTTTTATAGCTATGGCTACAAACGAAATTTGACAAAAATATGTCATATGGCGCATTCTGCAAGCGGGGAACGAAGCCACTTTGCTGAAGGTCAGGAACCCAGTAGTCAGTATTTTGAAAATCTGCCATCAGATTTTGGTCTTCACATCAGCGTTTTGTGATAATGGTTACAAACGACTTTTTTAAGTCTGAGAGATATGGTGTCTGAAGCAAAGTTGTCAACAGACTTACCAAATGTTTTTAAAATGCTGTCTTTCCATTTCTTTGTGTGTAGTTTTTTTAGTGCGGAAAATATAAACTATTTCTCAAAAAATTTTTTCAAATTTAAATTTTTACGCTAACCCTCTAAGAAATACATTCGATTCTTAATTATTTACATTGGCCTTTGTTCAAATGCCATCACTGATTTGAGTATATGTATGTATGTATAGTTACTAACAAATAAATATTAATATATTTAAGTACGTAATGAGTATATTGTATAAAACAAATAAAATATTTATGTAAATAAAAAATGTGTAGGTACATAAATATCTACTTGAAATTAATTGTAATTTTTTCAGTCAGTGCATCATACATCAGCGTATTCCTAATATATATCTGAAAAATGTATTTTTTGTGCAAAATTAAAATATGGCAGCAAAAGTTTGATGTTTTAACTTCATATAGATACCGCATTAAAATTGGGTTAGGAAAAGATTCAAACTGAGGTTTTGAATAAAATATTCCAAAACAAATTGAAATTTTTATTTAATAAATTAAAGAAGATAGTTTTCGATCAACGATTTTGTAAATATTTTTAAATACATCTGAGAATAAATGAATTTAGAAAAAAATAGGGTTTGAGTTTGTAAGGAAACCCAAGGTAAACCTTTGCAAACTTAATCTTAATCTTTTTCTTTGTTTTTTGTCTTCATGAATGAAACTCTTCCATGTAGCCTAGATTCAACCAAACGTCTCTTTACAGTAAAAGTGGATATCATACTATCAGTTTGATCCAAAATTTGGGGTTTAAGCCCCTAGTGGCTGTTTTCGGGTTTAATATAGCAATTCAAGAAATTTTTGCATCAGTTCTTTCCATTGTTTTACAAAGTCTTTTTTTTTTGGTTGGCACGTTTTTTGTCGATTTAAAAGTGGTGAAGTGTTTAATAGCATCATAAACTTTCTTAACTGAGCAACCAAAGTGGGTGGTAATAGATCGGTATGACATTTTGACGTTAAAAATTTCGACAATCGCTCTTCGGGTTGCCGGGTCATAAATTCGTGGTTTTATCTTTTCAAGAGTATCTGAAACCCAGTAAATTAACTTCTCCACAACTGGGGTATTTATCTGATTAAAAACTTACCAGTAAAATTAATTCAAGGTCTAGAAATTTGCTACTGACTTGAACACAACTTATTGTTTCTAATTAGTTGTCCTGCCAAATTATGCACTTCCTTTAATTTTTACTTCAGGCAAAGGTCACTTCTTCAATGAAACCAACAACAAACACATAAACCGCAAGAGGACGCTTGTATAACAACAACAACATCAACAAAACAACCGTTCTCTGAAATTTTTTTGTTTTAAATGAAGTAAAAGCTAAGAGGACAAACTGTTTCTTATTAGTTGTCCACGATTGTATATACTTTTGTGGGCACTGAATCTGATTCCACCTCAGAATCACTCCTTCACGTCAGGATTTTTAAATATATGTACTAATCTTAAAAGTGCAAAACTCAGGTTTATTGGTGTATTGAGGAGGCTTGTAAAAGTACTACTATTCCCTTAAAAGCCTATTTTTAATTAAATCGATCTGAAACTAATGTAGATATGAATAATAATAATATAATAATAATCTATAATAAATTTCATTTGTCGATATCTCGGAGAAAAAAACGAGTAAACAATTTACAGTATAGCACATAAAAATAAAAAATAGCTTTAAGAAGGGCGTCTTCCTTGTACGACCTTATCTTACCACTGCCAACATGCTCATATATTATTTAATTTACAATATAATAATTTTGTAAAGTGAATAAATAGCTATCATTTCCAAGTTGTCTCCTTCAAAACTTTTTGAATTTCATTTCCGGTGAGAAATCGAAAATTTCAAATTTTACTACAACAAATTAATTTCCGATTTTCAACATTTTTCAGCCCAAACTTTATATAGACACAATTTGATAAAATAAATAACTAGGCTAGGGTGCATCTTATTTTGATCACTTTTAGATTTAACTTTAGAACCCCAATTAGTTTAATTCCTATTTCGAAAATAAGATTTCAACTTACTTTCAATGTCGAAATTTTTGGATCTTGGATGGAGTCAGAGGCGTACCGTGCACATCGTGCGCCCGGGGAATGAATGGAATGTGAAAATGTGTTTATAAATAGTTGACAAGGAATTTGATGATCCCTACACGACCAAACTGCTTTTTAAGTCACTTGTTCGTTCAATATTGGACCCACTTGGGTCGGTGCAGCAACAATTTTTATTGTTTTCACTACGGGGGCTACCTTGGAATTTGAATTTAAATTTGCCCTCATATGAAAGTCGCCTTAAACTAGTCCGATTACCAACTCTGGGCAGTCGAAGAATTATGCTAAATATTACTTTTTTATTAATGAAAATCAATTTCAGGTACAAATTTTGCAAAAAAAAGAAAACTTTGGAGCGTCCACCTCCAAAAATAAAACATGGAGCTGCCATTGGGTTTTACGACCAAATAAACCATACTCTCTTTCGAGATTGCATATGTATGTATGTAATGATTAAGTGTTTGACAGTTTTTTTCCATGAGCTGTGACCCCAGTGGCTTCAATTCGATAGGGCTGGGGAGAGCATTGCCCCCCCAAGGATTTGACACTATTGTAGTTATTATTCAATACATCAATTTAATGAAACCATCTAGTAGTGGTAGAATTAAGATTCTGGCCCCCCCCTAAGGTTTTGGTGAAATGACGCCACTGTGTGACCCCTTCTATTTTTTCTTTGTTACGGTTCAGAATGGTCATTAGTGTGAAACTAAAACTTGTTAAAATCTTATTCTAACTTCGAGCAGTCTGTAGTAATTATTTCATGAAGGTACACCCTATTGCAAGTGTATTTATTTGCTAGGCTACACAAAGGACGAGGCATGTGCAATATTCTCTGTGTGTGTGTAAATTTGTGTAAATATTCGTGCATTTTAAAACATCGAACATCTTTTTAATTTCAATCGATTGCTTGCTTTCTATCTACATGCTTTTATGATATCCTTCGAGTAAAAAGGATGTGTGTGCAGAACTTTGTACAGTAGAAAAGTCAGCACCAGCCTTATAAAAACGTCATGTGCATAAATTTTTAAAATTTAATTTCAGTTGGAATCGTTTGATATATTTTTGTATTTCATAAGTAAAAAACTGCATTAAATTCATGTATGTACAATGTACATTTTAATATTTTTTTCATTCATACTACATAAGTACTGTGACTTTCAAAAACACACACACTTGGAAAAACAACAAAATACAAATATCAATGCTGGCCTTCATACATATTTAGTGATTATTACATGCATGCAAATATCTGTGCAAATCTGCCACTTTTTGCCGTCTCTGTTTCGTCGTGTGTGCAAATATTTAAAATAAATACAGTGAAAACCAAAAAAATCAGAAACACCAAGGATATCGTCGCGCAAAGCATGGATTTATGGCCTTGGATGTCGAATGTTTGTTGATTTTTTCTATGAGTCAGTGGCTTCAGTTGGACTTTTTCGTATGCAGCTCATCCATGTTATTTATGTAGGTAAGTACATACATATATGAAGAGGTGTGTTTAAGTCCTTTGGATGCACTTTTTTAATAGCAAAATATATGACAGTCGCGTTTCAAAGGTATGTTGTTTACATAAAAGTCAAAATGACCGTCACTTAAGAATAACATATGTGTGTACTTAGGTACTCAAAAAAATATATATGAAGGAATATTATTCGTATTAGACATGTGGTCAGTAACTTCGTTTGGAAGAAGGCGGCCCATCCAGGAAAATGCTTGAAGGCTTTTTCAAGGACCATAAAGAATTGTTATTTTCAATAATTGAGGTCAAAAAAGTTAGTGATTTTTATTTCAAAAATAAAAAATAATCGTTATTTTCGATTTTTATTATTTCAATCAACAATGGTCGTAATTGCGCATTACATTTTTCTATCCAAAATAATTGTGTTTTTGGACTTGCGTTTTTGTGGTTCAAAAATAAACGTAGTTTTGAATTTTTTTTTATTCTCGATCGAAAATAATTGTTATTATGGATTATCGTTATTATTTTTTTCATCTTTTTATCGGACATAAAAAATCGTTGATTTTGAAACCTATTTTTATATGTAGATTTTTATATTTACATGTAGATTTTTATAGACTTTTATGTCTTTAGAGCAGCGATGGGCAAATACAGGCTCTTTCAGCCCTCGAGCCCTTTCCGTTATTCGACGCACAAACAAGCACTTAAAAGTTCGCAGAATTTCAATGCTATCTGCTCACAGCGTTGAGTTGAATTCCAATGAAAACAAAAACAACACACACAGGCATTAGCGACGGCGCCGCATTGTGTTTCGACGAAGTAGCAATTGTTTTTGTTTGTAGTGAAATTTGGTTATTTTTTGTGCTGTTGGCGAATTTGAAAATGAAAGCCAAAAAACTTTAAAATTTAGTTTGTTGTTGTCGTTGTGCCCTTTTGCTATGTAGGCATATACTTATTTCATTTTCATTTAAAATCTTTTTTTGGAATACTGCTGTCTCTGGCCATAACCGTTTACACGTTACACTCGAACAGAATCGAATTTTTTGCATTGCTACCATCCAATTTACCCAAAGAATATTAAATCCATTGTACATGATGTTGTTGGTGTTAATTTTTCTTTTTATCAAACAGAAGCTTAACGGATTGTATATTTTGCCGTGTTGTTTGTGGAAGTTACAACACCCTTAACATCATAATACCCAATGTTGCCGATCGATGATGACAAAAGTTATCCAAGCGCGAGGTTCAAAAATTAAACCAATACCAAAGCAAACAACAGCAAGTAGAACAGAAGAGCATATTGACTCTTAAGCGATGCACTGCAACTGTAAGCTCATTAATTTAGTATCAGCGCAAAGAGTGTCACTTATGACCATACTCAGTTAACATTTGAAAAATTTTTATATATGTATTCGACATTTATGCAGATGAATTTATAACTCATTACGAAGATTTAAACATATAGTATCAACAAACATAAAAATAATTGATTTTGAATAATTCACGCATATATGTATGACTCTTCTGCGACTAAAAGCTGAGCAGCATAGCAAAAGTCAATATGTAAGAAACCTTTTTTATATAATTCACAGATTCCATGAGTATATATTGATTATTTTGTGGGAGTTTTCATACTCTGGTAGAGTACACATAGGACTCATAAACGATCCTAAATCGCTCTGAATTCAACCTCCTTCTTTTGCTACAAAATTAGTTCATCATTATAGTGGAAGGCCTATGTACACAGTATTTAGAAATAAATGCCTTTGCCTACCAAGGGCTGACACAATTTCAATGTTAACATTTCTCAGGAAAAATTTAAGCCTAGTAAAAATTTGTCTCCTACTGTAACTTAAGAAATTAGAAATTTTCTAAATCCAGAATTGAAACACTTGCTCATGGCATTTTGTCGATCCAAAATTTAAATCTAATTCTAAAATTATCTTATTACTGCTTATATTTTTTAAATAAGGACCACTCTAATACGCAAAAGAGGAAATTTTGTTGGCCGCAGTTAAAAAGCTTCACAGAGATACTAACACATACATACATATGTACATTTGCTTTATTCCAACCGACGAAGTAACTAAAGCAAATGCAGGACTTTGCTATGTGAATGTAAATTTACGGAAGTTTTTTTTAACTTTGCCAAAGGAAAAAGAGAACCTATAAAGCTATTGGAATATATTCACATTTTAAAAATAATAATTAAAAATTACGATAACTTGTTGTTAGTATACATAGTAAAAATTAAAAGTTTACTTATTTTATCCAACAGTTGTACTCTCTTTTTAAGTTTTAATTCACTCATTAGCAGTTATTATTATTTACTGCAAGGATATTGTAATTCTAATATTATAGCAAACATTAAGGTGTTTTTATCCTCTTTGCGGGATATCCTGTTTCTTGGAATAATGTGCACTTTATTTCAAATTACAACATGAAATGTTAACGCACACGGCGATCAAATGGTAGAGTTACATTTTAATTTTTGTTACATAATCTTTTTATTTTTGGAAAATGTATTTGGAAACTATTTTTTGAAAGAAGATTGATAATATTGAAAACGTAGTGTTTAGTAATCTGATTCGTTCGATACTCTGACGTTTTTTTTATGAAAGTAAATAAATCAACTGACTATTAATTGAATAAAACAAATTAAATCGTCGAACCACCGAACTAATAGCAGCAGTCTCTTTGCTACCCTATCTAAGTCACTTAATAAAAAAAAAAACATTTTTTGCGAAAAAAGTACGAATTCACTTGAAAAATTCAATTTTTAAATTAATCTCTAATAATTTTTTGTGTCGTTTGCTGTGCGATTATTGAAGCTGAATTCGAATGGGATCATTGGAAGCAACAGTTTACGACGAGCTATCGTAGTCGGCAGTCGCTAGTTGCTATCGGATGCGTAAAATACAATAGTCGAAGCAATAGTTCACGAGGAGCTATCGTAGTTGGCAGTCGGTTATTGCAGCCTGCTATGTAGAATACAATAGCCGTAGCAATAGTTCACGAAGAGTTGTGGTAGTCGTCTGTCGGCTATTGCTATAGTAGTGATAGCAGGTGCTGTCGTAGTCGACTATCGGCTATTGTTTTATCGGTCGTAGCAGATGCTGTCGTAATCATTTCACATGCTAATGGTAGCATGTATGATGACACATATGTATCTAAGTGAATTAAGGAGTGCGTCATAAGAAATTAGGGCACACGTTTTTGCTTATAACTTCTTTCAAAAAAAAAAAAATTTAATTATTTTGATCAGGTTAGCTTAGAAAATCATGTCAAATACTACTTCATATCACTTTGCATTGTCATCTATTATTTTGCGAAGACATGAGCAGGAAAATAGAAATGCGTGAAAAAAATTTAAAAATTTTTTTAAATAACCTGTAATATACCTTCAAAAGGATTGCAAGGAATGCTAAAGTTAGCATAAATTCGGTATTTTGGGTAAAGAAAAATTTTAAAACAAACGTTAGCGTGAATCAAAAGCAGAGAACGCGCTGGAAAAAAGGTTGTGGTGACCGTAATAACGCAAGGAAGGTCGTAACCATGTTGACGAGAGTCCCAACTTTTCAGGAAGAAAAATCGCTCAGCTAACAGATTTCTCTGAGTCATTTGTACGCACCGAAAAAAAAACTTACTCCGTTTAAGGAAAAATGCCTATATGTAAGGAAAAAATGTCCTTCAATACGAGCTAAAGCCATGGGTTCCTCAAAATAAGTAAGTTGGATTCCTTAGTACAAGTAAATGTTGCTGTTTTGAAATAAGGAAAAGTTTACTCAATGTGAGGACAAGGTTATAAAACTGAGAAAAATTTTACTTTTTCTAAGGATGAAGGTATCCTTAAATGAAAGAAATTTACTTAAAATAAATTCGTTGATTTCAAAAAAAATTCTTAATTTTCTATTTCCTCTATTTTCTTATTTATTGGTTACTTATTATTTTATCAGTCATTTTTATTTTAATTGTAATACGTTTTTAAAACTTCAAAGAAGAATTTAATTTTTTTTTACCTGTCACCCGATCAGAGAATTGAACCTGTGTTCTCAGCGCCATGCCACTGTTCAAAGATGCTCATCTTACCCAACTCAGCCACCGACAGCATTTTTAAGACATATTAAAATGATGTTGTTAAACTGCGCATGTAACAACCATTGTCTGATCTGGGAAACTTCGGTTCAACTCCCGGCGACGACATAATTTTTTTTTTTTTTTAATTTTTTTATATTTTTATTTAAAAAACAAGTAGAGAACTATAAATATATAGGCAAAAACAGAATACTTACGAGAAGAATAGATACTAATTTCAGCGAGTGTTGCCACTCATTTATTAAGAAAATTTTCCTACGTTATAGTAAATTTTTTGAAGAAACTAACTAAAACTGAGTACGATTTTCCTTAAACCAAACGCTCCATTAGATTGAGGAAGTTTTTACTCAAATGAGGAACAAGTTGTCCTCAAAAATTCTTCCCAAAGAAAAATTTACTATTTCAAAGGAAAGTTTTACTAAAACCACAAACTCTATATTTGAGGAAGAGCTTTGACTTGCTTTAATGAAACATGAACTCATTTCAAAGGACTCAATTACTAAATGAAACGATATTTTCATCAATATGAGGAAAAATAACTTAGATTAAGGAAAATTTTTATACTAAATCGGAGGAAGGCAGTTCCTCAAATTTAGTACGGTCTTTTTTTTCGGTGCGAAGAGTGGAAAGAAAGGCTAGGCTAAAGACCTACATAGTTCAGAAAGTGCCGGATCGGATTGCTGAAAAGAATTTCGAAGCAAAAATACGCGCTCTAAAACTGAGTAAAGATTTTGTGTCCAAATTCGAATGTTGCATTATGGATGACGAAACGTTCGTCTTCTCCGACATTTTTCAGTTTCCTGGCCAAGAATTTTATTTTACCAACGCTAGTGGACATGTCCCTCAAAATTTAAAACACAAAATAAATAAAAAATTTCCCAGAAAATTTCTTGTTTGGTGAACAATTTGCATTTGTGGTGAAAGAAGCCAAAATTTCGTGACCAGAGGCACAATTAACATCGAAAACTTCATAATGGAATGCTTCAAAAGAGGTTCCAACAATTTGTAAGTGATCATTAGGTATCTTCCTTTTATTTTCCTGATCTTGCTTTATGTCACTATAGTAAAACGGCTCTTGAGTGGTACCAGTAAAATAACATTACTTTCGTTCCTAGAGACGCGAACCCACCCAATTAATCTCAACTCCTGCCAATCGAGAGATATTGGGTTCTAGTGAAGAGGCAATTAGAGGCAACAAAAGGGCATTCAAGGAGATAACTCATTTTAGACTCAAGTGGTGCGCGTCAAGCCAAAAAATACCATCAAAGCTCTAATAAGAGGTTTCCCAGAGAAAGTAAAAAATTTTAAGCTGCAAAATTATTATTTTTTTTTTAATATTATTTTCTAAATTTGAATTAAATTTCCGTTAAAAAAATATAATCTTTCTAAAAATTGAACCTGTGGTTATTGAGATATATTTATTTTTCAATGCACTAATTTCTTATGACACACTCCTTATTACTAGCACTGAAAACCATTTGTTTTTTATTTATTATTGAACACTTGTCTCCCGCTTTTTGACTTATACTTAATCTTTTTGTTTTTTATTTATATATTTTTTTTCTGTTGTATGGAAGGCACATATCCTTGGCACATTTATAGATCCGTTTAGGAAAAAAAATGTATAATTCGCTAATCTCCTATCTCCTATCTCCTATTATATTAAACGAGCAATAATTGTATGTAAATATATATGTATATATAAATATATATATGGCTGAACCTTATTTCGAAAACGGCTGCTGCGATTTTGATAAAATTTGGGGATTTGGTGCATATGTAAACAAAATTAAGATCGAGGTAGGTTTTAAGTTTTTAAAGATTAACAGGGGCGTGGCACATCCCTAGACTTTAATTTTTATAACGTCATATCTTGCAATCCATGCAAGATATTGTAATGAAATTACTCAAACACATATTCATGATTCAAAACACATATTTTATTAGTTTTTGAGTGCTTGAAATTAACATATGTTTTATTAACATAATTCCTTGCTGGCTGCCTCTAGAATTATAACTAACATAAATTTATAATTCAAGAAAAATCATATTGTTATACAAATTAGTTTAAAGTTTTACTAATATTCGTTCTTGAAATGATTCCTGATATTTTCAAAAAAGAAAATATCATATTGCTGACTTTTTCATTCAACTCCACCTTTTGGCTGCCGTGCGTAGTTTTCAAATTTTTTCTATTCTTTTGTACCCTACACACAGGGATATTGACTTTATCATTTAGTTTGTAATGACTGGTAGAGTTTGCAGCAGGTATAGACAAGTATAAATATTTTTAATCAGCGATACCTTCTGAGTTGATCCATCTGTCTATTTCCATAGAAATCGTGAAAGTGTAAAGATATCAATTTTTTAAATTTTAAAGTACATGCCCACCGCCAAACAAAACTAAGCTCATGTGGAGAATTTTCGCATGGTAAGAAGTTGTTTCAGGAGCTACAGAGCTAAATTTTAAGAAGGAACTTTCTATCAGTATACTGATAAATCCCTATAAGGATTATACATTTTATAGGGGAGTGACAACTGTCATTCAGGCCAACTTTTATACAGACAGTAAAAATGACATAAACTAGTAGTTAGTAATCAAATTAAATACTACATTAAGTGTAACAAATTAGAACTGGATGCACTTAAACAGAACGAGTACTTCTACTGTTAATTCGGTGTAGGGTATTTAAGTTTTGACCATGCTTAAGACAACACCATTAATCGTTTTTTTATTATTGTTGCATTCATGTGTTTGTGTGTGCGCCAGTTTAATGTTCGGTAAATTGCATTAAATTACAAAATAATGAGCCACAAATATTTTTTTTACCAACTACATGACATACAAACAAAGTACATGTGAATATGTGCGAAAGCGATACTCATTTTCTAAATTTTATAAGCAAAAAATAGGTACAACGCCGACGAAAGCAGCAAACGATGATTTAAATATGATGATTTAAATATGTTTATCTATATGGGGAATATGAAAAAAAAGTGTAAAAAATATCAAAATCTTTAAGTAAATTAATTTTTTCATAGCTAAAAATGCTTCTCAAAATATCTTAAACATAACATTTTTTTTTCCCTTTGATTTTTCTTTGATATGTTATTTCTCAATGAATTCTAAGGATGTATCTGCTTTCATATCGAAATTCCCGACATAATTATGGAAAGAAAAATTATATTAGATTTTTTAACTTATTCCCATAGCTTTGAGATATTTTGTATCAAAAATGTTAAAAAAATCAAAAAAGAAGTAAGCAGTTATTTAAAGAATGACGGAAATGTTTGTATAAATGCAAGGAATATATCCGCATCTTCAAAAAAGGGTTTGAATTTATTTGAAACACCATGAAACAACATGTATGTAATCTTTTTTTGTGGAAAGTGTTTATTATATAACTTCTGTCTAAGTTTAATTGGTACAAACAAGTTCATTCACAATCTCGTTTAAAATTCGACGTGATTTTTCTGGCAGATTTTTATTCAAGTAAAACAACCATTAAGTTTACCTTGGAATGTTTTAGGAATTTAAGTCTAAAAAGTTTAAACAAGAACTGATATACTAAGCCTTAGGCCACATTTAAAATCAAATACTTAGTTGAGTGTTTATTTTCTTGTGATATGCAATTTAAGGCCAAATATACTAATGTAGTTATTATTTAGCTGATTTACTTGGTAAATTGGATGAGTCTCATTTTTGGTGCTATTCATTAGAACTTGATTGTTTCAGATAAATTTTCACACCACAAAAAAAAAGAAAAAAAAAATATATTAGCAACATCATTAACATTTTTTTCATACCTTATTTCACGAGCTATGTTTCATATATGTACAATACATTATCATTGATTACTTCATTGAATGCCTCATTGATTATTTGATTGATTGATGTTGCTATTCGTGTTTATATAAAAATAAATTAATTTATATCATTTTGTTTTTTGTGGTTATTGGGGATGGTAATTTGCTATTGAAAAACTTTTTGCAAATAAAGAGAGCATTAATTTAGGGAACATTTTTCTATATATAAAACCGAATGTTTACTGCGTAGGTTTTTGAAATTAAAATTAACAACAAAAAAAAAAGTTAAATTGAATTTTCAATTAAGGTACTTTTAACGTAATTTTAAACTAAAGTAACGAGTACCAACAATATGCTTAAAAATAACTGAAGTATAATTATCTGTTCTTGCTGTTGTTGCTGAATTACGATGAGGTTGCTATACCTTGCAAAAGCATTCATCTAGCAGCAACTTTAAAAGAACAACAGAAATATTGCAGTCATGCTGCATGGTTGCCAGATTGAGCTACTTCTCACAACCGTTTGCGACAAATAAAAATTTAGGTTATTTTCGAGCTAGCTATAAGAAAATCCTTTATATTTCAGAGTTTGTATTAGAAATATATCAGGGGGTATATAGTGACACGCATTTGTGCAAAACGGTTTTGAAAAAAACGGAAGACTTATGTAGTCTTAGTTAGACACTTAAATGTTACTTTGAGTGGTGGTTCTCGAAATCGCTGAACTGAATGAGTTTTGCCATAATCGCTTTGAAAATTTGTTAAAAGACTAAAATATTAGAGCACTGCTTTTCATCTTGCTTTCCAAAGTGCAACTGTTATGTGATTTCTCGTTGGGATATTTCAATAATATATTTCAATAATTTATTAAGTACATGTCTGTAAAATAATTGCAAGCCTCTTGGGCGATTTCAGACAGAATTAGAATTTGAAAATGAGAAGTGTGTTTCGTATTATCGAAATCTGGCAAGCCTGTGCATTTCCTGAAATATCTTCTGAGCTGACTTTTTAAAAAGGTAGCTACTAAAAAGAAAAAAACTGTTTTTAAAGTTTTATACATTGCAAATTGTTACAAATAGTATGAAAGTTACGGATAGCAACTATAGTGAGCAGATATGGACAAGAACTCGAGTCACTTCTCAGGATGCGAATAAAATACAAAGATGGCAAATTTTGACATTTGGCGTAACACTTTCAAAGCGAGCAAGACCCTTAAAACGCTATACTGAAAGAGAAAGGAATTCACCCAGCTTTGCTCAAAATCTATATGGGTGTTCTAAGACGGCGGATTTTAATTACGCTTAATTTTTTTAGTTTAGTTTATCAAAAATTTCATTCATGATATCTGCAATTTTGTTTTGGAAAAGTTTTTGGACAAGCGTTTGCTTATCAATCCAGTGCTCTTATTGGGATACCCTTATAAAATAAAACAAGAAAAATATTTAGTTTCCAGCAAGAGTTTACCAGCAGAACCGTGGAACGATTTGTTTGTCATTTTGTTCCATATTTTATTACATCATTTGTACTTTGCAATCAAATGAAAATATTGTCTTTCGAATAAGTAACATGTTTAATTTAAAAACGCAGTCCGAAGCTATTAAGTAGGTACTGAGACAACGCAAACTAACAAAAAGTAAGCTTATTTAAAAAAAAGCTTGCCAACAATTCGTGATATCTAAACTAAGGACTGTCCCAGAAAAAACTTACGTTTTTAAGATTACACTCTACCTGTTAATTTTATTGATCTAAAAAGACACAATATTTGTTTCATATAAAATATCGTTTGATATGATGTATAACACTTGAAGATAGCACTTCTAATGACAAAGATATCTAGCAAGCAAGAAAAAGTCCTCGAACTGTTTTAGTCCACATACCTGCAAAGTCCAGAGTTAAAATATTCAGCTATCGCAAAAATAGTTGGTGCATCAGATAAGACTGTCTATACGCTTATTTCTAAATATAAGAAGGGTCTACCTGTTTGCCGAAAAAAAAGGTACAGCCAGAAAACCAGAATTTTCTAACCCAAAGGTAGCGGCGAAGGTGAAGCGCCTTTTTAGGCAGAATCCCAGCACCTCAGTGCGAGATATGGCGGCTAGAGAAGGTACACCGAAATCTGTTGTACAAAGGATAAAGGAGAAAAGTAAGCTAAAGACATATAGAGTTCAAAAAGTTTCAGAACGTTCTGATTAGAAGCAGTTGATGGCTCAGATGTGAGCCCGAAAATTGTATGAAAGGTACCTGACTAAATTTGATTGCTGTGTTATGGATGACGAAACTTACGTTAAAGCAGATTTTAAGCAGCTACCTAGGCACGAAGATGATGTATTCATCACCGAAGAAGGGACATGTGCCTAGTAAATTCAAAGAAAAAAAAATTTCGAAATTTCCGAAACAATATATGGTTTGGCAAGCCATATGCACCTGTGGCCTCAGATGCAGCTTATTTGTTATGCAAGAGACAATCAATTCCAAAGTATATAGACTAGAGCCTCGAAAAACGTCTTCTACCATTTATTCAAATCAGGCCAGAACATCACGGTACCCTCAAGCGTGATGTTCTGGCCTGATTTAGCAACCTCTCATTACTCTAAAGCTACGAAGGAATGGTATGCAAGTAAAAAGATCAAATTTGTACCAAAAATAGCAAATCCGCCCAACTGCCCTGAGCTTCGCCCAATTGAAAGATATTGGGCTCGAATGAAAAGAGATCTTCCGAAGAGAGATAAGACTGCAAAAAATTTACAAGACTTCAGACTTAAGTGGAAAAGATCGTACCGTACTATCGATGAAACAACTGTTCAAAATTTAATGAAGGGCCTGAGGAAAAAAGTAAGAAATTTTTATAGAAAAATGAAAATTGTTAATTAGTTTTTAGTTATTTATATTCTGAACACTATTAATAAAGATAGAAAAAAAATCAAAAAAATTACTGGGTATTATTTTTTTATAACTAAAAAACAAAATGTAATTTTTTCCTGGGTCAGTCCTTATGTTTTTTTTTCGCTAATTCGCTAAAAAAATGTGCTTTTCGGCCCGTTCTGCTAAACATTGCTTTTTGGCAGCGTTTTGCCACCCACATCTAACAGCAGCCATAACAGAAGCAACAAGCCATTTTCAAACAAAAGTCTTACTGCCGGCAATGACAAAGCGAAGTGTGTTTTTAGTCCTTGAGCTGCACATAGAAACATATAGAAAAGAGTGATACAGGGCAAATTTCAGCAAGCTTTGATTGCAAGTTGCATTGCAACGCTGAAGTATATGCGGCACAAAAGCAACAACTGCATGACAGCAACAATAACAACAGCAATAAATGGGATACAATTCCACTTCACTGTTTAACTTTATTTAGTTTGCTTCGTTTCTATTGCAACTATCCCACCATTTCTCTAAGACTGCAGATACTTTTCCTCTTGAAAAAAATAACACAGCGGAACACAATTAATGCGCTTGACGGTTATTTAACTTTCTGGTCGATATACGTCTTTAGTTGGCTAGATTGGTCTTCGAGTCATTGGATCAGTTTTATATTAATAGAAAATGAAGGATAATAATAAGTTTTACTTAATTTCAATATTAAAAGTAAATTGCTCAATTTCAAAAACCTTGCTACCCGGTGTAAATGCAAAACAGATAATCAACAACTATAACGCTTATACTTAGATACTCTTTCTCTGACTGATGCTACCAATTTACCTACCTACCTATCTAAAAAGGCAGCAGCAAATTAAATTGCTGCAATATCATAAAATGTTGCTGTTACGCTGCATTGCATGGCATTAGTCGCAGTTGTTGCAAATATGACGACTATGATGCTGATGATGATGATGATTAAATTAAGTTTTTCTTGTTGCTATTGTTGTTCAATTTCAACAGCTGCAACAACAATAATATTATGGTAGTGGTAAAACTCTGTTGTTTCTGCAAATGTTGTAAATTTACTTTAGTAGAATTTGCATTATTTTCTAGATGTGTTTGTTTTATTTACTGGTGCTGTAGTTGAAGCTGCCGGCCTTTTTGTTGGCTATTTTTAATGTTTTAGCTTAAATTTAATGGATAATTTAAATTTTATGTTGTTGTGGATCATATATTGGATGGACTGATGCATACTTTTTATTAAATTCATTAATTTTTAATTACTTAGACTGCACTTAGATCAAGTTGTTTTTCTATAATTCGAATCTTGTCTCAGAAATAGGTTTATCACATGAGAATTTTGAGAAATTTAGAGGTATAAATTATCAAAAAAAAAGTTTTTTGATTGTGTTTGAGGTAACGGACTTCAACGAATATTCAGTGCTTTTTTACAAGTTTACCACTATCTTTAAAATGAGTTCTCGAATGCATATCAGTTTTTTTCTTTGCTTAGTTATGGCCATTTAAAGATAACCATAAATGTCTTAAATAATTTATTTAAACTTCGGAAATGTAACCTACAGCATTAAAAAATTCGTTTACGTTTTCTGTTCCTATTGAAAATGGGAGTAAGAAATATATATTTCGAACAATCTAGTGAGTGACTGGTAATGACTCATTCACAACAGCTGTTTGAAACTTTTATGTAAGGACTTGCTCTGACTTAACAGTTAGTTTGAACTTAAATAACATACGAGTATATAAAAAAAAATAAGTTTTGGTTCAGATTTATATCATAATGATATAGGCGGAACAAAAACCAGTCACTCACTTGTATCGCCATACATAATATGGAAGATATTTGAGTTAGTTAGACATTTATCTTAAGCGTTATATGTAGTCTGAAATTATATTTACAGTGAAATTCCCCATAACCGGATAGCTGCTAATGTCAGAAGTGTTGATTAGAGTTAGTCTTTTTCGTTCATTCTGGTTTGCTGGTTTTGTCGAATTTTCGAAAATCAATCAAAGTGTATTAACTGAAGTCAACAATATTGAAAAACAATTTGAAAAATCATAGCGCAACTCCAGAGATAAGCGAGTCTGAAGACGATGATGAAGATGATGAGAAAATTGCTGACCCCATAACTTCATATGATGAGGCATTGAAGCAAGTTCCCCATTTGAAGCATTTTGCCAGAGATGATTTTGTAGCATCATCATATCAAAAATGTACATAGAGACGCATTTTGAAACCCAACATTAGAAGTTGAGCCAATCGATGTAAAAGTAATTTACTCGTACTAGACTTTTTCAACCAAATTAGTATGTATACATGTGTAAAATCTCTGTAATGTGTAAATTTGTTCAACAAATTCAACAAATGGCAATTTCAAATAAATTTTTTTTTGTTTCTCCCCCATAAGCGGACATCTCCCATAACCGGACAGAAATACTGCGACAGTGGCTGTCCGGTTATGGGAAATTTCACTGTATTAGGTATCAATAATACTCACAATGTTCTTTTTTCAACGTTTTTAACTCAATGTAGTGTTTCATCTGCTTTTTCATGTACCTGTCACCATAACAAACTTACGTAAAGTTCCTTGAAATTCTTTGTAATGTTTAATGATTATCAATTAATTTTAAATTCCTTAAATTTGTAAAGCATTTTGTGCAATGTGAGATGGTGTACAGATACTTACTTTGCTTCTTAAACCACTTGTACAGTAATGTGAATTAACATTGATTCAGAAGAACGAAATCGTAAGAGCTAAGCAAATATTGAGCCGAGTATATACCTTAAATAAAATAAATCAAATCAATTCAAATAAAATTATTACCTTGCGTTTACTACATAAGTGGAGCAAATTTGTGTTTCAATGAAAAATGGATGAGAATAAAGTCTAGAACTGCTTAGTGCAACGCAAATTTTGGCCCCGTTGCCTGGTATTTTCAATTAAATTTTTTTAAAAGTTTTAGTTCAAGGGTGAAATTTCCACACAAGGGTGATTTTTCTGACACGTTATATACGAAATCATTCATATTTCATCATTCTGAAGTCTTTCTCAAAGGTTGCAGATTTAATGTTCTACATTACTTTTTCATAATCATGTTTCTGTAAGACTATCAATCGTCAATTTTAAAATAATATCATTTTCGAACCCCCCCCCCCCACCGTGACTCAACAAATTCCACACCCACTTTTAGAACGTTATGGCACCCCTACTTCAGCCAATCGTCCGCGGCGTACAGCACAGCACCTTTCATTTTCATTTATTTTTGGGCGACGATTTGAATGAAATCTATTGCGTTTCAATTTTCCGACAGGCGTTTGACTTTGTTTCTTTATCCCAAATTTTACTTATGAAAATCGATATGATAATTTTACAAAATATCACATTTGGGCAAGTCAAACTTTTTGCTTTCACTGTACTTTATTCATTTTGCATAGAATTTGAAGTATTTGCAACATGCAACAATTTATTGCAACAGACTGTTAACTGGCCAGCAAAGACCATAAATTAAAATTTACTATAAAGAAAGAGTGGAAAGTGTAATGAAATAAAATTTTCGTAGTAAAATTCTTAAGACAGTAAAGAATTTAAAAATTGTTTCACCAAAAAAAAAAATTTTAAATTTCTTAACGCAAATTTAATTCGTTCAAGTGTCCAATAATAAATTTACGTGATAATATAAAAAAAACAGCAACAACAGCGAAATGAGTTGCCACAATTTATGACGTCATAAAGCAACCGCAATACAGAAAAATTAGTGAAGATGAATACAAGTGATAAAATATTTTATTATTCCCTTTTGTGCTGTCACTGCTGCTGTCAGTGAATGAGCGAATGACTTGGTAACCCTGCTGCTGTTGTGCCGGTCGAATTCATTGGACACAGCAATGGGCGGGTGCGCAGTAATTGAAATTTGCATTTTTAGCAATAATTTAATAAAGTAGCGTAAAATATAGTTAAGCAACAACCCCAATAGTATATGTCCTTTGAGGAGTGTTGGCAAAAAACTGATTAACGGCAGCAATAGCAGACAAAGAAAATTATTAAAATTAAAATTGAGTAGCTAATTTTTTAAAGTTTAAAGTAAGGTCAAGTTTTTGCAGGGGAGTCTCAATTTAGGCGAGACTAAAATGAAGATTGCAATTCAAATGAAAGCTTAGAAACTCAAAAGATCTTGCGGGTTTAACACACGACTCCTTTAAATTGTTACATCATACTACACATGTAATAACTCCCGATGTTTCTGCTTTTTCCGTATTGGAGATGAAAAGAAAAATTTGCAAATTTCTCCTTTGCATTAAATAAAAATAAGCTTTCGCCTTAAACTTTTTTTTTCTGTATTAACTTGCAACCATTAACCCGTTGCTGATGGTGATGGTGCTGCTGCTGCTCATTCGCGACTTTTCCAACAAACCTATTCCATTAGGACTTTTTTTTAAATAAAATTAAAATTTTAAGAACTAAAAAATGTCATAAAAGCTTTGTGACACTGCATGCTAAGCAGTAACAGCCAGGGCCGGATTTACCTTAGAGGCACACTAGGCCAGTGCCTAGGGCGGCACGATTTTGGCAGCGGCAAATATTGGGAACTTTAGAATTTTTTAAATTTATTTACATAGGGGGAAAAAGTGCAAATACTGGGATATGGTAACAAGCAAAAAAAAAAAAAAAAGGTCCTCCTCAAAATTTTTTTTCTATATTTACTAATGAAGAGGGGCGGCAATTTTTGACTGGCCTAAGGGCGGTAGATTTCTATATCCAGGCCTGGTAACAGCCATGCTGCTGCTGGTGTCTTTCTTATATGCTGCTTACAAAAAAGCTTTAGAAGACTGTGGAACATCATATTTTATAGTCATGAAGTTTAGCTATTTTGGCTTCATATTTATTGTTGATGTCAAATAACCAGCTGTGTGGGAGTCTGCCCCGTTTTTGGGTAATTTTTTGTTACTGTCAGAAACTCTAGGGCCTTGCAAATAATTGATGATTACAAACTTCTATGGCTGTTAGTACATATGTAAGTAGAAGGCAATATGGTCCGGCTATTTTGATTTGGTTCAGTGGTATACAAAAGAACAATTAAATTGAACCTTGGTAAATGTAAGTCAATTTGAAAGCTTGGTGTCTATATTGATTCAAAGAAAGTTTTCGATATTTTAACAGCTATGATTATCTGTATTGGTCTAAAGACATAACTTCTCTAGTATGGTAATGTTATCTGGGATCCTTTTAACGATAGATAAATAATTACAAAATCACATCGTTTGCATAGGGTGACTCTCCAACTGTTCTCCACTAAGATGTCAATTATTGAGTTATCAAATGATCACCTTATATCAAAAGTTGGTAACATCTTGAATCTGTACAAAGATATCTGGCTGCGTCTTACCCGATCTTAAAACGAATAGGTGTTGCAATGTATCAATACAGCAGAAATTTCCCTAGTGATATTGTTAAGATAGAAACATATATTGACAAGATTGATCAGTGTAGATCGATCCAGTTGATTTCAGACGATCACAGAGTATCGTTTTAAACTTTTTTTCAGCGGTATACTCAAAGTATTGTCTAGGCGTTTCGAGAAATAACATATCAATATATTAATTTTTACTATTGGTTATAGGTTTCAGAAGCATTGATTTCTGAGATTTTTCCGATCTAGTAACTCATAATCGTCAATTTGCGTATGGACGAGAACGAGTGCATGTATAAGTTACAGTTCTTTATTCATACTTAAAACATGACTTTTTTAAGCAAGAAAGTCGTTTGGTTTTATTTTAATTTTTTTTAAGAAAAATAAAACTTTTTGACTTTGAAGCAACTTGAGTGGAATATTCTTAGTGTTTTGTACTTTTATTGAAAGATTTTAGAGTACGAAGAAAAAGTGGAAATGGTCGCGAGTTGAACGTGCAAATTTCGAGTTATCTATGGTTTTCATTTTGTACCCGGAGGAGCTTTTTAGAGCTCTATATCTTTGCATATTAAACTTTAAGCTAAGATTTGTCATGTACGCATTGCGGTTGCATAATAAATCGGCGTTTTTAAATTTTTTGTGAGTTGGAACTTTTCTTTGCTGCTCAAGTGCGCATAAAGCAAAATATTTTTTGATTAAATGACCTTCAAAATGCTTTTCTCGCAAGTTTAAAAAGTCATTTTTTGTGGGTGGCCTTAGACTAATAAAACAACAATTTATGAGCGTCTTTTTTATGTTTTGTTGCTAAAGTCGATTTAAAATTTACTTGCTTAACTTTTAAGACAAAAGTTATAAAATAAAAAAAAACACTTTATGGCTTTATGACAGCTAGACAGTTAAGAAGAAACGATAAAAAAACTCTAGATAGCGAAAGTTTCAAGTAGCCAAAAAGCTACATATGGTTGGTCTGTTATGGAAAAGTCATCTCTATAGAATTTGCTAGAGAATGGGGTTTTGATTTGGTAATGAACTTTAAAGAAAACAAAAACAATGGATTTTCGTAAAATTCTACAGAGCTAAAATCCATTTATAATGTGCTTGTATTTTATGTATGTATATAAGATAGTTGGTAAAGTTTTGCATATTTGTGGTATGGTTATCGATATAAGTGATAATTGCATGTGGTGTCATCCAAATTGGTGCATCGGCTATGTCTTAAAGAAAAAAATTGAAATGTGAAGTTGCATTAACTCAGTTTTGTTTTGCCAAAACAATATTTTCTTGTATTGTCATATCAGTGATGGCATTTTCGGTACATTTGTACTTTTTTCGGTACATTTGCGTCCTGTAAATTCATTGTCAGTACATTCGACAAGTTTTCAGTACATTCGGTACATTTGGGATATTTTCAGTACATTCGCCAAGTTTTTAACACATATTCAGTACATTTTCGGTACATTTGGACAATTTATAATATTTAGGTTTTTTTTTGTCTTTTAGTAAATGAAAATAACCGCAATGAGTAGATTTATAGTAATTACCTGTATATAATATTATATTAATTACGTTTTTTTTTTCGTTTTTTTTTTAGTAAATGAAAATAATCGCGCAATGTGTAATTTAATGTGAAATATATCTCATTTTGCTAGGGTTTTTGAGATGGGAAAAGTGAGAACCTTTTTTTTTTCTTTGATAGTAAATTTTATAACAATTTGGTGCATAGTAGGAAAATTGGGTGTTCAAGACAAAAAAGTACATTCGGGCTCTAAAAAGTACATTTGAAGTCTCGATTCAGTACATTTTCACAAAACCCAAATGCCATCACTGTGTCATATCAGAAACGCTAATATATGAAACCATTAAATCCCTTTTCCTTCTCCTTCCGAGGATAGTATATTTTGTTAAACCGTAAAAGATTCTATACCTTTTCTGGTTCAAAGTCGGCCATACCGATTTGGAGATACTGCATCTAGAGAAGAGATGCGCACAAAAATTTTTTCGATAGTTGGTTACAACAACATGAATTCTGTAAAAAAAAAACTCAAATTTAAAGTTTTAGCGTCAGAGCTTGAAAAACCGCTGAAAATTGGCTCAAAATAGTACCATTTTCATTAAAATCAAAATAATTAATTTTTGTATTTTGATTCCGATAGAACTTCTGATTCTCTGTCTGAATCTTTAAGAAATTTTGAAAATTATTGAAAATTGGTGGAGTTATAGTTGTTTTTATAAAAAAAAAACCAGGTTGATTTTCTCAAAAACCCCTATTTTTTACGCTTAAAATTTTATTGTGGATTTGCATTAATATGAGAGAGAAATGAATTGAGTTCAGTGCTTGTTAAAACACATTTGAGGCCAAGAGATTTATTTCCCCAAAATCGAAATATCCATTTTTTTTTCATCATTGCAAAGCCACTCTACGGTACTATTTTCAGAGCAAATAACAACAGCAACATTCTAAATTACTTTCTGCAAATCCTGCTTGCATTCTGCATATTTTTTTTAACGTTATTTTCGTAATAACATTTTATCATAGGAAAGATATAAGAACATTGTACGCATATATAGCTTTTTCGCTGACAAAGTCAAGCAATTAAAACATTCAAAACCCACAGCAGTACAGTCAGCGAAAAAGCTATATTTTCCGCCGCCACACAATTAAGAAAAATTTACTTTAAAAACCGGTGGCAACCAATTTTTGGGACAGTTTTCGATAATGCGATCCCATATATTATATTTTGGCCTCTTCGAGTTCTATCATTTGGCGCACATATCGAGCTACATAGTAATGTTATACTCTTTTAATTAAAACAATAATATTGGACGAAATCCGGTAATTTTCGGGCAACGGGACGGACTTTGGCAAGGCAATCCTGGTTGGTTAGTTTTACGAAAGTGCATCACTTTTTTTTTTCTGTACATTCCATCCAGTACTCTTATAAGCTCGAATTTTCTACAGCGGGCTCTTTAGCTATCCACGGAGCATATTTCAAGTATTTGTCCCAAATTTTCTTAGACATAATTTAATTGAAAGTAATATGAATTTCCTAAAATAAAACTATTAAATTGTAAGATACGCATGAATCAACCTTAGTTAAAATTTTCACTTAAAATTGAATAAAATTTAACATGGAAAATATGTAACTGCTTTTACTTTTTTACCCCATTTTAAAAGATTTAAAAATATACCAAGAAAAACAGATTTAGCATCTGCATCTCATTAGATTAAAAACGTTGAAAAAATATAGAATTGCGAATACGATTACAAGTATGTAACCAACAGGACGTATCTATGTATGTCCAGAAGAAAAAAGTATGTAGTGGCAAAAATCAAGATGCTGCAAATTTAACACAATTTTGAAGTGCGATGCTAACGAACTTAAAAATAATTATTTTTGCATTAAAAACTACATACGATACATGCAAGGAACCAAATATGTACGACCAAAAGACCACATACATACATACATATGTATATCTGTCTGTTTATACGTCTAACTGTTTGTTAGTATGTATTCCATATCTGTCCGTCTCTAACCTAAATACAAAAAGTAATTTAAAAAGTTGCAAGTCACGCTGACAAGACAAAAATACAGTGATGACCAAAAGAATTAGTTTTTGTTGGTTGATGTGAAAATTAAGTTACCCTTACTAAGGTATAAGAGTAATGAAATATTTTAGTATAGCCACCACTGTCCATATGGTTAACATTCAATCCGTTCGTGTGTGTTCATCTGTTCCGTTGTACCGTAAGTGGAACACGCCGTAGGTCAGGAAAACATTTTGATGCTCGAGAGCAATATTTACAAAAAAAAAAAAAAT
This sequence comes from Meiosimyza platycephala, assembly GCA_963662105.1. Lineage (NCBI taxonomy): Eukaryota > Metazoa > Arthropoda > Insecta > Diptera > Lauxaniidae > Meiosimyza > Meiosimyza platycephala. The sequence goes on along the minus strand of OY759210.1, from coordinate 28,263,771 downwards.
GCCAAAAAATCAAGGGAAACGGAAAAAACTTGTTGGCAGGCGGCAACTATGTAACATAATGGCTGGGCAAGGACGACTACAAAACAAAAACTTTTAGGTAAAAATCTTAATATAGAATTATATGAGTTTTATAGTAAGAGTACCGCTATGAATCGAGCATAGCAAAAAAAAAACCAAAGTACATTCCGTGCGATATAGTGCATTCAGTTAGTTAGTTAGATACTCGTACGTAAATATTACTACCGCGAACATCATGGTACTGTGAACAAACTGACTGACATATTATTTTTTGGTGACTTGAACTGTGCATAAAAGTAATACTGTGAAGGTTGTTTAATTTTTTTTTTAATTCCAAAATTATTGATAAGATTGTAGTCCAGCAACTTTTGCTAGAACATAGCAAATCTAGGAAAGCTTAAATTTTTTCATTTCAATGTCTAAATTTGAGTAATAGTAATAAAAAGCGAATGAACTGAACTGAGCTTTTCGATCCGACTAATGAAAAGTTAAACCGATATTGTTATTCTTCGCGCGGTAGCGAAAGTCTCAAAGCGCGTTAATTCGGGCAGCGGCGAAAATCATAAATTTCAAACTGTCGAAAAATTTTTCGGAACAAAGTATTTTGCAATTTACGATCAAATTGTGGGACCGAGCCGAAACTTTTAAGATTAAGAAATTTTAAGTTATCCTTGGAAAGCTTCAAAATTGGTCAAACTAACGGTGTAAAAAGTATAGTCAATTTTACCAAGGCGGTTTTGAAGAAGAACGATTAGTCAACGACCGAGATATGTTTTCATATTTGGCGAAACGAATTGAAAAGAAAATTGGATATATGAAAGATGCGGTAAATTTTTACGGGGAAATAATTGGTGTAACGGTATTGATCTACAATACGTGAGATTTGTTAGACTTTTTATGACAATACTCAGAGTCTCTTCTACCAACGACATAACTTTGGAAAAGAGCATACAATTAGACTTTCATAAAAACTCATATTTTCCAAAGTTATGACGGGAATTTCGATTTGAATGCAGATAAATTCTTACCTACAACAAACAAAAACCAAAAAAATAATTTTATGTCGTATATTATGTTGAAAAAAACATCGGGCGCGTCATCGGTAAAAAATTAGTAGTTTCCAAAGTTATAGCGGGAATTTCGATATGAAAGCACATGCATTATTAGGATTGATTGAGGAATAACATATGGACCAAAACGCAGACTGTTACGTTACATTCGTACATACATTTGAACATAAATTGCTCTGAAAACACATGGAATTGAGTACTTTAAATATATTTGATCCATGCATCTAAAAGTATGATTCTGTAGTACCATTTTCTGTTTATATAAAAATGTTTGTATCCCTTGTTATTTAGGAGCTATGAGCGTGTGAGCATGGACTGTTGCGTTACATAGTTTTGGAAGTAGATTTTGAAGTTGCCTCACTCTTTTGGTGGACTATTTTCAATGTGAAGTTTATAATTTCTAAGCTTTAGAATGAAAGTACTAAATTAAATTTTAATTACACTGAAAATTTTTTTTTTTTTGAGTTCTGTAGAAGCCAAAACGTTCGGACTGTTACGTTACCCGAAAAGTCTGTTACGTTACTTTTGCGATCTATGTTCGCGTAAAAAGTAAAATAAAACATTAAAATGGCTTTAATTGTTTAATTTCACAATAGATAACATTGATTCAGTAGTCTAACGATTGGACGATCAAAAAATTCCATTTCATTCAATTGACGTTGAATTTAAAGAAAACAACAATACTCTAACTGCACTATGTGGAAAAATTATTTCTAAAATTAGGGTAATCAGTGTAATTTGGGGTCGCTGAGCTTGGTCAAAACTTCTGCGTTTTCAGATATCGGTAAACTAACCGTTAATTGACACGGTTAAACGTTCTTTTACGGCTTTTTTATTTCAACTCTAAGAGATTTGGTGTCTGAGGAAACGTTGTTCCTCATGAACTTGTTTCATTTGCATTTCATCCCCCTATAGAGAAAGTTATTGAAATACGAGATACGAGAGATACATTGAAAATTATAAAAAACATATCGCTCGTTTTTTTGACGACCGTTACAACTCAAAAAAACTTAAGTTGGATAAAAAAGCATTTAAAGTTGAAGATGAAAATAAATGAAAGTGTGTCTATATAAACTTTTGTCACAAGTCAAGTTCATTTGATACCTTTGCGATTTTTCGACATAAAACAAAGGGATAATTAACTCGAAAACAAATTTTTTTTTTAGTTATAACGGTCTTCCAGTAAACGAGCGATATAATGGAATTGAAAAAGAAACGATTTATTTTTGAATTTTACTGCCACACAGATGAGCCTTAGGAAATTTTGTTGCTAGTTTCTTATATGGAATATTTTTTCCTAAGACCGTATGGCCGTATTCTCACTCGTTTGACCCGTATGTCAATTTTTTCAGCAAATTTGACTAAAATGTACCATAAGGGGATTAAAGAGTGATGCTGGAGGGTTAATAAAAATTTAAAGCCTTGCTCAGCTTTTCACAAACATCAAAATTACATACATCTGAAATTAGGAACTCAACATAGCTCTTATAAAATTTGATTATCGATTAAAAAAGGCTGTTACGTTACAAATTGTTTTCGGCGCTGGACACCCACATAAGTAAATGCACCGCTAATTTTTTATTTTCTTTAGAAAATATACTAAAACTGCTCGAAGAAAATAGGTCTCTCTTACGTTGACGTGCTAGATTTTTCGCTAAAAGATTTTTTGGGATTTTGGACTGTTACGTTGCATTTCAAAAATTCGGTTGAATTCTTTTTAACACAAAATGCTGATAACATTTTTTTCCTTCAAATATTTTACTTAGTTACTTTCATTTTAGTCAATACTATCTCAGAAAAGCGGATAGCAAGTAAAAAATAACATATATTGAATACAACGTACCTTTTTGCTTCGTGTTGTATTTTTGTTCATTTTTATTCATCAAGAGGCAACAAGGAAACAAATCTAAGTTCTCGCAGCAAACAACAGATTTCGGGTTGACATTTGTGTTTCTCGATATCTAGGAATATGTATAACCAGCAAATAATGAAGAACCCGCGAAATTTGAAAATAAAATTTTTTCTCCGTAGTTTACTTTTATGCGTTTTGGTCCATATAAAAAAATCAGAAGAAGTTATATTGAAAATATTTTGAGCTAAATTTTTTTAATTAAAAAAATTAGTGTTTCAACAAATTTATTTAAATCTTTTAAATTTTTTTAATAAAGTCAGAGTATTTCTTAACAAAAATTATTAAAAGATTTTTTTACCCTATCTCTAATAGTTTTTGAGATATTTCGTTTCAAAAAATGTTCGAAAACGTCAAAAAAACAAAATGTGCGTTTATTAAAAGAATGACCGATATATATACATTGTATATTCATATCAAATGGTGAAAATTGAAATCGATTGGACTCACACTGTCGAAATCATCACTGAAGTCAGCTGGCAAGAATTGGAGTGAAACCATTCGGATAGTAGGAAATTTGATTATCCTAAAACTTCGTGGAAACGATGACTAGAGTTGGAAATACATAAATCGGGTAAGTTTAAGGGAAAACAATAAAAGGCACTCGCTAGTGATCAAGCTCATTGGCAAATATTGATTTACAAGGACATAAAGGACACAAGAAAGAACAATTTCCATGATATAATGCCAGAAGTAGTGAAAAACTCATTATAATAAATTTTCTGTCTGAGGCTTATGTATTTAGTGTTGACGTGACATAATCCCATCGGTCATAATCCCAAGTGGAGTTTTTGGGATTATGTCTCCTCCTCTGGAGGTCACAATACCAAATTTTTCGTTTGGGGCTGTGACACTCTATGAAGGGGGTCATTATCCCAAAAAAATTGCAGACATAGCCCCATATTTAGGCTTGTGTCCCCTTTGGCAAGGGTCATAATCCCAAAATTTCTTTTTGGGCTTAAAAGAGGGACTTAATCCCAAAAAAATTAATTGGGATTATGACCGTTGGGGTTATGTCACGGTACCGTATTTAGTTATGAATTGCTAGACCATAACTTTATTTGCAAATAGAATTTAAACATAGCCTAATATTTCAAAACCGGGTTGTTGTACAAAAAAGAACGTAAGAATGCCAAAATAAAGATTAAATTACATTAAAAATTGTAATAACATTTTCAATTTAAACCCAAAGTTCCTGAGCTATGTTTCCTTGAACAAATGTATGAATCATGCTGCATAATAATTTATAATCGCTTAAGTTAAGTATTACATAATAAAAGCTGATTTAAAATGATAGAATAGTAAGGAAGCACCAAAGGGAAGTATGTTGCTGTCAAAAGTCCCGAGAGCAGAAAATGATAAGAAAGAGTTTTGTTGAATTCATTTATTATGCGAACAACGCCAATTAGAACGTATTACAGATTGTTGGATGAAAATAAATTATCGGTTGAAATAACAAAATGATTTCCATATACAACCCCTCCTAAATAAAATTTAAAATGTTCACAACCTTGTCCTTTTCAAACAACTAATAAATATATTTTTCTAAATTATTCATTCTGATGTCCCTAGAAAAGCCAAAAAATGATTAATAAACTGCTGTCGAATGATGGGATTACATCAACATGTTCGCACATTAAAAGCTGAAAGTATGTACGTGGCTATTGAAAAATTAACTTGTCTCAGAGCGTTAGCATTATTCCTTCAGTATGTGCCATGCATCATTTATTACTTTTGATAATGATGAAAAATTGCATAGGTACTTGCAAGGCACAAAGTAGGTATAAAATTTGGCTTAAAACGTGCGTCTACGAAAAGGTTTCGCAAAATCTCTCTATATTTAAAGTTTCAAGAGTTTTGAGTGTGTGTACGTTTTCAAAGGTGTTACCATAAATTGCCTTGATTTATTTTATGTTCTAGTTTTGACTCCTACGCGTGCAAAGCATTCTGCTGGTACGCAGTAACCTTACAAATGCTGTTGCTGCTGCTACTGCTGTTGCAAGTAACTCGTCGTAGTTTTATGTGTTCATCTTTCTGATGAATGCAAATTAGTTCCAAATAAATAATTGAGTGAACTTAAGTTAAATAAACAAAGCCAAATTACAAAATTACATCGTATACATATCTCCATCCGTATGCACATTTTGTGTTCAAACTTTTGTTAAATTTTAAAATGTGAAGGATGTTGCAAGGATTCTAAACGTAATAAGTTTTGCAGTTAAAGGCTTTATTTAGTGTTGCTAAGATAGTTTTAGAATTTTAGTTTTATTTAAGAAAATATGGTTTTTAGAAATGAATTATAAGAAATGTAACTAATTGAAAACTTCATGTCAGAGGTTGTAACCAGGTTACTATTAAAGTTTTGTTTTTATGTAAAAGTTGCTCAAAAATGTCACCAAATTATTCACTTTACAGTCAAGACTTAACTTTAATAAACAGTTTGACATAAAATCTACTGCAAAGTTTGTCAGTTAAAGTTCTGATTTGTTTGATTGCACGCTGGGAAAAAGACTAATAGAGTTAACAACGCATTGTTTATGTTAAAAATAGCGCAGCAAAGTAAGGAGACGTCCATTAACTACGTGGGTTTTAAATGGGGGTTGGAGGTCCGGCAAAAACTAACCAAATTTCACCAAGTGGGGGGGAGGGGGTCAAGAAAACCTCCCGTCATCTTTTTAATGCATAGAATTTACATTAAAAATTATAATTTAAATCTCACGGAAGGGAGGGGAGAGGTCACGCCAGATCTCACCAAGAGGAGAGGGAGGGGTTCCGAATTTTCAAAAAAACACCTCACGTAATTAATCGACGTCCCCTAAGTACTACAAATTTACTGCACACTTGCTGCACAGTGGTCACAGCTTGAACTTTTCATAAAATTTTTAAGTTTACAAAATTGTGGCAAATGTATCGGCGAATAAATGTTGAACTTCAACTGAAAATATGAAAGTAATTTGTAAACCCAACGCAAGGGTCGGATTTCGCGTCCAATGTTGCTTCGAAATCAATGTCTTGCAAATTGTTCTAAGTGATCATGTAAACTTTTTTTGCAATTCAATCGATGCTTCGACAGTCAGATTTCTAAATATATCACTAATTTATGTAACAAAACTTTTAATTTTCACTTTAGCCACAATTTCACACATTATAATAATTTGGCGGCCCCTCGGGGCCTCAGATGTAGTTAGTCCAAAGATGTCATCCAAAGATGTGGTCCATATTCACAGTTATTTTTAGACAGAACTTATAATAAGGGTATTCCTGAAAACTCGAATAGCCTCGAAAACTCGAAAAGCCTCGAAAACTCAAAATCATTTTAGATCCTCGAAAATAATTTGTATGACAAAAAGTTTACGCAACTCTCGAAAACTTTCGAGGCAAATTTGATGCGAAAGTAGCCTCGAAAGTTGGAAAATGAATAAAATGAGCGAGAAGAGCGCAATTGTTCAGATTGTGCAGATTTAGGCAACAAAAGGCGTTTCTCATTCGTTTGCACGTTTGCATAGATTGGGGTGTTCCCTTAAACAAGCTCGAAAACTTTCGAGGTTTCCATGCTTTCGAGTTTTCGCGTTTAGAGGAATACCTTTAATGATTTTTTATTTATTACTATAAAATAGTAAAATTTTGTTTTCAGATTTTAATTTCTATAATCTCCTATTAATTTTTAATAAAATTTGAGCTGGTGTTTTTTCCGTGCATAACGAAAAAAATTAAACTCGAAAAAAAAGTATTTGATCGAAAAAGTGACAATCTAAAATTTCGATATTTTAGATTCTTAAAATAAAAATCACAAAACCGTCAAAAGAACTTATTTGGTTTGCATCCTTCGAAATTTACGGTACCTGGAATGGTTTCCAAAGCATTGTTTACTATTGAGTACCATTTTGGATGCAAGATTCGGCTGCTAGCTTAGGCTTCATCATAATGCAGGGTATTTTATCATAAAAATTTTATAATCTGTGTGGGAGATAATAATAAATTGATTAACATTCACCGCTCATAGGAAGGCTTTCAATGTTTACCAAGAATAAATATTTTTGCCTTAGGAAAGTAGTCCTACCGAAGAGCCGAACCCTTTTTGGCAGAAACTGCGCTGTCAATACACTGTATATGGAACATTAATCATGTATTTGCAAAAAATAAATAGTATTATAATGGCGTAAAGAATATAATCGAGAAAAAGCTATTCCTAAGTGAGCTACAAAGATTTTCCCGAAAATATTTCTCATTGCAAAATGTGAAAATGATTATTACTTTAATATCAACAGTTGCATTATGCAGTGACCACTTGAATGATTCAATCAAACTGACCATAGAAAAATCAATTTGCTGCAATCATTATCAACTTGATTATTGCAATTGTAATACAAATTTGTGCGAAATACGTGACAATTGTAACACACCTGAGTTACTGCATATTGCACACAACTTAACAGATAACATATTGAACATTAAGCGTAATGGTGACAATGGCAATAGCAGAGGATTTATGAAGTAACTCATTAGTACGGATTAGTAGTTTATGCTTTGAATACGTAAGTCTGCCATTTGTGCAGCTTAGGCAATGCCTATTAGACAAATGAAATTTAAAGACATTTGTATATTTAAATAAACTTTTGAGCAAGCAAATTACGGATAAGTAATTCATTTCGTTCAGTGGTAACTATATTTTCACTTTTATTATTAAGCAGCTTATAAACAATGTATCTGGCTTAAGTTGTGCTAATTGCACATTATTGCGCCTGAATACTCATTTAATCCTGTGGACACGATGCTAACAGAATAGCGTTGTAGACAATTTCTAGGCTTATGACTTCATAAAATGTTTGCTTCCGGCATAGCTTTGAAGCTTAAAAAATTAAATTCTTGCTGACACCAAAATAGCTGGTTGAGTAGAATACAAATGATAAAAGATACTAAAAACCAAACTTTGTTCGTAACAAAACTTTACAGTTAAGTGTCTGAATACTTCAACTGTATCGTAAGCTCCAATTATTTTGAGACAAATAATAGGTTTGTGCAACCATAGATATTATGTAGTTCTTCTTACGACTCCTTTCCAGAAATTGACCTGCTGCCAATGTAGTAATTCTATCTGCAATGAAGATGCAGTAACTTTTTCTATATCTTATATTACATTATTTTATATAATTTTCTATTGTTCTCTTTAACAAAGTGTTTCAGCGGTTACCTTTTAAGGAAACATTTATGCACTGTCGGCCATTCAGACAGGACTTAAAGCCCTGAAATCCATCACACTTGCTTCTAAACTAGTCGGCGCTAGTGCCTCACACTTCTTAATGAACTAAGAAAATACAATTCTCAAGTAATGTAGTTGGGACCTGGATATAAGCGACATGCAGGAAACGAAAGAGATCGTCAAGAAATGTTTGATATCAAAATAGTTACAACATCAATTACATATAAAGGGAAAAAAATGTATAAATTTGGCACACTATATTTATATCTTGCTATGATTCTTAACAGATTAATGCAAAAATTAAACTCTTAAATGTCGGCTAAAAAAGCCGATGATGATATCATGTAGCAGTGGTTGAAACTAGTATAAGCGTACATTTTTGTTTCTTTAATACATTTTGCGCTGTGATTTTTTTGTGTTATTTGCACTTACAGTACTGCACGGGAGGCTCGCTAAATTGTATAAAATCAAAGAGCTTATTGCCTAGCCTACGAGTTCTAATTTAACCCGAATCGTTTTTGTGAAAATATTCTTATCACTAGACAGATGAATTAAGAAATTCGGAAGAGAGAAAGTTCATGTTCCACACACACAATAATCGTAAATATCATAACTATAGTCTCTAACGAGTGATTTTAACGATAATTTCAGACCAGAGCTTAAGAAAATAGGATCATCCGATAAGGATATCTGAAGCATTCACCGGGAACGCCGTGAATTTGCTGATTTTGCCCAAGGAGGATATTTGCAAAATCATCATTAGTGATCTCAATTATCCTCTTAGAAGTTCCACATTCCTTAAAACTAACCGTCTGGTGTGGTTTGTGGCACGGTGGAATCATTGGTTCTTATTTTTTTTGAAAATTAGGTATGAGCGGTACAGATCGATGAGTTTTGTGAAAATCAATCGAGACTTGAAATGTGCTTTTTAGAGGTAGAATGTACTTTTGTGTCTTGAACACCCAATTTTACTAAAATTTTCGAAATTTTTCCAAATAAATTACTAACAAACAAAAAATGTCCACACTTTTCCCATCTTAGAAACCCTATCAAAATGAGATATATTTCACACTAACTTTCAAAAACTAAACATTTAATTTTTTCATTTACTTAAAAAAAAAATAGATTTTCCAAATGTACTGAAAATTTTCTTAAATTTCACCAAAGGTACCAAAAATACGGCATGTATCGAATGTACTAAAAACTTGTCTTGTACTAAAAACTTGACGGCGATTTTTCAGGACGCAAATGTACCGAATTTATTACAAATGTTCCGAAAATGCCATCACTGGTCCACATCATTATAAGGCAATGGATCTGGTCTCATTCAAAAACATCGTAATAAATCTTGTTCATATACCTAAAGCAACTATATTTTTATAAAATTCAGAAATAGCAGCAATTACAAAATTTTCGTTATATTTCTTCAATATAACCTCCTCAAATGACCTGTAATCAATTAAGGAAAATATTATTTAATTTCATTTTTTGACTTTACACGTGTCAATGATGCCAAAATGAATTAAAAAGAAATAAAATGCATTGGTGCTCTGTCGACCTTTCTGTAAATTTTGTCTCAAAAACAAAAACAAATGTATGTAAATACACAAACAAAGTTAATATTCAAACATAGAATATATAGAATATAAGAACTACAATGGAACAATTTATGCATTTTCTCATATTGTTGCCCAAGGGCCCTATTTTATTAAGTATTAAATACGAGCAACGAGTACCAACAATGAGCTTCAATGTCCTCCTTATTAAGGTGGACTAAAAAAAAAGAATTATATAATATAATACATTTTAAAAATAAAACTTTCCAAAACTTTTACGCATTGACTAAAATTTTCGATGAAAAATAAAATTTTAAGAACATTAATTAAAGTTATTTATCCCTACTTTACACTGAGAAAATGATGTTTCTGAATATAACAAATGATATTTGGTGTAGTGTAATTAAATATTTGATGATTGAATGTCAAAACAGGAGGTAACGTTGATCAAGAATATATTTTGTTTTTAATATCTGCAACGCCCACTTCAATGAATATTTTTTCGATGCACCTTACTCAATTGCATGTACTACATGCGTACGTCCATTCAACCGTTGAGTAGACAACAATATGTTATAGTATTAATAGTTTGAAATGTGCATGTGCATTCTAGTGTCTGTGTACATGTGTATTAGTATGTGTATTAAATTATGCACTTTATTGTCTCATATTTGTTGTTTGTTAGTCTTTTGCTGTTGAGGTTGTTGTTTTTATTACTAACTGCATATGCGGTCAATTGATGTCAAAAAGCGTCTAATGAAAAAAAATTGCACTCCCGTCAACTCTGCGGTGCTGGGTTATTCTGGTTGTTTTTGCTGTTGCAGGAGGAGGAACTGTCTATGCTTACTAACTCAATGTTGTTGCTGGCGCGCCTGTGTTGCAGCAGCATCATTTAGAAGTCAATGATTTTCCCTTTTAGAAGTTGAATGTTTTATTATTAAATTATCACAAATTTGTTGCTGTTTGTGAAAAAAGTTAAGTTTTATTTGCATGCTCTTCCAAAAAACAGGGTGCTGTTCCTTTATCAAACTGTATTTTTCATCGAATGAAATATTGTGATATATGTACATATAATCCTAGGATTAAATAATCCTAAAAAGTTAAAAACAAAAGGTCAAAAACTTTTATTATTTAGTTATTAACACTACAACACCCTGTTGGTTAGGAAGACATAAATATATATACAATCATATGGTATATGGAATCGTTGTATTTTATATGGTGTCATAAATCACAGCATATTGCATTTCAATAGATTTTCTTTTTCTAATATTTTCTCCTTTGTGTGAATGTCATGCTTCTATAAACAAATTTTTTTATGTGCTTGCTTCATACCAATATTTTTTCTCGATATCGTCTATGATTTTTTTTTTATTTTTATGTATGAATGTATTCTTGTGCGATGCCTTTGCCATCGATTGCACAGCAGCTATTTTTCATTTGGATCGTCCTGTACTTCTATCCATTTCCGAATGTTTTCTTATATTTTTAACCATCTTTGAAAGCATCTTTCATACCATCGCTTGCGCTTTTCTTTATCGCTTTCAATATCAAATTATTTGCGCATTTTTTTTTTTTATGAAATATGTAAAGTTTTAACAGCAATTGAGGAAGAAGACGAATATGGCAGTGGCAGCAATAGTAAAAGCAAACGATTTTTATCAAATTAAACGATTTATTGCAGCTGAACCCGCTGCCAAATGCAAGCATTTTGCATTTGCTGAATTTTCAAAACTCTCAGAAAAATAAGAAAATATTATTTCTTTCACATGTAGTTGGAGGAGTTTTATATTTAAGATTACTTACTCCAATTATATAAAGTACGTGAAGAACAACTGCAGCGATTTTATTTAAGCTAGATTACTAAGCAAGTTTCGACTAGGCTTAATGTTAAATTTTTCACGACCTATGTAGAGAACAATATATGGTATTACTTATAATGAAATTGAAACGGTTGCTGATTTTGAATGTCATATACTGTAACAATAATGGCTTGAATTAAGAAGTGGGCGTGGTACCTATAAGCAATCAAATTATTTAATTAAATATTGCTCAAGAGCAGGTCCAACGATTTTTGTTCGAAGTTTTGGAAGTTGAAGGATGTGGTACCGCCCGCTTTAATTATATATGAGCCCTTTATTTTGAACTGGGTGCCAGTACCTCTTTGTTGACAACAAAAAATTAAATAAATCTTTTACAGTTAATGTCAAGTTAATGGTTTTCTTTTAAATGAACAGGGATTTGCACCAGTTTTAAAATAATATAATAAGTAGAGCAATCATTTTAAAATTTGATATAGAAAATTTAAGTGCTATAAGGTATCTCTAAGCAATAAGTGAGCACAATAGCATATTACCTCCTATATAAGCAAAAATGTTGAATGCTGGATGTACTACATATGAACTGAAAGTGATAATATAGCATTTAGTGTGAAAATCTCAGTGATTATAAACTTTGAAGATTATGGAAATTCGACGAGAATGTATCAACGAGCGTGAACTTCCTATGTTCATAAAAAGTTTATTAAGTTACTTTAGTGAATTATTGGGTATGTTCTATCAAATAATTATAAGATTTTTATAAAACTTAGAGCATTTAACGAGTAATTAGCTGACAGCTGATTAAAAGTATAATACATACTTTAACTTAAAAATTTTTTATTAATATTTTCACTAATACTGTTTATTCCGTCAAAGTAAAAGTAACATAACATTTGTTCGAAGAAACTGTATGTTGTTTGATATAAGGCTGTATCTGGAAATTATTTAAGCAGAATTTGCTACTACTTTATCTGCAACTCTCTGTGAAACACACAAAATTCCAAATGTTAAATAATTGATGGAACAGAACTTTCAATCTGAGCAGCGCATGTGCTAAATAGAGTTTTTTTTAAGTGTAAAAGGTAAACAGAGAACATCCTGCATATTTTAAACGATGCTGTGCTCTACAAAGATACAGTATGAAGATAGCATTCCTCAGGAACATATCTAGCAAAAATGTTTACATTAGGTGTGACTTTGTTGCTTTGAATTCGTCTTTTGTTACATATAAAACATTTACATAATGTAGCAATATATGTAAGTAGTCACAAACAATCATAACTTTTCCTTAAATTATCGTAAGTCATTATAACCTTATGCACCAGGTGTATAACTAAGTAATCTCGGTTCGAACATATAGATGTCGCCCAAGCCTGAATATTTATTGAATGTCATGAAACTTTGACAGTGTGAAGCGTCAACCTTATCTATAATACCACCAAAGTTTCGCGCCAATCGAGCGTCATTATCGTGTTATCTCAGCGCGGTCAACATGTCGAGTTTCGTGCCGAATAAAGAGCAATCGCGGACAATGTTAATTCTGTATTTTCATTTGAAGAGGACAGCCGCGTAATCGCACCGAATGTTTGTTGAAGCCTTCGGTGAACAAGTGGCAACTGTTAAAATGTGTGAAAGATGGTTTCAAAGATTCAAAAGTGGTGATTTCGATGTCAAGGACAAAGAACGCTCTGGAGCTCCGAAAAGGTACGAAGACGCCGAAATGCAAGCGTTATTGGACGAAGACGATTACCAAACGCAAAAAGAACTCGCAGAGCAGTTGAATGTGAGCCAGGTTGCCGTTTCCAAACGTTTACGAGACATGAAAAAAAAAGGCAACACAAAGTCATTTTCGTCCACGACAACGCTCTATCACATACGGCAAGACCAGTTCGCGATACGTTGCGAACTTGCTGAGCAGCGCTTCGATTCCTACGAAAATGTGAAAATTTGGCTTGATAATTGGTTTTCCGAAAAACCCAAGAAATTCTATTGGCGTGGAATTCACAAATTGCTTGAAAGATGGGAAAAATGTGAGAAAAGCGAGGGAGCATACTTTGAATAAACGATTCTTCCTTTAACTCTTGAATTAAACGTGTTTTTTTTTTAAGGAAAAAACGACATTACTTAGTTATACACCTGGTATAAGTAGTCATAAGTATTGCGAACCAGCCATTGTAAGAAACTATTGTGATCTGTCACTCAATATGTATACTAGCTTTGTAAGTTATTTTGAGTCGACTGGTTAGTTCGTCCTTGACTGCCTAGGAATAAAGAAATAAAACACAGTCCACAATAATTTTTTAAAAGATCTGTTATTTTATTCTTAAGAAAAAATTATCAAGGGATTATATTTTATTGACAAAATTTCATAATACCTCTGTTTTTCCACTTAAAAAAAAAAAAATTGTTTGGGATACGATGTGTATACTTTTTATGCGAGTAAAAATTGCATCAGATGCAATAAAGTTAGACTTTCTTATAACACATCATATCGTAAAGCAGCATCCCTTAATATGTTGCAGTGAAACATTTACGGCCATTGCAAGCTCGTAACACATCCTTATTTAATTACTATAAACTTTTAAGTTGCTGAAAGTCTTTATTTTGTGCTCTTACGGGTATTACTACTTTCTTGCGTCATGAATTGTTAATATGAACTTAACAAAACTTTCATGGGCTTAACCCTTCAGACGAAATCAACTTTCATGTACATAAATATCCAAAGAATATAGCATCCTAATACAGTGGGGTCTCGATTATCTGTCTTCCGATTAACCGTCACTCCGATTAACCGTCACTCCGATTAACCGTCACGTTTTGTCAGCAATTTTTTTTTTTGTTTTGTTTCGATTCTGTTTATGTATGCACACAATGCGCGAAGTGATACTGTCTGAAATTTTGTTTATGAAATTTGGAGATAAAAACTTCGCAAAAATTTATTAATCTAGTTCACTAGTAATCTAGTAGCTCGTATTTTAGCGTCACAATACAGAATCAAAACAGAATTTTGCCACATAAATATTTGATTATCCGTCACGGGACCAGCAGCCTGACGGATAATCGAGACTCCACTGTATTTTTCTTTTGAGGAGCATTAAAATTATTGTAGCTTATTGCTTCCTTTTTGCTCTCTATTGCATATTGAGAGTAGTAATATTGTGTTTACACTTTTTATGGAACTTTTTTTTTAAGTATTTCACCTTAAATATGCCATCTTTGAAATACATCAGAGGTATGCTTTACGGAGCCCACTCAAAGATAAAAAAGAGGGGAACATGTATTTGTACTTCATACGCTTAATGGCACTTATAAGCCCCTACAAAGATTTCATAAATATTATATATTGTCTCTTTACTAGTCTTTAGAAGGCCTTTAAAGAAACTTTAAATCCTTTTTTTGCTACTACGCCAGCAAGTCGCCTTTAATGACTTAAATTGAATTAATTTTTTCATAAGTTTTTTTATGTAACTAATGATGGGTCGATCATTCGGTGTACTATATCTAAGACATTTCTTTCCTTCAAATTTCTATATTGCATTGTTTTTTTTTTTCAAATTCTTTCCCATTGGCAGTAGACAGCTTCCTTTAGAATTAAACAGTTAAGTGTTAAGCTCAACATTTACCGTTGCAACGAGACTTTGGTACAACTTTATGTTTTTTTTCTTTAAACCAGCGGTGGGCATGGAAATCTAGCAAAAGGGAGCAACAACAAAATCAAGCAACAAAAAACGAAATTTTAAATTTTTTTTGGTTTCATTTCCAAATTCGCCAACAGCACAAAAAAAAACAACCAAAAAGCACTACAAAAAAAAAAAAACAATTGCTACATTCGTCGAGACACAATGTGGCACCGTCGCTAATGCCTTTGTGTGTTGTTTTTATTTGCTTTTGAACTCAAGTCAAAACTGTGCGTCGATAGCGTTGAAATTCTGAGAATTGTTTTTTGATTGCTTGTGCTTGTTCGGGCCATGAGGTCGGAAAATGCGACTACGTGCCCATCGCTGCTTTAAACTACTAATTTTTGACCAAAAATATGTGACTCATTTGCAAAATTATGTGATTTTAAAGACTTAAGCCGCAGCAACAGTAGTAGCGACACAAAGAAAAGTTGCTATAAAAAGCATTTTAAGTTTCTCACTTGGTCAGTTTAGTAGCCGCTTTTTATAACGACAGTTTGCATTAAGGCAAAGACTTAAGATGTGAAGGTGTCTGTGCTGGCGCACTCTTGCCTATGGTAATGCCTATTTTATGGTTGGTATTTAAGTGCCGTTAGTAGCGCAACGTTGCAATATCCTTTATTTTTACAGTCCACTAGATAAAAATAAACATGATTCACACACATATGCACATACATTGTGTGCGAAGGACCATGGCAAAAGTTAAAAAGCACTTAAAGCTTTAAGTGTTTATTTTTTAGGATTACAAATTTGGCAAGGGAGTTGTTAAAGCCAATGCGGTATCACAAAGTTTTTTCAAAAATTATATAGCATTAATTTAAATGAGATACATATGTTAAGAGTGGGTCGAAGACATTTTGTTTTAAATAAAATGAATGATAGCAAAAATATTACTATTCGTTAAGTAAAAAGATTTTTAAACAATATCATCATAAACATGTTACACAAAATATAGGTACTTTTTTTATACATACCACGTTTCTTTCTATTCGCTACAAACTACAAATTGCATAGTTCGGTTTTGATTTTACTACGATATAGCCAATGTAGGTTACCTTAAACGCTAAGGTTTGAGGTTTGACCGATTGTAGTGAGATAAGGTATACGCAGCTTTTAGGGCTAATAAAAATCGATAAAAAAACATCGATTTACATTTTGATGTAAAATCGATAGTAATCGATAAAATAGATTTTTTTCCCTACAGAGAACGCAGTGAAAAATTCCTTCCCTGCAGGGAAGGCAGGTACAATGACGAGAGAAATTCCTTCCCTGCAAGGATCCGTCCGAATATAAAAAACTTAAAATATAATATATTTCTAAAAAAACTTTTTCAGCGGTGTCATTTTCACTGTCAGAGCTTTCCACAACAATTTTCCAGCGACAATACCGTACTCGACTGGAAGATGCGTTTTAAGGTGGTCTCTCAAATTGGTTGTATTCCCATTGCTGGCAACCTTTTGCTTACAGCCTTTAATTTGGCAATTGCACTCCGTTTGTTTTCACATTACATAAAATATTTTCAAACGGTCGCTCGTTTGACCCGAGCTCGATATCTATTACAAAATTAATAGATATTTTACTTCGTGAACAACAGTTGCTATATTATTCATCAATATGTTTTTTTACGCTCCTGGAGAAGTAATCTCGCCTGATGCACTTTCCATAGCAGCAGCACAAAACAAAACACGTTGAACCTAAAACGTTGAACAATTGAAAACCGTGAAGGAGATTTCGATATTAATCGTTAGCGCTCAAAACAATCGATAGTTGCAATGTTCAAAACCATCGATTAAAATCGATAGTTAATCGATTTTCCCCCAGCCCTAGCAGCGTTAGTGTTTTTCGAGGTGGCGTTGGTAGTATTTTGTCTGTCACTATGAAAAGTTCCTTTATTTTTGTTTGATGCTTAACTTCGAGAAACTTGTGTACGCCTAAGGATATTGATTAAAAATCCTTATGCTACACACTTGATTTTATTTCGATAAATTTGATTTTTAATCCTTTCCAATTTACATGTAGTATTTCATTAGAGACCTTTTTGTTTTGTGTCAATAGTAATAAGCACATGTAGCATAAACATATTTGTACACTTTCCCTTTGCTCCACTAGGAGCAAAGGGAAAGTGTACACTTGTGCTCACTAGGTTAAGTCATTCGTATGCTACGTACCATTTTTGTTAAAATTTATTTATTAATTTTTTTTTCTGATTCTGATATTATTATTTTTTATAATCCTGCTATGTAAGCATCAATTTTCGGCAAAAAAATTAAAATAAATGTTTTGGGTTTGTCCCGAAAAATGCAAAAACGTCAATAAAGGTCATATATACTGTGCTCAAATAATTAAGTTATCTGAAAGAAAGTAATTGAAATTCTTGAATTTTTGGTGTGAGTCCTATTTTTTTTATTAGTTTAGCTTAATAATGAGAAGGAGAACCTTTTTGTTTCATATATGTTGAGAATCGGTTTGGCATGCTTAAAGCGATGAATCCAATTTCAACGTACTTGGGAACGATGCTAGTCTCTATTTGCGTCATATTTCACTTAAAGAATAAATCATATTCTGAAAGGCAATCCTTTGAAAAAGTGCCCCGTTTGTGAACCGACGAGGTTGATGTTTTTCGAGGACACATACGGCTTTGGCCTGGCAACCAATACATTAAATTTTTTTATACAGGAATATGCTAAGGGAAAATTTGGCCACCGATTACACCAAAAATTTTCCGCTTAGATGGATTTTCCAGCTTGATAATGGCCCAAAACATTGATCTCCACTTGTCAAATATTGGCTGGGCATACAATCCACCAAGGAAGTGACATAAAATTACTCCAGACCAATGTGCATGCCTGGTAGGCAGCATGCCAAACCGATTGTCAACACTTTTGAAACAAAAAGGTTTTCCTACTCATTATTAAGCTAAACTAATAAAAAAAGTAGGACTCACACCAAAAATTCAACAATTTCAATTACTTTCTTTCAGATGACTAAATTACTTATATGAGCACAGTATATATGACCTTTATTGACGTTTTTCATTTTTCGGGATAAACCCAAAACATTTATTTTAATTTTTTGGCCGTAAATTGATGTTTACATAGCAGGCTTATAAAAACTAATAATATCAGAATCAGAAAAAAAACTAATAAATAAATTTTAACAAAAATGGTACGTAGCCTACGAATGACTTAATGTAGTGAGTACAAGTGTATAAGTATTTAAAGTACTTAAAGGGTAATTGATCCAATGATCCAAGCCGCGAAGTGTTTAATGCAAGAACAATGAATGTAATTATTAAAATGTATGTTTTTGGTCAAATTCGTATATTATTTTTAGGGACACCAGCTTTTTCCGAATATATTTAATCATATATGTAGTTGAAAAATTTAACCTTATCGCTTCAAAACCCACTTTGATCCATATCGGTATCTTTTTTTTCCGAGCTGTCGTATTGAGTACCAAAAATATACAATTTTAGAAACGTTACCATCAGTGACTCAGATGGCAAAATGTGCCTCAGAAGTACCAACAACCCGATGTTGTTAGCTAACGTTAGTTATAATATCACAGGCACACAAAAAAAAGTCATGAAGCAGAGGGTAGACGCCACTACTCCTACGTTTCCGAGATGGCTGAAACCGAATATGACCATTTAAAATGATTCTTATTGCCCATTTTGCCTTTAGCACTCCCTTACCACCCGCAGGTTGTCTAGATAACAATTTCGAAGCAAACTTGAATGAATGTGTATTCTTACGTTTCTTGGCATAATAAAACCGAAAATGATAGCAAAAAATAGAATGGACCTTTCCATCACAATCTAGTGCCCCTTCACCATCTCCAGAAAGTGGTTGAAATTTCAATGTTCATGCAAAATTGAGATGGATGTGTATTTCCATGTTTTTTGTGGCGCTGGAACCGAAAATGACAATGAAAAGTAACTCTTCCATCTTCCACTAGCACATCTTTCAATTTTTCAATTTGCAAAGTTGAACTGCTTCCTTCAAACAAGCACTTCGAATGGTGAGAGGCAAAGGGACTCACTTTAAACAAACCTCCCGAATCGTGAACTGCGCTTAAAAAATATAAATACACATCCATCTCGATTTTGGAAGAAACAACCAACCTTTTTCTGGGGGTAGTAACAGTCGAATTTACTTTTTATTGTCACTCAGTTCCAGCGCACTAAAAACATAGAAATGCACACCCATCTCAATTTTGCATAAAAATTTAAATTACGACGGTGGTGACGGAAAAATTGGCAATTGGAATAACTTTTTGTAGTAATATTCGGTTTTACTGACCTCGGAAACGTAGGAATAATGGGGTCCCCCCTCAGCGTCGTAACTTTTTTTTTGTGAGCTTGTGTATTCAGTGATGCCAACGTGTTGCTTATCCGTTTGCTTAAAAGTAATCTAAATACAATGTAATCAGCTTAAATTCCAAAGAACGCTCTTCATCATACATAACTTCATTTTGACAGCTACATAAATGCAAGTCATGATAACTTTCACATATCTGTATGTAGTACATACAGTAGGTATGTTTAAATTCAGCCGACTTTTATTATTTCTTCGAAAATAAAATTATTGTTGTTATTGTTTTGACGTGTCAACTGCGCTTGACAATTTAATTCCAATTTTTGCCAATGTAACACAAAAAATGTTTTCATGTCATTTCATTTTATTTCAAAGCTACTAAAGGCAATATCTAAAAAAAAGGGTTGAGAACAATAGGAAATCAGTCTGGATCATTTATGGCTTACAACAACTTTAAGGTAAAATCATTGACTCTTAACTAGGCCTCTGGAGAGTGAAAAAGTGATGAAAAGATGCTTAAGGAATATAAAAAAGGATTTTGTAAATTTTGTCCAAACATTTCCAGCAAATGCTTTATAGGCGTCCAGTTCGTCAGTACCCATGTGGCTCTAACTACTAAAGTCTACCATTAATTTTAATTTTACACTTCACTTCTTTTGGCTTTTTGGTTTTTTTTTTTTCTGACTGTCTGTCCATATCTATGTGTATATCAGTTTGTAGGTATATTCTTTCGTCATTTTTTTTCAATATATTTCTAAAAGCAGTAGTTCTGAAACTTTGGAAGAGTCTTGTATACATGGCGTGAAAATGTTTAACTTACTCTTGCGATGAATGTGGTGTAATGGTTTACTTAAATGACTAAAGTTCAGGTTTGTACATGGCAGCTGTTGCATTGCAGCTAAGCTAAGAAAACAAAAAGCTGTAGTAGCTAAACTCTATTAATATTAATATGTTCACTCTAGCGCTTTTTCTGGCATCTCTTATCTTGAGAAGCAAAAAAAAACTTAAACTTAAGAACCACTGCTTTCTAGTTTAAAATTTGTGTGGTTGACCTTCATCAGCTACTGCAGCTTTGGTCTTTAATCAATGCTTACAAATTCAACAAATACAAAAAAGAAATCGAAAGCCAAAAAAGCCCTCGAGACCCACTTTGTTACTTAAGCTTCCGTTCGTTTGCTCGTGTACTACTTACTGACTTATTTTACAGCTCTTTAGCTACTCTTGTCTCTAACCGAAAGTGGAACTTGAAAGTTTGATCAAGGGAAAGAAATCAATTAAAGATTATTCTCCTTTTTTTTGCCTTATTTTTAGACATCTGTCAAGTGCAAATCAAATTCTATTTCAAGGGTCACCATGGTGTAGAGTGATGGGCCAGTTCAAAATCCGACTATACAAAATTGAAAAAGGAAAAAATGTTTGCGTCTATGACAATTGTGGTGATTTTTCTTTTACCATAGATAAGTCGTTTATTTGCTTGTATTTTTTTTCGCTACTGATGCTGTTGATAATAATGATGAAGTGAAGATGTTGATGACGGTGTTGTACCTCATTTTGTCACGTTTGCTCCCTAAAATGCTTGCTTTTGCAATCATTCGCTGGATAATGGTTTGTATAAATGCAATAATGCGATAAAGAGATTACACATGTCCGAAACAGATATGCTTCTTCTTCAGTTTATATGGTGAAGTTAATTAAAAAAAGGAAAAATTTGATATCTCAAATTTTTTCGATATTTTCATGTGAATATAAACAAAGGTGGCTTCTTTAAATTTGGGATACATTTTTATATTAACTTTACAGCACGTAGTATAGGTACATATAGATTTTTGTTTTTAATTCACTTGGAGCACTAGCGTTCCTTAGAATGTATTGTATATATAGGTATGTAGCATCCAATTTAGCATACATATACAAAATTTACATATAGGATACTTGGTATTCTTAAAACTTAAATTTCAAAGGCCCAGTTTTTTTGAAGCCCAGTGTGCGTGTAAAATTTGAATTCCTGCCTTAAGGTCCTTTCTACAATCACACATTTATATATTATAGATTTAATTTCATATACAATGTGAAACACAAAACTTATTGGTTTTTTTTCTAACTTTCTTCTTATGTTTTTCTTTGCTTTAGTTTTGTATTATTGGCTACAAAATCCATAGCAACGTTAAGCTGGGCAAATGTTTTCTTTTCGCAAATAACTGCCGTATAAAATGAAAAATGATACTTTATTATAATAATCGTATAAGTGGCAGTTGTATAAAAATAGCAACCGAATATAATTGTGAATTACGTGAACATGTTTTTATATTCAAATGTGCCCCTCTTTGAAAACTTAAACAAAACCTGGTGGCTTATATGTCGACATTAGTTGTCCATGGCAATTAAAGTTTTTGAATACTCACTAATAATAATCAGTATTAAATATTTGTTAGTGGCCAGATTGCTTGGAATACACTCCGGTCTAGAAAAACATATTATTGGAAATGTATGTAGTTTTGACCAACTATCTTTAGCAATGTTCTTGTGAATAGTACAGCTTTATTGCTACAAAAAATTGTTTAGTGTAACATTAGTTTGTTATTGCTGGCTAAAGCTAACCCATTGCAAAATTAAAAACTTGAAAAGAAAAATATATCAAAAACCAGTTGAGCTTAAATCTGGTTCACTCAAAAAGCTCAGTGAAGCGAAAAAAATCCAACATTCTTACTTTAGTAACATGTATCGGGCAACATGAAACTTTGTGTTAGCAAAATTCAATGAAGCCTTTCTGCTAGTGGATTTTGGGCTTGCATAATTCCTTATGATGTTTCGCATCTAAATAAGAGGAGAAAAATCTTAAATTTTGTAAGACTGAAACCGAATTCAATGCTCAGCTGTAATACATTTCAACGAATTAGATGTTCAAATGTAATTGGTAATTATAAAAAACTAAAACAATTTGAAAATTTCTATAACTTTAGTGAATTTTTATAGTCACGAAAAATCTCGGGACTATACATTTTTTATCCTGAAATTCTCGGAATTGTCATCCTTTGTAATCATTATATGATGAGGAAAATTTAGAAATTTTTTTCTTAGACTATATGTATATATGTGGCAAACAATTGCGACGAGACTTCCATTATATTAAATCTCTTTGAAGAATGATCCACTATAATAACGAAAACAATACTCGCATTGCGTAGCTCTCACCAAAGCACACAGTACATCTTATACTTGTAGCTTCATTATAATCGCAGCTTTAGACAAAAGACCTCGTGCAATACATAGTTTGAGAATAAAATTTGATTTAATTTGTCTACTCTAAGTAAATTATTTTTATTTTCACTTTTACAAATTTTTTCAAAGTAAGTACATATAACAAACTTGTCAAACTTATCAATTCCAATACAGGTAATTGAATTTGTTTTCAATTACAATAATGAAGAAACCATTACAAATAAACATCATTGTAGTTCGACGAATTTCAACGACAATTACAATTAAAATTAAAATTACAATAACAATTGCAATTCCAATAACAATTATACTTTATTACAAAAACCTCTCGATTACAATTTTAATTACAATTAAATTTGAATTACAATTTTTTCAAATTTAACTTTCATTTGGTGTGAACTTTTAGATTTTAGCTAACTACTTAAATTTCAAACAGGATTTCTATGAATAGGAAAAAGATTGAAAAAAAAACCTCCAAAAATGTACATAGAATTTTCGAAGATATTTCAAAATGATATAACAGCCAACGCTTAGGGTACATTTCACCTGAATTAGGGATGTTTTGTTTCGTTCTCATTGGGGCTCATTGAGGGCTCATTCATGTTATTTTATTTGACTATAAACTCAATTAGTCACAAATTTGTTTCTTTTGTACCGAAATAAGTGGGCCTGGTCGTGAGAAGCCGACGAAAAAGGTTTTGCTTAATAAATTGATTCTAATTTTTTGGGATACTTCAGCTTGAAATATATTTATTTTTCAACATCACAGCAAAGAATTTATTTGATTTCAAGAACATAAATACTTTGAACAGTGCGCCAATGTCTCGATTGCTTTTTTCCAACACTGAGAGCAAGACTGTAGCGATATTATTATCGAATTATTATTGATTTATTCTGCACAAGAAACCGACCTAGGGTATCTAGACCTTCCTAATGACAACCCTATGTAAATGCAATGTATTTTGTAAGCTATAATGTAATTGATGAAACAAATAAGCTCGGTTTGAGCCTCATATTCCAGGTATTCACTATATTTTTGGTAAGATGTTGTTGAAATTGTTATATTTAATAAAATAACTAGTAGCAATGTTTCATTTTTTTAGTGCATTACTTTTTGCATAAATTTAATTTAATTTAATGTCGTGACAAAAATTTTCGACACGAACATTTCTCAATATTTGTTGCCAATAATTTGACATACACAAAACCATTAAATGAACATGTACTCGTATTTATAATATACATTTATGCATATTTATCACATAAAAAATAATTGTTTTTCAAAATGAATGTTAATCGAATGCAAAATTGCTATTAAAATGATTGAGATTTGTTTTGGTCAAAAACCACATTAATAACCTTGCCATGAATCCCAGTTAATCAAAAAATGGTTTGAGTTGGAAGAACTCATAATGTGTAAAATTTGTTTTAATCTAGGCAATTTATAAAATTTTCAAATATTTAAACATTCAAGTGAATAAATAAAACTAAATGAACAATTAAAATGCCTACTCGTGCATACCAATATGTCATATATTGATGAAAATAAATAGGTAGATGACGATAAAATAATTAAAGCACTTAATTTTTATAACAACTCAACTTAACTATGTTATTAGTTTATGTTAGTGATGCTGAAAATAGTTACGTTTCTTTTGATCACTAAAAAAATAATTTGATATTTCTATTTAGATCTTTGGAAAAATTTTCCTGAAACTGTGTAAAGTAGTTCTGAAACTTTATGTTTAAATAAGAAAAATTCAAAAAAATTTGACTTTTTAAATATTTCTATTTCAACATTATAAAAAGTTACTTAAAAGTCATCACTCGGCTTTAATGTCACGAAGAAATTCAAGGTCAGATTTTAAAAGACGAGACTTAGTTTATTTATAATGTATTTCTT
Organism: Meiosimyza platycephala; assembly: GCA_963662105.1. Taxonomy (NCBI): domain Eukaryota; kingdom Metazoa; phylum Arthropoda; class Insecta; order Diptera; family Lauxaniidae; genus Meiosimyza; species Meiosimyza platycephala. The sequence continues at coordinate 28,239,083 of OY759210.1, read as the reverse complement.
ACATTTTAATTTAGGAAAAGTTTTGACCAGGTAAGATCTCTCTGACTTCCATCTATTCTCTCAGTTCAAGAGATTTCTACATGGCAAGTGTTTTTCATCGAATGTAGATGCAATTGCAGCCATAGAGGAAGTTTTTGAAGGCCTCCCGAAAAATCCTTTTCAGGTGTGGAATACAGAAAGAACAGCAGAAGAGTCGATATGTATTTAGTAAAAAAAATTTAAATTATTAAAAAAAATCTGTTTCAGACTATATTCTTATAGTAGGAACAAAATGTAAGCAACATATAAACTTGGTCATTTAACTAAAATTTCAGCCAATACGATCCAATTCTTTGTATGAAATTTCACTTTTTGATCTATTTTGACAATAACCAGCAGTCAAAGTCAGTCGGTTATGGTATTTACCACACTGGATGACAACGGTTATTGAGAAATGAAAAAAAGAAACATTTTCTTTCAAAAAAATAGTAAATCGGTTTTCATCAAAGAATGTTCATTGCACAGATATAATTTAAATGTGTGCGTATCTGTATATGTTCGAAATGATTTGCATTTAAATTAGTTTTTAGTACGTACAACAACCATTATATTGTAGTAGATATATTTGTTGTAATTGTTGTAGTAGTTGCAGATAACACAACGATTTGTTGCGATTAAATTAACCGCGTACGCTAATCGCAATCTGATTCATATATGTATGGCAGTACGTCTGTTTATATAGATCTGTGTTTTGGTGTTAGCGGTTAGCATTTGTGTATGTGTGTGCCAAGTTCTGTCCCAACGGGAAATCTGGAAGCAGCTTCCAAGGAGAGCAGGTCCGATGTGCTTCTCCGGAAGCATTTAGTTCAAAATTCGCAGTTTAGCGACATCACTCAAATTTCTTGATATATTTAAGCTTGCTAAAAGTATATTATATGAAATATCAAGTGGCGACAATAGAAATCAAAAACTCAAAATTTCATTTTGACGAAAACTAATATAAGGTTTTAGTCGCAATGATATTACTAACAAGAGTAGCTCAGTTGGTTAAGATGTGCGCATGTCTGAACACTGGCATAACGCAGGAGGCCTAGGTTCGAGTACGATCGGAGACAAAAAATTAAGTCAGTTTTGTTTCAACTTAAGCTCAATGTGCTTGTACTCAACATCCAAGGAAGAGCATTTCATATGCCTCCTAAAATATGTTTCTACTCGCTTCCGTTTCCCGTTGGGGTACTTGCAAAGGTAACAACTCAGTAGGCAATTGAACAAGGCCTTCCTCGGAGAAGCCCTGCTAGTACTGCTGCGATTGTAAGAGGCCTTCTCAAAACTAAATTTTTATGCAAATAAAAATATGTACATATTCCTACTCATTCTTTTTATAATGATTTTTTTTTTTTTTATAAACTGTCAATATTAACATTAAGTAAATTTTCTAAATAGTGAAATTTTAATTAGCGAAATAGTTACACTCCATTGAGCGTATACTTATGTAACTCGAATATATACATGGAGTAATTCTTCTTTGCCTTCTAATAGCAGGGCTGATAGCACGCCTGCTGTGGGAAGGCATACTATTAGGTCTGACGTTCGAAGGCAAAGAAGAAGGACTCCAAGTATTTTTTCAATTCATTTGTTGCAATGTTTTATGATTCGAAATTACTTTTTTGTTATTGCATTGTACATTTACGATATCAAAAGTAGAAAATTGGTTGGAAGTAAAGAACGGTGTGCCTGTTGCCAGGTTTGTCTTCTGTTTCATGTTAGGGGACGTCCATTAATTACGTGAGGTGTTTTTTTGAAAATTCTGACCCCCCCTTCCCGTTGGTGAGATTTGGTGAGATCTGGCGGGACCCCTCCCCACCTTCCCCCTCCCGTGAGATTTAAATATTAATTTTTAATGTAAATTCTATGCATTAAAAAGTTGACGTGAGGTTTTCCTTGACCCCCTTGCCCCTTGGTGAGATTTTGCCGGTCCCCCTCCCCCCTATTTTAGCTCACGTAATTAATAGATGTCCCCTTATGTTAAAGTGATGGCAGGGAGTTGCATATTCAACGTCAAATTATAAATTTAGAAAACATCACAACAAATAAAATTTTAAAATATCAACGCAAGTGCAAGTGAGGTGACGGGGATAAAAACAACAATTAACTCTCAGAGTCTGTTCCACGACATATTAAAATTTAATTTTTTCCAAGTAATTCTATGACCCCTGCTACGGCAAGCGGTCTTAGAAGGCGTGCCTAAGAAGGCCTGTTTTATCGGGACATTTCATATAAAAAAGAAAGTGCATTTGAAAGGAGGTGGCAAGACCTTATACTTACCATGGAAGGCCTGGTAGCTCCTGCCCTTGCCTACTGGGAAGCTAAGTAGACCAAATAATGCGTTTCGTTGCCAGCCACTGTTGTCGGTGCTGTAGTTGGTAATGTTGGTATTGGTGTTACTTACTGTGTATTACCAACACTATTGACATTTGTAGGGTTGTCAATTTAATGATATCTTACGGTATTCACTTATCCATACCACATTTTGTTAACTGATGCAAAAATTCTACTGGTGACTTATATGTATTCATGCTAATAACTATGGAAAGCATTTTTTTCGTAATAATGTAGTATTTCATAGAACTCCTCCTTCTGTTGCTGATGTTCAAAGTATGTATAAGTTTTAAAATTTTCCGTTTAGCAGCAATCACACTACAACATCGGGAATGTCAAGGCTTTAATTATTTAATACCTCAGTTTGTCAGTGCGCTTAGTATTTAGGAGTTAATTCCCAATCACCAGTTGGGGTGAAGACAAAAGCCTCTAATTGTGAATACTTAAAACATGCTCATAATAAAGTTTATTCGTGCTAATTACAAACAAATTATCCAACTCTTGGAAGAATTTCCCCCAGCAATTCTTTCGCAAGGTAGGTAAGAAAAATTTTTCAATTTCAATTTTTCTTTATTCATCTTAAATTTGTACATATATATTAATTGTCCTTTGACATTTATAATAACAGTTATCTATTCAGTATAATATCAAAGTAAAAAATTTTCTTTACTTTTGTACTTTTGACGTTTGCCTGTAATTAAGAATTTCGTTTCAAACTGTGCGAGTCTGGAGAAATATAAATTGTTGTAAGTTAAGGAAGTTACGAAGGAGAGGCATATTCTTTTTGATGCAAATATTTCAAAGAAAAAATACAATTTTTATGGAATTAAACTTGACTAAGAAGCTTTTAATTTGGGACCGTTGAGAGTTGTTCAAATCATTAGCGAATGAGTTTTTGAAGTGTAAGTCAATTGCTTATTAGAAAAATGACTCAAACGAACTTGTGTTCATGGAAATGACTAATTATAATTATTAATAATATATATATATATATTTTTTAAATTAATTTTGCTTCGTTATACTCGCACATATACTAAATTGTTCGCTCCAAATATCAGCCCAGTAGCTTCGAACTCGAACTTGGAGCCACAAGATTAAGTTACGAAAACTTGCATACGCAATCTTGATCTTGTTTAATTAATTAAAATTTAAATAATGGAATCATTGAGAAAAAACTACAGCACAATGCAATACAACTCTAGCATAATTTTAATTTTATCAATTTCTACAAATGGATGGGTGAACTTGTACTTGAAATGGGTAGTTTTCCAAAAAAAAAGCATTTATTATTTGAATGTGTTATTTTAAGTTTACGGCGCAATCTGGCACAACATTAACTTTTCTGAATTTAGAATATTTTGGCCGAATTTCAAGAACTCAATAATGGTTAGGCCGAAAATTAATTTTTTCCATATAATATTTCCTGAAGGAACACGTTTTGTGGTAAAACTTGTATATGTATTTAGCCAGATTTTCAGAGGAAGATAGATTTATTATCATATATATTTTGATATGAAAGATTAAAAGGAAATTTCTGTCACAAATTTTATTATCTACGGCGAAAAGTTTATATTAAGACATCTTCTGAATTCCCGAATTGAGTTTCTGAGATATATTACACTTACAACTCTCTTCCGTAGCGGCTTGAGAATTTTTTGAGTAATCAAATTTTCTTCAAATTATAAGTATGCTCTGTATAACTCAATTTTCATAAATATTTTTATTGCAAAGTCATTACCACCTTTAAAAAAACAACAACATTAAAATAAACCAATGAAAAACAACTTAGCCACCAAATTAACCTCAAGGTTAAACTGCAACCTTAATTTAATAACTACGTACTTCCGCATGACCTTCAAGCAGCTGTTGACTTTTAGTTCTTCAACTGCTGATGCTGTTGCTGTTTTTATTCAGCCAACCGACCAACAAACAGCAACCAAACTTTTTTGGCACTCTTAACGCATAATTAAAGGCTTATGAAATGGTCATAAATTCAGTCAAGCTCAACTTCAGTTAAGTGAAGGTTTTTAAATTTTCCGCTGCTCTAATAAAACAGTTTTAAGCAATTAGGTTTTTTGTTTGTTTTTGCGTTGAATCTGCTGCTTAGTTGCACTTACCCACACTGACGCATTTGGGACAGCTATCACCATCTCCAATATGAAATTTACCTACGGGAAAGTTTACGAATGACTTACTGTTGATGTTTAAAGGAAAAAATTAAATTATTTTCAGTATTTTACTGAAGAAAATAACGTGTCGATTATATTTTTTTCAAGCTTAATACATTTAACCCAAAGCAAAAAAAAAAATCCGAGTTCAGTGATATAATATATCACCCATTCCTTAATATCTCCAAAAACTAATGACACCGAAGATAAAATTGACAGTTTCAGTATACACTCTTTTTTTTTCAGTTTTATATAAACTCTTAATAAACAAATAAACAAACTTAACTTGAACAAAACTTGCCGGAATATGTCGAAAGTTTTAGTTCTGCACTTTTGAATAAATTATCGTCAAAAAGATCATGCAAGTTTATGACTACCATCAAACAATCTTATCAACACTGTGACAAAGCTGTAATTCTAGTAACGAGAACCAACTAAAGTCAGTCCGAATAGCCACTCACAAAATACAAAGATAATGTAATAAGTTTGACTGAACTGTTGCCACTATTTTTTTTCTATCCGAGTCAGACCTTTTTAGTCTGGTAAATCTGATGCCGAAAGCGAAAGTTTGGGCATCCCTCTTCTCAAACCAAATGGCTCTGAATTGAATTTTTGCTTGGCTGGAGAGTTGTGTTCGACCATATGCGTGAACTTTCGTTTTTGGGCCAAAGTTTATACCATATCGGTTCGACTTTGATTCAAATTCCTGATCATGCTATTTTTATTGTTCAAAAAAGGTGCTCCATATTTATTGACCAACTAACATAATTTGTGTTTCGTACTGCTATACTTGGGTCGTTCGAGGGACAGGTTTCTACATTAGATCTAAGAATAAGATGTCAGCTGTCAAGTAAACATCCGAGTCCGAGAGTCCGAGTAAACGATGTGCAGATTGCGAGCAGTTTTTGGTATTAAATGATTGTACTGTATAGTTAAATTAATTTTCTTCAAAAAATTATCGAGTTAGTCAAGCGTTGGGCTTCTTAAACAAATAAATATTTTTTATTTTGTACCATACTTAAGCGTAAATATCCATTTTTGGCAAATTTCCTCTAAGGATATCTACGTATTTATAAGCTTTTTGTATGACTTGAGCAGTTATTTTTATTTATATTCTCTACTAAAGCAACAAGCAGAAGGCAATCGTAGCAGTCATGTTCATTTCCTTTTGAAGCATTTGAGTTTTTTTTTTTTTGACTTTTCAGATTCTTTTGTCTGATTTATTTTATGTTCTATATTACAAACATTTTTTCTGTTGGCTCTTTTCAAAGCTCCTTTCATTTTTTCCTTTCGTTGTACTCAATTAGTATCCTTAATATTATGTATTTAATCCTTTATTTTTAGCTGCTTAATTGTAAATTGTAACTGCAGTTTGCCATTGGTCGTCTTCATAGTCATCGTAGCTACATTGCTGCCGGGTATTGAATGCTGATAGTTGCAGCTTATCCTTGTGGTATTACGAGACAAACTGTGGTAATTCGTATTTTGCTGTTACCTTCAAAGTAACAGGTCGTTACACATCTAAGGCAAACGGAAAAAATTAAGTTTTTTGCAAAAACAAAAGAGCTGAAATGTTTTTGTATAAATTTTTGATCCAGTTTTTCAATACAATGCCATCTAAAAGGACATAATTTAGAAAACTCATTAACAAGAAGAATAGACTATTAACCTAATTCGACATACATGCATACGTTGAAAATAAGGCCTACCATAAACGAATATTCTGGAAGAGATTTTTTTACATTCATGCAACTGTAATACATAAGGCCGTATCCAGGATTTTATTTCGGGGCGGGTTTTGGATTTGAGATTTTTTAAAATCAATTTTTGTAGCAATATCTTTAGTTTTTCAAACCGATGACCTTTTTTTTTTTTGGTAACTCATTTTCAAATTTTGTAAACACTAAGTATGCTATGCACTATCGCTCACTTACTTCAAGACTGACATAACTCAAAAAAACTAAAGTGGGAGAAAAACTCTTTTAAAGTTTTCAATAAGTTACTTTTTATGTGAAAATGATGAAAAGTATGTCTACATACGTAGATCTAGCAAAAAAATTAAAACTAAATTATTTCATACATTCAGTAACTTGGTAGTTCTTTTCATACTTATTTTATAGTGAACACTTTTGTGACTTTAGCTACTAAAAACATTTTAAATATTTTATGTGGCCGCATTTGGCTGTAATGATGAGGCATACTCGCTATCAATTTGTCAAGTACTTGAGAACTGATCTCCGACAACTGTCCATTGGCGACCTTCCATAACCAGACCATACTGAAAATTGACACACATTTTCATTTAAAAATTTAGAGCTTGTTCAGAAAAATTCAAGCTTCAAAATCAATATTTTATCGTTTCAATTCTCGGATAAACATTTCGACAACATCGAAACGAGACATTGCAATGATTAAATTTTATCGAACTCTTTTTTCTAATATAATTGTAAGCTCCTTCTCGAAGATAGCTACTCAAGTCGATGTTTCCTCAAAAATCATTGCCTCTACAACCGATTACAACTCGCTGAGGTGCCTGGGTCTATGCAGCTGTTTATTTCGTAAGTCATTTCAAAGAAATATTTTACGGGTACTCTCGAAGAAAATTAAGCAAAATGTATTGACAAAGCCCCAAAGCCAATTAATTTACCGAATCTGAAAAAGGAATTCGCAATCTAAAAATATTTTTTCGCGATCATTTCTCTAACAATCACAAACGAAAACAAAGACAAAGGGCGTTTCTCTCACTGATGTTTTGGAAACATTTGAATCAATCCGCCCTAGACTTGAGGCAGTTTCGAGAAAACCACAATTCCTCAGAAAATTCAATTATGTTGTCGATCAGAATACTGGGGTTGTCAAATTCAAAGTAATACAACGAGTCCGACGTGGGACTGATTTTTACAATTTTTTTTTTTTTCTATAAATAAAATATGCAGTAGATTTTGACTTTTTTTCATTTTTTCGACAAAAAATAATGTTTTTTTCGAAATCAATTTATTTCGCTGAAACTAACAATCCAACCCAAAAGTAATGAGTATATAATTTGTAGGAAATTTAATTACCTTTAATTTATCATATAGTACATTTAAATATACATAGGTATTATTTCGTGAGATATTTGTAATCAAGTGGTACCATCTTTTTGTTTTTGGTCCAAAAACCGAAAATTACCGATATCTCAAAAACGACGTGAAAGAAAAAAATAATGTGTAATTAAAGTTTTATTAAATTTGAGAATTTTCATCTATTATTTTATTACATATAAAATATTCATGAAAGTGTTGCATAAGATTTTGCGCAATAGAAAAAATTTATATTTTTCCACATTTCCGCGAGTATTCTATATTTTTAACATAGAAATTAATTTATCGCAAGTAACAACTATATATTTCATGCATTTCCGAAAAATAAGTGTCGATATCAATAATAAATTCAAAAACACTCATAAAGAACTCTATACCGTTGAAATAAAACAAAATATACACCCTAAATAAGAGATTCCTTTAATACAGAACTTGCAGACTTTTTAGTTTGGCATATCGCATTTCTAAAAAAAAAAAAAAATACCTAAGCCAGGATGAATACTATGCCATGTTTGTTATATTTAAATCAACTTACATAGAAACAAAAACACACACAAAAACAAGCACATTCATTCATAGATATTGTTATGTTTATAGACGGCACATGTAGGAATGGGTTTTTTTAACAGGATAACCCATCAAATGCGTTTACATTTAGTTTGTTTATTCAGCAAATTCAACAGCCATTCTGGAAATGCTACCAATGAGCATTGTTAACGTGGTTGATAAAATCCCAAAAATAAAAATATAAAAATACCTATACAAAGAGAATAAGAAAACATTACAAAAATCTGAAAACACACAACTCTAACCAACCAACTTGCATTTCTGCATATGTACCTTTGATGGTGGATTTTGAAAATGGCATTTATTGACATGGACATGGACATAAAAATGGATATTGTTTTATAAACATGCATTTTATATTGGCACAGGTATTGAATTTTGCATTCGTATTGGTAACGTTATTGGTATTGTAAATAAAAGAATGGAAATACACACAAAAAAAAGGAAAACTATCTCAGGCTTTTCATACTTTTCTACTATCATTTTAAATGTTCTGTGTTAACGCGTATTATTTGTGCCAGTAGGTATTGATCAAGTTGATACAACGTATCGATAACTATTTCGATACTGAAGGTTGAAAGGAACAATCGTGAATATGTCGAATCTCTACGTCGTTGATAAAAACTCACTGAAAAGTTATTTCTCAAGTTATTGTTATTAAGGTGAGGTTAGGTTTGCTTGGCATCTCACATAGACCACAGGGCTCTATAGTGTTACCACAAACTTTCTGTTTCAGTTTTATTGGTACATTAAGTTCCTTACATTGTGGTGCTTGTACAGCTATTTATCTTGATGGGGCTTAGAAGGATTTCACTAAGAATTAGTCAAAAATTTTAGGATAGTCAGATGGTTATTTAAAATAAAGGTAATCTAGGTAAAATCTAAGCGATACGTCGGACAGAATGACTTAATCGTAGCTGTAAGAAATTTTTTAATTTTTTTTTTGTAGACTAAAGAGAAACAAAAATAAATCTTCCATATGCTGAATACTATGCGAATAATACATTGCCTATAAATTAATTTAATTCCACAGCTCTAAAATTTCTCTCCTGTTTTCAATATTTTTAACCTTCATTCGGCCAAACAGTCACTCTGGTGACTGTTTCAACTTTTCGAGCAAAAAAAATGTATTTCTTATCAAATATTTTAACCTATCTTCCTTGACATCTTAAACTAATGAATGTTGCAGAGATAAGTTTTCGAGGATTTTTTTTGAAAAATTTTTTTTTTATATAAATTTTGAGAATTTCGTGATTTTCCGCTTGGAGACTCACTTTCAAAAATTCATAACTCCGGTTCTGTTAAAGCTAGAAAATTCAAATTATGTTCATTGTAAGACTAAGAAAATGAACTTTAATAAAAAAAACTTATTTCTTAAAAAAATATTCCTCTATATTCAAAATTTGTCATATATTCAAATATAGTCACCCGGGTGACTGCAAATGAGTTACAAAAACCTTCGGCTGAACTAGGGTTAAATAACATCCAATAGAATACAACAAAATCTATATAGTTTTGATTACCTTTTTAGCTTAACGGGCTAGTTGACGTAAATGGTATTGCATAAATTGAGGAAAATGAGGCGGTGGTGGCGAGTTAGAGCTTGCCTATGTTGTCTATGTGCGCTGGCGACAGCTAAATTGGCGTGATTTTTTTGCCAAAGAAATCATATGGGGAATACTATGAAAATGGTTGAAAAGCTTCTGTATATCGTTGTGAATGGCAATAAAAATTCTTGGCATTCGATTATTTTCGATTGAAATGTGATTCGAAAGGTGAGATTTTATTTGATTTATCTAAGTTTAAATGGGTTTCTACCTGCTGTTTTCAGAAACTAATACAACTGACAAAAGTTACAAAAATATTGTATGAGTGTAGGAAAAACCATAAATAAATTCAACTTTATTTCGCAAGCAAATAGTCTTATAGGAACTGTACCGCGCTATATGTTATTAAGAAAACTTTTTTTTAAGGCTTCACATTTATGCAGCAGCTTCTTTAATCCCTCCTTATGCCTTAAAACACAAAATCAACACAAGATTTTTACTCTTCTTATTCCTTTGCAGTGCAAAATCTTCACTAAACCTTTATTCAAACACGTAAATTCCAAGATAAATGACTTTACTGGTATTGCTAATTGCTTTGGCAAATAAATGGCTGATGCTGTGTTGCCGCTGTTGCTTCTGACTAAGTTGCCAATGCCAATACCAATGCTTACACCAAAAGCAGCAGCAAAATAACAGCCGAAATATGCTCGAATGTTCTGTGAAAATGTCAACAATAATACCAGTGAGAAAGTATATATCTTGCGGTGGAGTATATGCCTGAACATAGGAATTCATATACTGTAAAGCCATTTTTGCCAACTTAAGAGAACTGTTCCAATGCGATCCCGACCATCAGCATAGAATTCAAACAGTTTCATATAATTTTCCAAATGCAAGATAGCTAAAATAAAAGTTTAAGAGAAGTATAAGTTCTACAACAAATTTCTAACGATGTTCCTAAATTTGTAGACTCAGTATTTTATTTTTCGCACAGGGCTACACACACAAACATAAGGATATACTCAAGCATGCAGTAGCACCATAAACTTCACCACCAGAAATATAACAGCGTACAGAGTCATTAATTAAAACACCACTACCACCACCATCATCTCCAAAGTCAACATTTTATGGAGAATGGTTACTCTGGTTGCTCCTTAATATATTACCTTCCGCAATGCCATCTAACCAAGTGTTGGGATACTTCTGCTGCCGCACATCGTACGCTGACATATGAGCATAAGTTTCACAAATCATCTGTCAAAATGGTTATAATATCGAATGTGACTATGACTGTTGCTGTGACTTCGGTGATTGTTCAATTTTAAAGCTATAACCATGATGAGATTTATAAAGCGGCGGTAAATCTACCACATGATTTTTAATTTTTTATTTTTTAAATCTTTGTGGCTTGCATGTCAATGTTTAATTTTTTGAATTTCTGTCATCAGAAAATTAGAAAGCAATAGTAATTTTTAATTAAAAATAAGATTGAAGTTTCTATTTAGAAATATGTAGCTCCCATCTTACTAAAGGTCATTTCATAATATATTAGAACCTTCCGTCTATGTACAGCTGTTTTTCTTATGAGAAATTTTTTCAATGTAGCCATCACATCATAATATTTTACTTTAAATTTAAGTAAATGTTTAATCACAATTGCATTGTGACGATTTATGTCTAAAAAGCTAGAACATATCTGGAAGTCATACAAACTCTTTTGAACTGATCTCGACTTACCAAGTTTTCAGCATAGTCCTTGAAATGATTTTTATAAGCAAGTAAAACGTTCAGTGCCTCATGTCGTATGATTAACGTGTAGCATTACAGGAAAATTTTGTTGAAAAATGACAAACTGATGAATACATTCATGTAAGTTGAATTATGCATATACTCTGAATATGGTCTAAAAAATATATTTAGTGTTTAAGCCATCTTTGCCTAACCGGTAATTTTGCTTACCACTTCGTTAATCAAACATACAGTCTCACTTATTTCACATATATTCTTTATTGTGATTAAATATTGATTAATGGTCTCTTTGCAAAAAACAATTTGTGGAAAATGTTTCTAGCTCCTCCCACTTACCTGTCAGATGGGTTTACGTGAACGTCTACAAATTATCAAATTTTCAAAAAGAAAAAGATTAAAATATTTATAAATTTTTTTTTTATTATTTTTTATTTGATTCTGAATGCCCTTGATGCAAGCTTTCAAATATATATCTATGTGATAGTACAGGTAGCTCCATGCGTGATCCATACGGATGAAAAGTCAGGTGGTAAGTTTGCTTACCAGTAGGCCGATACATTAAGTCATTTCGTAGAATGCGAACTGTCAACATGTCATGAATTGACAAATTAACGAACTTTTAACGCATAGAAAAAAATCTGCCTAAGGTGCCAAGATATAGCCCTTCAGGTTTTTTAGTTGTATTGAGTTGCCACACCATGTTGTCAAACCACGCCCACATTTTTCATGTGGCTGAAAATGCGAACAAGATGCATCCGATTGTTTTTTTTTTTTTGGTTTGAGTGCCCATAGGCCAATGTTTTAGCATTGGACGTAAAGAAAATTCTCCCAAAACTTCAGCATCCTAGATCAAACCTATTGAGAAAAATTTTTAAACCTATTGCCATAACATAGGCAAAAAAAGAAATAAAATATATAAAATTTTCAAAATAATATAAAGGTGCCACGCCCATATATATTGTGGTTTTATATAAATTATGCAAAGTATTTCGTAATAAAAATCAATTGTTTGAATAAAAAAACTTTAAGTCTAAAATTTAATATCAAGTCGAAATCTGTATACGTATAAGCCTACTGGTAAGTGAAATTACGATCTCTTAACTCGAAAACTGGAAATACCATTTTCATAAAACTTAAAATTTATCTTGATTGGACCAATTTAAGTTATGGTATCAAGTTTTATCAAACTCCGTTCACGTTTTCTTGGTGCGGGCAAAGATGAGTTAAGATCACGGCAATCGAAAGTAGTTTTTTTTTCATATACAACACGTAAATTTAGAATGGTTTCGTCAATTTCGTCAAATTTCAAAGTTTTGGAAATTCTAAGAATTTGAAACTTTTAGATGCAAAGTTTTCAATCTGAGTAAAAGCTCATTTAGTCTAATTATGTTAGTAAAAGAATAACTGATTTCCCAACAGCGGCCCCAATCGACAAAAATTTTTAGCTTAGATTTCTTATGTTACTTCTTTCAAAAATACGAAATGAACGACTTTTAACTTTTTTTTTAAATTTATTTGGTAACTACGGACACTGACGCCTTAAATCAATGATATACCCAAACATAATACCTAAAAATAAAATCATATATAGATAAAGTTGAATTGTAACGTTAAGCTTCCTGAAACAATTCGGGCATAAATATTGATAACCCAACTCTGTAGATAATTTTCTTCATAATCTATAGTTTTGTATTTACTCTTCAATGTTTGGTACCGGAAATATACTACTATCTCACAACTTCATTAACAGTCTAATATAGGCCTATATTCCTCCTTATCCAATCACTAGAGAATAATGGCTAAAAACTCCCTAAATGGGCTATTAAATAGCCATTTAAATAGAAGTGATGTACAAAATCCATTTTCGAACTTCGTTTCTAACAAAGCTCATACAAATTTAAATAATGGGCCACTATCGGTGGTGCTCTTTTTGGTGCTTAAATATAACTTTTAGCTATTTCTATACAGTTGTAGATTTTTTTCGAAAAAAATCACTTTAAGGTACTTTGAGATGTCTATAATAAATTTTCAACGAGTCTGTTTCGATTAGCATAAAAAAGTTTTCGTAACAAGCTCAAGATTCAGTCATAAAGAAGCCCAGTGCGCTCCATTATTGATTTTTTCAAGCGATTGAAACCAACATTAGAAATGTTTCGTTAAAAAAAAATTATTTAGAAAATTTTTTTTTTTTTTTTTATATTATATCGTTTATTTGCAATCTGTTATAAACAATAAGCAAATTTTATAATGTAAACAAAATTAACATTTATGTGCTCAAATCAGCACAATACTACGTATAAATGAAAATAAACAATTAATTATTTACATTTTTGGTATATGCATAAGTATATAATTATAACACTATAACTGCAATATAACACTTACTATCTAAATGGTAAAAAAAAAATTATTTAGAAAAAATTTGAAATCTTCATTTTCATAAAAGTAAAATTTACAAGTTACTAATCAATAAATGTTGCTTATATGGTATTTAAATTGAATTTATTTTTTTGCCAGAAAATGAATTTTATTAAAATTATTGGCTCAATTAAATCATACAAATGAAATGAGGTCAATTGGCTAAGCCGAAATTTCATAATAGACTTTTTGCTGGCAATCTGCTCTTTGGTTGATTTCGTTGAATTTTACTGGCGAGAATGATTACCAAGTAAAGTAAAACATTTTTACAATAAATTCAAAATATTAATATTACAGGTTTATAAAAAAAAAAGTTGCTGTCCATGTGACCAGACCATATTTTTCCTAGGTAATTTGATGCCCTGAAATCGAAATTGAGGTCTATATAGCTCCATCACGTCAAGATTTTTTTCATAATGCTCCTCACGAGCCCTACTGTCCCATTCGCATAAGAAACATGGAAATTTTGTAAAACCACTTTGCAGTCCCAGTATAATGGTTACGACTTTCAAATCTATAATTTGGGTTAATGGCATCTACAACTACTGTAATAAACCACGGGTTCAGATTCAGAGTGACCCTAAAAACGTATATAAACTTCTCCGTTGTATATATTGCATTATTATCAATTTGACCTTGAAATTACCTTAATCTTGACGTGATAGAGGTATGTAGACCGCAAATTCGAGTTCAGGGCATCAAATTACCTAGGAAAAAAATGGTCTGGTCAAATAGACAGCAATTTTTTTTTTTTTTTTATAAACCTGTGTAATTAATCAAAGAGATTAATGACTGAAAACATTTTATGAGCAACGAGAAAGTTTCTCTCAAGTTGTGTCATTACGTTTGTGTAATAGGGAATTACGTAGAGATGAGTGAAATTATCGCTACATATCATAGTTTTAAAATTAAAATACTTTCTCTTGATATATGAGGCAACCAAATTCTTACAAATCGGCTTAGAGTCATTGATGGGTCCGTCTAGCATCTGACGAAACTAGTATGACTAGCTTTGACCAATTTTTTCTGTTAAATTTATCTTTCTCAAGCGTAATTTCGTTATGGGGGCTATGTCCAAAAAAGTAATGGAAATAATTTTGGACCTTATGTGCGCTTTGACAATAATCCCCGAAAGGCCGAAACCATCCGCGATGCCGGTATGGGACATATTGAAGAATGTAAGCCCTGAGCCGAAACTGATGCAGGCATAGTCCCCATAGCATTGGCGATTATGTCCGCCATTTTCTAAAAAAAGAAAAAATTATTTATATTAATACCAAGAGTAATTTTAAAAATCCCTGATAATGATATTTTTTCAATAACACTGAGCAAGAATTTTAAACTTTTATCCCGGCCATGCAGTTTCTGCAACGAAATAAAATTTTAAATTTGAGTAATTGATTTAAAAAAAAGTAAGAATGCAATGTGAGTCAGTTAAAAAGGAAAGGATTGGTCAAGTAGGTATGTATTGAATGCATTGAAATAATCTCATGGACCACACAAAAGGGCTAGGCGGGCCGTGCGCTGGACAGCCCTGACGTAAGCAATATCAGCAAGAGTAGTGAAATCGCCATCGTTGCTGCTTTAGCACATTATTTGTATTTGTATCACTCACATACACTTAAACAAATAACAGTAAGCCATCAATAATTATAATTGATATGCTGAACTTAATCCTGTCAAAAGTTCGAGCGTGTAAAGCTTGTCATAAATACTAGCGGCGGCGTAAACATGACAATGACTTTACGCTATTAATAATAACAATAAAAGTATTAACGCTTTTGCTATTGTTGTTAATATGATTGTGATGTTTTTCTTCAACAGTATAATGATGGAATTTCTTGCCAATACACATATGTACATATAGTTACATTATAAACAAGTAAATGCATGTAATTATAAAGTGTTGACATTTTGGTTTGACATGCAAATGTAAAGGCCAGTGTTGCCTTATTATATTATACAATATATTATTAAGTTTTATCAAAAAAACATGCAGTAGCATGTGTTTAATATTTTGTAAATCAGTGATTCAATTAATAATTTAATTGATTTAAATAAAACGAATTTTTCATTTAACATATTCGCATAAGTACCTGAGTTATACCAAAAATTTCAATATAATAAACTTTTAAAAGTAAAAGTAAATTTCACATAATGCAACTTAAATGCTCTTTGAAATAATATGAAAGTCTTTTTTTGAACTTCTGCAAACTCTCTTCAAAGTCATATTTCATGCCTGATCTACGCATTAAGAAGTTCTGAAGCATTTCGCTGGCAGCAGCAAATTAGCTGCCTATTCAGTCGCGTTGTACTATACGTTGCCAGAGCATTTAAATTTTTTTTTCTCGACGAAAATGTGAAAAAAATCATCAGACAGCCGCAAAAACCGAAATTCAACCACAAACGAAGTAACACACGATTTTCTTCCGCTGCGACTGGTGACGTTGCTTTTTGTTGCAAACATAAAAAAGTTTTAGGTTTTGACAATTTTTCCTTTTTTTTTATTTCCCATTATATTGTTATTGCTGTGATAGCTGCTTGCTGCTATCTTCCTGCACTTTCTAAGTAAATTTGAAAATATGTGCGGAAAAACAGCAACATCAAGAACAACAACAAGACACGGTGCGCCTCAAGCAAGTTCAAGATCGAGTATTTTTGACTACAGACCACACAAAAAAAAAGCAAAATAAAAAAGTTTGAATTTTGAATGTCTTATTCACAATTTTTCCTGGAACGTATTTTTATTGATATTGTCGGTAAAAGTATTTACCTTAAAATGCCCATAAATCAAATAAATGACCAGGTACGATTTTACGGATCATGTTTTTGGAATCTCCGAATACTAAATAATAATTGTGTATGGTAAAATTTGGTTGACAACCGTGTCTGCCAAAGTGCTAACCTTAAAATGGCCATAAGACGAGTAAATGAGCAGCTCCAGTTTTGCGGATTAAGTGTTTTGAATCTCCAAACACTATATAATAAGTGTGCATTGTCAGATTTGGTTGACAAATTTATCGATCTAAGGGCTTGTTTGAAGCGTACCGTGAACATTGAAGTGCTCCAGCTTTGTTATAAGTACAACAAAGTGATTTAGTGGCAAAATGCTTTTTTAAGCGCAAAACTTTTGTTGTAACAAAAATAATTCAACATCGCAACCAAAATAGCGTAATGTATAATGAGAAATGTGGTTTGAAAATTTTGAAGAATATTTCTGCAAAATATTTAACCTTTCGGTTTGAAATCAGTGATGGCATTCGGTTTTGTGAAAATGTACTGAATCGAGACTTGAAATGTACTTTTTAGAAGCCGAATGTACTTTTTCGGCGCGAACATCTAAAATGTACGAAATTTTAGTAAAATTTTCTCAATAACTAAAAAAGAAAAAGATCCTCACTTTTGGCATCTCAAAAACCCTAGTAAAATGAGATATATATGAAATTAAATAACAAAAAGTACACGTTGCAATTATTTATACAAAAAAAGGTAATTATTATATATCTTCACATTGAAATTATTTTCATTTAATTAAACCGAAAACAGGTAATTATTATAAATTGTTCAAATGTACCGAAAATATACTGAAAATGTGCTGAAAATACGCGAATGTACTAAATTTTTTTTATATAATAACTTGAAAATATAAAAGATATCGCAAATTTTCAGCATTTTTGAAAAAAGCATTATCAAATTAATGAAAATTGATACCCATTTTGAAGAAAAAGTCTCAACAACATCCCACAATGGTATGGGAGATAGGCGTGTTCTTTGGCGAACGCTTTTTATGTTCACAAATTTTTGTTGTTTTAACCGAAAAGAATGTACCAAATTTTAAGAGCCTAGCGCTATTATTACTAAGTATTTATTGTCACTTTTTTTGGTTTTTCTACATTAACTTGAAAACTATAGAAGATATCTTTTGCATAATTTTTAGCATTTTTGAAATAAGCATTCCTAAGTTAATGGAAATTAATACATACTCATTTTGAAAAAAAATATTTCACACACATTCCACCTTTGTATGGAAGGTAAGCGTGACCGTTATCCGATCATATTTACAAATTTTTCGTAGTTTTAACCTAACAAATGTCTGTGCAAAATTTTAAGACTCTTGCGCAATTATTACAGTTATAGCCGCCGTTCCATGCGAACCCATCCATTGTGCGCTGTAGCGGGTTGGGTGGGCTGTCGTTTTATCATCTTTGATACTTGATAGTTTTGGGTGGGCGATATTGGTGTTCCTAAAAAAAATTTCAATCAAAGAATATTGAAAACTTTTCAAACCACCTAGTCATTAGTAATGAAACATTTTCACACTAAACAGAAATAAAACAAAAGCAATTCACAGTTAATCTACATTTTGATTTTTATCAGTGGGCCAAAAATAAAAGCCAAAAAACGATAGCAGGCTGGGTGGCGAACTGAACAAGGGGGAACTGAGTGCCACTTAAGGACTTCATAATTTCAACTTTGATTTAGTGAAGGCTGTTGCTTGTAACATTGATGTTGTTTTTTTTTTTTTTTGGTGATTGCTCACATTTGTATTTGTTACCGCTGTTGTTTTACACAATCAAGTTAATTTTCACAACTCAATTGCAAAAGTTTAACGCTAATTTATGAGATTATTTTGTGGCAATAACAGAAATAAAAACAAAAAAATGTTGAAATCATCAAAAATATAAGAAAGACCACATAATTTACTTTTTTATTAGATTTTCCGAAATAAATTTGAAAAAAATTAGATAACAAAAATAATAACTTTTGGCTTTATATGATGCTCTTGTTGTATGATGCTTTTATTTGTAGGTATTTTTGTTGGTTTTCAATAAACTTTTCTTTTTTTTGTAAAATTACTAAGTTATTTCTTTGACTTTTGTTTTCATACCCAACAACTTGAAGTTAATAATTTGTGTTATTCTTGATATCTCTTTCTATTAGTCTTGCTATTGTTGCAAATGCAACACACGAGTAGTTATTATTCTGCTTCTTTCATTCTCTCTATCTTTCACTCATTCAGCACTTAGTTAATTAAAAAGTTAAATTTTAATACCAGTAAATATGTGAGCAGCATATGAAATAGTTATTTCCGTTTCTGAATTTGGTATCCTGTTGCTATGTATGTTGGTATGTATGGTGTTCTACTTCTATTTTCATTTCATTTACGCCAAACAGTTTATACAACTCGTTACAAATGAAGACAGAGAAAGCAAAAGCTAAGTAGTAAGCGAATTTTGGTTGGAAATACACTGACCGAAAACTTAAAACCAAAATAAAAAAGAAAAACTCAAAAAAAAAAATAGTAAGCCGCTTTTAAAAGAAAACTAAATGTCAGAACGGATTTAATTCTGTAAAGTCTTATTGCTCTAATCTTACGCTTTTTTCTTATTTTTTAGCCTGTTAAATGCAGAACGGTCATCAAATTGATGCAATTTTCACAGATTTAGCTAAGGCTTTTGATAGAGTCTAGCAACCCGTTTTAATATCACCCCTATTACGAATAAACATTCCCTCAAAATTGTTCTCCAATTACCCGTTTTGGTATCGTTGATAAGAATGAGAAGAAACAAATGAGAATATGACAAAATTCCTTGGAAAATAAGCTATCGGCAATAATTTTTGATAGGAAGTTTTTGACGTTTTTCGCAAGTTTTTGCCTCCAAATCGTTTTCTTTCGGATATTCATGATTCATGATTTTTGTTTTACTGGTTGAGGGCTTACCTTATTGTTCGTAGAAAATCAGTTAGGATAGGAAATAATTTATTCAAAAGTATATGTATATCATTTTTCTGGTGTAGCCACCTGGGGTCACTTTTGTTAATCCTGTTTACCAATGATCTACCTGGATATATGCGGATCTCATATATGAGAGGTTCTTTTACAAACCGGAAACTTTCTGACCGACATATTTTTAAATAGCTCCAAACTTTTTTATATATTCTAGGCATTATATTAGTGAACATGAAAATGAGGAATATATTTGTTATCAAATATATCGAGAGATATCGAGTTGCAAAGGTCGAAAGTTTTACGTTTTGTAAAAGCTTTTATTAAAAGGAAAAATTCTTAGTTTCTGACTGAATTTGCTAAATTTGGGCTCCGATGATTTATGTGCATTTTGCTTGGCTTTTATTTAAAAAAATCAATTGTTCATTTCCGACAAGATTTGTGTTCTCCAGCAATTTTTGCGGCGCGCAGTATTTTCAGAGGTGCGCGGAAGAATTAATTTATTTGGGATAGCCCGTATTTGGCTATCATTCGGGTAAAATTAGTTTTTTAAACGAAGTTTGACGAGAATTGCAGTAGTATTTTTTTAAATTGCGTATCGAATGACTTTCACTCTATAAACAAATTTTAAACAATTGATTTGTTATAAAAAATATGAAATTGTTTAAAGTTAGCTTATAGAGCAAATACCATATTTCAAAATCGGGGAGGTTTAAATAAACTTCAACACAAATTTTTCAATTGAACAAATAAAATGTTTGAGTTTTGCAATATTACCAGCTGCATTACCAAGCAATATAATGTTTCAGCAATGTTATGCAAGCATTCGTTACAAATATATTGGAAGCCGTAGCTTCTCTTTTATTTCTTTTCATCAAATATACATTTTTTTTTTGTTTTTTTTTTATAATACAATTTCTGTTTGACAATTACACAATACATTTTTCTTGAGATTTTTTTTTACAAGGACAAAATTTAACAGAGCATTGACTTTCCTCTCTAAGTTCCATAAACCAAGATAGAATAATATAAAAAGTTATGATATACACGATCACACCGATTGTTAATTGTAAAAAACTTTTCATAATACGAAATTTAAAATAGCTTAATAGCGCATATCCTTCCATGTCGACGATTATCAATCCATGCAAGATTAACCAAGCCCAGAGCCATAGATGATTTCGACGCTTAAAACCAACAATAAGCAGGACAGATACGATCAGACCTATGAAAACAACCACTAGAAGAATAATTATTATTCCAGATTTCATATAGTTCCAAGCCGCTTCCTCACGGCTGTGTTCTTTTATTGATGACATTGATATCAGAAACATGATAAGAAACATTATGGAAAGTGCATATAAAGAAACTTCCACAACACCGATGATCACTCCAGCTGTACCAAGCTTACAACAGCAGACCCGTTGTTTTAATAATAACATACTGAAGTCGACTATGGATTTGTAACGTTTTGATGCAAATTTTTATCGGCAAATTGAGTTAAGTAAAATAACTTAAAAAATAGATGAACTGAATTGTCAACGAATTTTTTTGATTATTTATTAAAAGACTGATTGATTTAAAAAAAAAAAAAAAACAATTCAGAGTTGCATTCAATTTTTGAATAAAAAAATTGGAATAAAATAGAGGTAAGTTACCCCTATATAGTATATACTCACGAACGGCATGACACTCAGAGCTGCATTTCAGCTCTAACAGATATTTAGAAACTGCTGCGCCTTCTGTGGAATATCAAAATATTGCTTATCTTGTTAGATATGATTAAAAATTTTTCTCTTACCAATATATCATCTGTTTGATGTGGTTGTTTTTTCATTTTATATACATTAAAATAGTGCTAGCCCAAAAAGTTTTTAATTTTTTTGCTATTTGACTGACGTTTTGCTTTCTATGATGTTTTAAAAATGAAAAGCAATATTGAAATTTTCTCAAATTATGTTGAACTCGAATTTCTAAATAATCTAATAGTATAAAGCGGCCCATCCACTGGCAGCAAGAATACGCAAAGTTTTACATTGCGCAATTTTGCCATCCACTAGGATGCATGAATGTCTGCAATCATTTCAATTTTAATTTTGTGATGTAAGGTTGTGTAAACAATGGCTGAAATAGCAGCAGCAATAATAATAATAATAATAGAGTTTAGCTACTACAGCTATTTGCTTTCTTAGCAATTTAGCATGAAGCTTTAAAACCAAGTAAAAAGCTTATATAATAATGGAAATGAAAAAATTATACATGCAATTAATTTTTTATTTTTTTATAATTTCTTCTTAGCTTTATCACACTTTCTCAACATACCCACCCGGATCATATGTATATAAACATACAATTGCATGAATGCAATTGTATGAATTTATTAACATGGTCCAAGGCATAAATGTTAGAAAAAATTTACCCATCATGCGGTGGGGCTCGGACAACACAAACATAAAGACCAACAACCATTAAGCTACAAAATTAACTATAGTTATTTTTCAATCTAAGCTTGAGTTGACCTTTTGACAAGCTAATATCATATACATCGCAATTATTAATAAGAGTAGTCATGCGATTAAAAGGAGCTGTAGCCATATAATTAGTTCTACTGAAAGGTTGGTAAAATAATTGATAAGAGTTACGGTTACTCCTGCGATTAGTATTTAAATGAATATAATTAAGAAGCTCTGGTGCAGCAAGAGACCCAGTCACAAGTTGATGCAGAAAAAGTATATCCGCGATATTTCTACGCGAGCTCAAAGACTGCATATGTAGTAACTTCAAACGATCCTCATAAGGAGGAAGGTTTAAAGAGTCAATCCAATTTAAGCCATTGAGAGCAAAACGAATAAAATTTTTTTGAATTCTCTCAATTCTATTAATGTGAATATTATAAAATGGTGACCACACTTGGCTGGCGTACTCTAAGTGAGGACGCACTATTGTATTATATAAAGTCACCGTTACTAAAGGGCTATTAAATTCTTTTGCCCACCTCTTAATGAAGCCAAGCAGAGATGAGGATTTTTTACAAATTTGATTAATATGCTCATTAAAAGTTAATTTTACATCAAAATGTATACCTAGGTCTTTGACTAAATCAACACGACCAATTTTCTTATCTTTTAATTCGTAATCAAACTCCACAATATTTTTTCTCCTGGTGAAAATCATAGTTTGGCATTTATCAGGATTAAGATGTAAGTAATTTTTAGAACACCAAACCTCAAAGGATTTCAAATCAGACTGAAGTGGAATAGTATCCCCAACCCCCTTCACGTTCCTGTAAATTTTCATGTCATCTGCATATATTAGCAGATGCGAGTTTTTAATGACATGTGTAACGTCATTAATTGCTAAAATGAACAGGAGCGGCCCCAGGTGGCTTCCTTGTGGAACACCTGATGCCGCGCTGAATGGGGAGGAAAACACCCTCCGAAATCTTATCTGATATGAGCGATCAGATAAATAAGATTCAATCCAGCTGACAAAACTTAAAGGAAATCCAAGCTTTTTTAACTTAAACAAAATCAAATTATGTGGTAATTTGTCAAATGCTTTACTGAAGTCAGTGTAGATGCAGTCAACTTGCCCACCAGAGTCAAAAGAGCTTAATGCAAAGGAAGTAAAATCAAGGAGGTTAGAAACTGTAGATCTGCCATTAACAAAACCATGCTGACGAGTTGTTATGACTTCACCACAGCACAACTTAACTTGATCGTACACAATGCGTTCAAAAATTTTCGGTATCGATGATAACTTCGCTACGGGCCTGTAATTTGAAACATCATTTTTACACCCTTTCTTGAAAATGGGGCTTATGTATGCATTTTTCCAAAATTTAGGAAAATAGCTATATCTAATTGATTTATTAAATAACAAACTGAGGGGCTGACTCAGCACAGAGCTACAGTTGACTAGTACTGTCGCAGGAATACCATCAGGTCCGGAGCTGAAGTCATCATCAAGAGATGAGATATATTTCTCTATTAGTTCAGGTGAGAAATATATCTCATTAATCGAAACTAAAGGGTCGTTATCCATATATTCAAAATAGTTGATCTCAGGGCTAAATAATTCCGTAGAAAAGGATTCTTTAAACAAATTAGCAAACAACCCAGCTATAATTTGTGGGTCGCTAGTGAGCCCATCAACTGTTCTGAATTCTGATGGAAACCCGTCAGACTTTTTTTTTGTATTAATAAATCCCCAAAAATGCTTGGGGTCATGAAGAATATTCAACCTAATTTTATTCAAATATTCAGAATAAACTAAAGCCGACATATCCTTAAATTCATGGAAAAGTCGCTGGTAAGCAACTAAGTCATTTCGGTCCTGGCTACAAACGTATTTGTTCCATGCCCTATTACGGCCATTGCGAATTTTTTTTAAATCCTTAGTGTACCAGGGGTATGAAGAATTATTAACATACCTCTTTGCATAAGGCACCGACAATGCTATAGCCGAAAAAAGTTCACCATAGAAAAATCTAATGCACTCATCAAATGAATTACTCGTATTATTAAAAAAAATAATAAGGTCGTTTAATTTATTCCTTAAATTCTCATTCAACTTTAAAAAGTCAGCTTTTTTAAAATTGAATTCATAAATATTGATGGAAGAACATGCATCAATTAAATTTTCATTGTCAGATTGGCACACAATACTCAAAGGTGGATGATAGGAATCAACCGTAGAAAGAGCATGAATAGCATTTCTCACAACAACATTACTACTATTTGCAGCCAAGACTAAGTCAAGTTGTCGTCCATGAGAATTAGTTATACAACTTACTTGTTGTAAACTTGAAAGTATTTCGTCAACAAAAATTTGTTGTTGTCGAGTTTTTGGACACGATGCATAAAAATATGTACCATCATCCGAAGGAGTCCATTTAAGGTCAGGCAAATTGAAATCACCTAACAATAAAATGTCGTCATTAGTGTCTAGTTCATTTATTATGTATTCTACGGACATCGAAAGACATTCGTAGACATCTGCGCTACTATTTGGAGGAACATAAGCGTTAAGAATATAAATATTGGAGTTACAATATGTAACTTTAACGCATAATAGTTCAATATTAGATGCGCAGGCAATTTCGATTAATGAACTAGTTAAATGATTTTTTATGGCTATTAAGACACCTCCACCAACAGAAGAAATGTCTTCCAAGTGTCTGTCTCTTCTAAAAACATTGAAACTGTTGTCAAAAAGTTCCAAATTGAGAAAAGTGTTATTTAACCAAGTTTCGGTAAAAACGATAATATCCTCAGAAAAATTCTGAGTGGCTAAAAAGATGTCATGCGTCTTAGAACGCAAACCCCTTACATTTTGATAGTAAAGGGATAGCCGCTTCAGTTTTTTGAATTGGAACGGACAGTCTTATTATTTTTTTTCGACTTAAATTCTGAAATAAAGATATTATCCACCCATGCATTAGAATTTAGAATGGCAGAAACATGAGAAGATGCCACTGTAATTTTAAAAGATGCATGAGTTGGTTTATTACCGATTTTCCTGCAAGAAACGAAGGCATCGGCAGGAATAATTTGGTTTTGTTTAATATAGTTTATAACATTGTCAGTGGTAGTGTTAGCATTAAGACGTGAAATGAAAATCGATTTCAACCTTGGCAATGCTTGCAAGGAGACAGGTGCCACAGAACCACCAATCGTAACAACTCCTTGCGGATTAGGAATAACAGAAATGGATAGAGGAGTATCGATAGTGGAGGAAAGGGGTGGAGGATTATTTATAGGAGCAGAAGCGGGAAAGTTGGAAGTAGACGGAGAGATATTTAGAGGGGGATCTAAGGCAGTTACTTCACGATTAGCAGCTGTGTCACACGCCCCCCCCACACTACCCAAGTTAACATTCGACTTACGATTCTTATTTAATTTTCGTTTAAGTTTTCTTTTCTTCTTCAGGGAAATAGCTTGCTTGGGTAGAGTAGAGATCGAAGGAGTAGAAGAAAAAACCATTGCAGCCTCAGTAATAGTTTTATTTTGAAGCGAACTAACATCGGGTGAGACAGCCTCATTAAGGCTTTTTTCAATTTGGGGAGTTATGTCTAAATAATTATTTAGAATATCTCTGAAATTAATATTCAAATTGTTAAGATTTTCCCCAAATTGTTTAATTTTGTCGAAAAACACCGACGGGGACAGGGCCCTGCACGATGGACAGTACCAATGCAGGCCCGAACGATTAGAGGATAATAAATCAGTAATAGTGTTAGTTAGGCCTGCACAAGAGGCATGAAAGACCTGTTCACAGGGACCTGAACAGGAAAACATGGCATTCAATATATTTTGACTTTTACATTGATCTCTTAAAGAGCAAGCCAACAAGTTTTCAGACGAAAAATAATCCATCATGAAAAAAAGAAAAGACTAAGTTAAGACCTAAAATATTTTTAAAAGTGCTTACAACGGGTTAAAATTGTGAAAAATATACCCGTTGAACAGCAACAACAACAACCTATTGAGATTAAGGTAAAGCAATGTAAGCGGACAAAGCAGAAAAGGGAATGAAAAAACAAAACTGATCACTGCTTTACACTGCTTGTAGAAAGAAATGTACTCACGTACGTATGTATGTTTACATTAAAGAATAAATTAAATTAAAGTAAGCAAACATGCAAAACTAAATCAAATCAAATTTCTACCAACACCAATTATTATTAAACAGCGACAATTATGTACGCGCAAAATAAATAAAATTATTGTTATTGAACAAAATTATTAAACACAAAGAAATATACGTATTAAAAAAAACAACACAAAAACACAACCGACACTGACAAAGAGACGAGATCAACTGCAATAATTATTTTAAATGACAAAACTGCCTCAGATGAACAATCTAATATAGAGACATCTCCTTCATTGCTTTAAAAATCTTTGGTTATTATTTTTGTAATGAAAATCGAAAATCCACATACCTTTTCTCATCCTTATAATAGAATTTGAAGATCTTTAGTAGACAAACTTCAAGCAGTTTAAAAAAACCCTTTTAAAAATTATCCATAATTATTTTATTACAATAATTTAACTTTTATTAAATTCGTAGAATCTTGATGGAAGAACTATATGTACACAGAAAAAAAAGATTCACTGATATCAAACAATTTCGGGTCCGATTTCAACGAATGTTGTGTATGATTTTCAGTCAGAGAAACAGTTTCTCTGATATAACAAAAGATGATTTGTTGAAACTTAGAATAAATTCGCTAAAAACATTTTTCTTTTTTCTTTTTTTTCACTTTCCTCTATTCTTTTTTTTTTCTATATTTCCTCTATTTTCCTCTATTTTCTTATTTCTTGGTACTTATTGATTGTCAGTCATTTTTATTTTAATTGTAATACGTTTTTAAAACTTCAAAGGAGAAATTAAATTTTTTTTACCTGTCAACAGAGAATGGAACCTGTGGTTCTGCGCCATGCCACTGTTCAAAGATGCTCATCTTACCCAACTCTGCCACCGACATCATTTTAAAATCAAGTTGTTAAACTGCGCATGTAACAACCATTGTCTAATCAGGAAAGCTCCTGGTTCAAATCCCGGCGACGACATAATTTTTTTTTTTTAATTTTTTTATTTTTTAATTTAAAAGTTTTTAAAAAAAAAAAAAAAAAAAAAATATAAAAATATATTGAAAAACAATAAATATATTGAAAATATCTTGAAAACTGCCTTTTATATTAAAAGACAATGGACTCGTTTTTTATTATTAACATAAAAGGCAGTTTTCAAGATATTTTCAATTTATACAATACAAATACAGTTCTCTACTTCATTTTGTTTTTTAAACACCTTTAAATTAAAAAAATAAAAAAAAAATTATGTCGTTGCCGGGATTTGAACCAGGAGCTTCCCTGATCAGACAATGGAAGTTTTTTATTTGCAATATCAGTGAAACATTTTGCTGATTACGCTAAAATATTTTGTTGTAAAATCAGATAATTTGAATTTGCAAATCCAAAGAACAAAGAGTTTGATTTTGCAAATTCTTTCTTCGATTCAAAGAAATGAATAGTTGAATTCCACAAATTTTAATCATAGAATTGCAATTCATTGATTTTACCAATCTTGTTTTTTCTGTGTAGTTTTCGCCATTTTCCGCACAGAACATAGTATTGCAAGATTAGTTTTCATACATATTACACAACCTTTCGCCATGAGTGCACATTCAAAATTAAATTTTGCACATGCATAGCCATTAACTATCGCTGAGGCATGCGCACGCTTAAGATTTTGCGCAAAATGCCAGCGGCATTCGAAATTTTTGGAAATCACACATCGTTTGATAGAATTTTGCCAACCACTAGAATTTTTGCCTGCACACGCACGATTTTGCGCATTCTTACTGCCAGTTTATGGGCCGCTTAAGATACGAAGTACCTGGAAACCGATCATTGATCGGTCAATAATTTGAATTAAAACTTAGGCTAAAGTTCTTTATTTACTATAAAAAAATATTTATTTTTTCCAACATTTCGTTACATTCTATTGGCATTATTCTATTTTCACTCACCTCGGTGACTCCAAGTCACCCAAATTGACTCAGGGTGAACCGCCTCGATGAGTAGTTAGTTATGGAGTAATTACCTCCGGGATAGTCCGAAGAACAAGTAAAATATCCTTCAGCAATAAAATCCAAAAAATCGCACGCACCGCAAAACGTTATTAGGTGCGCAAAGTTTTTACACCAACGTGGCCCATAGGTGTTATAGACCAATTCTACAAAAATCTCACGCAAACCACAAAATCGCGACTTTTACTCACCTCGGTGACTCCAAGTGACCCAAAGTGACTCGGAGTGAACCGCCTCGATAAGTAGTCACTTATGGAGTGACTATCTCCGGGATACTCCAAAGAACAAGGAAAATATACTTGCAGCAATAATTATCAAAAAATCGCACGCACCGCAAAACATAATTAGGTGCGATAAGAGTTTGCACCAACGTGGCCTATAGGTGTTATAGACCAATTCTACCAAAATCGCACGCAAACCACAAAATTGCGATTTTCACTCACCTCGGTGACTCCAAGTGACCCAAAGTGACTCGGAGTGAACCGCCTCGATACGAAGTCACTTATGGAGTGACTACTTCCGGGATACTCCAAAGGACAAGGAAAATATCCTTACAGCAATAATATCCAAAAAATCGCACGCATCGCAAAACATAATTAGGTGCGATAAGAGTTTGCACAAACGTGGCTTAAAGGTGTTATAGAGCAATTCTACAAAAATCGCCCGCAAACCACAAAATCGCGATTTTCTCTCATTTCGGTGACTCCAAGTGACCCAAAGTGACTCGGAGTGAAATGCCTCGATGAGTAGTCACTTATGGAGTGACTACTTCCGGGATACTCCAAAGGACAAGGAAAATTTCCTTACAGCCACAAATTCCGCAAATCGCTCAGGACGCACTAAGTGGTCTAATATTAAAATTGATCACTACAATATTAACACTACACCACTGTAATTAAAAGTCTATTGGAGCAAAAAACTTTTTTTATTTTTCGTGCTTTCTCTATCGATTGGAACAAAAAATTTAAAAAAATTACTCCCATTGGACACTAAATAACATTTAACGTTTTTCGAACGTATGGGAGGTGCCACGCCCACTTACGCAATCCCGTTGAAATCCATATAATTTCAAAGCTTATAGTAATCGACACCTCAACACCAAATTTAAAGAAAATACCTCCCATAGTGCACTAAATACAACATTCAACGATTTTCGTATATATGGGACGTGCCACGCCCACTAACGAAATCTCGTCGAAATCCATTTAACTTAAAAATTTTTGGTAACCGACATCTCTGTACCAAATTTTATTGAGATTACTCCCATAGTGCACTTAGTATAACATTTAATGGTTTTTGTTTGTATGGGAGGTGCCACGCCCATTGAAGCAATTCCGTTGAAATGCATTTAATTTCAAAGCTTATAGTAACCGACAACTCCTCACCAAATTTTAAGAAGATTACTCTCATAGTACAATAAATATAACATTTAACTTGTTTTACTTGTATGGGAGGTGCCACGCCCACTTGTACTATTGCACCCATTTTTCGTCTTGAGGTACCTTATAGCAAGTATATCCACCATATGAAATTTCAGAACGATTGTGTTGTTAATTCTCTTATTATAATATTTATAAATATTGTGGGCTGTGCCACGCCCTTCAGCGAATTTTTCCAGTATAGTGACATAGCATGTTATGATGACTGCTTTTAGTGGTGTTATCTATAAAATTTTTATGAAAATCGTCAGTGCCGTTTTTGAGTAATATTGAATCAAAATTTTCAATTATTGAATAGTGCCACGCCCACTTTTCCGATTTCGCCCACTTTTGGCAAAATTTAAGACATTTACGATCTGCATCTGTGTACCAAATTTCATCACAATATCTTTAAAAGTTTTCGAGATATGACGTTATGAAAATAAAAGTTTAGGGCTGTGCCACGCCCCTCCAGGAGTCTTTGATAAGTTAAAACCCAGCCTAATCCTAATTTTGTTCACATATGTACGTAACCCCCAAGTTTCATCAAAATCGCTGCACCCGTTTTGGAAATAAAGTCTGAAAATATATATATAAAAATATATATATATAGTACCTGGAGACCGACCACTGTTCGGTTGAAAAAATCGAAAAAATATGGAATTTGTTGAAAAAAGTTGACTTTTCATTTTCACGCTTCAACTTCTCTTTACTTTTTTCTGTTCCATTTTTTTCAACAATTTTGCTTCGTTTTTAGTTTCGTCAAATTGTTGTCTGATGCAAAAGTGTTTATAAAAAGAGTGGATTGGGACCAAGAGTGAATAGAAATGAAAAGGATAATGCAAAATGGCTCGATTTCATTTAAATTGGACACTAAATCGACTGAGATATCGCAGCATTTATATAAAAGAGCGCAACCGATTGTACAGTTAGTACGAGGGGTAAAACCTATAAGCCACTTTGGTACAAAAACTTATCGCACCTTATTACGTTTTGCGGTTGGTGCTATTTTTTAAATTTTATTGCTGTAAGGATATTTTCCTTGTTCTTCGGCTTATCCCGGAGGTAATCACTCCATAAGTGACAACTCATCGAGGCGGTTCACCCCGAGTAACGTTGGGTCACTTTGGTTCACGAAATTCGTAAAAATCCAAAAAAAAAAAAATTCCACGCACCGCAAAACATAATTAGATGCGCTAAGAGTTTGTTATAGACCAATTCTACAAAAATCGCACGCAAACCACAAAATCGTGACTTTCACTCACCTCGGTGACTCCAAGTGACCCAAAGTGACTCGGAGTGAACCGACTCGATAAGTAGTCACTTATGGAGTGACTAATTCCGGGTTACTCCAAAGGACAAGGAAAATATCCTTACAGCAATAATATCCAAAAAATCGCACGCATCGCAAAACATAATTAGGTGCGATAAGAGTTTGCACCAACGTGGCTTATAGGTGTTATAGACCAATTCTACCAAAATCGCACGCAAACCACAAAATTGCGATTTCCACGCACCTCGGTGACTCCAAGTGACCCAAAGTGACTCGGAGTGAACCGCCTCGATAAGTAGTCACTTATGGAGTGACTACTTCCGGGATACTCCAAAGGACAAGGAAAATATCCTTACAGCAATAATATCCAAAAAATCGCACGCATCGCAAAACATAATTAGGTGCGATAAGAGTTTGCACCAACGTGGCCTTAAGGTGTTATAGACCAATTCTACCAAAATCGCACGCAAACCACAAAATTGCGATTTCCACGCACCTCGGTGACTCCAAGTGACCCAAAGTGACTCGGAGTGAACCGCCTCGATAAGTAGTCACTTATGGAGTGACTAATTCCGGGATACTCCAAAGGATAAGGAAAATATCCTTACAGCAATAATATCCAAAAAATCGCACGCATCGCAAAACATAATTAGGTGCGATAAGAGTTTGCACCAACGTGGCCTAAAGGTGTGATAGACCAATTCTACAAAAATCGCACGCAAACTACAAAATCGCGATTTTCTCTCATCTCGGTGACTCCAAGTGACCCAAAGTGACTCGGAGTGAAACGCCTCGATAAGTAGTCACTTATGGAGTGACTACTTCCGGGATACTCCAAAGGACAAGGAAAATATCCTTACAGCAATAATATTCAAAAAATCGCACGCATCGCAAAACATAATTAGGTGCGATAAGAGTTTGCACCAACGTGGCCTATAGGTGTTATAGACCAATTCTACCAAAATCGCACGCAAACCACAAAATTGCGATTTCCACGCACCTCGGTGACTCCAAGTGACCCAAAGTGACTCGGAGTGAACCGCCTCGATAAGTAGTCACTTATGGAGTGTCTACTTCCTGGATACTCCAAAGGACAAGGAAAATATCCTTACAGCAATAATATCCAAAAAATCGCACGCATCGCAAAACATAATTAGGTGCGATAAGAGTTTGCACCAACGTGGCCTATAGGTGTTATAGACCAATTCTACCAAAATCGCACGCAAACCACAAAATTGCGATTTTCACTCACCTCGGTGACTCCAAGTGACCCAAAGTGACTCGGAGTGAACCGCCTCGATAAGTAGTCACTTATGGAGTGACTACTTCCGGGATACTCCAAAGGACAAGGAAAATTTCCTTACAGCAACAAATTCCGCAAATCGCTCAGGGCGCACTAAGTGGTCAAATATTAAAAATGACCACTACAATATTAACACTACACCACTGTAATTAAAAGTCTATTGGAACAAAAAATTTTTTTTTATTTTTCGTGCTTTCTCTATCGATTGGAACAAAAAATTTAAAAAAATTACTCCCATAGTACACTAAATAACATTTAACGTTTTTCGTACGTATGGGAGGTGCCACGCCCACTTACGCAATCCCGTTGAAATCCATATAATTTCAAAGCTTATAGTAATCGACACCTCTACACCAAATTTAAAGAAAATACCTCCCATAGTGCACTAAATACAACATTCAACGATTTTCGTATATATGGGACGTGCCACGCCCACTAACGAAATCTCGTCGAAATCCATTTAACTTAAAAATTTTTGGTAACCGACATCTCTGTACCAAATTTTAATGAGATTACTCCCATAGTGCACTTAATATAACATTTAACGGTTTTTGTTTGTATGGGAGGTGCCACGCCCACTGAAGCAATCCCGTCGAAATGCATTTAATTTCAAAGCTTATAGTAACCGACAACTCCTCACCAAATTTTAAGAAGATTACTCTCATAGTACAATAAATATAATATTTAACCTGTTTTGCTTGTATGGGAGGTGCCACGCCCATTTTTCGTCTTGAGGTACCTTATAGCAAGTATATCCACCATATGAAATTTCAGAACGATTGTGTTGTTAATTCTCTTATTATAATGTTTATAAATATTGTGGGCTGTGCCACGCCCTTAAACGAATTTTGCCAGTATAGTGACATAGCATGTTATGATGACTGCTCTTAGTGGTATTATCTATAAAATTTTTATGAAAATCCTCAGTGCCGTTTTTGAGTAATATTGAATCAAAATTTTCAATTATTGAAAAGTACCACGCCCACTTTTCCGATTCCGCCCACTTTTGGCAAAAATTTAAGACATTTATGATCTGCATCTGTGTACCAAATTTCATCACAATATCTTGAATAGTTTTCAAGATATGACGTTATGAAAATAAAAGTTTAGGGCTGTGCCACGCCCCTCCAGGAGCCTTTGATAAGTTAAAACCCAGCCCAATCCTAATTTTGTTCACATATGTACCTAACCCCCAAGTTTCATCAAAATCGCTGCACCCGTTTTGGAAATAAAGTCTGAAAATATATATATAAAAATATATATATATATACATACAATTTTAGCTCGTTTAATAATAGTAGATATGGGACTACCTTCACCCATCTGTTTATTGGGTGAAATGCATTTTATATTAAATGTTACATTTTAAGTAAAATATCGCGAATAGGTTGCCTGAAAAATTTCAGTCCAGTATATGATTATTTAAAAATGGTTTCTTTTCTTAAGATTGCACCGGTTTGTTTAATGGACACTTAATTTAATATAATATAAAACGAAAACTTTTTTTCGAAATTCAGGCTGCGACTATTTATTGGCATTTTGGTTGGCTTTTATTAAAAAGCCAATTGTTCATTTCTGATAAAATTTCCGGTCTCAAGCAATTTTTGAAACAAAATATTTAAAAATAATGTTTTTTTTGATTTTTCCAGCAATTTATGAACAAAAACTCGATTCGTGGCCACTGTGCAGCGGCGCGCAGTATTTTAAGAGGTGCGCGGAAGAATTAATTGATTTGGGATAGTCCGTATTTGGCTACCATTTGGGTAAAATTAGTTTTTTAAACGAAATTTGACGAGAAATGCAGTGGTATTTTTTTAAATCGTATCGAATGACTTTCACTCTATAAACAAATTTTAAACAATTGGTTTGTTATAAAAAATATGAAATTGTTTAAAGTTAGCTTATAGAGCAAATACCATATTTCAAAATCGGGGAGGTTTAAATAAACTTCAACACAAATTTTTCAATTGAACAAATAAAATGTTTGAGTTTTGCAATATTACCAGCTGCATTACCAAGCAATATAATGTTTCAGCAATGTTATGTAAGCATTCGTTACAAATATATTGAAAACCGTAGCTTCTATTTATTTATTTTATATAATTAGTAAAGTAATAAATAACAAATACTAAAAAGGAAGAGTACTAGCTGCCAGGGCTTTCGACTCTATTTAAAATCTAATTAGTGATATTTCTAAAAGTACGTGAAAAATGCCGTAGCTTCTTTTTTATTTCTTTTCATCAAATCTACATTTCTTTTTTTGTTTTTTTTTATAATACAATTTCTGTTTGACAATTACACAGTACTTTTTTCTTGTGATTTTTTTTTACAAGGACAAAATTCAACAGAGCATTGACTTTCCTCTCTAAGTTCCATAAACCAAGATAGAATAATATAAAACATAAAGATTAGCACGATCACACTGATTGTACTATATAAAAACATTTCCATACTACTAAATAAGATATATAGAGCATATCCTGCAATCGCTACGATCCAAAATCCATGCCAGATTAACCAAGGCCAGAGCCATAGATGATTTCGACGCTCAGCACCAACAATAAGCATGACAGATACGATCAGACTTATGAAAGCAACCACTTGAAGAATAATAATTTTTCCATAAGCCTTATACATCAAAGCCGCTTCCTCAGGTTTTAGTTTTGCTATTAACAATGGCAGCAGATTAAGGAAAACATAAAAGCCGGAAAGTGCATGTAAAGTAGCTTCCATAACACCGATGATCAATCCAGCCGTACCAAGCTTACAACAGCAGACCCGTTGTTTTAATAATAACATACTGAAGTTGACTATGGATTTATCACGTTTTGATGCAAATTTTTAATGGCAAATTGAGTTAAATAAAATAACTTAAAAAATAGATGAAAAATGAATTGTCAACGAATTTTTTTGATTGTTTATTAAAGGACTGATTGATTTAAAAAAATAAAAATAAGAGTAGCATACAATTTTTGAATAAAAAAATTGGAATAAAAAAGAAGTAAGTTTCCCCTATATACACAGTGTTCAGGAAGACTGAACAGGTTTGCTAAAAATGACGACAACAGATACCGCCTGGAAACTGTTCTTCGGCATCACTAGTGACCGAAATCACTTTACTTGAAATCGGTTCAGCTCCCCTTTTGAAAACATTCATAAATTTCTCAAGTGGGCCACTTCTGAACCAAAAATGATAATTTTTTTAATGAAATTTTGTTATTTAAGTAGATTGTGGTATGTGCTAGAAATTAAAATGTGAAATGATTTTTTTTTTATTTTTGTTGTGGTAGTTGTTATAAGCAATTGAAATTCGGGGACCAAATTTTTTCAAAACCTTATAACTTTTGAACGGATACGACGATTTTTGTAAAATTAACGGTGTTCGATTCTTATTCTAATAGAGTATACGTGGGTATTAAGATATGTTCATTTATTAAATGTGAAAACATTGAAAAATACATTATTTAAAATTGAAAAAAGTTTCACATATGCTCTATTTCAATACGAATCGAACACCGTTAATTTTATAAAAATCGTGCATCGCAGCAAATACATAAATTTGTAGTTTAACCAAAATAAAAAAAGACAAACTAAATCAACTAAAATATGGATAAGTACATATGTATTTACTTTATTATAAGCAATCGGTTACTATACACGTTAATAAAAATTAGATTCGTAATAAGAGGAAAACGGCCATGTTCCAGCAACGAAGCTGAAATTATAAGTTCTTCGGTTTCTGAAGGAGAGTAAGTACTATATTTGCTAAATTTATAATCCAAAATAAGAATCCGTTTTCTAAAGCCACAGGATCCGTGCACCAGCAAAAAACGCAATCGTTGTTTTCGAGATCAGTGGTCGAAGCTATTCCCATGGGTAGAGAAACGCAAAGAAAAGGCATACTGTCTACTTTGTGATTAGTTTTTGATCAATATAGCGACACATTTACGACGTCATGAAGACACACCCTTCCATAAGTAGAACCAACAGCTTCAAAAGGATCAGGCACGAGTAGACGACATGCTCATCACTCACCAAGAAACAATTGATGCGCAATGCAGAATTTTGCTTAATATTATTAGTGTTAATGCATCACTTACCAATATCGATATTTCATTATTATTATTATTATTATTATTTTCCTGAACTATTTCATAAGAGTTTTCCTGACTCCAAAATTGCTAGAAACATATGTAGAATGCAAGCGAACTAAAGCTTCCTACACTATTAAGGAAAAATTGTCCAATTGTTTTTCATTTCATGTTTTGATGATGGTCTTAATAATGCAAAAGAAATTGCAGAAAAAATTGACAATCCAAATTTTAAACTATATTTCTATTTTTTATCTAATGTACTTAAATCGTAAATAAAATGAACGACGAATTCCAATCTGAGTCTTATTGGCTCCATAGGTTGCACAATTGCTTTGAAACCAACTACAAGCTAATTTGTTCCTATTTCAAGAAAACGATTGA
This sequence comes from Meiosimyza platycephala, assembly GCA_963662105.1. NCBI lineage: Eukaryota > Metazoa > Arthropoda > Insecta > Diptera > Lauxaniidae > Meiosimyza > Meiosimyza platycephala. The sequence goes on along the minus strand of OY759210.1, from coordinate 28,202,394 downwards.
TTAACTTACGATATTAAAAATAAATGACATAAGTAATTATCTTCCTCTCAACGAACTTTACGTAAGTGGAACAGCACAGGAATTTATTTTGGAAAATTAAGTTGAGGGAAGCGATTTATTAATTGTAAAAAAAAACATAAGAAATTTTTATATTGAACTCTGCCACCAAATTAAAAAGAGATATGATTTCCAAAATGATGTTATAAAAGATATTTCTTGCCTTTATCCAAATCAAGTTGCAAAGAACTCGTCATTTCTAAATCTATTAAATAAATTTTCTCATTTGTTTGAAACAGAGCAAAAAGAAAAAATATTTTCGCAATGGCAGTGCCTTAAATTTGATAAGAATATAAAAATTGTCGATGACATTGAGCCATTTTGGGGAAATATTTTATTAAAAAATGCTGTAAAACAACCTCTTTATGGTGATTTAGTTAAGTTTGTACTTAATATTCTTAGTCTACCGCACAGCTCTGCTGCCGCGGAACGGATTTTTTCGGACTTAAAATTTACTAAAAATGATAAGACGAATCGACTCTCGCTGGAAATGGTTGAAAACATAATGTTTTCAAAGACGCTTAAAAATGAATATATTGAATGAATATATCAAAATTATGAATAAAAATTAAATAATCCTGAATATATAATATGTACATAAGTATATAATATGTAGATATAAGACTGAATACATCGCTTATATATAATTTCTGTGACTGAATTAAATTATGTACATGTACCTATAATCTATGTTCCTTTTTAATATATCATATGTATGTACTTATATACATATATGTATGTATAAATGTTATGACTAATGTGCTCATATAAATAAGTAAATATTTAATTAAAAATACCAAAAATTAAGGGAGTTTTTTTTTTCAACAGGATTTTCATCGAAACTAGTTTTCGGTTTTTTTGTAATTACTTCTATCTGCCCCGAATTCTGACAACTAAATAATCAAAACATGGTACACTAAGTGGTTCTAACAATTTTTGAACCAAAGTATATTTAAAAAAAAAAATTTTTTGGCATTTAACTTAAGACTATTATACAAAAAACTAAAATTTTTTTCCAAAATCAGGTTCTGACGATTTGTCGGCATTTACATAAATTAGCCCTCAGTTAAAAATGAAAATTGTTCGTTTCTGATAAAATTTCCAGTCACAAGCAATTTTGAAACAAAATATTTTAAAATAATGTTTTTTTGGCTTTTTCCAGCAATTTTTGAACAAAAAAACGATTCGTGACCACTGTGCAGCGGCGCGCAGTATTTTCAGAGGTGCGCGGAAGAATTAATTTATTTGGCTACCACTCTGAAAAAACTAGTTTTTAAAGAAAATTTGACGAGGAATGCAGTGGTATTTTTTTAGTTTCATTTCGAATGGTATTCGCTCTATGAGCTAACTTTAAACTATTGATTTGTTATAATAAATATTAATTTTTCATTTAATGACCAAGGCAAAAATTTTACAAGAAAGGTGATCTTTTTAGCTATTAAACCATATATGAAAATTTTTTTTCCGTTAAAATTTACCGGAGATACAACTATTTGAATATGAGCATAAAACACATAAAAACGTTAAGCCTTTGACCTTCGCAACTCGATATCTTTCGATATATTCGATAAGAAAACTATTCCTGATTTTCGTGTCCACTAATATAATGCCTAGAATATGTTAAAAAAAAATTTGTTTGCCGCTGGTGTTTGCTTTTTGTTGTGATCCTGATTACTCTCAATATATTTTTATGCATCTTCATATAAGAAGAAAAAAATTAAATTGTAGAAGGCAGATCGGCTCCTCAGGACCTTATTTTAATATCTGCCATAAATCTTATAAGCTACATTCTTCAAGTTTAAAGGTTAACTACAATCAGACAGTAATTACTCAAGTGTGTAAATTAATTGAAAAAGAAATTATTATGTATGGTTCATAAAAAGAACGTTGATTTCCTCTGTGTAATTACAGTTAGCTTTAAAATTAAAAGAAATTCAATTATTAATGACAACCACATATTAGCAACAGTAAAGTAATGCAACTTTACAGGACTTTATAGTAGGGGAGCCAAACAGGGGATTCCGGGATTTACTCGAAAGTGGCAGAATAAGATATGTGGGATACCTTGCACCTTGTTGAGTACCTCTACGAAATCTTAGCCCATTATATAGTGCCGCCAGTGTAGGGGAGCCGGTCAGAATAGTAAAAAAAAATCGATAGCTGGATTTACTCGAGCGCGTCAGATTAAGGCATGGTGGGTTAATTACATGCTAAAGAGTCTACATTTCATTAATCTGACGATTTGACCGTGACGCAAGGGAGTGGCAGGGTTTCAAACTTGCAAAACAAAACGTCACCTGGATTTACTCGAGCGCAATACATTTTTTTTTATTATTGTGAAGGAAATAATTCAAGGATAACGGAAAACATATAATCTGCCGATTTCCACAAGCCGAAGTAACAAAAATCGTCATTAAAGTTTAGCGAGTGCAGCTAAATTTTTTGGTTTATAGGAACTTAATATACAAAAAAATTAGCTGTTCCTTATTGAAAAAAAAAATATGTTTTACGTCGCGTATGTCTTAAAAACAAAGATTCGAAATAGCACACTGAAATACATGACTGTGCCCAGACCCGTACCTACCCGACTTTGCTTGGGGGGGAAAAAACATTTTACTATACATTATTGGCCAAAACTCAAGCTCTCCCTTAGTACATTTTATTTAAATCATAAATTTTTTGTAAAAACGACTTTTTTGAATCATGTTGTGAATTCAATATATATTGTATATATACTTTTATTAAAGACAGGCAAAAATTTTAAAAATGCAGTGTGTCATAAATAAAAAGTTATTTTCAAAGGAACACTTTAAGCCAGAAAACTTAACGGACAAAACTAGAGCACCTCCATTTTTATGGGAAATAAAAATTTTTAAAATTAGTACTTAGTTGCAAATCCTTTATTCTGAAAAACACAAGCACATACACAGCTGTACAATAAGATAGGTACACCAGAGTTTCAGTAAATTTTTTAGAAATATCTTATTATTTACATTTTATTTTGAAAAAAATTGGTAATCATTAAGGGTATTCCTCTAAACTCGAAAACTCGAAAGCATGGAAACCTCGAAAGTTTTCGAGCTTGTATAAGGGAACACCCCAATCTATGCAAACGTGCAAACGAATGAGAAACTGTCTAACTCGTGTCATTTTACTTCAAAACGTAGTTAAATATGAGCGTGAAAATGAGGGAAATCAACATGTGTCTTAGTTGTCAATCAAAAAAATTAAATAAAAAAACTTTAATTTGTTAAAAAAATAATTTTTTTGGATCAATTTTAAACCACTTTTCTTGATTATATATGGACCGATTTGAAACTTTTTCACACTTATATTATAGCTTAATAAACTACTTATCAACTGATACCTATATTGTTTAAATAGAAACATAAAATTGCTTAACTGAATCAAAATAAAAAAGTTTGTAGCGAATTAAAATTTGTTTTAAAAATCGAAAAATCGTTATAATTAATTTTTCGTTTTTGACACTTTTTTATCTTTTTGAGAACAATTGCGCTCTTCTCGCTCATATTATTTATTTTCCAACTTTCGAGGCTACTTTCGCATGAAATTTGCCTCGAAAGTTTTCGAGATTTGCGTAAACTTTTTTTTCATACAAATTTTTTTCGAGGCTCGAAAATGATTTCGAGTTTTCAAGGCTTTTCGAGTTTTCGAGGCTTTTCAAGTTTTCAGGAATACCCTTATTATGAAGATAATGGTGTTTTTATAAAAAAAGGAACAATTTGAATTTGAAAATAAAAACAAAGAAAAAATCATGTATAAAATTATTGGATCCGTCGTTGAAAGTTCATCTGGTCATAAAAATAGGTATACTTTTGATGTTTCTAAAAAAAATAAATGATTGCAACATATTAACAGTTTTGAGAATGCCTCAGTTTGTTACAAAGCAGTACCTTGTATAACCGCCATTATTGTTCAAAACGGCCTGTGTTTTCCTAGGCATTAACGCAACCAAATTTCGGTATGCCTCAAAATGGATATCTTACCATGATTGTGGCACTTTTAGCATCAAATCGTACTTATTTTTGAATATTTGATTTAAAATTCTTTTCTTCAACTCAGACCAAAGATTCGCAATCGGGTTGAGATCAGAAAATTGACAGGGTCATGACAAGCATCCAATATTGTGGCCACTAAACCAAGTTTTGATTCGGTACAGCTGATGAAATGGATTTGGAAAAGCCCATTGGCCGATTTGGGCATCCAATTACCAAGTGAAATTGGGCTCAAAATTGCTAAGGGATATATAGATGGAATTCGTTCAGAGAATGAACAATTAAACAAATTGAAAATGCCGGAAGAAAAAAAAAATTAAGACGGTGGCAGGTACGGGCCTGACCTCCTAACTTGTGCTTGACATCAGGAAGATTGATAGATGACTTTCACCAGTACCGGCTTTAGGGAGGGAGCGATCGGGGCGGCTGCCCAGGCGCCAGTTACTATAGAGCGCCGCGCGCGCCAGCTCAACTTAACACTTAGTATGAATACCAATTTTTATCGATCTAAAAGAAAACTGGACTCTCAACGTATTAACTTTTGTAGACTTATCTCGTAGGAGTGAGTATGAGTTTTCTACACAGAAAAAAAAAGATTCGATGATATCAAACAATTTCGTGTCCGTTTTCAACGAATGTTTTGTATGATTTTCAGTCATAGAAACAGTTTCTCTGATATAACAAAAGATGACTTGTTGAAATTTAAAATAGATTCGTTGGTTTCAAAAAAATATTTGTTCATTTTCCTAAAGTTTTTGTTGAAACTTAGAATAAATTCGTTGGTTTCAAAAAAGCATTTTTCTTTTTTGATTTTCATTTATTTCTCTAATGCTGTTGTTGGGTACTTATTGTTATAATTTATTAATGTATTACGTTTTTAAAACTTCAAAGGAGAAACTAATTTTTTTTTTACCTATCAGAGAATTAATCCCGTGTTCTGCGCCATGCCACTGTTCAAAGATGCTCATCTTAGCCAACTTTGCTACCGACATCATTTTTAACACATACTAAAATGATGTTGTTAAACTGCGCATGTAACAACCATTGTCTAATCAGGGAAGCTCCTGGTTCAAACCCCGACGACGACATGATTTTTTTTTTATTTTTTTTATTTTTTAATTTAAAAGTTTTTAAAAAACAAAAAAACAAGTAGAAAACTATAAATATATTGAAAATATCTTGAAATCTGCCTTTTATATTAAAAAACAACGGACCCGTTTTTTTTTATTAACATAAAAGGCAGTTTTCAATATATTTTCAATTTATACAAATACAGTTCTCTACTTCTTTTTGTTTTTTAAATACATTTAAATTAAAAAAATAAAAAAAATAAAAAAAAATTATATCGTCGCCGGGGTTTGAACCAGGAGCTTCCCTGATTAGACAATGGAAATTTTTTATTTGCAATATCAGTGAAACATTTTGCTGATTACGCTAAAATATTTTGTTGTAAAATCAGATCATTTGAATTTGCAAATCCAAAGACCAAAGGGTTTTGATTTTGCAAATTTTTTCTTTGATTCAAAGAAATGAAAAGTTGAATTCCACAAATTTTAATCATAGAATTGCAATCCTTTGATTTTACCAATCTTGTTTTTTCTGTGTATGTGTATGTTGTGAGCAAATCCAGTCAGTCACCTAAAATCAGCTTTGTCGAGTTTACTGAAATGCTTGACACATGTGGCTCTTATTTGGAAACATAAGTCATGGACAAACAGGTTTCAAACAAGCTATTGTAGCAGCAACTGAATTAGCATCCGAACTTGATACGCAGCCATTTTACAGACGACAAACGCGACCGAGACGCATAAAACGTAGACCGGGTGAAAAGGCTGCTGATGAACCAATAATTGACCCACAAAAAAAAGTTTGAGGCCAAAAACATCAAAAAAGACAATCTCTAAGAGTTACATCCCAACATTTTGATATCGCTGCGTATTATGTTAACAATACCAGTGAACGAAGTTTTTCTAAACTAAAATTGATAAAAACTTATTTGCGATCTACAATGTCTCAAATAAAATTGATTAGGTTGGTCGCGCTAACTTTTGAAAATCAAGTTGCAGAAAATCTAGTTTTTGCCAGCCTTATCAAAGAATTTGCAGACAAAAAAGCTAGAAAAATAAGATTTTAATTTTTTTTAATGGTTCGTGATGTGACTGACAGACAATATATATACGTAAGAGAGAGAGCGAACTAATGGTTAAAATATGTTATTATTAGTAGTACTAAATACATGTGATGTTTGTAGTTTTCTATTAATTCAATAAAAGATATGGAAATATTTCAAAACAAGTCTTTTTAATCGTAATGCGCCTAGATGGCTAAGACCGGCCCTGACTTTCACGATTGAGATGACTTACTGGGTTTAAGCATAAAAAAATTTAGCATTTTAGCAATAGCAGCAGGTGCACAAGTATCAAGTGAGTTTGTATGTGTACATTTGTCATAAATTAATGCTAATGTGTGTGTGTGTGTTTACGAAAAGTGCTTAAAAATAAATAAACCTGCTCAAATTATATAAAATGCACAAAAAATGTTTGACCAATTAGTTGTTGGCCATGGTAAAAGTGGTAACATTTTCAAATATTAATGTAAATTTTATGCTGACCATGAACTTACTATCGTATTGTACACGTAATACAACAAAAACAAAATGCTATACGAATAAATTAAATGAATTTTTAACATCAAAACTAAAGTAAAGAAATATTCATTGTAGCAGATCGCTCATAAATATGTAGTTACTGCCGGAAAGTATGCAGCGTATAATTTTACATAAATTTTAAATAAAATTTTTGTAGATGTATGCAAAGTCATATATTAGAACCACGGTTGCTACTATATACTACACATTTTATTTGCTTCATTTTAGTACATATTTTTATAATATAGCATACTATGCAAAGTAAGACCCTGGCAATAGTTAAATCGTCTTGTTACAATGTAAAATTCGTGCATAAAAGTTGATGTCAGCTGAGGAATAAGCTCAGGTTTTTTTTTGTATTGTGCAATTTTTTATAATTTTATGTGTAGCTGGGATTCATATACTTTGAGTTTGAACAAATTAAATACTTCAATTAATTGAGAACAATCCGGTTTAGTTATTCAACATTTTAAGGAATATTTAAGTATTTAACCATATAGCAAATACATTTTCGGAAAAGCACAGAATTGCTTAAATTATGTAAAGCACTTGAAAAGATATAGATAAGTATATACATACATATATACTGATTGCCATGCATAATTTTAGGAGCAAAATAAACAGCTATAATTCCTTTCTAATGCGGGACTTCCGGCACGTTTTTGTGCTACTCCGGGAATATCATAAACACCAGTTTACATCTACTTATTACTGCGGAGATGTTCCGTGCCTATGTAAAGTTAACTTCGATTTTATTTGTTTTTAGTTGACTGATATTATTAATTAAAGGAACATAATTTGATCGAATTATACAATCATTAGCATTAGTTAACTTCGATTGACAAAAAATATACGACTTCCTTTTCAATTATTCTACCCTATGGGACAGTCTTTTACAAAACCGAACGAATTTTGACAAAAATTGACCGACGCATTTCTGATTTGGCTGAACATTTTTTTATGGATTCTGTATCGAAAAAAAAGAGATACGTATTCGAGGATTTTGAAAAAAAAATTTTTTTTTTTCAAAATAGAGCGAATTCAAATTTTGAGAATTTCGTGATTTTTGGCTTGGAAGCTCACTTTCAAGTCCGGTTCTTTTAAAGCAATTGATTTTAATGTCGTTTTAAAGCTAAGAAAATTATCTTTAATAAAAAAAATTAATTTATGTATGGAACAAGAAAATGAGGAGCGCAATAGAATCCGCGCGCCGATAAGATGTGACGCACTACATAAATTAATTTTTTTCTAATAGTAAAAATAGTTTCACCATTAAAAAAAAAACGTTTTCGATAGGAAATTTGACGTAAAATACGATTCTGACATTAAAAATTTGATACAGGGTGGGAGCAATAGTTTAAAATTGATTTAAACATTTAAATTGTTTATGACAATATTAATTTGTTAGTGATTTTTTAAAAAATTATTTTTTTAATTAATTTCATATTTTTACCTTTACAATGAAATTATTTTCAATTTTATAACTTTAACACAACGTTAGTTATGAATTTTTGAAAGTGAGTCTCCAAGCCAAAAATCGAAAAATTCTCAAAATATAAGAGAAATAATAGTTTGCCCATTAAAAAGAAAATACGTTTTCGATAGGAAATTTGACGTAGAATTCGATGGTTACATTAAAAATTTGATATAGGGTGAGAAAAATTCTTAAAACTCTATTTAAATCATTTAATTGTTTATAACAATATTAATTTGCAAATAATTTTTAAAAATGATATTTTTTTATTAAAGATAATTTTCTTAGCTTTAATATGACATTAAAATAAATAGTCTGGCTTTAACAGAACCGGAGTTATGAATTTTTGAAAGTGAGCTTCCAAGCCAAAAATCACGAAATTCTAAAAAACTTGAATTCGCTCTATTTTGAAAAAAGAGTTTTTTTTTCAAAATCCTCGAATACGTATCTCTTCTTTTTCGGTACGAAACCCATAAAAAAATTTTCAGCCAAATCAAAAATGCGTCGTCTGAAAAGTGTTCGGTTTGTAAAAGACCGTCCCCTATACAAAATTTAAATGAACACAAATGAAGACTTGGAAATTTTTAACTAACCAATAGATATTGCACTTTAATTTTTATCAAGTTAAAAAATAACACAATTACGACAACTACCCCAGAGTACCTTCATTCTGAAACTCATACCGTGGTATAAACAATCACTTGGACATTTTTAAGTGCCGTGCAATGCATACATACAAGTGTCATCATAATTGGTGCCATAAGGATACTATGATGTATGATTTTTTTTTTTGCTGTTACTTTACGGTTGTGTGTGTTCTGTATTCGTTATTTCTGATAAAGTAACAGGGATATTTAACAGCTCTGCCAATATAGTTAATGCTGCTTTTCGCGGGTTTTCACGAAATCGCTGTATTTAAATGAATAGAGCCTCAGTAGGAATATTTTTTTTAGGTACATAGGTTAGTGAAGCTCTAGGGATATATTGTATGTATTGTTTACCCTTTAAAACATACTGTATTTGATTCAATACACTTATTCTGACGAACATTTTTTATTCGTGAACTTCCTGAAATGGTCTTCGACACATTATAGACATTTCATTTACTACACTAATTAGACGAAAAACATCATCTACGAGTTGGTTATTTTGGTTGAAAAAATAAAAAACATATCACACGGATTGTAATCTGGCGAATTCTGTGCGCATTCAAAGGATTTTTTGTCAAAAATGCGAAGTCAAAATAAATTTTTTTTATGTCAGGCTGCTCCCGGCAAAAATTTGTTCTCAAACGCTTTCAAGCACCAAGATATTGTTTGACTGTTTACCGGAAGGAATTTACACAAGGAATTTAGAGAGAAGAGCTAAAGTCTTATATTTTGTTTTTCTTTTTTTGAGTGACTTGTACTTTGTTTCTATGGTTTCGAGTTGTTATCAAAGTGTCTTTTCGCAGGAAGTATGCTGGATTGCTAGTCGAACTTGAACAATTAATTTTTGTTACTCACGATTTGAGTGCAACAAGACTTCTTCGAACTTCTTTAAATGCAAAAGTTGAAAGTTTTACATAGCCAATTATATTTTCAGTGATCTACAAGTGGCGTAGAAAGTGGAGATCGAACCCAGGCTGTTATCGTAGTAAAATAGCATACTTATAACTTATAGTTTAGGCCAACCAAAGTATACACTAATTGTAAACCTCTAAACGAAATCAACGCTTCTGTTGAATTTTTATTCGCTGTAGCTTTGTTTTCGCACTGGGTTACACCGAGCAATGGCATTCACATGTGCAACAATTTAACTTCGTCCACATGACGTCGGTATCGTTATGTTTGATACCCAGAGACGTGTAACAATTCATTTATTACAATATTTTTGTTGTTGTTGTTGTTGCAGTTGCTGCCACTGCTGCAGTTGTGCGCAGCTCAATAATAATGATGTACGACATTTTTTTAAAATTAATACAATCACATTTATTTATACAAACACAAACGTGTATATATGTATGCAACTTTTGACTGTTATTATGTTATGTTAAGCAGCAAAGATTAATTGCATTACAAAAATTTAAAAAAAATACTTTAAAAATGTAAAATAAATGTAATTTTTAATGGCTCGTTAAGGCCATCACAAACTATAAAACTATTTTAGAGCGTTGGCTTTGTAACTTGGCCAAATCAGCATAAATCATCTTAACTCAAATTATTAGCTCTTATCGCTAATGTTCATTTCATTGTCGTTTTATCGAATTCTTTTTAGAAAATTACGTTTAAGGTCTGTTATCCTTTGAACAGAAAAATACTTTGGGTGAACTTTTTCTAAGTTTTCTACCCTACACTCAGGGTATATTCACTATGTCATTCCGTTTGCAACGCAAAGAAAGAGTCATGACAGGTATTGAAAGTTTATATATTCTTGATGCGTCCTCGAATTTTCAGAACTTGACATCTTGGGGTTTGGTAAATGCCGCTGGTCAGGAACATACTACCCCTGCAGTTAAATGATTTATATACTCGATACATAATAATAACTTCCACATTAAGAACGTGGGATTTCTCCATAAAGGAAAGCATATCAATCGCCCATAAATTTTCAGCCGATCTCCTGTAGAATTACCACAGTACAATTTAGCTCCAGAGTAAGAAAAATAATACCGATTGAAGTTAGGGTCTGTTGTTCTAATCAACTAATGAACTGACTTCGCTTTAACTTATTGATTATCACATTTGCGTTTGATTGTCTTTTAAGGGTCGGTTTTTTTTTATTATTCAGTAATTTAAAGATATTAAAACAAACAAATTGGTCTTTGCTCTTTTAACTTTTATTCGCACCTCAATCCTTTCAGCATTTTTCTTCCATTTTCTTTTTACACCTCTCTTCAGATATTCTCTTCATATTTTGGACTCATGAAATTAATGAATTACGTGCTTGGAATTTTGTGGCAACCCTTGGGTTTTCACGATGGTTCTGATATTCTCAGCTGCGTGTGCATTTGTTTGTGTATTACTGAAGAGTCCTGGCATAGCATCTCCACTTTTAAAAGCGCTCTATCGTAAGTCAATTGATTAAATTAATATCAATTCACCTGCGAAGCCGCAAATTGTTCAGAAGTAAACACTGGCTTTGGTATTTTGAGTCAGAAGTACCATAGCGTTGCCACGACAATCGGCAACACTAATCGTTTGCTTGTATTTGCTGCAATTTATGTTATAGCTATGTAACCCAGCAAACATTCAGACAATGTATTTTAAAATATTCTAGAAGAGCTTAATTTTAATTATTCCTTAAATACTCTTGGCCATTTCTTAAATTTTATACGTTTCATTTACATAATATTACTTCCATATTATTTGCATTTTAATCAACACGATGTCAACGCTTTTTTTCGTTGTTTTCATGTTACGTTTAATGATACAGAAGTGTTGCAATTTTTAATTTATTATGTCAATAAGATCATAAGGCTGAAATAATATGATGGTCCAAAGTTAATTAGTGATTTTTAAATTTGCTACTCACATTTGGGCTTAGCAACAGACATAGCGTTTGAACACGTAACATGTAACTGAGTTTTGAAAACAATTTTAATTACACAGAAAAAAAGTATTTGCTGATATCAAACAATTTCGGGTCCAATTTCAACGAATGTTGTGTATAATTTTCAGTCAGAGAAACAGTTTCTCTGATATAACAAAAGAGCATTTGTTGAAATTTAAAATAAATTAGTTGATTTCAAAAAAACATTTGTTAATTTTCCTAAAGTTTTTGTTGAAACTTAGAATAAATTCGCAAAATAATTTTTTCTATTTTGATTTTTTAATTTCCACTATTTCTTTTTTTTTCCTCTATTTCCCATTTTCTTATTTGTTGGCACTTATTGTCAGTCATTCTCATTTTAATTGTAATACGTTTTTAAAACTTCAAAGGAGAAATTAAATTTTTTTTTACCTGTCACCCGATCAGAGAATGAAATCTGTGTTCTGCGCCATGCCACTGTACTAAAATCATGTTGTTAAGCTGCGCATGTAACAACTATTGTCCAATCAGGGAAGCTCCTGGTTCAAGCCCCGGCGACGACATACTTTTTTTTTTTAATTTTTTTATCTTTTAATTTAAAAGTATTTAAAAAACAAAAAAACAAGTAGAGAACTATAAATACATATATTGAAAATATGTTGAAAACTGCCTTTTATATTAAAAAGTAACGGGCTCGTTTTTTATTATTAACATAAAAGGCAGTTTTCAAGATATTTTCAATTTATACAATACAAATACAGTTCTCTACTTCTTTTTATTTTTAAATACCTTTAAATTAAAAAAATGAAAAAAAAATTATGTCGTCGCCGGGGTTTGAACCAGGAGCTTCCTGTATTAGACAATGGAAGTTTTTTATTTGCAATATCAGTGAAACATTTTGCTGATTACGCTAAAATATTTTGTTGTAAAATCAGATAATTTTAATTTGCAAATCCAAAGAACAAAGGGTTTTGATGTTGCAAATTTTTTCTTTGATTCAAAGAAATGAATTGTTGAATTCCACAAATTTTAATCATAGAATTGCAATTCTTTGATTTTACCAATCTTATTTTTTCTGTATAGTGAGTCTTATTTGAAAGCTGACGATATGTTTCTTCCGTGATTCAAAATGTTTATTGGGCTGTAATATAATGATAAGGAAGTTATTGATGGCAAGTGTGATACATTTTTTTAATTTTGTTTCTTCTGGTATCTTATGAAGTAACTTATTGGAGTCATTACAATAATAAAATGTTTTCATAATAAGTAATTCAATCTCGTAAATTAATTATGAAAAAAATGGACTCACACTATTGAATTTTGTATTGCTTGATTATTTCCGTTCATTAATTGTCACTTAGAAGACCACTGACTGTTGTTGAAATTCATTCACTGTTTCCACTCAGAAATCTTGAAGAATATTAAGCCAATTTTAATAATTTGTCGTTTTTGTAGTTTTGCACACTTAAAAGACTGGTGATGGAATGTTATGCTATCAATAACTTTAAACAATTTTCTAATTAGTGGTTATATAAATATTCAAACGACACCCAGAGAGTTTCAAAATCCTATTAACACATTTAATTGAATAGTGTTCAAATTAATTTATTTTAGGTTTTGTAAAAAATAGCGCGTGATATTCAAAAAAAGCAAAATAATCAAGAAAAATTGTCGCATATCCCTGTAATTTCTCATTTCATGGGATTCTAAATACAAATTGATGAGTTAACTGCACACATTACAGTCCAAAACTTTATTTTTACAGTTTCAGAATGTAAAATATACATTGTGGTTAGGAAAAAATTTAGTTAGCAAAAAATACTGAATAAACATTGAAAATATCATATGTTCGACAAGTAAAAATTACAGGACAAACTTTAAATTCTTCAAATTTATCACATAACAATACAATTATTTTATGATTCGATATTACTTTTTTGTTATTAGCATTGTACAAATACAACATAAAATGTAGATATATGGTTAGAAGAAGAAAACTGTGTGAGTGAGTGAGTGAATTCCCAATATGCACATAAAAGTATGCGGGTCCGTTTCGGACCCGGAACGGACTTCATAAATGGATCAGTTACGGAATCGTTTTTTTTTTATAACTAAAACGGATCCGTTATGGACTCGTTTTTTAAAATAAAACGGATGCGAGCCAGACTCATTTTTTTTTACTAAACCGGATCCGTTACGGACTCGGAACAGACTTCTTATACGGATCGGTTCTGGACTCCTTTCTGGTGAACAAAATGGATCCGTTCCGAAGTCGGTGTTTGTAAATAAAACGGATCCGTTCTAGATTCCGATTCTGATACGATTCGGATGCGAAATCGCAGGTGATTCGCCTCCAAAAAGCGGGAAGAAACGTCCGCGTTGTCGGATCCGTTTCGAACTCGGAACGGACTTCATATTCGGATCCAATTCGGATTGGTTTTTTTGTTAATAAAACGGATCCGTTCTTATCCTTTTCGAATTCGTTTTCGTATGAAACTCCTCTGGAAAAATTGGAATCCGTTTTGTCGGATCCGTTCCGAAGTCGTTTTTTGTAAATAAAACGGATCCGTTACGGACCCTTTTTAAGACATACTAAATGATGTCGTTAAACTGCGCATGCAACAATCATTGTCTAATCAGGGAAGTTTCGGTTCAAATTCCGGCGACGACATAATTTTTTTTATTTTTTTTAAATTTTTTTATTTTTTAATTCAAAAGTATTTAAAAAACAAAAAAAGAAGTATTGAAAATATCTTGAAAACTGCCTTTTATGTTAATAATAAATAACGAGTCCGTTATGGATCCGTTTTTTTTTAATAAAACGGATTCGATCCGGACTTGTTTTTAATTGTTAATATAAAAGCCAGTTTTCAAGATATATTCAATATATATGTATGTATATAGTTCTTTTTTTGTTTTTTAAATACTTTCAAATCAGAAAATAAAAAAATTAAAAAAACTAAAAAAAATTATTTCGTCGCCGGGATTTGAACCGAAGCTTCCCTGATTAGACAATGGTTGTTGCATGATCAGTTTAACGACATTATTTTAGTAGGCCTTAAAAATGCTGTCAGTAGCTGAGTTGGGTAAGATGAGCATCTTTGAACAGTGGCATGACGCATGTGATCGGGTGACAGGTAAAAAAAAATTTAATTTCTCCTTTGAAGTCTTAAAAACGTATTAATTACATTAATAAACAATAAGTAGCAACAACAGCATTAGAAAAATAGATGGAAAGTAAATAATCAAAAAAGAAAAATGTTTTTTTAATTGCGTTTATTTGACACAGTAAAATCCGTTTTATTTAGAAAAACGAGTCCGAAACGGAATTCGGAAACTGATCCGTTTTATTATCAAAAAGAGAATCCGAAACGGATGAAGTCTGTTTGGAGACGAATCATCCACGATTTCGCATCTGAATCGTATCAGAATCGGAATCCGTTAAGGATAGATAATACGAAGAAGCGGATCCTAAACGAATCCGAAACGGATCCATGTGGCACACTAGGTTGCTTCAATATTCAGTGATGGCATTTTCCAGCACATATTTAGGTATTTTTTTCGGTACATTTGCATCCTGAAAAATCGCCGTCAGTAGATTCGACAAGTTTTCAGTGCATTCTGTACACTTGCAGCATTTTTAGAAGATTTGGCGATTTTTAAGCACATATTCAGTACACTTTCGGTACATTTGGACAGTTTTTAATAATAACCTTTTATTCTTTTTTTTTAATGAAAATAATCACAATATGCAGATTTATAATAATAATCTTTTTTTTTAAGGAAATGAAAAAAATTAAAGTAATCGCTATGTGTAGAGTGTAGATTTTGTATTTTAGTGCGAAAAATTCCTCATTTTGCTAGGGTTTTTGAGATGGAAAAAGTGAGAACCTATTTTTTTTTAATAATTTGTTTGGAAAAATTTCGTACATTTTAGTAAAGTTCGGTGTTTAAGACAAAAAAGTACATTCGGCTTCTAAAATGTACATTTCAAGTCTCGATTCAGTGTATTTTCACAAAACCCAAATGCCATCACTGTTCCGAATATTTTCTGCTTTTATTTCTAAAAAAAATATATATTGATAACCTGTCTAATTAGATTTTTATTTTTCTTTAAGTTCAATTGAATATTTTTTATCAATTTTTATCTTATGACCATTATATTGTGAAGGTTTATGCTACAAGAAGCCGAAGATGGACAAATTTCTTCAATTTTGATTGCAAAATACTTTCCAAACAAAATAAGTTTGTGTGATGTATTTCGAAACTGCTTCACTTGGTCAAATCTAATCGTCAATCGGAATTCTTGGCATAAAATCGATTTACCTTCTTCTCTTGCACTATTTTGTGCCTTACACATTTTTCGATTTGGATTTAATTTATAGAGTTTAAGATCTTAACATTTTTTCTACTTCTTCAAATGTTCACAGTAAAATATTTCCACCAGGTAGACAGTAAAGCTCTTTTCAAACTAGATTCAACCACTGAATTATATTCTTGGAAGAATTTCGTCTACCTATAACTACATAACCCACCTTGGGTTGGACTCCGAAAATTACTTAAATGCCCATCGTTGGTAACTCTGTTTAGGAAAACCAAAGGTTTTCTTATACAATGTACAGAATTTTAAAAGGAATTTGTTAAGTCTACTTGAAAAACCAATTGTTTCTTAAAGTAAAATGTGACAAGGAGTCTACCCATGCTGAGGAAGTGAAATAAAATCAGCAACTGAACAAAAATATTAAAAAGCACCTGGCCAAACCTGAAGTCGTACATAAAATGAAAACAAATGAGGTTGAAAACAAAACGAAACAATAAAATGTTTCCAAAAGGGGTACATATTGAAAATAGCTGCAATTTAACAGAAAGCAAACTTTTATTAAGAAAAACAAAAACAAAAACAAATTAATGTAGGTATAGTTTCTAGATTCGAAGCTACCTACATAAAATTCAGAGCATAATTTTAATTTCTGAATTATGCGCAAAATATTAAAAAGAGCTAACCTTAATGCGTTAATGTACACATGTATGTGTGCGTTTTTGTTATTGTGTGGGTGCATAAGTGTGCGAGTTTTTGTGTATGTAAGTATGTATGTATTTTTGTTTTCTGTATGTGTGTGTTGCTTTTAATTGCGTTAATAAATTCCCCAATTAGCCATTTTTACCGCAATTATTTTGTATTTTTAGCGTGAAGTTGTTTTAATTATCTGCTGGGCTTTTTTGTTTTCTCTATATTTTATTAAATTTATTTTCTAGCATTTGCTCATTTGCGCAATAAAAAATGACGGAAAAAATAACAGCATTTGTAACAATATTTTTCAATTATTCAAATTTACACAAAAAAACACACAAAAATTTGCTTTAGGGAGGGACTGCTACGCAGCATGGGCAGATCCTAATAGGTAAAAGAATCATGGATACACTTCATATTGTTTAAAAGTCTGTTAGTTATTATTTTGATATCTTTACCATATACTTAACCTGTATGTTTATAATACCGGAAAAGTTAGTTCTTGTATATATATATACGTCCTCGGACGAATATGACTTTGATATAGTCCAGCGATGTTCTTCAACTTTCGAAGTAAGAAATTTGGCGCGTACCGAAGAAGTGATGAAAAAGATGTCTTCGAACGTATCTTAGATTAGAATGGTCTGCATTGAGTAAAGTAGATTGAGGAAAGATTTGTGATACAGCAAGACAATTACCGTAAACATGCCTGGATAATATGAAGCAGTCGTACAGTTCACGTACACGCAATGGCGCCATTATTTTATCAGCTTACAAATGCTCTTAACATCCATAGCATCATTTTAAGACCAAAAAAAGCCAACATTGTTTGGTATCAGAATCCATTCATTAACTGATAACATTCATTAACAAAAAACCGAACTATACCGCTACTCGTTGTGGATGGAGAAGTTATTCCACTTTTATTCTTGGCTTTTCGGCGCCCCACATGCGACATTCTGTTTTTTACTAACCAAGACACGTGGAAATGAACCTCGTCACTTATTTTGTGTAAGAATTCATGATCTTCATTTCCAGCATCGGAACTGCGAAAGTAGGCTTTCTGTATGATCTGTAGGCTTCAAATTTTGTGTCAACTAGAGCTTATAAACATGAAGACTTATGCGAAATACGGTGGAAAGATTTTGCGGATAGACCCAGTTCACGTAATCGTCTCAAAATGGACACATTTTTAGCTGCGGTGGCGATGTTTTAAGCAATTCTGGCCGGTCGACAGGGCCGGATTTACCTTAGAGGCACACTAGGCCAGTGCCTAGGGCGGCACGATTTTAGGGGCGGCAAATATTGTGAACATTGATTTGAATTTTTTTTTTTTTAATTTTTTAAATTTATTTACACAGGGGAAAAAAGTGCAAATACTGGGATTGTATGCACTAAATTACCTAAAAATGTTAACAAGAAAAAAAAAAACAAAAAGGTCCTCACTTTTGATATTACAAAATTTTTTTCTATATTTACTAGTGAAGGGGGGCGGCAATTTCTGACTGGCCTAAGGGCAGCATATTTCTAAATCTGGGCCTACCGGTCGAACTCAACGTGGAGTCTTCAAATCACCTACCTGTTCTAGATGTTCAAATTTATCGATTAAATTCACTGTTGCTGTGTAGCTGTGAGAAGGCGCTTGATGCCGACTAAAATGAGCACGAACATTATAATTTTCAACTGTGCAATTCAGCACGATGTGCGAGAGTGTATCGATCCATTTCATTTTACTTATTGAAAGTCATCTCAACGATAGGTGAATGTAGATTGTTCAAAAATGGCACGAAATTTAAAATGATACTTCTTGTTGCATGATCCTAATTAAACCATTTTACGTCAGTTATTCACATTTTTGATTTATATTGTTGCGACCTGGGGGTCCGCGAAACTATTCCAGGGGTCCGCGAAACAATTTTGACATCAATAATTTTACATCATCAAACTTTTCGCTTTATTCAAATAACTCATTTATTAAAAATTCTACATGGCCATGACTTTTTGAATGATTGCACATATTTTTAAAAAACAAAGTGTGCATTTACTTTTGTTCAAACCCTGAATACCCAGCACCAAACAGTTTCCACTCTTCGCACTGTTTGACAACATAATCAGTTTTTATAAATTTCATTTTGAGCCTACAAGGTGCAGGTTCAAATAAATTTAAAGTTGAAGATAAAATAGAAGCGATTATAAAAAAAAACGAATTATGGTCAAAACGCATTCAAAATATGTGTATGAGTCTTTTCCAAAATTCAGCGATTCTATAGAATTTTCTAATAAAGATCTCGATAATGACAGGCGGCTGCATTTTGTCGAATACTTAACACATTAAGAGCCAAGACCTTTTAAAATCAAAAATCATCGACTATGTGAATTTCGTTTTTATGAAAATGACATAAAATGCTTTTAAAATATGAAAAATATAAAAAAAAATTTCAATCAGTAGGTTTTTGAGCCTGTTCCCAAACTGGAACAACGGCAGAATATATGAGCGTTCTTCAAATATTTTGTAATTTTTTTCATTCAACTCGTTAAAACTATGATAACTCAAGTGTTTTGCTTCGCAAATCAAGCGCAAACTTCCAACGAAGACTAACGAACACTGATTTTTTCAAAATACGCTAAATCGACGACGAAGTATCAAAACAAAGCAAAATATTAAAAAAAGTTTAGTCGTTTTCCCTTCATTGTTTATGTGGATAAATTTTGCAAATTTTTTTTTTTGGTTGAATTTACAGCTATTTGACTGTGCTGTACCCAAGCAGGTACAGTGGCTAGAAATGGGTTAATGCCTCTAAAAAGCAACTTCCGGAAGTATTTACCCTGTCCTGATTCTGACAGCGACTGGATTAGGGATCCATTCAACACAGATGTTAAAGTAATGCTAAGCAATTGCCGACATTAGAGCAACTAACTTTTAGCTACTCCTAAAATCGGATTACCTTGCATTTGCAAACAAGGCCCTCCAAAAGTTGATTCCATGTATTTGTGTGAACAGACTTTTTTGGTACTAATATATATAAAATCAAAGTATAGAAACCAGCTTAATGTAGAAGCAGACATGAGAATAAAACTTTCGAATATAGAGCTCGAAATTGTAGATTTGGTTTCAAGAAAACAACATCATCCATCTCATTAAGTAAAAACTTCTACACGAGAAAATATAACAAATTTTGCTTATAAAATAACCAAGAGTGACCAAAAAAATAATTTTCATTATAAGCTTTATTATTATTATTATATTCTTTATTAAAAAAGATATAAAAAAAAACTTTAAACTTTTTCTACTTTAAACTTTTTTAATTCTCTTACTTTTCCACAATTTTTATTCATTTTGTATTTTAATTACATGAAAATCCTAATAAAAAATGTTTGCCTCTATAAATGCTAAATACAGAGAGATATATGGTATAAGTATCAATATTTATTAGAAAGTAGTGTCTGCAGGCTTTTCAACTTTTGGATCTTCAAAACCCGGTCATAAATAGTGTTGAAAAGACCTTTAAAAACCGAAAAAATTAAAGCAAAATAAAAATACTTCGTTCTTAATCTCGTCAGATAACCAGACATTTTATGTCTGGTTGAGTTTGACAACGGTTAGCAAGCCTGAGTGTCTTTGTCTTTATTGAGCCAGAAATTAAGCTAAGAACGACGTGAAATGTCTAGGGTTGGGATGGGGTCCGCAAAAAAAATTAGCTCAATAAGGGGTCCTCGGACTACATAAGTTTAAGAACCCCTGGTCTAGGGTATAGAACGGCAAAGATTTTCGATTTGCAAAATTAGGAACACCCAAATTCAAATATTCATAGCTCGAAGCTCGTTTAGCTCTTACAACAAATAACAAAAAATATCAGGCCTCTCTTGAGCTCTCTCCGTTATTCGAGCTAAATCAGCTCGGATCGTAACCACCGTATGCTTTTTGCTTGTGAAGTTTTATCTTCAAGGCGCGCGGGCTCGTCCAGCTTTTTTCGTTACGCGTGGTTAATACTTTCGATTCGTAATCGCTGCATGCTTTTTATTTGTGTGATTTCGTTTTCTATTCACTTGCTTCTTCAGCACTTGCGTTTTGTGTTTCTTTTGTTTGTATGCAATTAGTTTGCTGCAACTAATTTCAAAATCCTAAACTAAAAATATACCCTCATTTAAAATTTTCTCCCCCTTAATAAAATATTTACCTAGGTAGCTTCGTCCGAAGTAAATTTTGTTAAAAGTTTCAATAAGAAATGTTTAAATTTGGATACCCCCTATTTGAAATATTTTATACAGGCATTAAATGGAATACAGTAGCACTTACATATAAGAGTTGTAACAACAACAAATTTCCAAAAAAAAATATTCAGCCGCAACATTTATGCCTTTTCAGAGACCTAAAAATAAAAACAAAAGAACCCACTTACCTAACGTACATAGTACTTGACAACTCAAATGAACAAAGCATAAAAAGAGCCCTTTAAAATGAAGCAAATATTTGTTGACTTTTTGTTGTACGCGAAATAATGTAAATAATTTAATTACAATTTAATCTTGAAAATCAAACAAGTTGTCCGCCCAGTCAAATTGAATGCAAATAGGTATATGGAATATGCAATCTACTGTACGATGAGGGAACTCAAATGGTCCTTGAAGCACTTTGAACATGCATGTGTGTGCATGAGGAAGTGATTTTTTGATTTACTTTTAATGTGTCGTAGGAGGGCAGGTAAAAAAATTTTGAAAATATGAATTTGCCCCATTTATTTGAGGGTTAAGACTAAAATGATGAACAATTTGTGATTTAAATTAAAGAAGAAGGATTCACTTCCAATGCTTTACCTAAGCTGTTGATTATCTATTTTTTTTCAATTAAATTTTTCCATAACTTTCAATTTCATTTTATGGAATATTTTTGTATTGACCGGTTTTACCTTGAAGCTACAAAATTTCCAAATTAAATCGATAGCAAAAATTGGTCATGCTCAAGTTCACATTTTGTATGCCTGACTTGTAGCGATGAGTTTCGTTGCGTTCGTATCGTACGCATAATTTGATATCCTGAAAATGAAAAAAAATTATCCTTCGCCAATAATAAAAATTGCAGTTTTGTTGCTCTCTAGTGAATAGTCGCGCATTCGAAAAGTGGCTGCGGGCAAATAACTTTGGGAGTAAAGTTACCGAAAATCGGTCAAAGTGCCCAAATGCTATTGGACGGAGTTTCAAAAAAAAAAAAAGAACGCATCATTGCATTATCAGCATAAAAAAAAGTACAAAATATAATAGACAAAAGGCAAAATAATAATAAAATGAAAACGAAAATGCTAGAACAATGTAAAACAGTAAAATAGTGGGATGGTGAGATAGAGATGCGCAGCGAAAGAAGAATCCGAGTAGACGCACCTTTTTGTTATAGTCGGTGTGGCATATTATTTTGCGGTATGAGGCAGGAAAATCAGCTCACACGCGGGTACATAACGCGTAAAATTGGACATAGGTAGCGATTATTCGCAAAGCTTAAAAACAATTCTTTTTAGTAAATTTAATAATTTTGATGTTACACAGCATGGTGCTCAAATGGAAGACCTAAACGAAACATTTTTTTTTTTTAATAAATAAAGTTACCGTTCAGTTAAAAATTCAGTAAAATTTTAAAATTAGTTTCTTTCACTTAACACAGAAACAATTTAATCACCAAGAACGTGGAATTCTGATTTAATTTCAGTCAATAAAATATTTTTTTTAGAAAATGGAAAGCAGTAGTGAGATTTTATTTTTGAAGAAGAAAATGCTCTAAAAGTTTCACCAGCTTAAAATAGTTTACGTGATGCTCCTAATACAATCGAATTGCCGGATACCAAATACGTATCTACTATATGATTTTCTAGAAGTGTGGAAAACAAATGCGACTTTTTAAATTTTATAGTTGTTTCAGGCGGTACCATTTTGTATTTTTTACTTTTATAAAACCATTTTATTGAAACCATCATTGACTTCTTCAGATCTTCAATATCTGATGAGTGTTGGTTTTTGGTCAGCATTTCGTTTAAAACATCACACTGTGTAAAAATGACAAAATCGCTTTTGCGAAAAATACGCTATTTTTTCAGCTGTCCTTCGCGATCCTGCCACTGATGTTGTTGGTCTTTCCGTGGCGATTGGTATCCTTTTGCTATTTTCGCATTAATGTAATCACATGAACGTGCTCGAAATTATTTTGTTACCAATAAATTTAACGCTAAAATAGATGAGCAAAGTGAAAAATAACAATGAGCAAAAGTGGCAGCAGAAGCAGCAGCATTAACAAGGACATGCCACCGCACTGTAAGCGAAAGGAGTTGCTAGTAGCATTTAAATTGAAAAATACTTTTAGCCAAAAGAGCTCAAGACTCATTTTATGTTTTCTTTGTTTTAATTTTGCCTTCACAATGGGTGGTATTCAAGTATTCAAGATAGCAGTGGGTGTGCAATGGATGCATAAAATGAATGAGAAGGACAACACGACGTTCATATACCGTTGCCATTGATGATGATGATGCTGATGTTGCCGATAATGCCAGTGATACGCCAATACAATAAATGACAACGAAATTGTTATATTGGCCAACACGATTGTCTGTTGTTTTATCAATTTTTAGCTTAGTTTCTTAAGCACCACAAAATTCTGCTTCTTTTTATGATGGTAGCTCGCTTCGCTGTTCGTCTGTGACGCATTCTCGAGGGCTGATTTTTTTTGCTTTTTTTGTAACAGAATTTTACCGCAGCAAATTATTATTTTGTATTGATAATTTCATAGTATGGGTATTTATTTTGTAGGTTGGTTTTTATTTGACATGAAGCGGGTGTTCAAGCGTGAGTATTTAAGCTCGTTACTAATGGTATATGAGTGCATTTTTATTCAACATCCTGTTTCATTTATTTGCTTTTGGAATTTTTTATTTTATCTTTTTTCTATTGTTTATTTATTAAGAAGTATTGAAACAGTGGATGGGAAAGATATATTTGAGTTGAAGGAAATAAATATTGAAACAAAAAAGATGCTGGCGGTAGGACATTTTGCATAGTATTATAAGTATTATGAAACATAATATTAAATCAAACAGTTTTTTGTTCAAATTTTATTGAAGATTTGAATAATTTTATGTATTTCATCAAATTTTATTTTTAAGTTGTTTTAAGTTTTTCCTCTATTTATAAAATTATACATCGATATTGCCAATTGGCTTGCGTACTAACTTTAGAACTAAAAAGAAGAACTGAACTACCAATTGTTAATAATAAATAACCAATTTATTTTTATTTTATTTGGTTCCATGCTCGTTTGAAAGTAGCTTCCATTACTTTGTATTGGAAAATAATCCATCCTGAAACAGGTCAATTTTAGCAAGCAAATTTTTCAATAAAAATACAAAGAAAAAGAACATATAGTTCAATGAAAATTTCAAATCGAACTAAAAACGACGGACAGAAAGGTGGTGACAATTTTACAATGAAACTACAATTCGCGTGGCTTTATAAGCATCAAAAGCCAATAAACATTTAAAAAAAAAATTTTAAATAAAACAAGCGACTTCTAAGTCTTAATAGAATTGTAATTAATATGGGCAAAAACATTTCTTTAGTAAAATTTTGTGTGGGTAATGTTGTTTTCTCTAAATTTATTAGTGGAACTTGGTAAGCCTCTATTATGGGTTTTTGCCAAAAAAGTAATTAATCATTTGGTTTTATTTTTTTAGTATCTCAATTTGAAGACTCTTGAGCTTGACATTTTAAATTCAAATAGATACACGGTTAGAAATTTTGGATTAAATTTTAATACTTTTGGGCTTACATATATGACTACACCAGAATAGTATTAAAATTTAATACTGCCTAAATATTAAAATTAATTTTTAATACTTTTTTGTATTAGAAATTAATACTCGTTGTTATTAAATTTAATAAAAAAAATTTTTCATTTCGAATGGGATTCGAACCGGGTTGCCAGTGAATTTAAGTGTTGCACGCGCAGCTTAACGACATCAGCCACCGTAGTGATATTTACTAGTTGGCTAAAAGTTTATTTATATTGACGACAACGTAAAATGAAAGTTCAATATTGAAGTATTAAAATATAATACAGGATGGTTTAAAAATCAAATATAATACTTATTTATTAAAATTTAATACAAAATTTATTACAAAATTTTGTAATCTATTGAAAAGTATTAAATTTAATCAAAATTAAACATTATTTAATCGAACTTACAGTCATTAAGCAAAGACCAATATTTTAAATTTTTACTTATTGATCAATGCTATTTTTCAACAAACATGACAAAGATAACAAATGGAACAATTTTAACCTGGTAATTGGTGACATGTTTCGGCTATTACCAATAGCCTCATCAGACCAGTTTGGTTAATTTCTGTACATGGACTCGAACCCCTGACCGTTCATGCATTGCAATTGCATATTTTTGCGACGGCCGCTCTAACACTTGAGCTACTGAGGGACTTTTCATGAGGTGTACAGAGTGCGCATATTCCATTTGTCATCTTTTGTCACTTTCTCGCTTGCTGCCATAACCAAGTCCCAAGTCCCTGACAAGTTGTTCCATTTGTTATCTTTGTCATGTTTGTTGAAAAATAGCATTGATCAATAAGTAAAAATTTACAATATTGGTCTTTGCTTAATGACTGTAAGTTCGATTAAATAATGTTTAATTATAAAATAATCAGTCGCTAAAATCAACTTTCTTAAAATTTAATCAAAATTGTATTAAAAATCGTTGTAATATTTCGCTTGTATTAAAATTTAATCCAAGATTTCTAACCGTGTAGATGGTACATTTTCATAACTTTTTATAAAATTTTTTCTTTATGAAAAGGCAGCAGCAAATAAGTTCTACCCGTGTTGGAAGACTAAAACTCCTTACGTATAAAACAAAAATACCAAGAATTAAAAAAATAAACGTAGGAAAAAATTTAAATAAATGCCTATAAGTGTATTGGAAAAATGGTTTATTTTATATTCTACATTTGTTTTTTGTCTTGATGAGAAAAAAAAAAAATGTTTTTATATTATTTTTGAATGCATCATCATGAATTTTATTAGGCTCTCATCGTCGCTGGCTCAA
Organism: Meiosimyza platycephala; assembly: GCA_963662105.1. Classification (NCBI taxonomy): domain Eukaryota; kingdom Metazoa; phylum Arthropoda; class Insecta; order Diptera; family Lauxaniidae; genus Meiosimyza; species Meiosimyza platycephala. Next base: position 28,176,587 of record OY759210.1, on the reverse strand, counting down.
TTTTCAATCACAAAAGAGACCCATCATAAAGGTCCTTCAATGGAATTCCATATTCTTGATTCACACTGCCAATGGGTAAATATTAGACTGTCCATTATTTCGCAAATTTCTTAATGAGCATCTCGCGTCATTTTATTGTTTTTGTTAATAACAAGTAAAATTTCAGTTTTTAGTATAACCCACTTAAATTATTATTTATTTATTTTTTTAGTCAAAACCGTGTAGTGACGGTAAAAGTCTTTGTTTTATGATTCTTCAAGGACAAATTATATCCACCGAAAAACGAATTGCGTTTCTTTTGCAGGGAAATTTTTATCTTAAAAGTTCTAATTTTATGATTTAATAATTTATTTTCAGTTAATTTAATAAATCCATAAATTCGGTGCTCGGTGCTATGCAATACTGGGAAAAAAATATCAATTTGCTTATGTTGAAAATTCTATTTTTTACCAAAATCCTTTGCAAAATAGCGTGCAGTCTAGTAGGTATGGACAATTCTTATCCAGTGGTGGTGTTGTGCATCCTCCATGGCCATTCATTCAGCACTTTGCTGTTATTTGTATGCTTAACGTTTACTTTTCATTCGCATTTTTACCTCCAACTCCATTTTTAAATATATCTTCATTCTCAAAATAGGAACACCAGGCAACACATAGAAAATTTTTATTTTAAATATTTTGTAAAATCAAGAAATTCATTTCTTGTGAAAGTCCATCTTTCTTGTGTCACCTAAGGAGTTTTCTTTAAAAACGCCACGCCCACACTCGTATTTTAGCCACCTCACATTTGGCCTAATAGTGCTTGTGTCTAAGAGCCAAGATTTATTGCATTCGTTGAAAGAACTTTTAATGAAAGAGCCATGGAAAAGCGAAATTGATTTGTTCCATTAAGCTCTACTTTTGAAAGATGATTTACCACTCGAAAACAAAAACAAACAAAAGAATTTGAGGTTTCTTTTCTTATACAGAAGAAGTCAATAACTAAATTGGGAAAATTAGCTGAAACTAAAGTTGACCAAAAAGTAATCGTGCTAAAGATTTTAAGTAAAATTACTCAATTAAGTTTGGTCCTGGCAAAAGTAAGAAATCAACCCTAAACGGAAAAGCACTGCCAATAACTAAAAAACAAAGGGATTGCAAAAATATCTGAAGATTACTATGTGCTCAAAATTAAAACAAAAAATTCAAAGAATATATCTAGTGGAGGTAAATAGGATCAAATCGGCTAATTTTATTGCTTCCTCGGGGGTACCGCAAGGTAGTATTCTTGATCCCTTATTATTTTTCCTTTTTATTGACGATATTAGAAATTGTTTCACTAATTCTGAATTTCTCCTACGTAACATATATGCAGATGACTTGAAATTAATCAAAAAAAATTAGCTCTAATATGGATATTTGTGCACTGCAAAATGATTTGAACAAAGTTCTTAGTTGGTGCAAAAATAATCATCTCTTACTTAATATTAATAAATGTTCACAAGTATCCTTTTCCAAATCTAATATCATACATTCTTCATATCAGCTGGATGGTGCTAGTTTAGTTAGTGTTAAAAAAATTCTGGACTTAGGAGTAATGTTTGATTCCTGTTTCTCTTTTGTTGAACATTTGAATTTTATTGTCTTGAAAGTATATTCTGTTCTAGCTTTTGTAAGGCGTATTTGCACTGATTTTACAGACCCTTACACATTGAAAGCCTTTCGTCCTATCAAGCCCGGAATATGCTTCTTTCATCTGGAGTAGAACTCTGTTCATTCTAAACGTATTGAACGCATTCAGAAGAAGTTTATTAAATTTTCCTTGCGAACTTTAAACTTTTCAGAATCCCTATCTTCTTACAGTGCTCGATGTCTCTTATTGAACTTAAAGTCTTTGGAAAGTAGGCGTATTATACAATCTTTAATGTTTATTTATGATCTTATTCGCGGCATTATTGACTGCAATTACCTTTTAGAGAAAATTAATTTCAATGTACCTCTACGCCATTGTAGCTTATTTTAAATTAAAATGCATAGAACAAATTATGCTCTGAATGAGCCCATTAATAGAGCCTTAATTGAATGTAATAGAATATTTGTTAATTACTCTGTTGATTTTTATTTAAGTAAAGAAGTTTTTAAGAACGTGTTGATGGATTGTTACTCTTAGTTATAACTTTATTTTTATTTAATTTATTTTAGTTAAATTATGCTAGTCTGTAAGGATTTTGTCCCTATAAACTCAATAAATGAAATGAAATGAAATAAATTGACATTAGACTATGAGCTCTATTTATTAGCCAAAAATTCTTCAGAATCCGACATATATTTTACCGGAGATTTCTTGTGTGATTTTCTTTATTTTATTTTTGAATCATTGTTCAATTGATTAAAGGTAAAATATGCTTTCAGTTTTTAGGTGATTTTTATTTAATATTTGAGCCAAATTTTGCAAACAGAATTCTTTTAGAAATTATAAATTAGTTTTCAATTATTTTGGAATGATACTTTTCCTTCAACTTATGCTTACTTTTACCCAAAAATATATGTGTTAAAATCCTAGTTTTATTATCCTGGAATTTGTTTTTTTTTTACGAAATTTATCAAAAGCTTCTTTACTACAGCTTGAAATAGAAAGAGAGCCAGTTTTCCTTTTAGAAATCAAGTTATTGCTTGCACTTTACTTAAACTATTAAGACAAGACGTTGAAGGACAGAAAAGTACAATAATTTTAATTAAATAAAAATTTTTTACCAAGTGTAGAATTTTCTTCTTCATTTTTAATGTTGCTTCTGTAGTTGTTTTCTTTCTTTTATTTTAGAATATTTATGCGATCTACATGAAATCATTTAAGAGACAAATTGCCACTTTTTCGGGTCCATTTTCTGTCTTTTGTATCTAAGTCTTGTGTATACTATATACCATATGCATGTGCTTGAACGTATCTGTTTGCTTAATGTATTCATAACTGTATGAAATAATAAAATTTACATTTATTATTTAAAATGATGAAAATGCAGATGTTCAGATTGTTTCTGCTCAACGTTCATACTCAAAGATATAAGTAACATTTTAAGGATTTTTACTTTTTTTTTTTTGTTCAAAGATTTAAGTAAGCATCAATAATGAAAATAGATTTTTCATTGTTGTCCCGAAACTAATAGAATTGTTTTCACCATTACCCAATTGGTTATGATGTATACGAATGATGCCCGAAATGTAGCCTTTTGTATATGTTTGCTTGTGAAACAATATTTCTATTAAGTAAGTAACTGCTGTTATTGAATTTTTGATTAAAATTAATGGAAATTTAATATGAGTTTGTACTATTGACATGGAACCCTGCAGCGTTTTCAACTGAAGTTGAATTTTGTTTTACAAATATTTTTGAAATTGCTTCAGAAGCAATAAAATGAACTTGACATTTGTTTATTTTAAACTGCAATGGTGTAGGTAAATGAAGTCAACCAGAGAATGATACTGCCCAACAATTTTAATAAATAGAAATGTTACTGACCAACCACTAATCATTTTAAATGTTAAATTGTGAACGAAATCCGAAAATGCAGTTGACAATTTTAAACCTTTGCGATTTGTCTAAAATATCTAAATTATACAAAAACTGCCCCGATAGATAAAACCCCTTTATCATATTGAAAATCCAAAGTGATGTGCTATAACTCTCTAAAAAAATGTGATTCATGCATATCATATTTTTTTCTACATAGTTTTCTTGCAATTATGTGTGAGCGCGTATGCTGGGATTTGAATTTGACACATCACTTGACTGTCTGTCTGAAAACGTGAAATTCAATCGAAAAGCTAAGCCAAACAATTTCTGTAGTGATACGTGTTTCTCTTACAATAACATCGTTTTACACTTCACAAGTATAATGTTTGCCTGTTCTTACGATACGCGTTATCTTATATTACGTTGCGTAAAGCTCAATTTTTCTGTAAAAAATCATTTGCCAATAAAAAGAAAAGCATTGCGTCAATGCGAGAGATGATATTAAAATGAAATTGAAACTGAAACGTTTCACTTTTACGAACTTTCATGTTATATTTGATGATTTTACGGTTTAATTTTCCGCCATTTATTTTTTTCAGTTTCATCACTGCTTCAGCGAAATGTCACGATGACAGACAATATTTATGGCTAAACATGAAATGAGCATACGTAAATGGTTTCGCACAGAGGTGGTGATAGCAGGAGCAGCTGGTGTTTTGGGGTCAAAGTTTCTTCAAAGTCCTTAACATAAGATTAAAAGAAATTTCAACTTGAAATGAGAATCAATTGAAGAGCTTGATTCGACAACAGTCAAACACGTAAATCGTGAATATGGAAATATTCTTTATCCTGCACTTTGATCTATTTTTAAGGGAAAGTACCGCTGTGTAGTAACTAAGGAGTACAACTTTTTTTTTGAGTATTTATTGTTTTTAATATTTCCACACAAACATTCTCGAAACATTAAAATGTACATTAAAATGTTAGTTAAACCCATCATTAAGGAGAAATATTTATCGCATCTATAAAAAGAATTTGAGGGGTTTTGCAATGAAAGATTTTAAGGAAACGAACAATTTTTTCAACATTTCAAAAGTTACATTCGTAGCATAAGTCCTGTATTTTAATATGTGGCGGTATATCTGAGACGTCTAACAAAACAAACGATTTATTATTTATTTAATAATTATTACCAAGTCTCGATCTATAGACTTGGTAATAATTATTAAATTATATATTAAAATAAATATTTGATATATGTTAGCATGTCACAAATTTCGCTGATCTAAATAATATTATTAGATCAATTAAATATTTGTTAATGTTTACCAAATCATTTTTTGATTGAAACAAAATTATCTTTGTGGAAAACTGTCACTTGTGAATAATAATATCATAATAACCATATCAAGTATTTGAACGAAAGAAGAAATTATTTGTTTTCGCAAACGAGTACATTTATAAATATCGATTTGTGTCAAATACCGATAACCAATAAACAACAAGTTAAATTTCTATTAAGGAAAGAGCAATATCTACAAAAAATTGTTCATATATTTTAATAAATATTTTAAAATCCTATCAAAAAATCACATTTACTTGACGTAAGTATCAGAGATGTGCAATGAGTGGCTCGTTTTTTACCATTCGTTTATTCATTGCTATTGCCGTGCTTTCATTCGACAACATAAAAAACGAATGCTGCAGTGCAATGCCTTTTAATTTTATTGCCATTGCTTGTCTTTGCTTTCTTTGACCATACACGAAAGACAAGCACTATTCACTCGAAGCTCAATCATTCGTTTCTATTTCTATGCAACGAATTATATGGCTATGCAACGAATGCTATGGCTATGCAACGAATGTTATTGCGTAGCATTGAATGCTATTACGCATCATTGAATGCTATTGCGCAGTATCGAATACCTCATATAATTTGCTAATTTGCTTCGTATGCAATGAATGATTTGAGCTCGTGCATCCATTTTTATTGCTCTCAAGTAGTGTAGTACTTTTCTTGGTATTATTTGTCTTATAAAAAAGTAGTGAAACTAAAATCAATAGCAAAAGCATTCAATGCTGCGCAATAACATTCATTGCATAGCCATCGCATTCGTTGCATAGAAATAGAAATGAATGATTGATGTTTGAGTGAATAGTGCTTGTCTTTGCAGTGTGTTCGTTGCCTTCAAGGAAAACAAAGACAAGCAACAGCAATGCGAGAAAAAGTACAGCACGGCAGCATTCGCATTCGCTTTGAGTGAGCAGTGTTTTCATTCGTTTCACACGTTTGATGCTAAGTGTTGATTCACAATTCGTTTTATGTGAGTGTTTCACAATTGCGTTTGAATGCATTCGTGCACATCTCTGGTAAGTATACTCTATCCTTTGTGCAGAACTTCATTGTTATCTTTCTATACAACTTTGGCAAGAATCGAGAGTCGACTCCAAGAGCAGATCCAGCAAACTCCTTTGAGAAGAAACGAATGAATGAAAATTCTGCTATGTTTATGTTCCTCAGGCATGATAGGATTCAGTGCCAATTTAAAAAAGACTTAAGTAGAATTATTTCTCCTTCACTACTTCTACGTAAATTGTATCTAAGAGCGATTATTTTATGATAAGAGCTGATAGATGTTCAACTTGTTGCATTGTATCCCCAATTCTGATTTTGGTTCTACTCATGTATCGTGGCTAAGCTAAGGCTTTGAGGGCATAGAAATTCGCACGCATCTCGAGTCATGGCAGCGTTTGGTGAATTTTCCTCAGTCAAAGGTGCAACCAGGAGTGGTATCCGGTATATTGTGGTATATATATACTCGTACAGTGATATACTGTTTCAAAACACTTGAATTGCAAAAAAGTGTAGTTAAATGATGTAAATATTTATATAATATAATAAGTAGTACCTGGAGACCGACCACTGTTCGGTTTTTCGTTTTGAGGTTGAAAAAATCGAAAAAATATGGAATTTGTTGAAAAAAGTTGACTTTTCACTTTCATGCTTCAACTTCTCTTTACTTTTTTCTGTTCCATTTTTTTCAACAATTTTGCTTCGTTTTTAGTTTCGTCAAATTGTGGTCTGATGCAAAAGTGTTTATAAAAAGAGTGGATTGGGACCAAGAGTGAATAGAAATGAAAATGATAATGCAAAATGGCTCGATTTCATTTAAATTGGACACTAAATCGACTGAGATATCGCAGCATTTATATAAAAGAGCGCAACCGATTGTACAGTTAGTACGAGGGGTAAAACCTATAAGCCACTTTGGTACAAAAACTTATCGCACCTTATTACGTTTAGCGGTTGGTGCTATTTTTTAAATTTTATTGCTGTAAGGATATTTTCCTTGTTCTTCGGCTTATCCCGGAGGTAATCACGCCATAAGTGACAACTCATCGAGGCGGTTCACCCCGAGTGACGTTGGGTCACTTAAAGTCACTTTGGTTCACGACATTCGTAAAAATCAAAAAAAAAAAAAATTCCACGCACCGCAAAACGTTATTAGGTGCGCAAAGTTTTTACACCAACGTGGCCAATAGGTGTTATAGAGCAATTCTACAAAAATCGCACGCAAACCGCAATATCGCGATTTTCACTCATCTCGGTGATTCCAAGTAACCCAAAGTGACTCGTGGTGAACCACCTCGATGAGTAGTCACTTATGGAGTGATTACCTCCGGGATAATCCGAAGTACAAGGAAAATATCCTTACAGTAATAAAATCAAAAAATCGCACGCACCGCAAGACATAATTAGATGCGCTAAGAGTTTGTACCAACGTGGCCCATAGGTGTTATAGACCAATTCTACAAAATCGCACGCAAACCACAAAATCGCGACTTTCACTCACCTCGATGACTCCAAGTGACACATAGTGACTCGGACTGAACCGCCTCGATAAGTAGACACTTATGGAGTGACTATCTCCGGGATACTCCAAAGAACAAGGAAAATATACTTGCAGCAATAATTATCAAAAAATCGCACGCACCGCAAAACGTTATTAGGTGCGCAAAGTTTTTACACCAACGTGGCCAATAGGTGTTATAGAGCAATTCTACAAAAATCGCACGCAAACCACAAAATCACGACTTTCACTCACCTCGGTGACTCCAAGTGACCCAAAGTGACTCGTTGTGAACCACCTCGATGAGTAGTCACTTATGGAGTGATTACCTCCGGGATAATCCGAAGTACAAGGAAAATATCCTTACAGTAATAAAATCAAAAAATCGCACGCACCGCAAGACATAATTAGATGCGCTAAGAGTTTGTACCAACGTGGCCCATAGGTGTTATAGACCAATTCTACAAAAATCGCACGCAAACCACAAAATTGCGATTTCCACGCACCTCGGTGACTCCAAGTGACCCAAAGTGACTCGGAGTGAACCGCCTCGATAAGTAGTCACTTATGGAGTGACTACTTCCTGGATACTCCAAAGGACAAGGAAAATATCCTTACAGCAATAATATCCAAAAAATCGCACGCATCGCAAAACATAATTAGGTGCGATAAGAGTTTGCACCAACGTGGCCTATAGGTGTTATAGACCAATTCTACCAAAATCGCACGCAAACCACAAAATTGCGATTTTCACTCACCTCGGTGACTCCAAGTGACCCAAAGTGACTCGGAGTGAACCGCCTCGATAAGTAGTCACTTATGGAGTGACTACTTCCGGGATACTCCAAAGAACAAGGAAAATATCCTTACAGCAACAAATTCCGCAAATCGCTCAGGACGCACTAAGTGATCAAATATTAAAAATGACCACTACAATATTAACACTACACCACTGTAATTAAAAGTCTATTGGAACAAAAAATTTTTTTTTATTTTTCGTGCTTACTCTATCGATTGGAACAAAAAATTTAAAAAAATTACTCCCATAGTATACTAAATAACATTTAACGTTTTTCGTACGTATGGGAGGTGCCACGCCCACTTACGCAATCCCGTTGAAATCCATATAATTTCAAAGTTTATAGTAATCGACACCTCTACACCAAATTTAAAGAAAATACCTCCCATAGTGCACTAAATACAACATTCAACGATTTTCGTATATATGGGACGTGCCACGCCCACTAACGAAATCTCGTCGAAATCCATTTAACTTAAAAATTTTTGGTAACCGACATCTCTGTACCAAATTTTAATGAGATTACTCCCATAGTGCACTTATTATAACATTTAACGGTTTTTGTTTGTATGGGAGGTGCCACGCCCACTGAAGCAATCCCGTCGAAATGCATTTAATTTCAAAGCTTATAGTAACCGACAACTCCTCACCAAATTTTAAGAAGATTACTCTCATAGTACAATAAATATAACATTTAACCTGTTTTGCTTGTATGGGAGGTGCCACGCCTACTGGTACTATTACACCCATTTTTCGTCTTGAGGTACCTTATAGCAAGTATATCCACCATATGAAATTTCAGAACGATTGTGTTGTTAATTCTCTTATTATAATGTTTATAAATATTGTGGGCTGTGCCACGCCCTTAAACGAATTTTGCCAGTATAGTGACATAGCATGTTATGATGACTGCTCTTAGAGGTATTATCTATAAAATTTTTATGAAAATCCTCAGTGCCGTTTTTGAGTAATATTGAATCAAAATTTTCAATTATTGAAAAGTGCCACGCCCACTTTTCCGATTCCGCCCACTTTTGGCAAAATTTAAGACATTTATGATCTGCATCTGTGTACCAAATTTCATCACAATATCTTCAATAGTTTTCAAGATATGACGTTATGAAAATAAAAGTTTAGGGCTGTGCCACGCCCCTCCAGGAGCCTTTGATAAGTTAAAACCCAGCCCAATCCTAATTTTGTTCACATATGTACCTAACCCCCAAGTTTCATCAAAATCGCTGCACCCGTTTTGGAAATAAAGTCTGAAAATATATATATATATATACATACAATTTTAGCTCGTTTAATAATAGTAGATATGGAATTTTAAAAACTTTACCAAAAAAGTTTTTTGGAGAAAAGTTAGAAAAATTTGTAAGAAAAAAGAATACTTGAAAGCTGTTAGTTTCAAATCTCAAAAGATCTTAATTTCAATAAAAAAGTTAAATTTTGAAGGCAAACTACTTAAAATAAATAAACATGTAAAGATGTATGCAAGTCTACTATATACCCTGCACCGAGGCATTGTATATTGGATATGAGAATATGGTTAAATATTTAATTATATTTTCAATTATATTAAAATAAATTATATCATCCGTGTAAAGAAAGTCAAATGATGAAGACATTGTAATCTTCAATTGAGATTGATATTTCATTTCACCCACACCAGCGTATCCTGTAAAACTCGCATGACTGTACTAATGTATTTATTGCTGGTGCGACTTATTTCGACATTTTAATGGTTATCATCTGAGCAGTCCTCAACGATGCGTTGCACATTATCTTTGAGGACAAATTTGATTAATACGTTGTCTGTTGAAGCGCTTACTTTATTATTTCAATAATAATCAACATAATACAAGTACTGAATATGGTGTTCTCATCTCATCAATAGTTTTGTAAACTCTTGATGTAATCAATGTCTTACTCCGGTAACACTAGGCAACAAAAGAATTGCTAGCTAAGGTCATAATTAGTATATCACTGTGAATGATTTGAGATAATGAAAAATTAAACAAAATTGCTATTGTGTAGGCAAGTGGTTGAATCAAATATAACGTTTTGAAATAAACAAACTTTTCATACTGCTGCTGACTCTCCATTATGATGAGGTTCTCATCATATTAAAAATGTTTGACTTTCGCGAAGTTTCAAAATTATCACACACAAAAAACAACAAGACATATCTACGATTGTGGCATTTGCTCTTTTAATCAAGGCTGGTGTACTTTAGCTCTTGTTAACAGCTTCCGAGGTCATATCTGATATAAACAAAGGTTTTAGTCTGCAAAAGTGTCAACTTTTGCGGATATAACTAGTAAGATTGTAAACGTCCTTTGCTGTTCGTCAGAGTAATTGTATTTCATTTCTCTGCAACAGTTTTTTTTTAAGCTAATTTTATTCCAAATCAAAATTTTGAGATGCGCCATTATTGACCGGAACGGAGATTACGAAACATTGCTTATATGAATAAACAAAGGAGTTTTGTATTTTATTAATTCTAACATTATGTACTTTTTGGTCCTACATTAATACATATTGTGTTACCCAGTTTAATTTGCTTGAGTGAATCTTACACTTGACAGTACATTCTTCGGTATCCTTGTAGATTCCTTGTTCCTACAGTTCCTTCGATATGGTAACATAATTCAATTGATGCAGGAAATTGGAATTCGCTTCAATGTGGTTTTCGTTGTTGTTACTGGTTCTTTGTTTGTCTTGTGCTGCTGTTTAATGTAGTAACTGCTATTAATTTCATAATGTCGATAAATTTTCCATCATACCCCTATACGAGTGCTGCTTTCTAACACCCATCAATGATGTATCGTTTTACTCGTGCCATATTGTTATAATAATTCAAATTTGATAATTTGCTGATTGCTAATTGAATAGCAGCTTAATGTACATACTTAGCTCACACTTATACGTATATATATGTATGTAGGTCGCTTAGTTGCAATCGTCTTAAGCGGCAATTTTCGCATGAATAAGTTTTTGCAGCAGAACTTTTGTTAGCGGAACTTTAAAGTTTCATAATTCATATTTAAAAATACGTTTGCCCGCGATCAGAGCAGTTTCAAAAATTCATTCAATTTTCAAAAAAATCGATGGTAGCATACATGACATGACATGAATTTAAAATAAAAACGACACAATTGGAGCATTTTTCGCAAAGTTATGAGCTTTTAAAAAAAAATTCATGTCTCTAAAATGGATGGTCAAAACAATTTGCAAAAATTCATGCATGCATCTCAAAAACATATAAAATTTAAAAAAGAAATCGATGGGGTGGCCGAAAAGGGTGGCCGATTTGGTACAAAATTCACCATATATAAACAGAATGCGACAATCAACTTTATTTCGGTAAGAGCTTACTAAAACTTTGCGCGAGCAAAGAGTTGCAAAGTCATTGAAATCCCTGAAGGGCGCATTTTCAAAAACACAAAATTTTCATGAACACTTTGATATACAAGTGACGTTAACAGATCCGAAGGACATCGGACACTTTGATATACAAGTGACGTTAACAGATCCGAAGGACATCGGACGGCAGATAGGGTTTCTGTCATGTCTGACTTTAATGGGGCATATGTCATCGACACAATCAAGGTCTTTCAGATGCTCGCTGAAAGTCTTTGAATGCTACGATTTGTAGTGTCCTGAGGTCTACTGAGTATAACTTCAAGTACTATCAAAAAAAAGATTGATGACAGAAAACACGCAGCGCTCACTTGAGACGGACTCAAAAGGGCCAGAAGTTTTCTCGATATGTAATACTCTATATTTGAAACCTTCGTATTGAGCCTTGATGATATTAATGGTCTTGAGTGCAGCACCTCTTCTGCTCACTTCATTCCAGATGCAATTTCGGTTGATACTATCAAAAGCAGTATCAGTTCCGCGATAATGCGAAGGATATTGATTGGATCTGTTCGGAAAGAATCCTGCCTGTTGTTTTCAGATAAGTGGTTCGATTTTTTCACTTACTCTGGTGATATTGTATGACAAGATCTCGGACTTCTATGATTCGGAATATATGATTCAAGTCAAAAGATATGTACTTAGTTTGAACGTGTCAGTGAAAATAAGAATCGATATCATGCCTGACACTCTCACATACATGCATATATGGTATGTCTTTAAATTTTACGAAGCTCATTAATTTGAATATTTCAACTAGTGGTACCCGCGGCTTTGCACGCGCTCGTACCGTTTATTTTTCTTTTCGAAATGTAATTACTATCTTAACATCTCATTTTATATTCTCTTTTTAAAATTAACAAATAAAAAAATTTTAATTTTTTGAACTTAACAACACAGAAGTCAAGCAGCAGCACAAGTATCAGAAACAGATAATCAAAAGGCAACTTTTGTGTGAAATTTTGCAAAAACAAGGATATTGCAAAAACAAGGATATTTAATTTTATAAAAACAAGTATGCAATAACCTTTCTTAGCACAAATATGTTGTTTTAAAAAACAAATTATTAAAATTGGTTCAGTATATTTTGCGCCAAAGCGTTACAAACCATTTTCACTTTAGGAATTTTATATAAATGGTAAGGATTTTAAGAATTTTTTTTTGAAAATTTACCTTGCAACTGTTGGAAAGGCTATGTTTTAAATTTCGTATTTGATCTATGAGCTTGGTGTCCATATATTATAAATAATGGAGCAGTAAGCAGGATTATTTTAACAACACATGGTTCCTTAAATTCAAACGAATGACTTTCTGTAATCATGTATCACAAGATACAGACTTGGGTATTTTTGAATTACAATTCTTTCAATTACAAGTAATCATTACTTTTAATTCAAAAAATAAATTAAAAGTAATTGTAATTGAAATTTTTCAATTACATTAATTTTAATTACATGTAATTTAAAATTACAATTACATGCAATTCTAATTACTTTTGTAATTGGATTAGTAATGCATGAAAATGTAATCTTTTAGAAAGTTGTAATCTATTACTTTTGCCAAGTAATTTGAAACGAAAATGTAATTGATCACACATTTTTCAGCAATTACATTTATTAAAATTTGAAAAAAATTTCTTTCAAGCGATAAAATTCACAAAAAAAATTTATGTTATTGCATATGATTTATATGGGAATGTAAAAGAACTTGAGCTCTAGCCTTTCACCAAGTTTAATGCTTGTTGAACCTGTTTAAATGACCTTATTACAGTTTGCTTTTCACCACACTTGATTGAAAAATAGAAAAATATTCAGAATATCCCATGAATTCAAAAATTGCATTGGTTTTCGTATGTCTTATATACAAAAGTTACTCGAACACCTACCTTATTCAGCTTTATTTTGCCAATTTTAGAAAAAAAAATTTATCAACAATATTTCGCTGAAATTCGCATATTTGAGAATGCGCCTCAAAAGCACTTCCATTATGTGTCACGTCTGTATCGCTTTAAATTGGCTAATATCCTGGAACAGCATGCTCGATCGACCCTGTTATTTTTCCTAAATATAGTCCTCCCCCAGTACTACACAATGAGCCAAGTCTGTAGAAATACCTATATGTGTATCTACGGATATGTATTTATGCATTTGTGTTTGCATATCTTGTAATTGATTACTTGAAAAATAGGAAATTACTGCTAAAAGTAATCCATTTCAAATTTCGTTCAATTACTTTGCTTTTCAACTACATATTTTGGATTACAGCAATTTGTAATTGAAAATATTTCAATTATAATTACAAGTAATTGTAATTGAAATATTTTCGAAATTTTCAATTACTATAAATGTAATTGTAATTGAAAAATTTCATTTACAAATTACAAGTAATTGTAATTGCATGAATAATTAATTACCAAATGTAATTGATTACGCACAAGTCAAGATACAACAAAAAAAATATTTCTGCAGATAAACTTTTAAATAAATTAGTGGAGTGAATGTCTGTTTAAATAACTTTACTTAAATGTATCCTGCTTTTAAGAAACGAAATAAGACCAGCAGATATTGGAATTTAAATTTCTATATTTGAGTTAAAACAATAACTTTTCGCGGCACATTCTTAGAACTTTGTGACAAAATTTTAATCCACATTACGAAAAAGACTCCCACAATAAAACTTTATAGAGGATACCATGCGCGCGCTTTTATTATCGCAAAAACATTTGTTAATGCAACAACGCATAAAAAAGTTGCGCTTATGCAAAAAACTTTCACAATAAATTCTGTCACAAACAAAAACTGTCAAAATGACTATTGTTGCTGTTGCCTGCTGCTGTTGCTATTGCTGTTATATTATTGTTGTTACGATTATTACGTAATTTAAGTTTTCATTGTAGTTTGTGGTGACTTTCATGTGCCAAATTTTTGACAGAGATAATTTTTTATATATAAACTTGAAAATGTTGAAAGTTATCAACATGAAATTTTGGAATATTACGACAAAAGTTCAACACAAAGAAATATGAGGATATGTAGCTGTGAAAGTGCATTTGACTTCCTGTTTTTTGCAATCAGTGATTATATACATATATAGCTATTGTGCAAGAAAATATTGAATAATAAATAATTATTATGGAACTATAAAATGTTTCCAGCACAAACGCTGCAGCAACAACAAGATTTCCTGTGAAACGAATAAGGGTTAATGTTAAGGGTTTTAATTAGAATCAATGCTGTCATGCATCCGTATTGCTTCATTAATGTGTGGTTGTGATGTTCTTGTAAGCTTAGAATTTATGGCAAGCATTGAACAAACCTAATTGACCACAGCATGTTTGAGTAATTTTGATTATTGACATTGGTATTATTAGGTACTTGATTGTAATGACCTTGCACACAAAGTTCACCATCACAACCGGCTACTCCAGGTAAAATCATCTTACGAAAGTCAGCGCATACCATCCCCACTAGTTGTCATAACCGTTCAACGGGCTTCGTACTTTTAAAATTAGTAAATTTTTATTTGAATTTGATTGATTTAGGAACTTTGTGAAAGAAATTCATTGGACTACCTATCAGTGATGCTAGTTTGAGCGAAATTTCCCGATTTGCGGGAAAAGGGAAATTTAATAAAATCCACATTTTATGAAATTTTGAAGAAAAAAATATTATTGCGTTTTGTCGGAGAAAATTGCCTTAGGTTTTATACTGATTCTCTACATCAAATGATATCTCGTTTGCCTTTAACCCTTCGCTACCGCCCCATAGCCAGCTGCCAGAAAAATGTTTTCTCTTAATTTCCAGGCTTATTAAGCCTCTATAAGTCATTTTGGAAGTTTTTAGCTTTCTAGACTAATCCGGTCACTAACATAGATATCGAAAGTTGCTTTGGTAGTTTATGAAGTATTTTGGGGGTAGAAAAAAATTAAAAGATATGTAAACAAGCGAGTTTCTCTCGTCCAAAACTTCTCGCATTATTCATCGAAGGATTTATCCCAGAAGAAGTCTAAAATTCAGTATATCCGTATCACAAAGGATACCCGGTCATAACCACCATGGTCATAATCCTCAAAACCATTTTGGGTCTTATTGGGCCGTTTTTTCCGGTCATAGTCCCTTTATTTTTCGAGGGAATTTTTATGGGAAAATTTGATGGCTTGTTGAGGGAAAAAACTCCTTTTTTCCTTAAATTGTGAGAACTTTTGAATGAACTACTGCTTCACTGCTACCTATGCGTAGTTGTGGTACGCTTCTACAGACGCAGTTTCATTTATCTTTCACGTTTAGTTTTGAATATTAGTCTGAAGAATTATAACTGAAACCAAGCAATAGTTAGTGTTCTGGTACTTTAATAGTTGAGAATATAAGATATATAGAAAGCAAATTTCTGCTGTTTTTATGCTCAAAATAAAAGTCATGGAGTCTTCATAAATAAAGGCAATTGGGAATATTTCACAATCAAGGTTTTCCTTTGATTAAATTTTATTAAGCTAAAAAAAAACTGTTCTGTATTTTAACTACCAAAATAAAAAAGAGCTATCTGACCTTTACTTTACCTTTCTTCAGTAATGCGGATGCTGCTAGATTTTTATGGTAGATACTTATTCATAAATATTATAAACTTGAAATCTAAAAATCTATTTTGCACAAAAAAATTCCCTAATTTTACCAATTGCAGCAGAAACACGAATACACAAAACCGAAATGACAAACGGCATGAAAAACGTAAAACCATTAATATTCACCTTCATTTTCAGTCGGGAAAAAATCCAACAATTTGTCAATGACGTGCAGACGCCAATCTAGGACTGTAAATGTTATTACTTTTTTCCTTGAGGTAGAAAAAAAAAATATATAAATAAATGGTAATAACTTCGAAAGATAATAAGTAAAAAAGAAAAAAATGTTCCTTGTTGTATCAGCAGGAAAAAAGGCACAGAAGTGCTAAAAAAATTCTGGATTTAAAAAAATAAACTTACGTATTTACACTCCTCTTTAACGATAAGATTTGGAAGACGACGACAGAGTATGAAACAAAAGCGTTATCCAGCACGTCAATCGTTGTTAGCCATATGAATTATTTCCCAACATTGCGAATATTAGCACAGTGATAACGGCAATTTCTCACAAGTCATCATTAGGTTTAGGACGAAGATGACAAAAACAAAAGTAGAAATTTCAGTTTTCAATGCCATCATAAAACAGGGATGCCAGCATAGTATGATGTTTTCAGAACAGTAACAGTTTTTAGTGCTCAAACAAATCCAAGGAGTAAGAACATAATATGGAGAAAAGTTTCAACAAAATGACTTTGAATTAGAGTTTGAAAGTGAATGCAAAAACAGTAAGTTTGTTACTTGAATATACTTGTAAATTATAACGGATTTTTCAGTACACCGAAAAAAAAGACCGTACTAAATTTGAAGAACTGCTTTCCTCCGGTTTAGTGTAAAAATTTTCCTTAATCTAAGTTATTTTTCCTCATATTGATGAAAATATCGTCTCATTTAGTAATTGAGTCCTTTGAAATGAGTTCATGTTTCATTAAAGTAAGTCAACGCTCTTCCTCAAATAAAGAGTTTGTGGTTTTAGTAAAACTTTAATTTGAAATAGTAAATTTTTCTTTGGGAAGAATTTTTGAGGACAACTTGTTCCTCATTTGAGTATAAACTTCCTCAATCTAATGGAAAGTTTTGTTTAAGGAAAATCGTACTCAGTTTTAGTTAGTTTCTTCAAAAAATTTACTATAACGTAGGAAAATTTTCCTTAATAAATGAGTGGCAACACTCGCTGCTTTACTCGCTGAAATTAATATCTATTTTTCTCGTAAGTATTCTGTTTTTGCCTATATATTTACAGTTCTCTACTTGTTTTTTAAATAAAAAAATAAAAAAATTTTAAAAAAAAAATATGTCGTCGCCGGGATTTGAACCGAAGCTTCCCTGATCAGACAATGGTTGTTACATGCGCAGTTTAACAACATCAGTGTATTAAAAATGCTGTCGGTGGCTGAGTTGGGTAAGATGAGCATCTTTGAACAGTGGCATGGCGCAGAACACAGGTTCAATTCTCTGATCGGGTGACAGGCAAAAAAAAAGTTAAATTCTTCTTGAACCCATGGCTTTAGCTCGTATTGAAGGACATTTTTTCCTTACATTTAGGAATTTTTCCTTAATCGGAGTAAGTTTTTTTTTCGGTGCAGAACTTGGGACTTTACCAATCCACACGTGGTCCACCAAGTGGCGATGCATTTGCAAAAAGTCACTGTTTAGTGTTAATTGTGAGCCGACAACATTGCCATCACCATCAAAGGAGAGCGGTTTTCGTAAGTTGCAGGTCTATGCCCATAAGCCGCAAACTACCGGTGAAGTCGAAATAACCCGTGTCATCGCTCTAATTCAACCTGACCTGTACGCCAGAGTTATCAAAAATTGGACATCTCGAATGCGCTCCACCCAGCGATGCCGCAGCCATTTGAAGATGCTATATTCCAGACATAGTGCCTTCCATAGGTCTTTCAAATAAAACAAAAACTTTTTGCTAACTCACATACAACTTGTTTCAGTCAATTGACACCTAAACCCGACCCAGTTGACAAACACTATATTATTGTACTATCGCCTACATTAATGTTATTGGGGCTAGCGTTCTTTCTGCAGTTACCAGGATAAAACAGGCTGGGAAATGTGTGCGCCGAATTTTTTCCAGATATTTTGTTCATTGGTTTTCCTGGATCAAAAAATGATATTTTAGGTCACATATTTTGGGAAAATGTGGCACATTAAGGCCCGATTTCCGTAATTTCAAGTTTTTTATACATAGTTCCTTTAGTTTCTAATGATTCTCCAAATACACAAATACCGGGACATTTTTAAAAAGTAAAATTTGCACCCCCATAAATTACTTTCTCAGCATTCTTAATTTGTTGCCAGGATGAGATGAGCCACTTTTATTGGCGCCGGTGATTTATAGGATTTAAAAGGAATTATACAAAGCGTATTGATGAGGCTCTTGTCGTTATATTGAACTGAGTGAGCAACTGCATTGCTAAGAGTGTTTTCAACGTGGATACTTTGCTATTTTTCGTATACGTCGCATTGGACTTTAAAAATTCGCCCAAAGAATAGCGATCCTTTACTGCAGAGTTTTGCACGGAAATTTGCATACTTTATAATGATTTTGTTTCTTGTCTATATATTATAAGAGCTGAGGCTGAGCCTTTACATTCTCTCGCGTTCGTAGCTTGTTTTGAAAAGTCTTCCATGGTTGTTTTAACCTTGCTGAACATCGCGCAGCTAAACATGCTATATTTGGTCAATTTAGTGATAATAATCGATCAATCTGTTGTTAAAAGATCAAATCCCTATTGAAAATTGGTGAAAATAAAACAGAAAATGTTGGCATCCCTGAAATATTTATGCAAAAGCTTACCCATCTGATTTAAGGTAGCACAACACGTGGACACAACACCTTCATCTCCCTCTCATCGTTCTTATACTTTATTGGCTGACTGGCAACTCTACATATAAAACTGTAATCTAATGATATATCACAGGTGTTTGCCGGAGTTTCTTGTGTGATTTGTAAGTTTGTATTAAGAAAAGTTAAATTATTGCCACAACTTTTTGAGCCAACTTAAGTAATATGTACGGTACATTTTTTGTTTTCATTCAAGGATGAATTTGTTGCAAGTATATAAGGCAGAGTTAAGCCAAGTCGAAATTTATTGATACATATCAATAAGGATATTTTTTTTTTAAAAAATGTGCTGAATGGTTGTTTCGATAGTTGTTGCAGATATTTTTTTTTTTAAATTGTGTAGTGAGAAATATAGCATCAAGTAATTAAAGTTATTTGCTAGAAATTCCAAAAGAGTTTCTTAATTTCGAAGTAGCAAATGAATCACTCATTCCAACTTATTCTCCATATGTCCTTGTTGAAGGAGAAACGTTTTGAACAACAATAAAGCTATTCAATTGTAACAATGGGTTTATCACAGTTTTAAAGTAAACCACCTTAAAGTATGCTATACTTTTTATGACAATATTCATACGCCAACGCACTGCCAAATACAAAACCAAACGCACATTGGCGCAATCTCATTAAAAATCGTGCAATAAAATGCTACTTGCAATACAAAATAAACAAATTTTCAAAGAGAAGGAGAAGAAGTAAGCCAAAAGAAAGATACATACAAAGGAAAACAATAAAAATTTTTTCTTTCACTTTAATTGTTTTGTTTTGTTTCAAATCCAAGTGGAATTTTAGTTTGTATTGGTGTTGCTGTTGTGGTGTTTGTTGTAAAAACTCATCAAAATTATGCTAAAAAGTTGCACGATTTTGTTGTTATTGTACTGTTTTGAAACTGCATAGCAACAAAAAGTAAAAGAAAAAAGAAAATTTTAAGCAACACATTCAACAAATAAATGAAAGTATAACGAAATGAAAGCAAAGAAAAAATTTTTTGATCGGCAAAACTTTTGTGTTTTGTATTACTGATATTTTATGTTTTTTTTTATATTTTCAGCAACAGCAATGGTATTGTTGGCAACAAACAAAGCCAAAAAACATGGATGCCAACAAACAATAAAACAAGTAAATTTCAAGGACTTTTGCACTCTGCTCTGCTGTATTCCCAACGAGAAATCTGGTAGCAGCTTCCAAGAAGAACACGTCCGATATGCTTCTCCGGAAGCATTTAATTCAAAACTCTATTTAATTTAAATAAGAACTTTTATTGCGCAGTTTAACGACATCAGCCAACTCTCTTGGTATATTTTAGCTTACTAAAAGTATATAATATGAATTAACAAGTGGAAAAAATAGAAATCAAAAACTCAAAATTTGATTTTCACAGAAAACTAATATAGATTTAGCCTCAATGATATTACTAACAAGAGTGGCTCAGTTGGTTAAAATGTACGATTCTCAGAACACTGGCATAGGAGGCCTAGGTTCGAGTCCGATCGGAGACAAAAAAATAAGTAAGTTTTTTCAATTTAAGTATTTCATATGCCTCCTAACAATTAGATACATTTATTTCTACTCAGCATCCAAGGAAGCGCATTTAATATGCTTCCGAAGATGTGCTTCTATTCAACATCCAATATGCTTCCAAAGATGTGCATCCCCGCAATGACATCGTGTGCTAAAAAAGATATGCAGTGAGAAGTGATTTGGGAGCAGCTTCTGCTTTCCATGATGCACATCCGAATCGCTTTAAACGCAATTCCGTTTCCCGTTGGGTTGTTTCATATACATACATAGAACAAAAGAACAAAAAAAAATCATATGTATATGTATATGTTCATATGTATGTATGTGTATTGCAAGTTTGTCGTGGTAACAATTTTTGGTTTTTTTTTTTTGTTCTTCCAATTAGCAGCATAAGCATGTTGCTTTGTGAATTGTATTTGTTTTCATTCAATTTTAGGAGTGTTTTCTCAAAATTTACTTTATTTTTGTTTGGTTCAAGGACATCTAAGCAAAAAAAAAAGACATACACACACTGGACAAAGCCGAATCTGTACCTGCCCTTGCTGAATAAATTATAAAATTATTTTCATTGTCTTAAAAAGAGCTACATATAGTAAGTATTTTTGTAATAACTTGGACTTGGTCCATATATTCACAAAACGAAATAACTTGGTTTGGTCCTACATAAAGTCGGATGTGACCTTTTTATCTAGAATTCATAACATAAAAAGTGCACCATAAATCGAAAGGTACATATGGGACATTATACGTCAAGCGAAAAAAAATATGGTATATACTTGGTATGTAAGTAGATCATATTGAGTCAAATTGATCGTTGAAATTTTAGAGCACAATCACATAACATTGCGTTTACGATCGTTCAAAAAATTTATAATTTTTCTTATAAAAAATCAATAGAAATTGTAAAAGGACTATCGGCATTTATTTTTAAGTGGGTCGTGTCCCACCCCTAACAGGAAAGAATGTTTTCTTAGCTAAACATATTCACTGATTTTGATGAAATTTGGCATGTATATACATATATTGAATTCTAAGGAAGCGATAGAGATAGGGCAACTTGATACCAAAACTTTTTAATTTGAATGTGATGAACAACTCTTTTTTATATAATTTTTTGAATACCAAAAAATAATTTTTGTTTTGTCACTATAATCGTTGAATTTCAACCATTGAACGAACTCTAGATTATGTAAAAATTCAGATTTTATGACATATTTTAAAAGTGCGTAGCTCGGTCAAATCGATAGGACTATTCGGCACGAAAATTATTTATTTTTTGCTTATCTTCAGCTTTTTCTCAATGTATGTATGTATGTTTCTATTTGAGACATACTGTCTATGATATGGGTTCTAGAGACTATTGGTAATATTTAAGGGCATATTTGATTTCGTGTAGGACTAAAGCAAGTTGAGTTGATTTACAGTTATATGGATCTCGGCAGTTTCAGACATATGGAAAGTCCTTAAATATCCCATTCTTATTTTCTTTACTTTACACTAAACGTGATTTGAAACTTTATGCAAAAGTGATGTATAATATTTTAAGGATTTGATCGATAACATAATTTTCGTCTTGCAAAGCAATATGAGTGGAAGTTATTCTTCGATAACTTTACTAACAGTAAATCGCATACATAAAAGTGTTAATTTGTGTAAGTGTGCATGTGTGTTGCAGCCCAATGGTACAAATCGAAGTCGCTTCAAACGAACTAAAACCAAAATCTAGGTTTTATTTTATGTAAAGTATAAAGCAATATAATGAATTTCTCTAAAATCACTCAAAACGTATACGATGATATGCTTCACAACATCTTTTGTGATTACATTAATCTTCTTCCTCCCAACATCCAAAAGGGCTTCCAGCGATGTGCTGCCATAAAATTGCATGCTATTTAATAAAGTTTTTGTTTTTCCTCTTTAACAATAATCGCTTAAGACGTTTCCTTATGTTTCATACATGAATAACGTTGGCAAGTCGCTGACCCGAGACAATTTTTCCCTAACAATCTATGTACATCACTCTTTTGCGATAAAAAATGTTTGCTGTAAAAAGAAAATTTATCTCTTCATGGAGAGTCAGAATATTCATAGCCTAGAAGATTTGGTCGTTTATTCGTCTATTATTCATAGAAAAGTCGCCAAAAATCACATGAAGAATTAAAAATCTTCCAAATGTTTGCTGGGCCGTTATGATTTTAATTCGATGCTGCCAGCCGCTTTTGCTTGTTTCACAAAATTTGCATACTTTACGGTTTCACTTTTAGCTACATACGTTCGCTATTATTTCGCGTGTAACCGCACTTCATTCAAAAACTTTAAAACTTTCATAATCGCATAATAATTTGCCGCACTTTGTAGCTTTAGTCATCTGCTGTTGGCTATGTTGCCATGCTCAATAAAGTTCTCACTTAATAACACTGAGGTTATAGGATATTAGTAGTTTTGTGTTTTAGCATGATGTTTAAATTTGGAAATTGTGCACGAGCAGTCCTTTATAACTTTTAAAAGGCTTCTTCAAACAAGGTGATGAGAAATTGCTTAGGTGTACTAAATAATAATAAGAAATATAATGCAATGGAACGTTATAAGCTATTGATAAATTTCGAACAAAATTTACACTACTCAGGATCGCACCAGTCAATCTGAAGACGTTGGAAAAAAAAAGTTTCTCAGAAAAAGTTTTTGCAAAAATGTAACAAAACAGTTCTTATTTTATTACAGGTACGGAGTAAGCTGATCATTGGACTTTTTCATTTCAAATATGTGAAATCAATATCATTGATAGCAATTGACACTTTGGGAATCAACATGACTTATTCGTCTATTGGTTCAAAACTTGATCAATGAACTGCAATTTATTTCAGCTTATCATTGTAATCATATACCAGGAATTATTTTTTAACTCCGTCAAAAAATCTATTAAATAAAAACAAAAAATTTGGAGACAAACTTTACTATATTTGAAAATATAGGAAGTCCGTTCCGAGCTCGAAACAGATCCGACAACGCGGACGATCCTTCCCGCTGTTTGGAGGCGAGTCATTCACGATTTCGCATCCGAATCGTATCGGAATCGACATCCGGTTCGGATAAATAATACGAAGAAGCGGATCCTAAACGAATCCGAAACGGATACGTGTGGCACACTGGGACTCCATAAAGTGTAAATTATATCGGTCTTACTTGGCTTATTCTATGTAAATATGTATGAGTAGCTGTCGCATATCCTGGCTGCATGTTAAAGTACCTTTAAAATATTTGCCTTACTCTATTGAGTTGCTTTAGTAAACTTTTTGCTCCTATTTGATCTTGCTTTTTTACTACATTATTGCTACGTTTTTTGTTCATTTTGTTATTTTAGTTTTTTTTCCTGTGAGTGTAAAAATAACGGATATGTTCATTTTTGTGAAATTGTCGTTGTTAATGGAAGACAAGCAGATAAGTTAATGTAAGTTCGGTGTTCATTTAAAAAGCTTTCATCCTGTGTCATTGCATTTCCACTGAGTTTTAGAGTCTGTGTCTCGCTGTTTTGAGTGTTCATTTACTTCAAGCAGATGCTTGCTTTATGCTGGGATTCACTTAAATATCCCTGCTGAAGTACTTCCGCAGTAGCGGCAGCATAAGTATAACTGCAGTGCATTTGCATACAATGGAGGCAGGATTGCAATGCAGACAAAGACGCACAGCAATGGAGCTTAAGCAGCTTATTATGTGAGGTTATGTTGCTCACTGACGATTTCGCTATTCCAGAATTTTCCTGAAGAAGTGAAACACTTGAATATTGCGTGCATCTTATATCTGTTGATTGATAAGCATAATATTTTTATATGAACCCAATGTGCACAAAAATGGATGCACACTAATTGACACTAAATTCTAGCCTAGTGAAGGTTAGACCATATCTACAGTATATTTTTGGGATCAATGACTCTAAACTCAGATATCCTAATCATAAAATTGCAAAAATCAGGTTTTTTGGTATATTTATCTGCTAAAAATTTTCAGTTTGTTTAGATTTACAAGGGCACCAAGGATAGCCAATTTATTTTATTATTATTTTTATCTCAATACTAAGCCGTTTATTTTAATGATATGTTATTATATGTTATATATTGATAAATTAACTATATTATGATAAAATTTCAGGGGGAGATCACAATGCCTTCAAGTTCTAAACAATTTTTGAAAATAGCCTTAACAGTTTTTGAAATGGGCATTATTGCTTCATTCCCTATCATCTATATTTCTCTAGAACGTACTAACATAACCATCTTTTTAAAATAACAATGTTACAGTTCACATTATTTACATATATAAACTTGCAGTAATTTATCAAATGCTATTGTAAATGATCTTATCTAAAGATTTTTTATCAAGTTTTACGGTGATTATATTTGAATTTTTGTTTTAAAACTCTAAGCAAGTACTTTCCAAAATTTATGGGAATATTTTGTAGCAGTATTTGAAAAAAAGTGTTGTGCCAGCTTTATTCATGTATCAGCTTTATTCATCCTTTTATGACATATTCACATTTTCGTGATTACTGTAGTTTAGAACTACATGCTAGCTTTGAGATACTATATTCGAAATATATTCAATATTGGAGACAAATGATCCTGTAAGCTAAACTTTTTAAGCAAAAGAAAGTATTGCATCTGTACGAGCAATTTTAAATGCCACTGCTGTTGCTGCAACATCTCGGAAAGTGCTTTTTTAAGTGCCACTTAATGTTGATATTTTTATTCAATTTAACAATTTGTATAGTGCGTAACTTAATATTTCACAGTGCAGCTCACTTAAACGACTTATTTTAAAAGCGCTTGAAAGAGCTGCAGAATTAACGCCAAAAGAGAAGCAGCAAGTGCTGCGCTGAAGGACGGATCCTTTACACTCCTCAGAGCACACATTTACTACATACTATATATGTATTGATAGCTTCTTCTTTTAATTTGCCAATTAAAACCTTTTAATTGAGCTTTTCATAAATTTCATACAACATCGTTTTTCTTACCATTGAACAGCGCTTTTATTTGGTGTAGCAGTAAAATCAATACTGCAGCATAAAGCTGAGGCAGAGCAAATACAGCTTTACTTTATGTACTCAAGTGAAGTCATTTTCAATTCGAATACAAATATTGCAAAAAATTTTACATAACACAGAGTTAGGTATCAAAAAATACTCATGTTCCATTTCCAACATTTGACTTAGACACACTTCTATTACTTTTTATTCTTGTAATGAAACTAAGGACCTAAATTAAGCTTAGCAAATTTAAGTTCACTATCCATGAGTGTAGATTCGCTGTCTGAAATAATCAAATTTTGAATTTCACAAACTCTTTCCCTACTAACATCGTTGTATTGCGGCATTTAACTTGATTATCCCAAACAAAAAATAAATTTTAGCAACCCATGTGGCCAAAAATAAAATAGCAAAAAAAAACAACGATAACAAAAAGCGATAGATAGATGACCAACTTGAAATTAAAATTCTTAACGAAATTATGAAAATGGGTTAAATTTCGAATGCTCAACCCAAAACCAAACTCAGATGCTGACCCTAAAACTGCTTGCTGGCT
Organism: Meiosimyza platycephala; assembly: GCA_963662105.1. Taxonomy (NCBI): domain Eukaryota; kingdom Metazoa; phylum Arthropoda; class Insecta; order Diptera; family Lauxaniidae; genus Meiosimyza; species Meiosimyza platycephala. The sequence continues at coordinate 28,150,450 of OY759210.1, read as the reverse complement.
GCTGTCAGTTTGGAATAAAAAAAAACGAGCAGCTTCTTAAATGATGTACTGCAGCAAAAGAAAGAAAAAAGGCTGCGGTTTCATTCAAGCACCACAAAATCGTTTTATCTTAATTTTTGCCAAGACTTTGGTGCATTCCTTATAATTTAAAATTTTTATTTTTTTTTTCTTGTTTTTGTTGAGGCGAATATAATTTATTTGTTAGAAAGTTAAATGGTCCAACAGTGAATGCCAGTGAAATTTAAAGGACTCAGTTGCTAAAAACACACGAGAGCATAAAATAAACAAGCAGAGAAATTATCTCTTGCCAGTTCAAATATTAAAAGTAAAAGTGCGCGAATTAGTTTTGAATTCTAATTCTAAACTTTGAACGCTTTTATATTGTCACTTTAGTTATATTTGTCGTAAACGCTTAAAGTCTAACTTTATAGGAGAACGAATTCAGGTCTTAAACAGGGACATTTCTGCGTTTTGCGGAAAGGTTATTTATTTTCCTGAAATTTGAAATTTTTCCTTTTGACACATACCTTAAATATTATTAAAAGTCTATTGAATAACAAAATATTCGTATTGTAGATAAAAAAAAAGAAAAATATATATGGCACAAAACGCATTAGCCGGATAAGAGCTACGACCAAAATTAGAAGCAACCAATACCTCATTTTAAAGCTTAGAGCGTCTAATTTCAAAAATCCAATGTAGCGGCCGGAAGCCGGAGAAAAGTCGAGTGTCCAGCAAAAAAAAAAAAAAATCTTGTAAAAATAAAAATTCGCAACCGATCGGGTCATTTGACAAAATCCAACATGGTGGATCTAATATGGCGGTAAAAACTGCAATAAGGTGGCCGAGTTTTTGAAAATCAACCGACTTGCAACAAATTTGGTATACGGAAGTTTTGGTGTTCACTGAGTTGAATTCGATGTCAGATTTACTAAACTTAAGATTTCGGATTCAAGATGGCGTACAAAATTTTCGAAAATTAACTGATTTGTTCCACGAGGGTAAATTTAAAAAACTTCTTAGATTCAAGATGGGGGATCCAATATGGCGTACATATTTTTTAAAAACCGATTTGTACTAAATTCTGTTTTAGGGGTATTTTTGGGGTCACTTATCACGAATCCGAGGTCAAGTATTTAAACTTCATATTTAAAAGGAACATCGTTAACTCCATATTGATCTGTGTGCTTCAAATTAAGTTTATTCTATAAAGAAATGTAGATTTCAGAAAGTGACAGTTCGTAAACTGCGAGCATATCGAGTATAAAAATTATTAAGAATTAAAAAACAAACAACTCATAGATACACTCAGTCAAGCTATAAGTTTTGAATTTCGATAGTCAATTTTACAAAGTTTCGGGTAAATTACATTTCAATCAAATATTTTCCAAATGGACCAGTGAGTTTTCGTACAAAACGGAAAGAGAAGAAAAAAAGATTATAAAGAAAAAATGGAACAAGGTAACAGTCTTTTGAACTAAAAATCTGTAAACTCTGTTTTGAATACTAAAAATTTTTCAACATTTTTCCTCCTCCCAATTAATTTTAACTAGAACTCTGTAGGTAGGTAGGATAATCAACATTCATCACACGTCCCATAAAACTCATCAATCAAGCGAATGCAGAAAATTTTCTTAACCTGAAGCAAATTAATTAATTTTTTGTTCGCACTTGCTAAAATAAACAATAAACTCAATTGCAATTATAAAGACAAGTTGTCAATATTACAACAACAACTTTGCACAAACACAATTACATTAATGAGATAGCGAAAAAAAAACAACAAAAATTTGCAAAATGACAAAATGATTAAGGACTTTGTCAGTTATTGTGAGTATTATTAGCGAAATTGTAATTAATCACTCTTAACACACACACACACAAAGGCGACACGCGCACATTGACGCTCTCATATATACATATATAGATAGATATACTGATTAAAAATACATAAGCAAATTAACACCTAATACAGAGCGTCAGCTGCGGAACGTACTCATAGTTAATGAGTCGAATTAATGTCACTTCTATACATCAATATTTGCCAGCAGCTACCTATGATTTTGTTGATGTACATACATATGTGCGCTTGAGCATTTTGCTCAAGATTAATGAATTTTAATATTGCATTCAGCAACATACTTGTTATGGTTCCTGTAAAATTCCCTACACTAACTACTACTGTCGGAAGACTTAAACCAATTGACTATTGTTACCACTTACAAAATTTGACCACTATTGGTTGATTTATTGGAGCAGTGGCGTCAATTCGGTAGGGCTGGGGAGGACATTGCCCCCCCCCCCCAAGGATCTGATATTAGTTATTATTCAATACAATAATTCAATAAAACCATCTAATAGTGGTGAAATTATAATTCTTGGCCCCCCCACCAAGGTTTTGGTGAAGTGACGCTCCTGGTCTGGAGTGTACGTATGTATGTCAAATATCATTGTATTTGTATTAGCATCCATGACAATACGCTGACAGATGAATGTATATAATGGCTAAAGTTCAGGGGACATTCCACAAAAAAATTTACCTTAGGTTGGTTCAGGCATATTTTTTAACTTTATTACATCTGTGCTCGTAGGGGTCACTGAATGGTAAAAGTTTTCGGAAATTGAATTAATTAAAGTTGAGATAGAACCTAAATTTCAATAACCAATACTTTATATCGGCTATCAATGAAACATAATGTTGCATGTTGGTTTTCAAAATTATATTTTTGAGTCAGAGATAATATGACATCATTTATCGTGTATATTGAATTACACTGGCCGACAAAATTTAATCAAAATTCAGACCCGGAAACCAGACTATATATTTCCGAAATCTTTTGATGCGCTGAATCCAAATCTGGCCTCGTTAATGCTCTATCAGCTCTGGTTTTCGAGATATCCTAACCTAAATGTTCAAAAATACGGTTTTTGGCTATATTTGAGGTTATATTGCATTGCGAATAAATTTTTTTTTCCAAAACTGGTTGCGGCATCTGAAAGCATTACTTTTACCCTTCAAAACTCATTTTAAATTATGTCGATTCCTTTTTTCTCTCCGAAATATCGTTACTTGAAATTTATTACATCGGCCTACATACAAATCTACATTAATTCTAGTATGGCAGGATGCATAGAATATTCATGGCGAAATACAAGTAGTGTCTCACAGCCAACGGCTGTGTATTATAACATAACAAATAATTGAGTAACTACTATAACAAAGGAAATTTGCGGTAAATTTACTCAAGGTGACGTCATGCTTTTGGAGTGGAAACAAAAACTGAACATATTATTTATTTTGGGTCAATTCTTCTTGACCAGTGGATTTCAGTTTCAATTAGACTATCATTTATTAATAAACTTTTCCCTGACTTTTCAAAAACCTTCTATTTTTATTCAAAAACTGAAAAGCTGATTGAAATTTCAACGTAATGGTGTGATCTTTGTTTACACTCAAAAAGTTTCCACATTTGCTTGAAGTTAAAAGTAAGGTTTTCGTAAGATTTGCATTAATATAGGGGGTGTAATTTGAGTGCTGTAGGGATCAACCGAAAATTCACCGATGAAATTTTAAGAATCGAAACATATGTCTATATTCTAGAGTTGTTGTTTTTTTCCTTTGTTTCTCAAAGTTTGTTTAATAAATCAACTTGTAAAATTTTACTTGAATGTTGATCGTTGCTAAATTGGCTGAAGTTCAATTATCATTTAATTACACTAGTTTACAAATAATTAAAAAAATTTATGAACTTTAGGTGCCACTATTCATTCCTTATGTAAAATCGGCTGCTGATTCTGAAAATCAAATTATTTCTTTTTCTTTCACGTCATTTTCGAGATATCGGCCACTGTCGGTTTTGGACCAAAAAAAAAAGTTGGTACAACTTAATTGCAAATATCTCAAGAAAAAATACCTATATGTAAAGATATTATATGTCAAATAAAAGTTAATTAAATTTCCTAGAAATAATGTCCACATTTCTTTTTCGTTGGCATGATAGTTTCGGCGAAAAAAATTGATTTATAAAAAAAAAAAAATTTTTTTCGGAAAAAATGAAAAAAAAGTAAAAATCAACTGCAAATTTTTAAAAGAAAAAAAAATTGGGAAAATCATTTTGTTTTTTTTATATCATAGCCTATATATGTATTTATGAAAAAATAAGTTACTATTTATGAAAATCGATTAAGAAATGAAAAAGTTATATAAAATTGAATAAAAAATGGTCGAATCTCATTTTTGTCTATTTTTCCGTTTTTTTATGTGGGTAAGAATTTTTCGAACCCCAAAATGCAAATTTTTTAATGAAATTTTGTTATGTAGATACTGGTATATGCTAGAAATTAAAATGTTGGCTCCACCCCCCGAAATGGGCAAAAACCGCCATAACGGACCCAAATTCCCATTTTTGGGCGTGGGGCCAGTTCCGAAAGAATTTTAAACACCGCCATCGTGCTCAGCATCCTCGAAAACGGGGGGTGACCAATATTTTACCGATAGAAGACGCGGAATATGCGATTTCGTCATTTTGGCGGTGGTTTTTGTCCATTTTGAAGGGTGGGGCCAGCTCCATAAGAATTTTGAATACTGTTATCGTATTCGGCATCTTCGAAAACGGGAGATGACAAATGTTTTACTGATGGAATATGCGATTCCAACTTTTTTCATTGGTCCAACAACCGAAAGTGACCGATATCTCGAAAACGACGTGAAAGAAAAAAAAAACAATTTGATTTTCAGAATCAGCAACCGCTTTTACATATGAAATGCATAGTGGCACATAAAGTTCATAAATTTTTTAATTATTTGTGAAGTAGTGTTATTAATTATAAGCTTTTTATTAGCTTGGGGCCATTTTTATTCAATATTATATAACTTTTCCATTTCTTAACCCATTTTCTTAAATAGTATCGTAGTTTCTTCATAGATATATAAACTATGATATAAAAAAATAAAATGATTTTTCCCATTTTTTTTTCTTTTATAAATTTGCAGTTGATTTTGACTTTTTTCTCATTTTTTCGAAAAAAACAAAAAATATTTTTTTAGAAATCAATTTATTTCACCGAAACTAACAAGCCAACCAAAAGTAAAGTACGCGTTATTTATAGGAAATTTAATTACCTTTACTTTGGCATATAGTAATTTTATATATAGATATTGGTTCTTAAGATATTTGTAAGTAAGTGAAACCAACTTTTTTTTTTGGTCCTAAAACCGAAAATGACCGATATCTCGAAAACGACGTGAAAGAAAAAAAAAATAATGTGATTTTCAGAATAAGCAGCCAATTTATTAATTTGTTATTATTAAAAAGCTAACAAACAACCAAAAAAATTGAGAAAGTTAAATAAATAAATCATTTTTCAATCACCATGCATCATTACGTGCATTCTTCATTTATTTCTATAGTTAATACGTAAAACAAAATTTTCGAATTAGCTTAGGATCACCAAAGGACTAAGCTATGGATTTTAATATCGCACTAAGTAGAACCAACTAAAAATTATTAAAAATATTTGATTTCTGGCGATAGATAATTATAATTTTAATTTTGCAATTTTTCGATTTGAAGAAAATGTCTCTGGTTTACGATATGAACAATATCTTCTACAAAACTAATTATTTTGCACTGATCGTTATTTTTTCATGAAACCTATGAAAAAATGAAGAATTTAAAACAAAAAAATTATCCAAATCCATTATTTATGAAGGAAATACGGATAATTGGAAAATAAGTCCTTTCAGAAAATTTCTCCATAGTTTTAATTTTAGCTTACAAAGTTCGAATCAAGACAACTTTGGAAAATGTGGCTTTTGGGCGAAATAAAAAAATACAGTTCACTTACAATTGAGCACAGATGATACCTGTAAATTTGAAACAAATCAATGACATTGATGGGTCTGCCTTAATCGATTTGAAAAATAATTTGCCTTTATAAGAAAAAATGGTTTTTGCATTGATGTTAATAAAATGCTCTCGTTTCCTAAATAATGACTTTTTTTATTGACATACATATGTATGCATGTTTAAAAATTTTAAATAAAATTGTCCATAAGATAGAAGGGATAATTTTTTCCAGCCCATATACATAATTAATTGCAGATATAGAACTTCAAAGTTGAAATTTGTTTAAAAAAACGAAAAACATGGATTGTTTTTACCGATTTTCAATCATAATAGCCATATTACTAATACTATTGGCACGTTTCATACCTTTAAATTTTTGTCAGATTCTTATCTACTAAGTATATTGAATGGCTAACAATCAAAGTTTTTACAAACATTTATCTGAAGTATGTGCTCTCAACAGTGCATTTTTTTGAATTTGGCCATTTATATGGGAAATCGAAGCCAATCGAAAAAATCAAATTCGGATTCTACGGATTCGGATTCTACGGAAAATTTCACTATAGAAAACGTTATCGCCATTCGCTGTGGTAAAAGTTTTTGCAAATTTGTAGAGTAGTGTTAAAATTAGACTTTATTTTTCGAAAAATATAAAATAACATCCGACAATAATTAGGTATTGGTTAATACATAAGAAATTCCACGTAGGTCTGCTAGAAAGCAAAGAAAGATATGCACGACTATCTTTGCACTTTTCGCTGAAGTTATAAATATTTGCATTTGCATTTTATTTTAATAAAAATTACTTATTGAAAAATGTGTCAATTGGTATTATATTTAATTTTTATTAAATTTTTTCTACTGTTTTTTGGTGATTTCACAACATATGCGAGCATATAACATGTTCTTTGCGCATATTTGTATCTATTTAACTTTTGTAAATTAATATGATGTTGGTCTCCAGACTGTTACATATGTCATAGTTTGAAAACTAAAATTTCAATGGGTTTCAATTAACACTGGGTGACCATTTGTTGCGCATTTGTAAATTCTGTAAAAACAATGTATGCAGTAAAAATGCTAAGCACCCCAAAAAAATTTTTTATCTCATTATAATTTATTAATGCAGTTGTATCAATTAATTATTTCACAAAAAGTTTTAATTAAGTTTTATTCTAAAAAGTTTACTGGTCAATAAAATTTAAATATTTTAATTCAAAATATTTTTACATCGAAAATAAAATCATGTACACTGAGAAAAAGAGCATATTTCACTCAAATAAATCTATGAAAACACTTATGACTATAAACTTTTTTGAGGAGTCAGAAAGTTCTATAAGTAATTACAAACTCACTGTGATCAATTTATGTGAAGAAAATACCCCACGATGATATTTATGAAATAGTTCTACTATACAACGAATGAGAAATTGAATGGCATCCTGCATCCTGAATATCATTTGCCACGAGAAGGTTATAGAATATAGATGGAACTTTTCTCTTTAGATTTATCGAATGACTGAAAGTTATGAATTGAGAGAAAAAACATTGCAGTGTGATGTCGCATTAAAATATAGAAAATAATCTGCTATTTCTATCGAAGAACTTATCTCTCTTTTCCTTTGACTGAAAAACTTGATTACTTGTTTACACTTAACTCAATATTTACATCGGAAAATATTTAAAGAAATAGATTTGAAAGATTCGATAATGCAGATTAGCCCCCAAATCAATGCCTAAGAAAATTCGGAGCTCATTTTTTTTGAAGTTTTATAAAAGTTTTAAAAACTTTTAAGAAAAGTTATCATAATATTTAGAAAAGTTTCAACACTTTATGTGTTATCTATATATTCACCATATTTTCTAGAAGATGCTACTCGTATGTCCAATAATACCTTACCAAAAGAAATGTTTCATGCAGCAAAAGTTTTAATTGTGATATGGTTTTGTGATCACATATTTATCCACTTGCTAGTGCATGTTTGTAAACAATGGAAAATCGCACTTATACTTCCTACTTAATTTGTGTGTATTTTTTTCATATCCTTAACATTTCACCTACACAAATTTAAAGTGTTCAAATGCATTGAATCCTTTCATCTAATTTTTTTGTTCCTGTTTCCCTTCTTTATTTTTGCCATATCTCATTGCGCGTAAAACTGTTGGATATCCTGTACTTTTGTTAGTACTATTGTAGCCGGTATAACTGCAGTGTACTTCACTTCCATTCCAATATCTCAATCGCTGTAACGTAACGTATACGGATCAATGAAATTTTATTGCTTTCATTAATTTCTCTTAAATCAGATATTGTTTTGGTTACATTTCGTTGCATTCGTTATGCTTTTTGTTCTGTTATGCTTTCTTTTTTTGTGCTAGGAGTTCAACAACTAAACGAACAAATAAACGTACTTACGAACCAATAAACGAAAGGATTCTCAACAAAACATATCGTTCTTTTTGGCAAAGTTAAATTTTGTAGCTTCCTTTAATCTTGTGCTGTGGAGTATAATTTGTGTTTTATCTGTTCCTACTTCTCAGTTGTACGCTGGAAGTTTATTTAAACAGAAATCCTTAAGTCGAACATTGAAGTTGAGTTGCTAGTAGTGAATGTGCAGTATTTTATACACAGTGTTTGATTGACTCTAGCGCTTCTTCTTAGACAATTTAAAAATCGCCTTTTGGCGTTACAACAATCTTCAGTATTGATGGTGCCATCTAGTATGTTTCTCTATACTGTAGATCTTTGTGTCCTTGCGCTGTAGATATATAGGTCACTTAAAAGAAATGCCGTCACTTGTATTTATACTGTCCATTCTCTATATCTTTTAGAGAAATCACATCACAAATAGCCTAGTGGATAGATTACAGGACTATGGACCAATGGAACATGGGTTCGAGACCGGAATACAAAGCGTAAGTAAAATAAAATTCAAGAATAAAATGAATTTAAATATCCTTTATTCTTTTAATCTCTCAAAGATCTTTAAAAGACATCTTAAGTCTTAAGTCTCAAAGTTTCTTTGAAAGAGCTATACAAGGTACTCATCTGGGTACCACTTTTTTAAAGCCTTTGTAAGATTTCTTTTAAAGACCTCATAAAGAGGAGAACATGTCTTTATCTTCATATGCCAAGTAACTCTTATAAGTCCCTTTTAAGGGGGCAGGTCCAGTCATGATTTTTGAGCAATCGATTGGTATGATATCTTAAAAATATATCCTGAAAATTTGAAGTCAATCCAACAAGGATTTGTGATGGTCACCGCAAGACACTATGTATGGGACAGGGTCCAACACTACCAGCTATAGCTTTATTTAGTTTTAATATTTTTTTTTTTAAACTTTCGTCAAATCCAGTTCAAACCTTGTATAATAATTCCACATTATCACTTTTATTAAAAAAATTAAATTAATATCAATAAAAAATTATTGAAAAGAATTTAAAATCAAAAGGCCCGTAAAAGGAGCTATAAAACATTTTTTCGCTTCTAGGGTTCAGTACAAAATGTCTATCGACATTTTAACATTTTCTCGAAATCCAGCTCAGCTGTATCATTTAGCTTGATAGCTTTCACTTCGATCGAAACGTATGGACTTGTCGCACTTTATATGATTAAGGCTATACATTCCAAAAAATTCCAACAACAAAATAAGTATATTATGTTTAACTTGGTTATGCTACCCACATACTCATTAATTGGAAGTACTCAGAGTACTCAGATTAACATAAACACTTGTTAGCACCGAGTTATAATAAAAGTAGGTGTAACAAAATATTAACCCAATGATACAGTCTCAACATCAATCGTATAGATTGAGTTACACGCCGCTGCGCTAACACGCACATTTTCCAAGAAAATTCACCATCAGCATACCAACTCAATTGCTGTTAACATTTTTGTGCCTTTTTTATTTGAATACCTTTTTGCATTCGTTCCGTTTAGATTTCTTTTTGGAGGCAAAGTGTCACTTTGTGTTCGTAACAATAAATAACAATTTAATAAACAAACAAAACAGATGTAACAGAAAAGTAGGATCCGAATCATTCAACTTTAACAACAACAACGGCAGAGAAAAAAGGGAATCTGATACAAAGTGACAGAGGGTAACGAAAAATTTTATTTTGATTGAAATATAAATCGAATTTATGAATTTATTATGAAAATATAACAGAAGCAATTTTGCGAAAATTTATTACGATGAATCTATAGCATTGGGACAATTCCATGTAAAAGTAGTTGCACTTTTAATATATAGTACATATCGGCCATTCTAAAATAAAGTAGTTGATTTTAAGATTATTCGAAAAATGGTCATTAGGATTCGATTTCCCTAGAATTTTTTAGGACACATGTGAAAAAATTTAACGGCTCAAATAAGCCCACTGTTATGAAAAAATATTATACTCTGGCTGATCACTAAATGACATACACTGCGATAGCGTTGGAATTCTCTTCAGCAAACGTCGTGCAAAATCAGTAATGAATTGAAAACTTGTTAGTGAAATATGGATCACAAGAACTAGGAACGTGTCGATAATACAAATATATGCTACAACTAGGATCGCTGATATATAACAAATCAGATTTTTTGCTAGATAGCTTAGAGGTCTTATAGCTGTAGTACCTTGACTCTAATATTGTTAATTACTGGCTATTCCTCTGTTTTCGAAATAAATTTCCTCCAGAAAGTAATATATCTCAGGTTCAAAATTGTAATTTTAGAACTCAAATAAATTCAGTTTTTTAGCAGCCAGTGCGACCATACTTGGCATTATTCCACTGACGAAGAAACCCTGGATAAATAATGCTACCAATGAGCATGTTAAATGAATACAATTCAAGGATCACAACCATCTTTGCTTGATCGTCTGCTATTTCGTTGTCTATAAAGTCACGGTGGGCAAACATCGAAGGAGCGATTTTTTCTTTATTATGCAGCAGGCAATAGACTTTAATGCTGCTGGGCCGTCAACATAAAATCTTATGGGATCGGCGCATTCTTCAGACATCAAATGATCTGTTGTCAAACTTATCGCATCCAACTTGTCTTGAAAGATTCTACAGTCTGAACGAAGGTTGGAATTTAGTTTAATTTAGGTGGTTGAAGTGTAAACTCGAGTCCCCACCCTATATACGGTTTGGAACCGTCACTGTAGAAATTAATTCAGTTTGAAGCATCTGAAAGTCTGTTTTTGGAGAAAACTTTCTGACAGTTTTCAAAATTTTTATTTAAAATTTGACAAATTTTATAATAATGTATCACATGGAATTGCTACTACTTTTTACTTACCTTTTCTACTACTCATGTTACCTCCATTATTTACCGTACACGAAAAAAGGATGTTTGCTAACAATGAAATGAGTCTCCATTTTTGGGCCAGTGCCATTTATTCTGTTGATATTTGTGTTGTTCTTGTGCAATAACCATGAAGTATATTTTGTTAAATTTTAGCTAGATTTTTCGAAGCTACTTGTAGCTACAAGATATGAACTCAATTTTTTCGTGTTTACCTTCAAAATAAAAGTACGTATTCTGCAAAGTATGTTGACAATTCGTGTATTTTTAATGTCCCCCAAAAGAACAAAATAAAGAATTAGCAAACAACAACATTGCGAACAACAACTTCCAAGTAAAATATGAAAATAGAAAATGTTACAAAAATTTGTTAATTTACGATACCATTGTGTTCAAGTGGTTGAACATACATATTTATTATTTGAATTGTAGATGAAGCTTTTAGTCTATGCAAAAGTTGATCAAAGTAGCTACACACCAGTCGTCCTTATGTTAAGTAATGACTGTAGATTGTCTAAGTTAGGTGTGCGTTGAATTGCTGAAGGAGAAAAATGTTGAAAACATTTTCTAATATGTAATTTTTTTCTTATTCAGGGCACCATAATTCATGAGATATACTAATTGTAGTTTTCTATTCGGTAGTTTAATATTTCTGGGAAATCCAATTCACAATAAGAAAGCGTTCATAAGCAAATTCTTTAATAGCACCGCTTGAATACCTTAGGGATCTTGTGACCACACTTATCATCACGATAGTTAGTTAGGCTAACAAATCATATTAAATTCTCATTATCTAACAACTTCTTAGTAAAATTTTAAAAAATTTTTCTCTTCATGTAATTATATCATATTGACTTAACTCGAATTTTTACTCATCAATTACACAGCTTTACAAAAAAAAATTGTTGCTGTCTCCTTGACCAGGCCATATTTTTCCTAGGTAATGTGATGCCCTGAACTCGAATTTGTGGTCTATATACCTCTATCACGTCAAGATTAAGGTCATTTCAAGATCAAACTGAGAATAATGTAATATACAATGGAACAGTTTAGAAGTTAAGGGTCACTCAATCCGAACCCGTGGTTAATTACAGCAGTTGTAGATGCCTTTAACCCAAATTACAGATTTGAAATTCGTAACCATTATACTGGGACAACAAAGTGGTATTACAAAATTTCCATGTTTCTTATGCGAATGGGACAGTAGGTCTCGTGAGGGGCATTATGAAAAAAAAATCTTGACTTGATAGAGCTATGTAGACCTCAAATTCTGGTCAAATGGACAGCAACTTTTTGAAGTGAGAACTTCTTTAGGCACGTTGTGCACCTCCGTAAGAAAGCATTTGCGGCTGAGGAAAAATGTATAAACTCGCGACAGGCCACCGACATCGGATGCGTAATCGTATCGTAATCGTATCGTAATCGTATCGTAATCGTATCGATTACGCTTAGAGGATTTGCGGCTGAGGAAAAATGTATAAACTCGCGACAGGCCACCGACACCAGATGTATATACATATTATATGTATATACAGTACATATATGGGCGACTTTGCTCTCTCGCTCTCTTTTCTATATATATCATATATGTTTATTCCATAAACATTACAAAACAACATGAAAACACATTTCAATTATATTATTTTAAGTTTTCACTTCTGTCGGCACTCCCAGAGTGCAACCCGCCGGTTTTTTTTTTTTTTTTGAATACCTGTGTTATTATACGATCTTTAAATTAATGATAGCATGAAAATAAAATCAACTATTTGGTTTTAGCCCAATTGAGATGAAACCATTAATCATAACCAAAATCTAATTGAATTAACGCTCATTGCAATTAGTGCAATTGATTATATTAGCATTGTATGTGTGTGGTTGTAGTGCTGGTAAAAATGCATTCATTTGTATATACAGCATGTGTTTTCATAATAAAACTAAATCACACTATATCACTATATAAATATATAAACATTGTTGCATTATAGGATATTGATTAAATAGTAGTAGCATATATGGCGGGCGTACCGTACTTACATTCGCACAAAAATATTCATACTCACTAAAATATAAATGCAAACAATACAAAACAATTAAAATATAATTAAAATATCTATGTGCTAACTATAATTTACATATATTTATGTGCTATATGAAAATAGTTCAAGCTTCGTACATATGTATATTTGTGTAAAAAGCCCTTACAGGAAAAGTCACTAGTAAACGTGAGATTTTCGAAGAAAAAAGTAGTCTGGTCTCACTTCATATACGTAAAGCTGATTTTTCCCATAGATTAATTTAAGAAAAATTTGAGAAATAAAAACACTTCGAAAAGAAAACCCATACGATCTTTACAGATTTGAGAGGTGTACATAAGTAGCTCACGCACAAATGAATATTACTTTTTATCTGCATTCCTACTGGGCTTAAGTTAAATACAAATTTAGCTTTTGTTTGCACACACTTATAAGCCTCATTTATATTTGCATTTTTGATTGCTGATAATTTAGGTAATTTAATTTACTCTGCGCCAATTTAAGTCACTCAATAAATTTGCTAAGCAAAAATAATATTTGTTATTTTTCCCAGTCGCTACTGATTTTGTACAAACTTTATTACACTAATATTTGATTCAGTGATGGCATTTTCGGTACATTTGTACTTTTTTCGGTACATTTGCGTCCTGAAAATTCATTGTCAGTACATTCGACAAGTTTTCAGTACATTCGGTACATTTGGGATATTTTCAGTACATTCGCCAAATTTTTAACACATATTCAGTACATTTTCGGTACATTCGGACAAATTATAATATTTACGTTTTTTTTTTTGTCTTTTAATAAATGAAAATAACCGCAATGAGTAGATTTATAGTAATTACCTGTATATAATATTATATTAATTACGGTTTTTTTGTTTTTTCTTAGTAAATGAAAATAATCGCGAAATGTGTAGATTTTATAATTAATTTAATGTGAAATATATCTCATTTTGCTAGGGTTTTTGAGATGGGAAAAGTGAGGACATTTTATAACAATTTGGTGCATAGTAGGAAAATTGGGTGTTCAAGACAGAAAAGTACATTTGGGCTCTAAAAAGTACATTTGAAGTCTCGATTCAGTACATTTTCACAAAACCCAAATGCCATCACTGATTTGATTATGTTTTATAATTAATTTCTTAGAATAATTAATAAAAAATGTGTAAGTAATTAAATATGCCATACATAGAGTGTATATTATATTCTTCCTTATGTTTGTAAAGCAATGATTGGGGCGTGGGAGTTATAAAAAAAGTATGTACATTCATTTTTGATCATCGTCATCTCCTTAGTCTTTAAGCAAATGTCTGTCTGTTGAAATCAGAATTACTACTACTACAGCAGTTATTTTTACCAACTTCCTGCAAATGAAAATGTGCAAACTCGTTTGATGGACACGCCTACCGCACATAAAAATCTAAGAAATTTTCAGGGCTATTTAAGAAACGGCAAAATCTAATTTGAAACACCTAAACCCATTAGAGAGCATACATGATTTGTACACACATTCTGATAATAAGATTTTTTTAGCGCTTTCATTGTTTAAGCTTAACATAAATCTCTATCTTTTATCTTTCAATAGAACCACATTGATGAGTTACTACGAATTCTTACATGTAGTCTGTGTTGCTCAAATCCCTCTTTGCATGTAACTAAAAGTTCAAATTAAAATCAAATATTTTGTTATAATTTTCTTCAACTCTATACAACTAGAAAAATAGTTTACAACTTGGTTATTTGCCAATTTGCTCTCCTTATAGTCGTGCTTCCAATTTTGGCGTTGCTTCATCTTCTTCGCATCTTCGCTGCTGTTATTATGACATATTTCCTGCAAAATTCTCGTACATACCATCTTTTATTATACCACTTGGACTGCAGCATTAAAAGCTTAACTAATGCATTTGCTGGCTTCTAATTACCCAACTGGAAAAAGCATATATCATGGTTGAAATGTCATTTATTTTTTGTACATTGGAATTATTCTTATTATTATTTTTTGGGTACTTTTCAAAAGTGAATTTAGAAAAGTAATCAGTAGAGCGATGCAACATAGCTGTCTTTTTATTAGCGCCAAAAGATGCTAATACTCTTCTTAGTATACTAAGCTTAAGAAATTTTTTTTATTTTCCAGTGATCTGTAGGTACCTACTCTGTTTCACCAAACAGTCAATATGACCTATCTAATGAGCACTTCATCAATACTTGCGTTACTCAGGGTGGTCCCGAGTCCCAAAAGTGCGCAATTTCGGTTCATTTCCGAAATTATTTCTTGCAACTATCTATAAAAAGTGATCGAAAATTAAGTTTGACCTTCACCAGAGGTGGTCCCGAGTCCTAAAAGTGCCCGATCTCAGTCCATTTTCTAATTTTTTTTTTTTTAACGATCAATAAAAAGAGGTCGAAAATAGATGTTGCCTATCACCAAAGATAGTGCTGAGTCCAAAAAATGCCCGATTTTGGTAAATTTCTGAAAGTTTTTTTTCAGCAATCAATGAAAAGAGGTCAAAAAGTGCATTGTTTTAATAAATTTTCGATAGTTTTTTTAACTTATCAACGAAAAGAGGTCGGAAATTAATTTTGAACATTACTAAAAGTGATCCCGAATCCAATAAGTGCCTGATTTTGGTACATTTTCAAAATTTTTCATTTTACCAATCAATGAAAAGAGGTCGGAAATGGATTTTCGTCATCGGCAGAGTTAGTCTCGAGTCCAAAATGTGTCCGATTTTGATATATTTTTGAAATTTTTTTTTACCAATCGATGGAAAGAGGTCGAAAATAGATTTTGACCATTACCAAAGGTAGTGCCGCAGCCATTAAGTGCTCGATTTAGGTTAATTTCCTTGGGCTTCTCCTTACCAATAATTGCTTTGTCTAAATGTTTTCTAGACCACATTTTAGATTATTAGAGCTTGAGAGCATCTCAATGACATTTCCTACAAGCAATCACTAATTTTTGTGTCTGTGCCTTTGTATTGGGCGCGTGTGTTTGTTGGCCACTTTTGTGTCAACGCGTAAATGTTGACAACTTAACCAACAGCAGCTTCCGGCGTGTTGCCATCATCTTTCATCCATTACATTCAGCAGTTTTATTTGTCCTTTTTTCATCTTTTGTTTCTCTTTACTCAGTTTATTTGTGTTACTTCTTTATGTTGCTTATGCATTTACCTTATGTGTGTGTGTTTTTAGAGTAAAACCAAAAATTTTACTTGCTTTAGCAGCACTTGCAACAAAAACAAAATAACATCAACAACAAAAACATCAACAATAATTAATATCCATCCTATATGATGGCATTTGGAGTGGAAGTGAATGTTCTGTGCTAAGAGAATCAAAATAAAAAACTGCTAAAAACTTCATTCCAGTCACTGCACCATAAGTCTCACTCTTACACTTGTGCTTTTTCACTTTTCATATTTGCTATTTTTACTAATAGAAAGGGACAGATATACGAGAACACTAAGTTAATAGAAAGGAAAAATAAAATGAAATGAAATGAAGCAAGAAAGTTGTCAAGATTTACATTTTGAGTAATTAGACAAAGTGAAGCGTAAAAACTTTTCTCACTTTTCACAAAATTTTCACGCCAAGGTGACATTCATTTAGAAGCAAAAGTGGAAAATTAAATTTGAAAATATGAAAAGTTCTAGGAAAAGTTTTAAGTTTGTATTTATTTTCATAAGACAAATGTTTGTTTAGGAATTCCAGAAGTTTAAAATTTTTGTTATATATTTGACATAAAAACGTAATAAAGGGTTATCCAATTCGAGATTCGGAAAGTCTATCTCTGTCACTTGATAGTTGTAAAAAGTAAACATCATTCATTGTCTAAGTCTAAGATTAACGAATTAATATTTAAAATTTTCTGCGAAAATGGTAAATGGTTTATATTTACATGGAGCTCAGAAATTCAAACAGTAATCTTGGAGAAGCCAATTAAATAACTTGAGTGCATTACGGTCTGGTGGTAGTATTGACCACGTATTTCTTTCAAGCTTTTATTTGACTGCATTGGCTTTGTCGGTATATGTGAGAATTGCCTCATTGAAAGTAATGCGACTTAATCAAATTATCTCAAATAAACTTAACAAGAACCCAAAATGAAGTACGAACTCAATATCAAAGGTAATATTCCACACTTAATATAGCAATCTTATTATTTTTACCTTTTGCTTGTGTCATTTCCTTAGCAACACGAAAAACAAGTACAATCTACGACAACAACAGCTCTCAGTGAAAGTATCTTCTTGCACAAATGAGCTTAAAATAAATTTTAAAAAAATGAAATTTTAGATGCCAATGAATTAAGTTGGCTTGGCACAGGAGCAATAATGAGATAAAAACAAAACAAGACTAACAACGCAAAACGAGTAAAAAAAACACAAAACGAAAATATGTTGTACAACACAAAAACATAAACAAGGATATACAGGGCATATGTACAGTAGGTTAAGTAGATGCGAGAAAGCAGTAAAAGAAGATATGAGTGCAATAGTTTTCGTAGGTGCGTATGAGATTTGATTTTTAAATTGAGGTTAACACATGTGATGCTATATCAAAACTAATTAAGTAAATAAGTTGTCATTATTTTGTGAAGTAGATCCTATGGAGGCACTTGCTACTGATTTGTCCACTTGTTAAATTTATACTTGTCTACTTGTTAAAGCTATATTACTTAATTTTTTTTAACCCTCTAGTGCATACGATCACCTACAGACGGGCACAATTTGAAAGCACATAACATCTAAGTGAAAAATTTTAGAAACAATACTGAAAGTGATATATTTTAGTTGCCTACTCTAATTTATTTTTTGCTTGTACGCTAATGTTGTATTTCAGTTGAAAGAAAAATAAGTGGTTGAAAGTGCGAAAAAATTGTTTGTCTCAGAAGGTGCTGTTTGAGCAATAATTTAAACAGTGTTAGTGTTGAAATATTGGATTGAAAAATTTTTTGGTAAGTAGCCTGAAGTGTGATGAAGCCATATAAAGTGTACCATAGTTTTTTTTTATTGTTCTCCTATACGTCAGGTTTTCGAGATATTCTAACCTAAAAGTGCAAAAACACTAGAACTGAAAATGAGTAATTTTGATACCCAATAGCTTCAACTAACATTGACATTGTTGCCGCCATTGTTATCGTCAGTGTTGTGGATTGAATCGATTTTATTGTCATTCAAATAGTTAACTAATACAATCAACTTAAAACGTTTGCATCGACGGTGAAACAAAATCGCCACAGAGTGCTCAGTGATATCCAACTGATGTACGCAGTTAGATTTCCGCAATACTAATTGACTTAAAAGAATTTTATTAACAATGTCAGCTATGGTAGCAAATGTAAAAAAACTCAGACACATATGCTAATGGACGATTTACTTTTAGATTTTCAAAATGTTCATGTACATGTGTATAGTTAACATATTATTCAAAAACAAAACAAAATGTTAATTGAAAGTTTCTGGTTGCAATGGACAACCAAATCGATAGTTGGCCGATAGGTGTCAGCCAGAGCATTAGGGTTTTACGATTACATGAAGTCTTTCGTGTGCGTTTTCTAGTTAGCTGTGGTGATTGAAATTTTTTATCGCATAGAAATATTGACACAGTACTGCAGAAGTCGATTCTCTGCGTTATTGAATCGCATGAGAAAGTGAAAGCAGTTGCTGATAGCTTAACTGAGTCTCGTGATTCCAAGTTTGAAGAAATTTGGGAGAATAGCGTCAATGCTGTTGTCGAACTCAATCTTGAAGAGCCTCAAATTCAGCATCTGCGTAAAATTCCCAAATGATTCGATTCAGGTTCAACAGAAACTTTGAAATTCTAGACCCCCAAAGATTATTTCTGGAAATTTTTTAAATTTCTTTAGCAATTCGCTCTATCGGTCAAACCGCTAATGTCGATAAGATTGTCAACTTTTGTTAACAATAAGAAGATTTTGACAGCGGAAGATTGTTAAGCGTCAGGGACATGTTTTTGCAACCTTTACAGAGACATATTGAACACGCGAATAATTTGGAGGAAGATGTGAATTTCTTGAAAAAATTCGAATGGACAAGATTATTGCTCACAATTCCAGGGTCATCTTATTCAAATGAACGGGGTTTTTCTTTTCTCCGTAGACTAAAAACATATTTGAGATCGACAATGTTGCAAGCTATTTTACATATGTATTCCGATATGACCGACCAGATGGATTTGGATGAAGTGATGAATGAGTTCATTTTGCCAAATTCGAAACGTGTAAGTGTTTTGCTTTGAGGAAATGAGTTTTTTTTTGTTGAATAACGTGATTTTTAAGTTATTTTAAATATAGAATATTACGAACCATATTGAATATTGGAACAATTTTATAACGTTATTCCTACATCCATAAAGATTCTCTTCCAGACCTTCTCCCTCCTTCAAATACTTTTTTCTTTCACATGTAACGAACAAATTGTCCAATTATGTATTTTTATGCATTTAGTCTAAAATTTCCTCTTTTTAAAAAATATTACGGATGGTCACCTTATTAAGATTTTAATCTTTGACATACATATGTGGAGTGAAGTTGTGAAAATATGGGATTCTTTATACTATTGTCGTGCATCAAAGAGAATCGTTAGGATGGGAGGGTATCGACGCACATATCTCAAATATGCATCTTTGAGATAAAAATACAGGTAAAAATAGATGCTCCGTAAAAATTCATTATAATTTACTTATCTTTCTTTCTTTCAATCATTGGCAGTTTGTTTTTCTTTAGTTTGTCATTTGGTTTAGTTTATTTTTTTTTTGTTTCGGTAAAGTGGCACACAATAAAAAAATGTAAGGTGTCCAAGTTTGGGTGACAGCAAGAGCCAACGAACCCCCAAGCCGACTGCTTGTTAGTCTTTTCAATGGGTCCCGGCCTTCTTCCCCATAACAGAAGCTATAAGTTTTTTTTTTTACAATGGTGCATTTTTTTGTAGACATCCTGTTAACTTTACGTTGGACTATCTCGTGCATATAAAATGAGTGATTTATTGTAAGGATTCAGCATATGAATTCTTACCTTAAAACTAAATGCATAGTATATTCACGTCGTACATTACACACTCCCCCCAGTTACTGAGACAGTTTGTCTCGAGTCCCTTCTTCAAGTGTAGACCGCAAGGTGACTCAAAGCTGTGATACTTCAATTCAAAGCCAAAGACAAAAAGGCTCTCTCAACTGGAATGTTTGTTTAGTTATCTGCCCGTCTCAGAAAGATGGCATTATCTCTCGCAGAGATTCCTTACTCGTGCATGCAAACTACATATTAAACATTCGTAGCAATTTTACTATGATTGAAACTTTTGAAAACGTCTCTTAAGTTTTTGTTGGAAAAGAAAAATAAAAAAAGTTTTGATTAGTGACTAATGGCTTAGTATACTATAAGTGAAATCCCTTTCAGCATTATCAGCCCATTTGTTTTAGTTTTCCATGTCTGAAAGTTTTTATCGTTAATGAAGTTGTTAACATTGAATTTTGCATTATTTTACAATAATTTTTATTGTTCTAATTGTTACGTATCACATAATACTTTTGCTTTGTAGGATTAAAAAAAAATCCTATTTTTCTTTATTTCAATTACCGGATATATTTGTGGCTACTTTTGCCATTTTGTTGCTCGTAATTTAAACACATTATTAATAACTGGGTCATAATGAGTTATTAACAATAAAACAACAACGTCTACAAATTTGACTCTTTATTAATGTTGTAATTGTATTTGTATTGCAATAAATAATAAAGCTATTTGAGCTTTGACTCTCCATTGGTAGCTGCTTAAAAATGCGTTAACACTCTGTTGTTGTTGTTTTTGACTTTAATGCGCCATAATACCATTATTATTTACATGAAATTTTTATATATATGCAACAACAATAAAAATAAGCCAATGGAATAAATTACAAATTTAACAATATATTTTTATTATAATGCATATTTTATAAAAATTTAATTACATTTCGAAATTAAACTTTAACATGTAGCTACAAACATAATTAAAAGTTAATATTTAAATAATAATACAAAAAAAAAATATTTTCAATAATTCAAAACTCTTAAGTATAACTTTGCGTTAAGCCTTAATTTGCTTTCAGAAGTTTCACAAACCCTAAAAAAACCTTTCGCATACGACTTTTTAAACGAATATCAATATTCGTTGCATACTTTGGCGCGCATCGGGATGTTAAGGAAACTTTAAAACGCATGCAAGCTGTAGTTGATGTTGTTGGTAAACACTTCTTAAAACTTTTCAGCTCGGCTCGATATTAAGGTAGCATTTTGACTTGACTAATACACTAAAAAAAAAAAACAAATAGAGTTCAATTTACAAAAAAACTAAAACTTTTTTAATCTTTTTTTAATATTTTCCAGATATCCTGCCGTAGGTATTGCAACTTACATACATACATATGTTATAGTTATAGAGTTATAGCTTACGCTTATATACAAAATTAAATAAACACTGCAGAATGAAGGTTCGTTTTTGTTCTTTGGAATTTCTTGGTGCGTTTTTCCTCTAGCTAATAAAATGGGTCACTTCTGCTCTGAGCGCGTCATATGTAGATATTTATGTATTTGAACTTACAATATTTCGCTAGGGTATCTCAAAAACCGTAGCCATCAGAGACATTCTGAATTCGCATTCGATTTCAGCGCATCAAAAACCTTCGAAAAAGTATATTCTGGGCAAGAGGTTTGGTCAGACTTTGTCGGCCTGTGTAATTATTAACAAATTTTGTATTAAAATTTGTGCCCAATTTAAATGTTTCATGTTAAATTTCAAATATATTTTTGTTTTTCATACAAATTTCATTGATGCTATTTTAACAAGCATCGTATTCAAAATGTCCTGGTTAAATTTCTCTAAGTGTGCAATGTGAGATAAGAACATCATGTGTTGCTTTTTGAATGAGTTTACTTTTTAGTTTCGGTAACTTTTCAGGTGGATTAACATATAAGAAAGTTAAGCTCTTATTAGTTTCAATGATTAGGTATATAAGCACTTTGTTCGATTTTTGTTGTAACTTTTTTAAATTTGTGTTCAAAGAACGGAAATCGACTCAAGGATATAGAAAAGTGTTATTTCCAGGTATAAGCAAAAACTGCATATTACCATAAGTCTAAGTTCATATCGCAGTCTTTTCATTATTAAAATGTGTACTTCTGGATTCATTACAGGTTATGAAAGATATCCATTTAATGGTGTTCAAAACTTAGATGCAAAGGAAGTAAATGCCGAAATTATGCACAAAATTAAATGTAAAGTGAAGAACTGAAGATCATTCAAGCATTTCTAAAACTTTTCTCAACAAAATTACACTGGAAGAGAGCCGGCATGAAAAATTACTTTAAATAACAATTTTTCTGGTAAAAATCTAATGAAAATATTGACACTTCAGATAAACAAAGTGTTCAAGAGCTGTCCGAAATGTTATTGTTATAATTTACTAAGTTTTTTGTTTTCGCTTTCCAATAAACCCAAGAAAGTGTGATGCAATGTT